>OY764961.1:16489457-17141957 GCA_963668005.1 Melieria crassipennis
ATTTACTGTTCTCAAGGCCAAAAATAAACTTCTATCGAACCAACTTCTTTTGGTTTATATACTAGGCTACCTTTTGTCTACAGAAACTGTTAACTCAGAAAATGAAAATCTTCACTACCGTTGAACTTGTATTCACCAGTATTTCATGTTCTTAAGGCCGAAAACCCGTTTCTATCGAAAAATCTGCCGAAGGATCTGCCTATTGGGTCCCCTTTTTTTTTTGTACAGCAACTCGTATTCATCAGAATTTCGTGTTCATGACGCACAAAAACAAAAACTCTTGTCAAAAGATTTGTCTACTAGGACCCCTTTTAGCCACAGCAAATGGAAATCTTCACTACTGTTGAACTCACTTTCGTTATCATGTCGTGTTCTGAGGCAGCAAAAAATCACCTGCTATCAAAAACTCTGCCAAAGGATCTGCCTATTGGGCCCCGTTTTGCCTACAGAAAGTGAAAAATTTCGCCACTGTTTCATGAGCATTCCAGGTCCTTAGCGACTAAATTCTCCTCTTGTTAGACACTCTACCAAAAATATTTGCCTATAGGTCCCCTTTTGTCTACAGCAAGTCGAAATCTTCACTATGGTTGAACTCAACTTCATTAGCATGTCGTGTTCTTGGATACCAGAAATCACCCCCTATCAAAAAATCTACCAAAGGATCTGCCTATCTTCACAACTGTTCACCACAAACAGATTTGCCTATGGGTCCCCATCTCGTTTCATGACCATGTTATGTTCTCAACGACTAAATTCACATCTTGTTGGAGGTCCTGGCCCTTTTAGCTCACCTGTTTGTCTACTTTCTTCCAAAAACAAAGACATCATTGACCTAGCACCTTACCACACACACACACACATACACACATTCACCATTCGCACATTTGTTCTATGAATATTTCTCCTCATTGGAATTTTCTAATCACAAACTTTTTGTCACACTTCCGCTCACTGCAGTCCCTCTCGTTCAGTTGGCACTGCTTTGCAACATTTCTTTTTTTTCGCTTGGATGTTGGTCGGTTAGTGGCGTTTATACTGGTGACAAATACACCAACCGGCCAACCATTTGACGTTTGTTTAAAGGCCAGTCGCGTCAACCGAAAACGAACCGCAAACCGAGCATCAAAATGCTGCACTTCATGTTGCTCGTCGGTGGCTGTTTTCCACTTGAATGGCATACAAAATACTTGTTGTCCTTTTTGGTTTGGTTTGGTTGCTGTTGCTGCTGTGGAAATAACCAACAAATATAAATATACTATATACTTATATGTGTGTGCGTGTGTAAAAAGGAAGGGCAAATAAAAATACGCACACACACAAGCGGCGAATGGCCGGAAAAGCAAAAAAATAGAGGTCGAGAAAATTTAATTTTCATTCATTTGCGCGCGTTATCTACACGCAATTGCTTACTTTAATTGCGGAAGTTGCCATTTTCCGATTTTCCGACCATCAATGTGTGCGCCACAAGCGCTGTCACTCTGTCCACAGCACCCGCACACACACACACACACACACACACGCAATTTAGTTTATGCGCTTTGCCAAAGCTTAAGCCGCATCAAAGCCATGCGACATGCAGCTTCCATGGCAGATTTAACCGGTGCCACAGCAATGCTACAATACCTGCACACACACACACACACACACACCGATAGAGCTGTCATTACGAGCGCACAAGCCACTAAGCAGCAGCAGCAGTCGCACGAAAAACCATAAAAAGCGCGCACCAACGAATGGCAAATGCACAGCGGCCAGTTGCTGCCGGCTGCCGGACCCGCCCAACGCAAACGGATGCGGCTAAAATTATCAAAGCAATTTTCTTTTAGTTAATTTAATATTATGGCATGTCGCACTTCCTTATGGCGATTTCTTTTTTTTTCGCTCTTCGAGTCAATTTTGTTCTTAGCCTTTGTCGTTGCGCTAGTTTTGTCTTAGACGATCGCTTTATGCTGCTATTCCTCTTTGTGTGTGTGTGTGTGTGTGTGTGTGCAGGTGTAGGTGTGTAATTTTGCGCAGGTATGCGCGCGCGCGTCCTGCACAGGACAAACGCCGTCTGTAGCTGATAGTTAATGGCGTTGTCGTTGAAACCATAGCCGGCCACTGTTAGCGTCGAAAATATTCCCCGTTGGCCATAATTTACTTGTCACAGCAGGCCAGCAGATTCCAATTGCAGTCACCCGATATGGCGGCACTTCGTAGCCGTATTTACGCTGTCGCTGAAATATATTTGAATTAATTTTATAAATTGGCTTCCAGCAGGCTGCTAATAATAATGTCCTTAGTCGTCAGATTTATGCCAATTCGTTTATGTTTGCAATGTGGTTGGAGCTATTTTGGTTGGTTTTGCTGTTAATGCGAAGATTTTATAAAATTCTCAGACTTTCTGTTTCAATGGTACGCAATTCGCAACAATGTGGCAGCACTGGTGCAAATTTGAAAAACAGCACTTGAACTCAAGTCAAGTTTGGGTTGAGAGAAGCATCAGAGTTAATTTTTCATCTCTGGAATTTCATTTCAAAGAGATTATGAGATGATATAGCTTGAGAGATCCTGTGTGTTTAAGCTTGATGATAAGATTCTGTATGTGCAGAGATATGAGATGCTTAGGCTTACTATTTAGTAGTGAACAATTGTTGTACTTTTGAAGTAATTCACCCTTTCCGGTCAATTTTCACATTTCTTAAGATACAAATTTTTGAATTGAAATTGAACATTTTAGCAATAAAATACCAAAAAATTTCAAAAAAATCATTTTGGTTGAGAATAACAGCTTCATCAATTTTGTACGATATATGTCATTTGTACGATATATCGCACCGTTTTTTTAAAGACTGGGGACAAATATTTAGACGCAAAAAATTTTAAATTTAGTAAATTCTATAAATCAACTGAGACTCAAACTTTGAAATTGTTTCCCTTTTTGGTACCAAAAAAAATTACATATTTAAAAATTATTACGCAGAAGTACCGCCATTTGCTGGTTTTTCAAATTCTTGCAAAAAGCTTCTTACAAAACGCACTCAAACTGTGTAGCCACGGCTATTATATGACAATTTTTGAAAATAGATAAAATAGAGGTGTAAGGATGTGGCATCAGTGGCGCCACCAGTGGGGGTTTGGGTATTGAAACCACGTAAAATACAAATTTTTCTGGCACAAAATATGGTTTCAAATGGTATTGGACTCAAAAGTTGTACACCACTAAAAGTTCTACTCCCTAAAATGTAATCCTGTGTGTGCCACTGTGTGATGTGCTTAGGTTCCCAAATATTGGACGTTTACTATAATTTTAAAAGTACTCGAAGTTAAGAACTTCCAATGTCCTGACACAGATATTACCACCATCAACAAGATTGGCCTTGGACGAAGTGGGAAGTAAATCTTAGTAACCGATAGATGAATGATAGATCCTCTATAAGTATAAAAAGGCAAGTCAAATTGTGCTCTTTTAACCCTAATCCGTCGTTCGGGTGATTTTTCACCCATTTTCAACTTTGGGATGCTATAACTTTCCTATATATTTATCAAAATGATTAAGGTTTCTTGTATTTGTGGCAAACCAATATAAGTTTTAGAAATTATCTACAACATATTGATTATTTCATTATAACGGTGATTACAAAAAAAGTTACGTGGGCGACGTTCGGGTGATATTTCACCCATATACAAATTGTATGGAAATTCAACACAACACATACAGAAACTGCCTTAAAATTACGTCACTGGAGTGAAAGTTTTGAACTGCTTTTATAGGCAAAACCTTTTTATGGATCAATGGGGCTCCTGAACTCAACGGAAAACTAAGAGCCAATCATATTATTTCAACTAAAGTTGGTATAACTCGCTATGCTTGAAGTCGTGTGACAGCAATACAAAATGCCAATGAACACCAATGTTAAAGATAGTAACTGACAAAACTAATGTTGAAGGTTTGGGAGTTTTTGGCAGTGCATGGATCAGCGTTGGTGATATTCAGGCATATTTTGGTATTTCAATTTTGAGTGGTGTTTATAAGTCGAATGGGGAATCTCTTGATAATCTGTAGAGTTACACAACAGGCAGACCAATTTTTCGTTCTGTCGGTGACAAAACCACTCGCCAGAAACGTAACGATTGTAATCAAGAATGAAGCTCGTTAACACCCATAAGACATATATGAGAAAAGTGGGTTTAGCGACAACTGCTATCTACGTCCTATGAAAAGGACACACTAAGTAAACAATTGCCGGCTTTTCGCGGAAGATGCCCCTTTGAGCACTTTTCATCATAACCAGGAAATGTGGGTGACAAAAAATTATCCGAAATTACATCGTTTTACAATAAGTCAATAACAGTAGTTGACACTTTAGACCAATTGGTTGTTCACTAACTATACCGTCAAATGAAAAACTAATCGCTGTCGTTCCCAGCTGGAATCACAACAAAAAGTACAAGCGGCGAGTTTTTCTTGAAGACTTAGATTTCAGTTTGGTAAAGCTAAAGATTTTGCGTAGAGCAACAATACCGAAAGGAAAATCTTCATGCTGACTTCTTATCTCAAACAGCCAATTTCCCAAATCTTGTCAGAAAATCAGAGCGTAAAAAAGTAAAAAACTATTGAAACACGATGCCAATTTGGTATCAAAAACGATCGAAAGGCATATTCTGCTTGCAATTCTTGAAAAAAGTATACATGTGGTGAACACAAAGTTTTAGTTAACTACTGCCCTTTCTTCCCCCCTTTCCCCATCCGCTTGAAATGTGTGCTGTAACATATGTTGGAAAAAACAGTGTTACATACACATTTAAAAAACAGGTGAAATATGTGGTAGCACAACGGGTCTCATAATAGGCCTCCGAGTGTGTCCCTTACAGAGGCAGCCACAATAACCTAACCTAACAAAACTGCCCTAATTGCAGAAAAATATAGAAAAATTTGTTAATTTATTTATCTGTAAGATAACAAAGATAATAAAGATTAAAGATAACAAAAGTTTTTTTATTAAAATTGGTCAAAAAATGCATTAAAACATACAAAGTACCATATGGGTGAAATTTCACCCGAACATCTTATGTGTGAGTTTTTTTGAACGTCGGATGAGGGTTAATGAACAAAAGTTGCGCCCTCTAATGCACTTATTTTTGGTTCGAAAGCATGGACACTGAACTAATAAGGAATCTGTTGGGATAATTCGAAAGATGACACTGTCAGACAGTTAGTTGCTGACTCAAATGTGTGGTGGAGTTAAGTAGCCGCCTCCAGAACATCACTCAGACCACTCGATGACTCATTATGTTACCACGTGGCGACTCCGTCTATACACTTTCAATTTCTGGAAGCGACTTGGTGAGGCTTCTCCCGATCCGCTAAATAACTAACGAAGTGCTTACCTAAGAATCAGAAGGGCTTGTCCGCTAATTCTGAACATTTAGAGAGGATGTGTGGTTAGGATGCAGCACTATGAAACTTCAGATAACAATGATACCCTAAATGTTTCAAATGTTTTAAATAGAAGTCAGAAGATGACAAAGGAGAGAAGTCGACAATACCACATCATTACTTACAGCATCATTTATTTGTTATTGCCATGAACTAAAAAAGATTTTCTTGAAGACAGATTTTCTTGAGACAAACCGCAGAACATTTGTCATAAAAACAGCTAAGCTAAAGTGCTAACCCAAGAATCAGAAGCTTATTCTCGATAGCGCTGGACATATGCAGAGGTTGTGTGATGAGGAAGCAACTTGATGAAGCTTCAGGACAATGAATCCTTAGATTTTTCAAAGCGAGACCAGACGACGACAATGAACAGGAATATTGTGACGCTGTTGGAAGAGCCAAGTCCACGACCCCTCATGATTTCTTACCGCATTAAATTTTATTTTTTACTAGCTGGGCCCTGCGGCTTTGCACGCAAGCTCTCCTTTTCCCCCGATACGAATTCTTAACCCATTGTTGAGCCCATCCGATTTTGATTTAAAAAAAAACATGTGTCTATCTTTGATTTCGAGTGTTTTAAAAATTTTGAAGTCAGAAGGCCCTTTAAATCATATGTTTTCACATTTACTCCAAACAAATTCTTAACCATTGGTTTACCATGGTAGATTTAGATTTTCAAAAAAATTAAAAGCACGTTTTTATTATTTCCTGATTGAACTGCTTTTGATACTCGTAAGTTTGAAGTCAGAATGCCCAATAAATCTTGTTTCTCCATACAAATTGTTAACCCATTGTTGACCGCGTTAGATTTTGATTTTCAAAAAAAAGTGAGAAACACGTGTCAAATTATTTCTCACAAAGAGTACTTTCCCCAAGTTTGATGTCAATGGGCCCATTAATTCATATTTTTCCCGTCGTTGATCCAGTTAGATTTCGAATTTGAAAATAATGAGAAACACGTGTCTAATTTTATTTATTTTCATTATTTTTGCAATTGCTGAAGTCAATAAACCTTAAAATAAACCTTAACCCATTGTTGGGCCAGTTAAATTTTGATTTTCGAAAAATTATAAGCAATGTGTCGAATAAGTTTTGATCTATGTATATTAGAATATTTTCAGGAAGTTCAAATTCAATATGTTTATTAAGTCACGTTTCTTCATATAACACTTTAACCCATGTTTTACCTTTTTAGACCCCGAATTTCAAAAAATCCCTTCTTGGCGAAGGTTAATTCTTCAAGATGTACCTACAGTCCAAAATTCATGTTTGTAGCTTCAGCAGTTTGCTCTGGGCGATGATAAATCAACCAATCAATCAGTCAGTCAGTCAGGATAAACAATCTATGTATAAAAAAATGGAAGCGGTACCACGCCCCCGTGTCAAATACCCACGCCATTCCTCCTGTCGAAGGACACGACCAAATCGTTAGTTTGTACTGAGTGCTATTGATGTGAATGCGCTAGTTCAAAAGCTACACCCGAATTTAAAAAGTGCCACGCCCCTTGTCCAAAGCCCATTAAATTTTACCGGTCGAATGACACGCTTACGACATGACACTGTACTAAATTTCAATGCTGAGCGACTTATAATTTCGAAGCTATGCCATATTAAAGAATTGAGTTGTATGGGCAGTGCCACGCCCCCTTCTCCAAAATACACCCTTTTGCCCCTGCCGAAGGACACGACCAAATCGTTAGTTTGTACCGAGTGTCATTGATGTGAACGCTCTAGTTCAAAAGTTACACCGGAATTTAAAAAGTCCACGCCCCCTGTCGAACGCCTATTAAATTTTACCGGTGGAATGTCACGTTTACGCCATGACACTGTACTAAAATTCAATGCTGTGCGACTTATAATTCTGAAGATATTCGGTATTAAAGAATTGGGTTGTAAGGGCGGTGCCACGCCTCCTTGTCAAAAACTCACCCTATTCTCTCTGTCGAAGGACACGACCAAATCGTTAGTTTGTACCGAGTGTCATTGATGTGAACGCTCTAGTTCAAAAGTTACACCGGAATTTAAAAAGTCCACGCCCCCTGTCGAACGCCTATTAAATTTTACCGGTGGAATGTCACGTTTACGCCATGACACTGTACTAAAATTCAATGCTGTGCGACTTATAATTCTGAAGATATTCGGTATTAAAGAATTGGGTTGTAAGGGCGGTGCCACGCCTCCTTGTCAAAAACTCACCCTATTCTCTCTGTCGAAGGACACGACCAAATCGTTAGTTTGTACCGAGTTTCACTGATGTGAACGCTCTAGTTCAAAAGTTACACCGGAATTTAAAAAGTCCACGCCCCCTGTCGAACGCCTATTAAATTTTACCGGTGGAATGTCACGTTTACGCCATGACACTGTACTAAAATTCAATGCTGTGCGACTTATAATTCTGAAGATATTCGGTATTAAAGAATTGGGTTGTAAGGGCGGTGCTACGCCTCCTTGTCAAAAACTCACCCTATTCTCTCTGTCGAAGGACACGACCAAATCGTTAGTTTGTACCGAGTTTCACTGATGTGAACGCTATAGTTCGAAAGTTACACCGGAAATTAAAAAGTGCCACACCCCTTGTCCAACGCTTATTAAATTTTACCGGTCGAACAACATGTTTACGCCATGACACTATACCAAATTTCAATGCTATACGACTTATGATTCCGAAGATATTCCGTATTAAAAAGTTGGCTTGTATGGGCGGTGCTACGCCTCCTTGTCAAAAACTCACCCTATTCTCTCTGTCGAAGGACACGACCAAATCGTTAGTTTGTACCGAGTTTCACTGATGTGAACGCTATAGTTCGAAAGTTACACCGGAAATTAAAAAGTGCCACACCCCTTGTCCAACGCTTATTAAATTTTACCGGTCGAACAACATGTTTACGCCATGACACTATACCAAATTTCAATGCTATACGACTTATGATTCCGAAGATATTCCGTATTAAAAAGTTGGCTTGTATGGGCGGTGCCACGCCCCCTTGTCAAAAACCCACCCTATTCTCCCTGTCGAAGGACACGACCAAATCGTTAGTTTGTACCGAGTTTCACTGATGTGAACGCTATAGTTCGAAAGTTACACCGGAATTTAAAAAGTGCCACGCCCCTTGTCCAACGCCCATTAAATTTTACCGGTCGAACAACATGTTTACGCCATGACACTGTACCAAATTTCAATGCTATACGACTTATAATTCCGAAGATATTCCGTATTAAAAAGTTGGCTTGTATGGGCGGTGCCACGCCCCCTTGTCAAAAACCCACCCTATTCTCCCTGTCGAAGGACACGACCAAATCGTTAGTTTGTACCGAGTTTCACTGATGTGAACGCTATAGTTCGAAAGTTACACCGGAATTTAAAAAGTGCCACGCCCCTTGTCCAACGCCCATTAAATTTTACCGGTCGAACAACATGTTTACGCCATGACACTGTACCAAATTTCAATGCTATACGACTTATAATTCTGAAGATATTCAATATTAAAGAATTGAGTTGTATGGGCGGTGCCACGCCCCCTTGAATAATGCCACGCCCCCTATGCTAAGAACCTTCCACACGGTGCCCGTAAACACACACGTAATATTTTATTAAAATAGGTCTAAAATAGGTGGTTTGGGAGTCTATAGAACACATACGAAATTTATTTGATTTTTATATATATAGATGTAAACTGGAAAAGATTGTCTTGAATGTTTTGTCTTGATTGTTTTGAATTTGCTTTTCTCAAATCAAATTATGTTTCTTCTTTCTACTTCTTTCTTATAACCAGCCCGAGCTGTGATTCGAATCTAAGGCCTCGGTATGAGAAGCCAGCGCGCTACTCACTCGACTATCGAGGCCGTCTCCTTTACTCCTAACAAGAAATAGATTGCAGATTGAATCTGGTCTGGGTATCTCAATCTGTTATATGTATTTGCAATTTAAACTTACTGTTGAACTGTCAGGCAAATAATAGACAAAGAATTGATACTACTACAAGTTTTCCATACATGTTTTGAAGTATGAACAACTTGTAGTCCTATCAATAAGTTTGTCTAATTTTTGTAATCAAGATAGCGTGGAGAATTGATATACAAGTATGTAGTCTCTCTGACTGTCTCTTCGTCCCTCTCTGAGTCTCTTTGATTGTCTATTAACCCTTTCGCTACAGGTTTTTACTGGGGAAAGTTACAATTTTAAATTTTACGTTTTAGGCTTCTATGTGGTTGTATTAGCAACATTCCATAAGAATTTTTTTAATTTTTATACTCGGGCCCTGTATTTTAGACTTCATTTAAAACTTCAAACTATTCTAAAGACCAACAAAAAAATGTATTCTTGCAACCATAGAGGATGCAGACGTCCACAAAGTAGCATTTTGCCATATGATAACAAAATAGCGAAAGGGTTAACCGAATGACCGACAGTACGACTTTTAAAAAAGTTAAACCCACGCATTCTTTAAAAACTGCTTGATAAATTAAAAAGCCTACAGCGACATCGTTGGTCAGGAATTTATGGTTCAACGGTCTTCTGTGTAACCGCAAACAAACTTTATTTCTATTTCTTACTATTGAACTAAAATCAAGAACAACTAATTGAACTAACTGACTGGGTTTTTTTTTTGCCAAATTTACTGTCGTAAGGTCTTTGTGGGAAAACATGTGAAACGTTGAATCCAGGAGAAACTAATGAAAAATCACCTCCGTAGTGAAAAATGTAGAACTACATTCCCACAAAGTTTATAGAAATAAAATGATTTTTTGGCTCTTAAAAAACCATGTAGGAAGTGTGTTAAAAAATTACATCAATCTAAGGTTCAAGATTTTTCTTCTGGCAGATTCTTAGGTCCATCTTTTTGATAGCAAAAATCTTGATGATTTATATGAGTGTCATTTAAGTATAATTAAATGACTGATTAAATGACACTCATACGCCACGTTGCGCTGCGCCAAAAAATGCACATATCGTAATTACACAGTTTGAATGTATTTTTTTTGGATTCGTGTCTTAAGCAAATTTGTTGGTCGTTAAAATATCTACAAACTTGCCGAAGACAGTAAAGCGATATTCGGAACGATTTAGGACTTATTAGCATTTAAACGTTTGAAGACTTAAGCGACGAACTCGACTAAAATGAGCAAACTTCAAAGACGGATTTATCTTAAAGTAGAGCCAATCCAGCCAAACGGCTGGTGGATCTCAACTCAGTATACCTATAGAAAAGTCGCTCAGTATGTCCCCCCCATGTCGGAATTTTCGACTTGCACAGTGTTATTATCCATATTTTTGGAAATTAAAAAATTGCCCTAATTTAAGAAATTACTAAAAATATTGCTTTATAGTAATTATTCCCAATAAGACATTTTTTACGTAACCTGTAACTATTATTGTATAATAAATATTTTTGAGTTCCATAATAGAGTGAAGCCATGTCAAGTGGGACCCCCAAAAATTCACGAAATCACCGATTTTTGAAATAACTGTCTTAATTTGTAGCGGGTATGATGCTGACGACTTGGCATTATTATTTCGTTAAAATTCAATTTATTGTTAATGTTATAAACAATCAAACTTTTTAGCCAAAAAAAACTTCTTAATTTTTTTCTCAAAAACTATTTTTTTTTTTTAAAAGATGACCACGCGAATTTATAATTAACTGTTGAGGCTATCTATTACAATTTTTTTTCACGCCCAATTAGTTTAAAAAATAACTTTTGCATTAATTTTTTATAAACAATTAAGTTTTCTATAGTCTTCTTCACGCTGCAAAAAAATAAAAAAAATGTCATCATATGCGGAAAACGTTCCCCTTTATTTCAGCGTTCACAGAAGTTTGTCGGTCTGCGCCGTTTTTCAAATATTAATTTTTTTATCTCCCGCGGCGTGCGCTCTCTAGGCGCAAATAAATATAATATAAATATAAAATAAAAAAAATATAAAAAATAATATAGGTATATATATCAAATGAAAGAGAAAATGCTCAAGAATTTAAATAAAATTAATTTTATATCTATTTGTAAAAAAAGGATATGAAAAAGGTCCTTTGAAAACTTTAATCCTTTATATCTTTCAAAATTTACATCGAATTTTCTGGAAAAGTAAGTATGTTAAAACCCCAAATCTCCTTGATCACGTGTCAAAATTTCATTACTCTAACTTTATTAGTTCGAAAGTTATTAAAAAAAAGGCGGAAGCTGCAATTCTAATAAAGTACAAAAATTCTAATTTATTTGAGTATCAGTATTTTAAATAATAAAAAGATACAAAATCAATGAAACGAGAATAATGAAATTTTGACACGTGATCAAGGAGATTTGGGGTTTTAACATACTTACCTTTCAAGAAAATTCGATGTAAATTTTGAAGGATATATAGGATTAAAGTTTTCAAAGGACCTTTTTCATATCCTTTTTTTACAAATAGATATAAAATTAATTTTATTTAAATTCTTGAGCATTTTCTCTTTCATTTGATATATATACCAATATTATTTTTTATATTTTTTTTATTTTATATTTATATTATATTTATTTGCGCCTAGAGAGCGCACGCCGCGGGAGATAAAAAAATTAATATTTGAAAAACGGCGCAGACCGACAAACTTCTGTGAACGCTGAAATAAAGGGGAACGTTTTCCGCATATGATGACATTTTTTTTATTTTTTTGCAGCGTGAAGAAGACTATAGAAAACTTAATTGTTTATAAAAAATTAATGCAAAAGTTATTTTTTAAACTAATTGGGCGTGAAAAAAAATTGTAATAGATAGCCTCAACAGTTAATTATAAATTCGCGTGGTCATCTTTTAAAAAAAAAAAATAGTTTTTGAGAAAAAAATTAAGAAGTTTTTTTTGGCTAAAAAGTTTGATTGTTTATAACATTAACAATAAATTGAATTTTAACGAAATAATAATGCCAAGTCGTCAGCATCATACCCGCTACAAATTAAGATAGTTATTTCAAAAATCGGTGATTTCGTGAATTTTTGGGGGTCCCACTTGACATGGCTTCACTCAATAACTAAGAAAAAAGTATATTTTTCAAACAAACAAAAAAACACAAACAACAACAAAAATTATGTTGCATTGTAATAATTACATTGCAATTATTTTCTTTAAAAACTTATAATAGTTAAATCTCTGAAATATAGTCCTTGAAGTTTTGAACCTTTTTTAACAGACCTCGCATATTTAAACATATTAAATTACGCTCTTTTCAGTCTACAGCTACAATTTTTCTACATGAAATAATATATTTAAAAAAATACAATAAAGCAGAAATTGTTGCTGCTCAAAATTTAAACATTTCCTTAAGAATCCTTGTGGTTAACACACCAACTTAGGCGTCTTGTGTTCAAGCATCTGCACTTTTTTCCGATCTTTCAAGCCCAACTTTTAATCAATTCACAACAACTCAAAGCAAATTTGATAATTGACAATTTTCAATTCGCTGCAAGTCGTCTGACGCACACACAACCATCTCCACTCAGTTGCACATTGCAGCTGTACAACAGTGAATTATGCCAAACGAAAATATATACTTATACCTACTATAACTTATAGGTATATAGAACCGACTGTGCATTTTAATTGTTTGGCACATTTCGAGCACTGCTAATGACTCGAAGTGGTTCGCAGGCGGCGCATTTGTGCGGGCAGCGGCGAGTGCACGCTCAAGAAAATCAGTTCATTCCGTTTGATTGCGCTTTCCTGCATTTCATTAGTGCCACGCCAGAAATAAATGAGCGCACAGACAAACGGAAGACCGAAAGAACGGATGAAGTGAATATTTGAATGAGCGAACAGATTGAAATGGCAGCAAGCAAAATGCCAGGCATTGCATTAATTTGATCATTGAGGCGTAAAATTTTATGGTAATGCCAAATTCAGTGCCATCCAATGGTTGTGTAGTACCGCTGCATATATATATTTAATATATATTTAATGTGTATGTGTGTGCGAGAGTGACTGTCGAAGCGATATTTGCGCTTTCAAGTTTCAGTGCTTCCTTTTGTTTTTCTAGCTTTCTTGGGTTCTTTTGTGCCGCTTCACTACACATTGCTTGATTTTTGAATAATGCTGTCTGTTATCGCTCGTTTGCCGCAATCAGTCATTAAAGGCCACATGACAAAAGCAAAAAAAAGAAAACTATGCAAAAATGTGTTTAATGAGTAAAAGTGTTGAGTAAGTTTGAAAAAGTAAAAGTTGCGGTTTAGTTGTGAGAATAGTTTTTTTACGTTTTCAAGCGACATGCAACTTTACATACGACTGTATGAAGATGAATATGAGTGAATATGAGTGAATTCAGTGTATCGAAATGAACATTTTTCATCTAAAACTTCAATAAAAAGTTAGATTTTGAAGTGACAATTGAAGGGAGGAGATGATGAAGAATTTCGTATTTTTAATGGACCAAAATCAGAAACTGTTGTCGCTTGGTGCATAAAACTTGAAGGGATTTTATACTTAGCCCTTTCTCTACAGGTTTTTCCAGGAGAAAGTTAAAATTTTAAATTTATCAATTTAGTCTTTTGTGTGGTTATACAAGGTGCAACCCAAAGTAAACAGGACTTTTATAAAATAAAGAAAACGGATGATTATTTTTGTATAATTCTTTTTATTTATTCAAAATACTCTCTTTCTGCTTCGATACAACGTTTTGCACGGTCCAAAAGCATTTGGAATGAGTGGTTTAGGTCATCGGCCGGCATCGCCTTCAGAATGTTGGTACAAGCCTTTTGGATGTCCTCAACGTCCTTATAACGGTTTCCTTTCATCGGCAAATGCAACTGACCGAATAAGTAGAAGTCACAGGGAGCCATATCAGGCGAATACGGTGAATGATTGATGGTAAAAATGCGATTTTTGGTCAAATAATCGGTCGTAACTAGGGCTCTGTGAGCCGGTGCATTATCATGCAATAAACGCCAACTTCCTTCCTCGCGATATTCTGGCCGAATACGACGAATGCGATGCACCAAACGCTTCAAAACTTCAACATAAAACAAAGCGTTAATTGTTTTTCCCGGTGGAACAAACTCTCGATGAATTATTCCCTTTGAATCGTAGAAACAAATGAGATGAGTTTTGATTTTTGACTTCTCACGGCGGGTTTTTTTCGGATTTGGCTCATCTGGGTGCTTCCATTCGGCACTTTGACGCTTTGTTTCGGGATCATATTGAAAGCACCACGTTTCGTCACCGGTTACGATGTTGAACAAGAAATTTGGATCACGTCTGGCTTCCCGAACGATGTCTTTTGCGTGCTCAATTCTCTGCGCTTTTTGGTCGTCGGTTAAAGTGTGCGGAATGAAGCGAGAACACACTTTACGGAGACCCAAATGTTCGGTTAAAATGCGATCAATTGATGTTTTGGAGATGTTCAATTCCATTTCCATCAATTCCAATGATGATTTTGGCTGCATTTTGATAAAATCACGCACAGTTTTGATGGCATCGTCAGTAATCACAAATTTCGACTGGCCGACGTGTTCGTCGTCATTCAAGTCTTCACGACCATTCTTGAATCGATTCAACCACTCATTAACACGGCCACGGGATAAACAATCATCACCATAAACTTGCTTTAACCCCTCTGTTACCCTAGGAAAAACTCGCACATTTGACCCTTGGGTCATAAAATGACCCCGATTTATTTCTTTGTATTTTGATCAAAAAAGTTAAGACAATGCGATTTTAACAATTAGTTATTACTTTTATTATTGTAAACCGACTATTTGGCCTTACTGGAGTCAAATATGTTCAACATGGAGACCATGTCCAGGTTCTTGATATTCTTCTCGGGCACTTTAATTCTTGCGATTTTTTCAGAAGTTGAAGCTCATTTTTGGACAATTATATTATATATAACAGATAATAATCATTAATCGCTTATCGCCCAAAAATAAATGATTTCGCAAGAAAGCCTGCTCCCGTGGCCCACAAAAAATTACTCAGTTTAGAGGTTTACTTTATAAAAGTATGCTAAAATATTAAACTCATACTAGATATTGACACCAATGAACCAATACAAATTATAATATATATTAATTAACATTATTCCATTTCCCGAAGAAGAAAATGAATATATTCGGCTGACCCGAATTGCGCCCCATCGTTTCTTTTCACTGAGTATCTTCTTCTTTAGTGAATGCACTGCTGAGGATAACTCACACGATTATATTATTGGCTTCCTTTCTTTTCGAAAAATTGAAGCCCAGGAAGTAACTTTTCCAATTCTTTATATAATAAGCAGCGTTACGTTATCATTTCAGGGATGAATTTCACACCACATATGCAATGATGCCGCAAGGAATAATAGAGTTGCGAACTGCTGCAACGAGTAAATTGTTTGCTTGTCGCTGATACGAATATGTTTCAGAAATTTGATCTAGCTTATTCACACTCCTTTTGGAATTTCTTAGAAATTTATTACTTGCTAGAAAGTACTATATAGTTATATAACCCACACACCACATTCCCTTACAACCCACACACCACATTCCCATGCAACCCACGCACCATATATTCCCATCCATACATATTCCCATACATACATATTCCCAGACATAGTGCACAGCAATGATCACGACAAGTTGCTCAATCAGCAAAAATCTGCAGCTGCATGAAATATGATGCCATGCAGCTGCACCAATAAACATGTATAAGCGAATTATGTATTCAAATCAAAACTAAGCCAGAAATTGTTATTTTGACTGTAAATAAAGTTCAGTTTCTTACATTAACTCGAGTTGGGCGGACGTTTCATTTCCCCCAACATTAGTGGCGCAGTCGGAAAAGGCCAATTTTTACCAAAACCATTACCATTATATTTACCATTTTTATCAAAACGGGAAAAACAAAACATTTTAAGATTGCATTTAAGGAAAGATAAGAAATCCTCCCAATTTTCGTCGAGAATGAACAGTGAGCAGCGAAACAGTGGTCAGTGAAACACATTCCAGCACACAAACCAACGCAACACGTCGGAAACACTCGAGAAAAATGAATTTATGTCAAACGACTCAAGCAAAAAGTGCAGCAAAGCCGTGAAAAAAAAAAAAAAACAAAACAAATTTGAAAGGAAACAAGTGGTGAATCACGCCGAATCAATTTTGACAAATTCGCTCTTGAAAATTTTTCAAGTCACAATTTCAATTCAACCTGTGCCGTCACACATATTTTGCCGCCGTTTCTTACACAAACGATTTACAACGAACGAAATAGAGGACGGATAGAAAGGACTTGGCGAAACATCCGATCAGTAAGGCAGACATTTCAAGAAACCAGAGAAGACAACAAAGCAGGAAGCACCAAGGAAACCGGAAGCAGCTAAGCAGACTAAGTTAAGTTTAGAACCTAAGTTTAATAAAAAAATAATAAAAAAATATAACTATAAATAAGAAAGTAAAAGAAATAAAAGTAAAATGGAGAATCTCGATGGATTGCAAAAATTTAAACTTATAACCACAGCTTTAAACTGCGTAAGCCCATTTGATGGCGACAGAAATTCACTAGTAAATTTCATAAATAGGATTGAAAGCCTAGGACCAATGTTAGAAGCACTTCATAACGACTACAAAGCCCTAATACTTGGGCTAATTAAAGATAAAGTAATAGGAAACGCACGGTCCACATTGTTAACAAATGGAAACGTAACAACTTGGACTGAACTGAAGACAGTTTTAATTAGAGCACACGGAGAAAAAGATTCAATTGAGACTCTAATAGACAAAATCAGGGCATGTAGGTGTGACAAAACGATAGAGGAATTTTATCGAAAAATCAACAGTCTGCTAGCTAGACTAAATAACGCTTATCTCTTGGAGGGAAGAGGAAATTCCGAAGAAATAGCTAGTAACAAAAGAATTGCGTACCATTCATTTAAAAATGGGTTACCTGAACCAGTGAAAAGTATGATAGTTAGCAGGAACCCTCCCTCACTAACAGAAGCTTTCGAAGTAATCCAGACTAATGGATATTCCAGATACGGAAAGAACTACTGGGCATACACGGACTCAAGTAACCAACCCAACTCATCAAACCTATACAACAGACAAAATAGAAACAATCAAATCCATAACGATAATAATTCAAATAATAATGGGCAATACAGGCAAAATCCTGCTCCTAATAGGAATAATCTCCCAAACACAAATAACAATGGGCAATACAGGCAAAATTCTGCTCCTAATAGGAATAATCTCCCAAACACAGATAACAATGGGCAATACAGGCAAAATCCTACTCCTAACAGGAACAACCTACCAAGCTCAAATAACAGCGGGCAAAACAGAAACAACTACGGAAACTATAGAAACAATGAATGGGTAAATCCTAACCTCAGACAATACCCATACAGAAACGAGAACAGTAGCAGCCAATCTAGACTGATAGACACTCGTAGACCCCAAGGAAACACTCCAGCTGGGAACGGAGTGGAACCAATGGACATTTCTACCAACGAAAGAAGCAGAAACAATTGTGAAGGTAACCTGACAGCTGCAATTGATCAAGAAAACGACAATTCAAATTTTCACGGGGAAGCCGAAGACGATTACCTTATATAGTGATTAAAACCAAAATTCGTAAATTAAAATTTATTATAGACAGCGGAGCAGAGTATAGTATAATAAACCCTTATCTCTGCAACCCAAAATGGAAAATTGTATCTACCCCCAAGACACTTAGGGCTTTAAACCAAATTCACACACTTAATACATGCTACGAATTCCCATTATTCAAGGAATTTAATGAAAAAGATGATTACCGCGTACAGTTCTTAGAATACAAATTCCACGATGAATTTGACGGATTGATAGGTAATAATATTTTGATTAATTTAGAAGCAGTGATAGACTACAAAAAACGGGCGCTTACTACATCTAATGCAACAATACCAATTTTCTTCAACAAAGAAGAAGAAACCTACATAGAAAAACTACAAATGAGTGAGGATATTAACATTTTTAACAACCAACTTGACCACCAACAAATTTCAAACCGTAACTTTGCAGAACATTTAAACCCCAAAGATACGCGGATACTCAAAAGGTTGCTAGAAGATTATTCAGACGTTTTTTTTAAAGAGGGTGATAATCTTACATTCACCAATGAAATCAAACATGAAATCAAAACCAAGACAAACATCCCCATTTACACTAAGTCATACCGATACCCAGTGATTCATCGACAAGAAGTTGACAAACAGCTGGAAGAAATGCTCAAGACAAAAATTATACAACCAAGCAACAGCCCGTACAACGCCCCCATCTGGGTAGTACCCAAAAAATCAGACAGCTCTGGGGAGCAGAAGTGGAGAATAGTCGTCGACTATAGGAAATTGAACGAACAGACAATAGACGACAAGTTCCCTATACCAAACATTGATGAACTATTTGACAAGCTGGGAAAATGCAATTATTTTTCAAAAATAGACTTAGCAAAAGGGTTCCATCAGATTGAAGTAGCTCCGAAAGATCGTCCGAAAACCGCATTCTCGACAGCCAACGGACACTATGAGTTCCTGCGAATGCCATTTGGCTTGAAGAACTCACCCTCAACATTCCAAAGACTCATGAACTGCGTACTTAAAGAACACATAAACAAGATATGCGTTGTGTACCTTGACGATGTGCTGATCTTTTCAACCAGTTTCGAGGAACACATAACTTCATTAAAAAAGGTCTTACAAACGCTAAGAGAGGCGAACCTAAAAATTCAAATAAGCAAGTGCCATTTCGCCGCAGAAACAACGGACTATTTGGGACACATAATCACGAAAGACGGAATAAAACCTGACAAATCAAAAATCGACGCAATAAAGAAAATAAAAATCCCGACAACAGTTAAGGAAATTAGGCAATTCCTAGGAATCACTGGTTACTATAGGAAATTCATTAGGGATTATGCGAAAGTCGCGTACCCCCTAATAAATTGTCTAAAGAAGGACGCCAAAATAAATCCGAAAGACACAGAATACAATTCCGCCTTCAACAAATTGAAAACACTCCTTGTTACGGACCCCATACTAAAACACCCAGATTTTTGTAAACCATTTACGGTAGTTACAGACGCATCCAATTACGCTATTGGAGCCGTACTGACCCAGAATAATCATCCAATTAGTTACGCATCGCGAACACTAAACGAGCATGAAAAGCGGTATGCCACTATTGAAAAAGAACTGCTTGCGATAGTGTGGGCAGTTAAATACTTCCGAACATACGTCTATGGCAGGAAATTCACAATCTGCACAGATCATAAACCTCTAACCTGGCTTAATGGCATTCGGGAGCCAAATATGAAATTGCAAAGATGGAAAATTAAATTAAATGAATACGACTTTGACATCAAATATCTAAAAGGGAAAGAGAATCAGGTAGCTGACGGACTAAGTAGAATTGTGACCGAAAATATTGACGAAGACAGTACGAATTTCGACAATGTACTGTGTAACATTGGACAGGAAGAGGACATAAGCTCTACGGGCGCAACGATACACAGCGCCGCAGAGGACGAAACGGATTACATTTACATTACCGAGAGGCCTGTTAACCTATACAAAAACCAAATTCATCTACAAAAAGGCGACTCAGAGAAAATAACAATTAAAATTGTTAACAACACTGTTAGGAATTACATAACAGTGTGCGAAAATAGTAATCTAACAAAGCTACTTGGACGAGTACTAAAAGATAAAGGCACAATGTGTATTTATTGCACAGATGACCAACTTTTCTTACGACTTCAAGATACTTACGTTAAGTTTTTCTCCACTAACAAGGGTTTGAAATTACTAAAATCAAGCGTCAGATTAACAGACATAACCGATAAAGAACAAATGCTCTCTCTCATCAAGGAGGAACATTTACATAATAACCACAGAGGTATCCAGGAAGTATTTAAGGAGCTAAAATCGAAATACTGCCACCCAAAGATGATCAAACTGATCACGAGATACGTTAATAATTGTGAGATCTGCAACCTGGGCAAACATGACCGCCACCCAGTAAAAATACCTTTCAAAATTACAGAGACACCAACAAAATTTAATGACATTGTACATATTGATATATGGTTCCCATACAGGAACATTATGTATTTAACAACTATAGATAAATTCACTAAGTTCGCAACTATTCATAAACTACAAGATAGGACATGGATTTCTATCTTGTCTGCAATTAAGGAACGAATAAGATTTCTGGGGAAAATGAGAAAACTTGTGCATGACAATGAAAGATGTATTTTACACCATTCGGTCAGACTATTCCTTTCAGAAAATTCTATTGAATCCCATGCAACTACCGCGGGCATTAAAACCGGAAACTCTGATGTCGAGAGACTTCACGGTACGTTAAATGAACACTTGAGGATTCTAGAAGCAGAAAAATCCCAGGAGGAATTGGACGACAAAATCTTTAAAATAATAACAGCCTACAACAATTCTATACACTCCACAACCAATGTAAAACCCATAGATTTTATTCAAAGCAACATAGCAAGGGAAGATATTCAAAATTTATCAAGTAGATTGGAAAAACAAAAAGAAAGCAGAATAGAAAACCTCAACAAAACCCGGGATCATGATTACTCCTTACTACAAAACGTTGTCCATAATAGGGAAATCACAAAAAATAAACCCAAATACAGAAAACTGAATAATTTCAGAGAAGAAGGGGATTACGTGGTAGACACAAGTAATAAAAGAAATACAAAATATTATAAAACGCAGCTAAAACGCGAGTTTAAATACAAAAACACTACGAACGACAACTGAACACGAAATACGACAAAAACAATAACTGAAGTTTTATTTTACAGATGGCAATACTGCTACTGGCATTCTGGGTCACCGCCATTTATGGACAGAAAATAGAGGTCACGCCCATCAATACACAAATCGGACACACACTTTTAAAGCTCGAAGAAATACCGATGGTCGAGAATTTCACAAAAATCCTTCACATTGTAAATTTAACTGAATACCAGTCTACAATAGATCTAGTTGAATCAAATATCAAACAATTAAATGCAGACTGGTACGATGAAAGCTTTCACTTATTAGACAAAGGAATAAAGTTACTAAAACATAACTACAAAATGTTAATACCGGACATTTACAAAACAAAAAGAGTAAGGCGAGGACTGGCAAATTTTCTAGGTAGAGGGGTAAAATTTTTAACAGGAAATATGGACGATGAAGATGCCAACGAAATTTACGACCATTTGGAAAATTTAGACAGTAATACACAAACAATTTTCAATGAATTGAACCAACAGGTAGTAATTAATAATAATCTAATAAAAAACGTAGAACAAATTAACAGGCACTTAAACGAACGACAAAAAGAATTAAATTTATTCCTCCTACGGGTATCTTCACAAATATATAAGTATACAAATATAACCGATAGGTTATCATATGCCCTACAAATATACGGCGACATCCAGATACTCAACAGTCAAATAGAAAAATTTGCGGACATTATATTACTGAGCAAACTAAATGTGCTCGCTCACGACATTTTGACAGAAGAAGAAACAAACAAGTACAACATTACAATAGAGAACAAGTCATATATTCAAACAAGCGTAATGTTTACTCAAGAAACATTAATTTTTGCACTCGGAATACCAAATTTCACTAAGGAAAAATACCATAAGGCTTTGGTAATACCGTTTCCGAATCACGATTTCGAGGAATTGGATTCGGATAACGTGGAAATAATTCTACAAGATAATAAAGTTTTTACATTTGATGAAAAAGTGTTTTCGAAAAAAAAGCTAAGCCCTCATTTTGATTATTGCATTAGAAATGTTTTGGGCCAAGAAAACGTCTGTACTTTTAGGCGCAATAATGTAACGTCTATAACTAAAATAGCAAACAATTTGTTAATCATCAAAAATTTACCGCCAACAAAATTAGAACAAAACTGCATAAGTCAAAACATAATCATAGAAAATAACAATGTCATAAAGTTTAAGACATGTAATGTTACCATTGGAGAATACTCCTTTAGCAACAAAATCGATAAATTTATAGAAAGTGTACTAATACCAATAGCGTATAAGAACTTAACAAAACAAGAACAAAATTTCACGCTGCAAAGCTTAAAATTAAAGACAATAAGTAATAGAAAACAGATAGAGTACGTAAAATACAAAAATAACGCCATCATGTATGTCTCCTATTTATCAAACTTCTTACTCATTGCGGTAATCATTGCTGTAGTTGTAATTGTGTGGAAAAAGAAAAAAACCAAGATTGTTACAAATATTGAGCTAAATAAAGGAATATCCACTATTTCTAAAACAGAGGAAAGTATAGACCCATTTGCAAGAGACGCAAATGACCTAAACGGTGGAGGAGTTATATAACCCACACACCACATTCCCTTACAACCCACACACCACATTCCCATGCAACCCACGCACCATATATTCCCATCCATACATATTCCCATACATACATATTCCCAGACATAGTGCACAGCAATGATCACGACAAGTTGCTCAATCAGCAAAAATCTGCAGCTGCATGAAATATGATGCCATGCAGCTGCACCAATAAACATGTATAAGCGAATTATGTATTCAAATCAAAACTAAGCCAGAAATTGTTATTTTGACTGTAAATAAAGTTCAGTTTCTTACATTAACTCGAGTTGGGCGGACGTTTCATTTCCCCCAACATTAGTATATGTACTATTTATATTGAAAGCTTCAATTAAGATTTCATACCAGAATCATAAAGTCTTCGTACTATTGGGGTTCGATCCCTTGAAACTTAAAAGCTCTTCTACTGCTCATTGAGATGTGTGCGCGAAGCTACGCCCTTTATTAAATGCCCTTTTCCTCTTCCCACCTTTTCCCCTGTCGAAAAACATGACCCAATAGTAAGTTCGATCTTAGTGTCACTGATGTGCGACTTATAGTTCCGAAATTATGTTCAAAATCTGGATCGTTAAACGAGTGCCACGCCCATTATTAAACGCCCATGAAATATTTCCAGTGGAACAGTGTCTACATGGGGACACTGCACGAAATTGCAATGTTGTATGACTCATAATTTCGCTTTTACTCCATAGTAGAAAGGGTGGTATAGCTAGGGCCACGCCCTCTTACCAACATAAAACAAAACAAAAATCCCAGAAACATTTATCCACGACACTTTGAAATCAAATCTAATAAAATTCACATCGCGTCGACCAATTTCTTGCGTTCAGTACTGTGGGTCATAAAATGACCCTAAGGTCAAATTTGTATAGTTGCTCATTTGCACGTAAACCAGTGTTGCAAATAAAATGAAATTTAGCGTATATTCAAATGGCATGAAATTAGTCACTGAGTCCAAAGGAAAACAATTCTTTACCAGAAATAAGAAAGTTACGGCTCCTTAAAGTCAAATTTTACTCGAAAATGACCCTAAGGTAACAGAAGTGTTAACAATTTAAACGTTTCGGTAAAAGTTTTACCAAGTTTAAAACAGAACTTAATATTAGCTCTTTGTTCGATCGACATTCTCGTACCAAAGTTAAAAACATACTGTCACATTGAGCGGGATATTTCGGCGTCTACTAGACCAAATGTCATGAAATTTAGACAGTATGTGAATGAAAGATGTACCTTTCCAACGCATGTCCTCACACATAGATGGCGCCACCAGAAACGTCCCTATTGCAAAAGTCCTGTTTACTTTGGGACGCACCTTGTATAACAACATCCCATAATAATTTTTAAAATTTTTGCTGCTGGACTCTGTGTGCTAGAATGTTGTCATATGACAGCAACCATATCGTTGTGGCTGTAATAATTACTTAAACATACCATTTTTTTTGCATAACTAAAAATTGAATAATTCTTCTATTACTTTTGCTAAAAGTATCTAAAAAATGTATCTGAACAAAAGTAAAAAGTCAAATTAAAATATGTCTCTTATTTTTTCTTCTTTTTCTTTCTTTAATATGTAAACATATAACATTCCAAAAACGTGTATACATGTATGGATGGATGGATGGATGTGAGGGGGAGCCGAGGAAATAACCTAAGGGAGGTCATTACCTCAAGCACTCAGGCTTTATAGCCCATTGTACTTAAGGCTCAGGAAAAAGGTTGATAGAGGAGATTGGAATGGGAAAGAGAAAAAGAGAAAGTGGGTGGAAAGGGAGAAAGGGCTATGAGGTCTCCTGTGCAAATTTCCCGGACTCATTAATGAATCTCAGGAGATCACACAGGGTGAGAGAATGAACTTCGTCCATTCTCATTACATCTGAACCCAGCGTGCGCAATCTCGTTCTAGAGAAGGAAGGACATGCACAGAGAAAGTGCTCTGTACTATCAACCTCCTCCAGGCAAGACACGCAAGTCGGATGCTCGATGATGCCCATGTTGGCCATATGTCGCCCCCATGGATTGTGTCCTGTAATTAACCCGACCATTCGACGGAGGTCTTTCCTTCCCAGCTTCAGGAGGAAATTCCCTGCTTTCCTGTTCGGGCTTTTCACAAAACACTTGGCAGTTTTACAGCTTCCCAAGCTACACCAACGTTCTCTGTGTAGGTTACTTACACAGGACTTGATCCAGTCCAGGGTTCCTGCTAAACTGGTGCCGATTATTGGTTCTGGTCCCATGGGTGTACACCCTGATCCACAGTTAGCCAGTTCATCGGCAGTTTCGTTACCTAGAACACCGCAGTGTCCCGGAACCCAGATAAGTTGGAGCTTATTACGTCTCGCGACTGATTTAAGCTTCAACTTACATTCTTGGACAATCTTAGAGGTAACACGCGCGTTCTCCAGGGCCTTAAGTGCAGCTTGACTGTCACTACAGACTCCTATATGTTTCCCGCACCATTTCCTCCCAATTATCCATTCCGCTACCTTCAGAATGGCGAAGACTTCCGTCTGAAAGACGGTAGTCAGCCCACCCAGTGAGTAGTAGCAGTTGACACTTCCATCGAGGTGCCATCCAGCTCCAGTACCTTTATCGGTCTTGGATCCGTCAGTGAAGAAAATATCCGTCAGATCCCCTAGCATGGCCTGTGGGTTGTCCCATTGGTCGCGCGTTGGGAACCTCACTTCAAAGTTCCTCCTAAAGGATACTACGGGTATTAGGCAATCCTTAGGGGCCAGCAGCAACGGATATTGCGCTGACAACCTCTTGAAGATTTCTCCATGACCCGATCCCTTGTTGTCGTGCCAGTATCCATAGGAATATAGCCGACATGTCGCTTTCATCGCTTCCTCTTGAACTTTTAGGTCTAGGGGAAGCAGGTCAAGCATGGCATTAAGGGCATCACCCGAGACAGTGCTCATGGCACCCGTAATGCATATACATACACTTCTTTGTAGTCTGTTCAGAGCCAAAGCTGCGGACTTAACCATTGTTCGTCTCCACCAGACTACCGATGCGTACGTAATTATGGGTCTGATGAGTGCGGTATATATCCAGAGGACCACCGCAGGCTTCAGGCCCCAGATCTTGCTAAAAGCTCGACGGCACTGTTGGAAAACCTTCAGCGCACGGTCTACTTTCGTCAAGACATGCATCTTCCACGTTAGTTTCCTGTCTAGGATAACCCCTAGATATTTCACCTCCGTGGATAGACTGAGGGTCACACCTTTCAGTACTGGCAGTTCGAGACCATCCAGCTTCCGCTTCCTAGTAAATAGGACCAAAGTCGTTTTACTGGGATTAACGGAAAGACCCTATCCTGTGCACCAGTTATCAATCATATCCAGGACTTTCTGCATTTTCTTGCAAATTATCCTGAGGGATCGTCCTGATACTAGCGCACAGACATCGTCCGCGTATGCTTGGACATGTATTCCGAGATCCTGCATCTCCCTTAGTAGAGAGTCGACCACGAAACACCACAGCAGCGGAGAGAGGACACCACCCTGGGGACATCCCCGTCCGACCTCTGCCGTGACCGAATTGCTATCACTCTCACCAACGGTCAGCAATCTCCCGGAGAGCATGGAGCGGATCCACCTTATCAGGGTCTCATTTACCCCATGCATTCTGGCTGCTGAGCATATCGAGTCAAAGGTTGCATTGTCAAAAGCCCCCTCAATATCCACGAAGACGCCCAAAGTGTAATGGTCAGCTTCCAGCCCTGCTTCAATCTTGGATACGATTTCATGCAGGGCTGAGTCGCATGATTTTCCACTCTGGTAAGCGTGTTGGTTTCTACTAAGTGGGCTTCTTGTCAGCACCTTCGCTCGGATGTGCTTTTCTACCATTCGCTCTAAGCTTTTCAGCATGAAAGAAGTCAGGCTGATTGGCCTAAAGCTCTTGGCCATCGTATAGTCGTCCTTCCCTGGTTTGGGAATGAAGACCACTCTGACCTGTCGCCAAAGAGTTGGAATGTAACCATGAGCGAGGCAAGCCGTGAAGATCTTTATAAGAGCTTTCATCAGCTTGTCTCCACCCCTCTTTAGCATTATCGGGTAAACTTTATCAGGTCCTGGGGACTTGTGGTTTTCGAATGAGGAGAAAGAAAATCTTACCGCCTCCTTCGTTACTACTTCTGACGCGGAAAACCAGTTAAGCCTTTTAGTCCTATTACCTGCGTCATTGACCTCACAACTGCCCGCCACAGTGGGAATTATCTTGCTTCCCGGAAAATGGGTCGCTAGGAGAGTGTTGTAGGTTTCCGACTTAGAGGTAGTATAGGAGCCATCAGGCAAGCGAAGAGATCAAGCTTAACTGTTCGGTCTCTTTGTAGAACCTTACACAGTCTTGCTGACTCCTTCATACCTTCAACCTCATTGCAAAAGTCTCTGAAAGAGTCCAGTTTGGCAGACCTCACTTTCTTCTTAAATTCCTTTTGGACGAGGTGATAGTTGGTCCAGTCCTGGATCGTTTGCGTAGCTTCGAAAGCTCAGCACTCCACCATGGAATTGCTTTGCCTTGTCTGCTCGCTCTCAGCGGACACACCTCCTCATAGCAGCCAGTCAAAGTAACTCCTAGTTCCCTAGTCGCTTCTTCAATCTTGGCTGTACTTCGGAGTTTTTTCAGGATTGGTATACGCTCTGTCAGAAGCTCACCAAACCTGTTACAGTCCGCCTTGCGAGGATTCCGTCCACCTGGTATCGACATTAGATCAATACCGAGTCGGAATTCGATAAAGCGGTGATCTGAAAGAGAGACCTCCTCCAAAACCCGCCATTGCATGATCTGATCTGCCACTTTCCTATTGGTTAGTGTCAGATCAATCACTTCTTGTCTTCTGCTGGTCACAAAAGTTGGTTTGTTACCAACGTTTTGAATCACCAGATCAGCCGACATAATGAATTCCAAAAGTTTAGTACCCCTGGGATTGCATTTGCTGCTACCCCAAACAATGTTCTGTGAATTTGCGTCACAGCCCACTATGAGTCCCAAACCCCTGGATTCAGCATACTGGACGACTTCCATTACCTCCCTCGATGGAGGAGGAAGTATAGAGTCATACGGCAGGTAGGCCGTTACTATTACAGTTTCGACGCTGTTCCCACCAACCCAGTACTTTATTTTAACCGCAACGACATCTTGAGAACAGAATTGTCTAAGCATCGTGCATTCGATCGACCGCGGCATGATGATACATGCGCGCGGTCTATCACTCCCTTCGTGTTGAAGGATTTGTCCCAGGTAATGGCACCCAGACCACAGATACGCTTGTAGCACACCCATGGCTCTTGGATTAATATTATTTGAGGACATGTTTGCAGTATACATGTATACTTTTAAACTTAAATATTGAGTTTATAAATTTCGTATTATTCCTAAACCATCAAACTTTTTCATGGACTAACAAAAAATTTATTTTTGAATCCATAGAGGGTTTAGATGTCCACAAAGTAGCATGTTGCCATATGACAACAAAATAACGAAAGGGTTAAAGAGAAAATATTGTAGTTGATTTTTATGAACCGTTAACTAAAATGTTTAACCCTTTAATGTTTGATTTTTTTTTTAATTTTCAGCAAAAAGCTTATGTAAAAATATAATTTCTGTGCCTCAGTTCACTGAGAAGCAGACAGATGGACAGACAGAACTACATCAATTCGCTCCCTACTGGTCACAAATCTGATAGAGACGAATGCATGTGGCTACAAACTATCGATTTGAAAACAAAAAGCTTTGAAATTATAAGTCGCCAAATAGTGAAATTTAGTGTTGTACATCAGCGATATTCGTTACGAATTTTCTACTTAGTCTCTCTTTTCTACAGAGAAAATGGGGCAGGAAGGCAATGAGGTTGAAGAGGTTTGATAACTCAGTGTGAAATAAGTATCTTCACAATTACAATTTGCAGACCATTCAAATTGGCATAAAGCTACAGTAAAATTTCACAGAAATTGGACGAGGGAAGTGCGATTTTTCAAGCAACTCAAATCTTAAGATCCAATAAGAGACTTACGCATGAAAATTAGGTTTTGGGTGAAAGCTTTGAACTTAAATAATATTATTCAATAAAATTTCCGGTTGTAGTAACGCAAAAATGCATAGTCACAAGGACTCTTTGACATTAACAAATGATACCAAATAAGAATATTATTTTTACCTATAAAAAAACGTATTGCTTTCTATTTCTTTTTGTACGGTATGCGAAAAATTTGTTTGATATCTCTTATCAGTTCCGGGATACGTACTTTTTCTTAAATATCGAGTATAAATTTTATTAAATATATTTTTTCAGCTAGGTACTTTTGAAAAATTTTTTTAAAACGGGTTAAATAAATTTTGTATCAATGTTTTTTAATTACAGAAAAATTATATAATATTTATGGACAAATACATAATTATCACTTTTTGATTTTTGTTAACCATTATTAAAGAAACAGGGTTTTGATGAAACGAGCCCAATTCGTAGACTTCAATTAGAACACAAACTTTCCCTGATATCGCTGGAAATTATTGGAAATTATTTTGTGAATAACAGTAAAATTTTTGTAATTTGCTTTGAATTCACTTCTAAAAAATATCAGTTTGTTGGTGCCTACTTAACTTTAACACAAATCAATCGTAGCTTTTTGCTATGACAAGTAGGTGAAGTTGCTCTCAGGCAACTTTGGGTGGAAAGGGTTAAGGAAATTTGTTTGTATAAAGAGTCAGAGAGTCTCTAAAGTTTCCCCTAATAATTATTAAAATTGTTTCTTTTTATTAAGAGAGGACTTCTTAGGGCTTCATTCGATTGGAAAAGGCAAGCAATTTATGAAAAAAGTATTAAATGAAGGTTTCGTGTTTAAGGCTTTTTATTTTTTTTGGGGGAGGTTTTGTGAAAGTTTTGTTGTTTGAAGACTTTACCTAATTTTGAATGAGGAATACTTTTCCATAAGACAATATTATATTTTTTTTAATATTTTACTCAATACAAGCTTTTTATGATAAATTTTTCCCAAAAAACATGAAAAAGATGGGTAAGGAAAAGGGGAGAAGGGTTCATGTGCATGCAAAAAATATTCACATGTTAAATTCAAACAACTTTGTCCTAGAAATCGAAGCTCTAACTCTTCAAGTTTTCATACTTTTCGTCTAAAGGTCTATAGGGACCCTTTTAACCTTTAAGCGCAAATTAAAAAAAACTGAAACGTGTTGGACTATCACTTTGTTCGGAAGAACTGACCTGTACAACGTCTTCTTTCAAAAATATATGGTAGTTAAAGTCATTTTTTGTATTTTTTTTAATTGTTTTTTTCTTCCTTTCGAAGCTCAGGGTGTGCTTATATCGTTTTATTACTCTGAAAACAGTAGTTTTGGACAACTTAAATATTTTAGCAATTTTTGATCCTGACCATGTCGGATATTCCACAAATTTGTTCACAATTAATTTCCGAGCAGCAAACTCCATCGCGAATAAAACTCACTAATAAAAAGCTTGTTCTACAAAATTGTAATCTGATAACGGTACATTCATTGCCTACTGATATGAACTTACTTTTTTTAATACATTCCAAAAATGACTCTGTAGGGATTGCTGGAGTGCGTACCAATTTTGAGTGAACAATGCTTTACTTTGTTGCAGAAATGCTGTTGTACAGTGTAGCTTTACAAATTTACTTATGTGTTCATGTAGAACAAGCAGACGAACATTTATGTCCAACAAATTCAAGGTTTGATTTCTTTTTTAGTATCAGAAATGACACTCATGACTTCAGACTAACCTCTTCTATGCTTTAAATTTCCCAACAATTTCGTATGTTACATTTTCATTGAGTTGTGTAAATATCAGAAATGACTCGAATGCCCTCAGACTAATCTCTTCTAGGTTTGCAATTTTCTATTAAATTCATATGTTACATTTTCATTGAGTTGTGAAAGTATCAGAAATGACAACTAATGACCTCGGACTAACCTATTTTTGGTTTGCAATTTTCTATCAAATTCCTATGTCGCATTTTCATTAAGTCGTAAAAGTATTAGAAACGACACTAATGACAACAAACTTCTTCTGGGTTTGCAATTTTCTACCAAATTCCTATGTTACATTGTCATAAACGCATATTTAAAAAACTATACAGTTTACAATGAAATCTAAATAAAACTAACAAAAATTTGTATAAAGTTTCAACAAAATTCTGAATCTCTTACATGTGACATTCCTAAGTTCTAACAATTTTGTATTTTATTGATATAAAGTCGTATTTGATTTTATTGTTTTCTTTATTTCGATACTTTGTCGTGTCATTGTCAACTTTGCTCAGGGTTTTGAGTGTTGAAAGCAATGGCAACAAAGTAAAATAAGCTCCACATTGCTTTTGCCATAAACCATTCACAAACACACACACACACACACACACAGTCAGTCCAAAACGCACACACACGCAGCCAAATAAATATGCACACATTGTTGTAGATCTTCGTGCATACACAGAGCGACGCTAACTTCTGTCGTCACATTGCGTCCGCACCCCTCGCAAGCCACCGCCAGCAAGTTGCAAGCTGCATCGTGCACAATCAGCCAATTTCGCTTGGCAATCGAATTGAAACAATATTTTTCTTTGCCATTTCCGCACTGCCACGTACCATGCCACATGCCGCTTCCCCCTCAACATGCCCCTTCACTCTTCTTTATAGAATGCAACAGCAGCAACAACAGCATCCACCTTGCAGTTCGCTGCATTCCCAGCGAAATGAGAATTTTCCAAAGTTATTTTCCGCATTCTTTTTTCTTCTTTATTTTCTTACTCGCTTATTTTATTTTATTTATTTTTCCCTTTCTGCCCGTTTGCCAGCTATGCCGCTTGCCGCATATTCGAAAGGACATTCTTGTGGCGCTGCGCTGCACGTCTGTCCGTCCGTTTCAGTACTCATGTCTGTTCATATTTGTATTTGTATTAGTGCTCTTGTGTGCATATATGGTATGTGTGTGTGTGCATTGTTGTGTAAAAAAATTTATATGACTATTTTTCCTTTGTTTTCGCTGAATGCTTTGCACTGTTTGCCCTCTGCTTTTATTATTATTTAGGCAACGAGTTGCATAGCTGTCGGCGCCGCTTGTGAAAACTAAATGAAATTGAAAATTGAAAATGCATACATACGCACAATATATAACAGCAAAGCAATAACAACAAAAACACCTACAAACACTTCAAACAATAAAAACTAAAAAATCAAACTGAACCAATAAAAAATTGAACGAAAAAATGAGGAAAGTCAAAGTTAAAACAAAAAACGCGAGCGACATCTTGTCGTCGATGACTTTGGCAATTTTGCCGCTGCTGCTGCTTATTGTTGTAGTTGTTGTTGTTGTAATTGTGCCTGCAATGTGCACTTTTCAATTGCCTGATAAGACAATTCGCAGGGAATTCAACAGCCAAGCGTTCAAAACCGAGCACGAAGCCAACTGTTACGCACCGAATCCATTCAACCAACCAGCCAACCAACTAACCTATCAACAACAACAACAACAACAGCAACCAGTCAGCCGTACCAACAACAACAACAGCAAAAGCAATCACACCCAACAGCCGCCGTTCGCAGCAGCGTCGGCGTCTGCAGAAGTAAGTTGTCGATTGCCGTTTTATTTTCAATATATTTGTTGTTGTTGTTGTTGCTGCTGCTGCGAAGCGCACGCGGCCCAGACCAGGCAACGCCTCGCGCCGCCAATGCGGAATAAAGAGTTTGTGATTTGGAAAATTTAATTTTTTTCCTCCTGTCGAGGCGTGTTTGAAGGTAATAAAATTTTGCGATTTTCTTGTGGAATTTTTCATTGAGTTTATTATTATTTTTTTGTGTTCAGTTGCTGCTTGCGTTTTGCTTTTGCTTTTGGTAAGCAAATCGACTGCTGGAAAATTTGCTCATTAATTCGATTTTATTTCTTATGCGAGAATTCGCGGATTGACAATGCCATGGCACGTGGTGCAGCGACGCAGCGATGAAGTTTGTAATGTAAAAAATAAATGGTATGCAAAAAGGTTGCATTAAATTCGCATGGAATTTGATTCTTCGGCGGAGTTAAAGTGAGCAATTCAATTCAAATATATATAGGGGTAATTGGGGTAAAGTGGGAAACTTTTTTTTGGAGCTCCGTTAAGTGAACAGAACTAATTATTTTTTCATGTTTAAACTTCCTATAGTAAAGAGAATCAAATCTATATATATAAAAAAAAGTTCACTTCTTGTGTGTAGCCAGTGTTTGCGAAAACGGTTCATTCTTTTGGGAAAATTTTTTTCGTATGTGATAGAAGATGTTAATGCGGTGGTTTATAGCGATATTACATGTTTGTACGGCAGGTGGGCGTGGCACCTCCCATACAACCTAAATTTTTAATATGGTATATCTTCGGAATTATAAATCGGACAGCATTGAAATTTGGTACAGAGTCGTGGCGTAAACATGTCGTTCCACCGGCAAAATTTTATGGGCGTTGGACAAGGGGCGTGGCACTTTTTTAATTCCGGTGTAGTTTTTGAACTATAGCATTCACATGAATGACAATCGGTACAAACTAACGATTTGATCGTGTCCTTCGACAGGGAGAATAGGGTGGGTTTTGACAAGGGGGCGTGGCACCGCCCATACAACCCAACTTTTTAATATGGAATATCTTCAGAATTATAAGTGGTACAGCATTGAAATTTGGTACAGTGTAATGGCGTATACATGTCGTTCCATCGGTAAAATTTAAAGGCGTTAGACAAGGGGCGTGGCACTTTTTAAATTCCGGTGTACCTTTGGAACTAGAGCGTTCACATCAATGACACTCGGTACAAACTAACGATTTGGTCGTGTCTTTCGACAGGGAGAATAGGGTGGGTTTTTGACAAGGGGGCGTGGCACCGCCTATACAACCCAACTTTTTAATATGGAATATCTTCAGAATTATAAGTCGTACAGCATTGAAATTTGGTACAGTGTTATGACGTAAACATGTCGTTCCACCGGTAAAATTTAATGGGCATTGGACAAGGGGCGTGGCATTTTTTAAATGCCGGTGTAACTTTGGAACTATAGCGTTCACATCAACGACACTCGGTACAAACTAACGATTTGGTCGCGTCCTTCGACAGGAGGAATGGGGTGGGTTTTTGACACGGGGGCGTGGTACCGCTTCCATTTTTGTATATATAGATTGTTTATCCTGACTGATTGATTGGTTGATTTATCATCGCCCAGCCCAAACCGCTGAAGCTACAAACATGAATGGACTGTAGGTACTTCTTGAAGAATTAACCTTCGCCAAGACGGGATTTTTTGAAATTCGGGGTCTAAAAAGGCAAAACATGGGTTAAAGTGTTGTATGAAGAAACGTGATTTAATAAACATATTGAATTTGAACTTCCTGAAAATATTCTAGATCAAAACTTATTCGATACGTATTTTATAATTTTTCGAAAATCAAAATTTAACTGGCCCAACAATGGGTTAAGGTTTATTTACGGAAAAACTCCGAAACAAAAAACACGAACCGATGGGACTATTGACTTCAACAATTGTAAAAATAATTGAAATAAATAAAACTCGAAACGTGTTTCTCATTATTTTCAAAATCGAAAACTAACTGGATCAACGACGGGTTAAAAGTATGTATGTATGGAGAAAGAAATTTTGCTGAGCCCTTTCGACTTCAAGCTTTGTGAAAGTATCAATACTTCAAATGTAAAATAACTCGATACGCAATTTTTCCGAATATTAAAATTGGACGGGGTCAGCGACGGGTTAAAAGTTTGTATGGAGAAACTGTGAAATGAAAAATATGAATTAATGGGCCCATTGACATCAAACTTGGGGAAAGTACTCTTTGTGAGAAATAATTTGACACGTGTTTCTCACTTTTTTGAAAATCAAAATCTAACGGGGTCAACAATGGGTTAACAATTTGTATGGAGAAACAAGATTTATTGGGCGTTCTGACTTCAAACTTATCAAAAGCAGTTCAATCGGGAAATAATAAAAACGTGCTTTTAATTTTTTTTTAAATCTAAATCTACCATGGTAAACCAAGGGTTAAGAATTTGTTTGGAGTAAATGTGAAAACATATGATTTAAAGGGCCTTCTGACTTTAAAATTTTTAAAACACTCGAAATCAAAGATAGACACATGTTTTTTTTTAACAATGGGTTAAGAATTCGTATCGGGGAAACAGGAGAGCTTGCGTGCAAAGCCGCAGGGCCCAGCTAGTCTATATATATAAAAATGAATCGTGGTCCGTTCGACTGCTTATAACTTGAAAACAACTGGACCAACTTGGATACTTACTTCGGCGGGTTTGTTTGAAATTAGTACGTGAAGGTTTATAAAAAAGAAAAAGTCGGGAAAACGGGGCGTGGCACCACAAGAATACATTTTTAGATAATAACTTTGGAACCCTAAGTCACACATGAATTAAATTTGGTACAAACTTAGTATTTAATCATGTCCTTCAATAGAGGGAATAAGGTGGGTATTGAATAAAGGGGTGTGGCACCGCCCATACAACTCAAATCTTCTAAATGGAATAGCTTTAGAATTGTAAGTCGCACAATATTGTCGTATTACCGTCGTTACATAGATGTGTCATTCTACTGTTAAAATTGTATGGGCGTTGCACAAGGGGCGTGGCACATTTTTTATGCAGCAGAACTGTAAGTCGTACATCAATGAAACTTGGTATGAACTAACCAGTTAATCATATCTTTCGGCAGAGGGAATGGGGCGGGTATTTAACGAGGGGGCGTGGCACCGCCCATATAATTCATTTCTTTTAAATGGAATAGCTTCGGAATTGTAAGTCGCACAGCATTGAAAGTTAGTGAAGCGTCGCCTCATAGATGTGTTATTCTACTGTTAAAATTTTATGGGCGTTGGACAAGGGGCGTGGCACATTTGTTTGACACAAACTATCCGCATACTTTTGGAACTGTTAGTCGCACATCAATGAAACTTAGTACGAATTTACCATTTAGTCATATCTTTCCACAAAGGGAATGGGGCGGGTATTTAACAAGGGGGCGTGGCACCGCACATACAACTTAAATCTTTTATATGGAATAGCTTCGGAGTTGTAAGCCGCACAGCATTGAAATTTGGTGTACCGTCGTTTCATAGATGTGTCATTCTACTGATGAGATTTGATCGGCGTTGGTCAAGGGGCGTGGCACATTTTTTATGATCCAACAGTTATGCAGTACACACACACACACCAGTGAAACTTGGTACGAACTTTCCACTTAGTAGCACAATTCGACTAGAAGAAATTTGTGAGCATTGGTCAAGGGGCGTGGTACCGCCTCCATTTTTATATATGTACATGGATTGTTTGGCCTGACTGACTGACTGATTGATTGATTGATTCATCATCGCTTAGCCCAAACCGCTGAAGCTACAAATATGAAATTTGAACTGTAGGTACATCTTGAAAAATGAACCTCCGCTAAGACGGGATTTTTTGAAATTCGGGGTGTAAAGGGGCAAAAATGTGTTGTGTTGTATGAAGAAAAGTGATTTAAGAGACATATTGATTTCGAACTTCCTGAAATTGGACACGCGTTTCTCATTATTTTCAAAATCGAAATCTAACTGGATCAACGACGGGTTAAAAGTATGTATGGAGAAACAAATTTGTTTGGGCCTTTTGACTTCAAACTTGGTGAAAGTACTTCAAATGTACATAAAATAACTCGATACGTGTTTTTCATTTTTTCCGAATATTAAAATCGGACGGGGTTAACGACCGGTTACAATTTTGTATGGCGAAACTGTAAAAAAACATGAATTAATGGGGCCACTGAGATTGAAATTTTGTGAAAGTGCTCTTAGTCAGAAATAATTTGACACGTGTTTTTCACTTTTTTGAAAATCAAAATCTAACGGGATCAACAATGGGCTAACAGTTTGTAAGGAGAACTTAGACAAAAAGCACTTCTATCGGGAAATAATTAAAATGTGCTTTTCACTTTTTGAGAAAATCGAAATCTACCGTGATAAACTTAGGGTTAAGAATTTCTTTAGGGTAAATGTGAAAACCCATGATTTAAAGGGCTTTTGACTTCAAACTTTTTGGAAATACTTGACATCAAAGATAATAGAAATATGTTTTTTTTAATTAAAATCTGACGGGGTCAACAATGGGTTCAGAAATTGTATTGGGTTGAAACAAGAGAGCTTGCGTGCGAAGCCGCAGGGCCCAGCTAGTAAGCTATATTTTTGTCACAGCAACGAACCGGAAATAATGATTTTTCTAAGAGTTACCGAGCTTCGACTGATCATGTTCAAAATGACCAAATTTAAAAGTTGTGGGGTAAAGTGGGAAACATTACAAAACTTTATAAACTGAACACAAATCTTGTAGAAAATTTATCAAATCTTTATTTTAATTTGTTGAAGGTTCGAAGAATACATCTGAAGAATCAATATGAAAAATACAAAATTTTCGCAATAAAAAAAAATAATGAAAAAATACAAAAAAATTGTTAAAATTGTGACTTATTCGTCGTTCTCGGAAGAAGCATTTAAGTCCTAGTCACACTCTCGGCAATAGTAGAAGCTAGTAGTTGGGTTGACGCATTTCAGATGAAATGATCGTTGACAATCCTTTTTGTTACATGTGATCGTATTGTTCCTGGTCATGACTTCAGGCATGAGTTGCAGACAAATAGTGCAAAAATCACGATCTTCATCAGAGCTAGAACTTTCTTGTTTCTTTTTTGATCCTTTCTTTGTTTGTGGTTTTTTCTTTGCTGCTGTTGTTTTCTTTATCGGTGTTTTTTTTTGTGCTCTTCCTCTTTTTTTTTGTGGTTCATCTGCATTTCCTTCCTTCTTGCGTTTGTTTGCCAAACGTTTTTCAGCTGCTTTTTGCCTCATTAGCTATTTTTGACATTTCCTACTTTACTCCAAAGAAAGTTTCCCACTTTACCCCGACACCACATTTTGCAAAAATATGAGTGTCATTTTTTGACAATGTATAAACGACACGAAATTCTTTTGCATTATTAAAATTAAGACTATAAAGAATACTTTGAGTGTACTTACAATCGGTTGATCTCGAAAAACAGCAAAAAAATCAATGTGTCAACTTAGGAGAAAGAAATTTCGAAATCACTTGAAAACTTTGACAATTGTCAGAGAGCACGAAAACATTTCTGCACGCGTTGGTATACCATGAAGATTCGCTTACGGTCGTAACTAACAGATGTCAGTAGCGCATGACATCTGTACTTTAATCGTTTGCCCGGGAAGTGCCATTTCCCACTTTACCCCACTTCCCACTTTACCCCACTTTCCCCTATATATTTTTTTAGTATTTAGTACAATGTGGCCAATCAATAGTGGAATTTTTGGGTGCGAATACATTTTGGATGAGTATTTTGATAGAAGGACAAGTCCACCTATTCGTGGAGCAGAACGTGGCTACACTGATTTGGAAATGTGGATTAAGTGGTCGTTATATCGAAATATTTTTTTGTATTTTTCTTCATATACTCTCTTCTTCCATTATAACCAGTTCGACCCAGCTTGAATTATTATCCTTTTCGCTGATTTGTTGCCATATGGCAATAAGTCATTTTGTGAACATATCAGCTCTCTGTGGTTAGGTAAGGTTAGGTTAGGTCAGGTTTAGATCGTGTTGAGTCCCTAACGATACCATTTACAGCTTTTCAGTGTAGCGGATCAACGTAAAAGTGATCGATGAGAATGTGCGTGCTCTTAGGGAAGTTTAGCAGCAACTAAAAGTCATGCTTGAGGACCTCTTCTAACCCTGAAAAGAACGAGGCGCCTAAGTAAGTAAGTCGTAGTTTTAAGATAGCAAAGAATGTGCTGCAAAGTTCGTTGTGTTTCCAGGAATTGAAATATTCTTTATTTCTCAGAATAGCTTGAAGTCTTAGCAGTAAATAATTTGAAATAAAACAACTGAATGTTCAGGTTTAAAACGGAACACATCATAAGGAAAATAGAAGAAGAAACAAGAATCGAAATTCTTAATTTTTATTTATTTTCAACATCAATTCCGAAAAATTTTATTTAGTTAAAAATAAATTGTTTGTCCTGGTTAGGTTAGGTGAGGTAAGCTGGCTGCCCAAGTAGGCCACGAGACTCTATTGGGTCCCTAGCGGTACCAGTTGAGGCTTCTTAGTGTTGCGCATCACCGTAAAAGTGATCGGTGAGAATGCGGGTGTTCCTAGCAAAGTTTAGCAGCGACTTGATGTCATGCTTGGGAACCTCCTCTAAGCCAAGAAAGAGTGTGGACCCTAAGTAACTGAGTCGTAGTCTTGAAACAGCCTGACAGGAGCAGAGAATGTGCTTCAAGATTTCCTTGGTACCAATTTCTCTACATTGTTTGTCCTGGCTGACTGACTGATTGACTGGCTGATTGATACATCATCGTCAATTTCAAATCGCTAAAGCTACAAACATTAATTTAAACAACTTTAAAAAAGAACATTCAGCCAAAAAGGGGTTTTTAAATAATTCGGGGCCTAAAAGGGCAAAACATGGGTTAAGCTTTTGTATGAAGAAACTTGATTTAATGGACCTATTGATTTTAAACTTGGTGAAAACACTCCAAATCAAAAATAATTCGACACGTATTTGTAAATATTTTGGAAATCAAAATTTAACGAGTTAACCGAGGGTTAAAAATACCCTGATACCTGATTGGCCTATTGACTTCAAAGTTGGTGAAAACACTTGAAATTTAAGGGTTCACCCCGAGGGTTAAATATTTGTATGAGAAAACATGATTTATTACGCCTTTTGACTTCAAACTTGCTAAAAGTACTTTAGTGAGAAATAAATCGATACATGTTTTTATTTTTTCAAAAATCAAAACCTGACAGGATCAACGACGGGTTAAAGTTTGTATGGAGAAACATAATTTATTGAGTTTTTCGACTTCAAACTTAGCAAAAGCACTTCAAACAAGAAATAATTTGACATGTATGCATTTTTAATTTTTTCGAAAATCAAAATTGAACGTTGTCAACGATGGGTTAAGAGTTTGTATGGAGAAACTGTGAAAAACATGAATTAGTGGGCCCATTTACTTCAATCTTGGTGAAAGTACTCCCAGTGAGAAATAATTTTACACGTGTTTTTTTATTTTTTCGAAAATAAGAACCTAACAGGGTCAACGACGGGTTAATGTTTGTATGAAGAAACATGATTTAATGAGCACTTCAAACAAGAAATAATTCGACACATATTTTTCATTTTTTCGAACATCAAAATTGAACGTTGTTAACGATGGGTTAAGAGTTTGTATGGAGAAACTGTGAAAAAACATGAATTAGTGAGCCCATTTACTTCAAACTTGGTGAAAGTATTGCCAGTGAGAAATAATTTGACAAGTGTTTTTTATTTTTTCGAAAATAGAAATCTGACGCAGTTTGTATGGGGAAACATGACTTAATGCGCCAATTGACTTCAAATGTGGTGAAAGCACTTCAAATGAGAAATAATTAGATATCTATGTATTTTTTCATAAAAATCTAACGGGATCAACAAAGTGTTAAAAAGAACTTGATTTATTGGCTCCATTGGCTTCAAACTTACGCGCAAAGCCGCGGGTAGTAAGAAAAAAAGGAGAAGAGAGAGAGGAATCGAAAAAAAGAAAAATCTATTTTCTTAATTTTTATTTCTAAATATTTTGTTTAACTCAAAACTAAAAGTATCTACTACTACTACTACTGAACAGGTAGAATAAAGGACTCTTTTTTGTATGACAGAAAAAATTAAATTTGAAAAATTTTAATACAAAGCTTGGTGCGGTTTTAAACAAATTTTAATGAAATTAATATTTTTTTATTATATAATTTTACATTAAGAAAATTTTTGGAATCGTTGCTGCTTGTAGTGTTCAGTACTGTATCCTGCATTCATGATCCCCTAATCTTACTACTCCTTCGAAAAATTTCGAATTGCTATTCAATCCTTATATTTTTACTAAGATTCCTCTTGGATACTGGACTCACGGACGAAAATGTGTGGTCCAAGAAGGGGGCACAATAGATCTCTAAGGTCGCAGTGCACATTCCCCGTCAATAATAATAATATCTAATAATAATAATAATAATTCAATCCTTGTAGATATTCAAAGTTTTTTAGTTATGCCTCGCTATAAGATTTTTAGTATAGTTCACTCGAAGAATGTTTTAGTCCATAGGAGTTTGCTCTATCCTATAAATTGCAAGTATCTTCCTAAAAATTTTTATTTTTCATTACAAAAAAAAAAATTGTCACTAAATAATATTTCTTTATGAATTAGTTTTTTTTTAATTTAGTGCAAATCTTCACCATCACTAACAACATACTACAAAATATTTCACATTTTTGTTGACAATTTCATGGAATTTTTTACAACCTTTGTAAAGTTTCACAAATGTGCAACAAACATATTCAAAAACATTTTTTTATTCAACCATATTTGAAAGCGTTTGAATAGCTATTGAATCATTGTATTCAAAGTTTTTTAGTTATGTCTCGGTATAAGATTTTTTAGTATACTTCACTCGATGAATGTTTTAGTCGATAGGAGTTTGGTATATCCAATCTATTGCCAGTATCTTCTTAAAAATTGTTATTTTTCATTACAAAAAAAAAATTGTCACTAAATAATATTTTTTCGTGAATTAGTTTTTTTAAATTTAATGCAAATCTTCACCATCACTAACAACACACTACAAAATATTTCAAATTTTTGTTGACTATTTCATGGAATTTTTTACAACCTTTGTAAAGTTTCACAAATATGCAACAACCATTTTCAAACAAATTTTTCTATTCAACCATATTTCAAAGCGTTTTGCTGTCCAATTCTCACTGAACACTTCAACGTTACAATTGTCTGTAGTTATTTTGACTGCAGTTGGCCAGCACAGCGCCAGCCACAGCCATTACAGCTCGTCTAAGCATTTACGGAAAACGGAAACGGAAGTGCATTGACCAAAGCGGATTTGGCTTTTTGCTGTTGGCATCCGCAGCGTTGTTTGCCCCACAGACTTATGTATGTTTAAGTGTATGAATATATGTCGTTTTATATATATGTATGTATGTATGTATGTATGTATGAAGATGTGTAAGCACTGCTAGGCAGCGCTGCCAGTAAAAATTCCAGCAGTTAGTTTTGGACAGAAAATATCAGAGCAGAGAGACACAAATGCACACACACACACAAGCAGAGACACTGACGAAAAATGGATAGCACAACGTCAAAAATTTTGAAGCAAATAAATGCATGCATTGCTGGGCCATGCTGGGGCGATGATGATGAGCGTCTGGACGACGACGACGACGGCAACGCTGCTTTGGTGCTGCTTATGGCCAGCATACAGTGACATGACGATGTTGATGAAGAGTGCGAGCGGAATAAAGTGAAATTCCTTGCAGCCACATTTACGAAGTGCATTATGATAAGCTGCGGAATGGGACCGTGGATGGCCGAAAGGACGTGGGACGGAAGTAAGACAGGAAGAAGCGCAAAAGTAGTGAATGCGGCGAGTAAAAGTGTAGCAACACATAAATCATAGAACATTAACATCTGTTTAAAGCACATCAAACAAGCGTCGAGCAGCAGCAGCAGCACAACGCAACCGAATGAAAGTCAGCCAACGGAAGTAATGCCACAATAATGTCCTGCCGGGCTGGTTGGCTGACTGACTGTGCCAGTCAGCTGTGCCGGCTGGCTGCCAACCGGCAATAAACGGCATCGCCATGGAATTACAGTTGAGCATTTGATATGCTTTTGCGCATTCCGGCTACCGTTGCTGTCGCACAGTATTTGTGTGTTAATGGCGCAGCCAGCCGAGCGAAGGCAAATAAAATGGCCCAGCCAGCGAGCAGATAGGAAATAATATCAAAAATGTGCAGCACACGGATTACCTAATGGACGAGGAGTTGGCGTTGCTCGTAGTGTGTTCGCTTGGTTTCGGCATTTTCAACTTTATGCAACTTCTTGCGGCCAACCGCACGCAAAACACACACACACACACACACATACACGCACACAATGCAGCTCGTTCGCATTCTGATTTTCGCATCCATCAGCTGCGTGTGCACCACTGCGAATAATGCGATTTTAATAATGTAGCGATAATTTATGATTTCTGCACACACACACACACACACACTCACAAGTCCGCAGAAATTCTGTTAAGTATGTATGAGATATTTGGCTGACAGTTGCACAAATCCTTTTATAATGCACAACTTGGAGAGCGTTTAAAATTCGATTTGTTTGCTGACTTTTTGGTAATGTAGTTTTATACATATGTACCTATGTGCATGCTTACATACATACATGCATTTTTGTGCACATTTGTGTATAGCAAAAATATTAGAAACAAGTGGCGCCAGTGTAAAGTTTTTGTTTTTTTGAAGCACTAATTGTAAGTGAGTGGGATTTCTTTAATAGGGAAGGCGTGGCATGGCAAAAAAATACTTTATTAGAAAGCCAATCGATCTAAGTAGAATATAAAAAACATAAACTTTTGATTTATGGTAATAAGGCAAAATCTTCAAACATTATTTGTTAACGAATCAAAGGTACAAAAAGGATTAACAGATTTTAAAAAATCTATTATAATACAAAATTTTTATTGCATTTTTCCAATCATTCTGTTTTGGTTTTGTACAAATTTGTTTCTTTTTAGTATTTTTAAGGATTTTATGAAGAAAAGTCTTTGTATGACTTTTTTCAAGGCCCACCCAGCTTTAATAGGGAAGGCGTGACATGACAAAAAATTATTTTGTTGGAAAGCCACTAGATCTAAGTATAATATCAAAAGCATAAGCTTAAGATTATACAAGTATATCGGAACAGAAAAAAACTTCAAATATTACTATATTACTAATTTCTATGATTTGTTAACGAATCAAAAAGGATTAACAGATTTTAAAAAATTTATTATAGTACAAATTTTAAATTGATTGGGAAACTATCATTCTGTGTTGGTTTTGTACAAATCTGGTTCTTTTTAGTATTTTTAAAGAATTTAATAATAAAAGTCTATATATTAGGGATTTTCAATAACCTCCCATATTTAATAGAGAAGGAGTGGCATGGTCAACAAATTGTTTGTTAGAAAGCCAAAAGATCTAAGTATAATATAAAAAACATAAACTTTCGATTTATGGTAATGAAAAAAAAATTTGCAAGCATTACTAATTTCAATGATTCGTTAACGAATCAGAGGTACAAAATGGGTTAACAGATTAAAAAAAAAGTATTATGTTATAATACAAAATTTGTGTGGCAGTTTTGTAATCATTCTTTGTTGGTTTTTTGTCAGATTTATAATCTGGTTCTTTTGAATATATTTAAATGATTTAAAAAGAAAAGTCTATGTATAAGGATTTTTTCAATGCCCACCCATCTTTAATAGGTAAGGCGTGGCATGACAAAAATATTTTTTTAGAAAGCCAATAGATCTAAGAATAATATGAAAAACATAAATTTTAGATTATACAAGTTTATCGTAATAAAAAAAAATTCAATATTACTAATAATTATATAATTCGTTAACAATTTAAAGGTACGAAATGAGTTAACAGATTTAAAAATTTATTATAAAACAAAATGTGTGATATTTTTCCAATCGTTCTGTGTTAGTTTTTACAAATCTGGTTATTTTGAGTATTTTTAAAGAATTTAAATCCCTGCAGTATCTGAAAATCTCTATCCATGTTACTTCATTAAGGTACTGCACAGATTTTCCAAAGCACTCAATTCTCTCCAGTGTTGCCAGATACCTGAAATTACTTTCTCCTAAATCTTAAAAAAATACTGGAAATTCCTCCCAAAAGTTAAAAAATTCTCCTAAATTTTTTTTTTAATTTATTTTTTTAAATTTTTAATCATTTTAAAGGAATCAAATTCCTCATAAAAAAATAAAAAGAAATTATATATATATATAAATTATATATATGATGCATATAATTTTTTTAATGCAGCCTTTTTTATTCATCTTCAGCTTAATAACAAAAACTTAACTTAACTTTAAAAAAATATAACAAATGAATTAAATAAAAAGTGTCATTTTTGGCGGAATTTCATAGTGACAGCAATAAGTGAAAACGAGATAGAACGAGCTTACAAATTTTTAACACAATAGGGTGCAGTGTTCCAAATACATCGTTACATACATACTTCGTTATCGAAAATTCTCCCAAAAATCCACTAAGGATCCGAAAATTCCCTAACATAAATATCTAAATCTGCTGAACTTTCTCCTAAACACTTTTTCCTCCTAAAAATTCTCCCAAAAGGCCAAGAATCTCCTAAATCTAGGAGGAATTATACTGATCTGGCAACACTGATTCTCTCCTTTCTCTGCAGTTTCTGCAAATGTCCATCGAACTGCCCTAATTTAGGTCCTGAACAAGTTTTGTATAAGAATACCCTCTTTCCTTGTTTTTCCTTTCCTAGTTGCCAAAATATGCTTTGTTGCCAGTGTTCCCAATACATAGTTACATACATACTTCGTTATCCAAAAATCTCCCAAAAATCCACTAAGGATTCGAAAAATCCCCTAACATAAAATATCTAAATCTCCTGAACTTTCTCCTAAACAATTTTCCTCCTAAAAATTCTCCCAAAAGGCCAAGAATCTCATAAATCTAGGAGGAATTATACTGATCTGGCAACACTGATTCTCTCCTTTCTCTGCAGTTTCTGAAAATGTCCATCGAACTGCCCTAATTTAGGCACTGAACAAGTTTTGTAGAAGAATACCCTCTTTCCTTGTTTTTCCTTTCCTAGTTGCCAAAATATGTTTTGTTGCCAGTGTTCCCAATACATCGTTTCATGCATACTTCGTTATCCAAAAATCTCCCAAAAATCCGAAAAGAATCCGAAAAATTCCTCACATGAAATAGCTAAATCTCCTGAAATTTCTCCTAAACAATTTTCCTCCTAAAAATTCTTCCAAAAGGCCAAGAATCTCCTAAATCTAGGAGGAGTTATACTGATCTGGCAACAATGATTCTCTCCTTTCTCTGCAGTTTCTGAAAATGTCCATCGAACTGCCCTAATTTAGGCACTGAACAAGTTTTATAGAAGAATACCCTCTTTCCTTGTTTTTCCTTTCTTAGTTGCCAAAATATGTTTTGTTGCCAGTGTTCCCAATACATCGTTACATACATACTTCGTTATCAAAAAATCTCCCAAAAATCCGAAAAGAATCCGAAAAATTCCTTACATGAAATAGCTAAATCTCCTGAAATTTCTTCTAAACAATTTTTCCTCCTAAAAATTCTCCCAAAAGGCCAATAATCTCCTAAATCTAGGAGGAATTATCCTGATCTGGCAACACTGATTCTTTCCTTTCTCTGCAGTTTCTGAAAATGTCCATAGAACTGCCCTAATTTAGCTACTGAATAAGTTTTGTAGAAGAATACCCTCTTTCCTTTCCTAGTTGCCAAAATATGTTTTGTTGCCAGTGTTCCCAATACATCGTTACATACATACTTCGTTATCCAAAAATATCCAAAAAATCCACTAAGGATCCGAAAAACCTCCTAACATGAAATAGCTAAATCTCCTGAAATTTCTCCTAAACAATTTTTCCTCCTAAAACTTCTCCCAAAGGGCCAAGAATCTGGTAAATCTAGGAGGAGTTATACTGATCTGGCAACAATGATTCTCTCCTTTCTCTGCAGTTTCTGAAAATGTCCATCGAACTGCCCTAATTTAGGCACTGAACAAGTTTTATAGAAGAATACCCTCTTTCCTTGTTTTTCCTTTCTTAGTTGCCAAAATATGTTTTGTTGCCAGTGTTCCCAATACATCGTTACATACATACTTCGTTATCAAAAAATCTCCCAAAAATCCACTAAGGATCCGAGAAATCCCCTAACATAAAATATCTAAATCTCCTGAACTTTCTCCTAAACAATTTTTCCTCCTAAAAATTCTCCCGAAAGGCCAAGAATCTCCTAAATCTAGGAGGAATTATACTGATCTGGCAACACTGATTCTCTCCTTTCTCTGCAGTTTCTGCAAATGTCCATCGAACTGCCCTAATTCAAGCACTGAACAAGTTTTATAGAAGAATACCCTCTTTCCCTTCGCTACGGTATTTCAATCTCTGTCGTCCCTAAAGGGCTCCTCTTGTATTTTTAGCAGCAATTCGTTTCTTGACAACCATCCTTCCATCCATCCTAATAGAGTCCAAAACTAATTACAAAATATATTACCAAAACCTTTTTGAAAGTTCTGTAACAAGAAATGTATTTCTCAAACATTGCGATTTCTACCCAAAATCAGAATTTTCTACACAAAGTTGTACGCTACGAACCCACCCGGCCAGAGTGCATGCCCTCAGCCTTAGCCAATCCCTCAAGTACCAAATGTTCTCCACTCCAACAACATTGTCATCTATCAGCGACAGAATGGCGGAAGGGTTGCACCCGCTCATTTCTCAAATGGCGCAGTATTTTCGACAGTTCGGCCCGTTATCCCACCGCACCACATGCGCCAACACACACACACACACACACATACACACATACACAATTTATTTAAATTATTACGAATAGAGTGTGCTTAACGTGATTATTTATAGCCGACTGTAGTCGCATTCGCTGCCGCCGCGCCGCACAGTGTTGCGAGTAGTGACAAAAATGCCAAAATGCAATTGTATAAGCGCAAAAATCTGAGTACGAGGTTTTGTTGGAAATACTTCAATAAAGAGAAATCCGAAGTTTTATGAAAAAATATTGGATAACATAGAAGTTATGAGCTCCTAAAGTACGCTCTTCCAACGTTGGAAAAAAATTGTGTGCAAACAGCAAATTTTTGCTTCGACTTTGAGGTTGAATATTTCAAAATAAATTATGAGCAGGTCCCTAAAAGCTACTATTGTCGTAAGTTTCACCTAATTTTGATCTGGCAAGACCAAAATTTTACTGATCACTCTCACCTCTGAGCAGTACCGTTATAATGAAAATTAAGTAAAGAAAACGAGTGAATAAAACGTGAGTTCGAACTTTAAAAGCGATTTAAAAAAATACGTCAAAAAACACTTTTTAGATTTTTTGATATTTGGTTTTGGCAAGTATGTAGATTATGCTGTACAATTTTTAGCTGCGCATATTTGCGCGAATGAAAGTTATTGGCATTTTTCGGTGAAGACTTGAGTGCAAATTCGCGATATTTTCACAGTTTGGTTGAATGCCAATAGCAATCGGTCAAATAATGCTCTGCTGCTGATGGAAAAATTTGTTGAAGATATGTTCGGAAAATCAATTACGATTACCATTATATTCGAAATAGAGGGGTTAATGGAGTACACTGTGATTTTTTTTCGTACAGAACCAAAAGTTGAGAACCTTACTACTTCACTTGTATGGGAGGCGCCCTCTGGTGGTGAATTTTTTAAACTGAATTAATTTTGTATTTTTGGCATTCAGGAATGTTGACGATTGTTGAATAAATCATTCAAATCGGCTCAGTACTTTGCCAGATACGATGTTTCTTCGTTTACTTTACTACATTTACATGTGTGGAGCCAATTCCATTGAAAATGACTAGTTTTGTATGGCAGCCACCTTAAGAGTTGGATGTAGCGGTTAGATGTGTATAGAAAAAATATTCGGAAAGAAAAATAAATGGGGGTCAGTCTTACATATGGTACGTCTGGGACCAACCTGAGAGCAGCGGGAGCCCACTTTTTAAAAACGATGATTTTGTATGGGAGCCTCATTAAAGGTTGGAGATAGGGGGTAGGTATGTTCGAAAGAAATATTCAGGAGGAAAAAATTACTGGGGGTCAGTCTAAGATTTTAACCCTCTAAGAGCAACTTCTGAGCAGCTGTGGAGAAATTTATCGAGATTTTAATTTCAATCACTTTTGAAAAAAGCGCATTTTATCTATATACACATTTATAAATAAATTTAAATTAAAATACAACTATTTTGAATACAGCTTTTATGAACTAGGATAATTTTCATTGTTAATATGAGGTTTTTTCAAATCCGTTTGTATGGGAGGTGGTCGAAGTTTTAGTCCGATTTCATTGAAATTTTGCACAGTAAGTTCTTTACTCATACAATAACTGTATACCAAATTTCATTTATATACGACCACTCCTTCTATTTTTGTCACTCCGCAATATGAACTCGCAACACTGTGCGCCGCCTTCAGTTCGCAGCAGCGCGGCGAAATGCTCAAATTTGTTTCGGGCGTGTTCGTTTGGCCTGCCGCAGCCATAAACTCTCGCTCAACATTTTCATATCCTGCGCACACGCTGCAAATATGAAATATCATTTGCTTTTCGCTTTTTGTTGTTATTTTGTTTTGTTGTTGTTGAAATTGTTTTTCCTAGCAAGTCGTATGCGAAACTTGAAATGTTGTGTGTCGGCCTTGTTTGGTCGAAAAATTCTTTTGGGCGTACATTTTTCTGTTCTGTGTTGGGTTTCGGCTGCTGCTGCTGCTGCTGCGAGTTGAATTTGTTGCATGTATTAAAATTATGCCACTGGGGTGCAATTATTTATTTACAGGAATTTGCACGCGGCGGCACAAAGGGCGACGACGACGACGGCGCAAACATGTGAGCTTTGTACTGTTTTGACAAATGTTTGTGTTTTTGTTTTTGTTGTTGGTGTTGCTGATTTTGCCTGCTTGCTGACATGAAATAGCGACCAAAACAAGCGAACGAATTTCAAATGAAATAAATGGCGAGCGTGTAAGCGGGCAAAAAAACAAGCGTCGTTAGTGTCGCCAGGGAGCATTTACAAACATTTTCTTATTTCGCTTATTACATTGGCCAACACCATAACAGCAAGAAGAAAGTATCCTAGAAAATGCGAGTGCGCCGAGTGGCCAAGATCTGACAACGGGCGCCATAACAGCGACACAGCGATGCTAAGGCAATTTTTATACGGAATCACAACAAATAATACGATGACATTTTAAATAAGCCAAGAAAGCTTACAGCAATACAAAATGTTCTTTAATGGTTGCTAGAAGAAATTATGAAGTGCCGCACATTAGGCGGACTTGAGTCGAAGTTGAGTATAGGATTCGGTCTGCTTTTGCTTAGAGGAAACTGAAACTAATAATTTGGAATTAAAGTTTGTAGAGCTTTAAATTTCTGAGTATTTTTTTTAACAATGCTTAAATTGTTCCTTAATAATTAATTTTAAATAATAATAATTGACTGGCACGACAGCCCGCTTACGCGAAACTAAGGCCTAGCTTCCCGCAACTAAATTGTTCCTTACGTGGCCTAATTTTATGGGTCCAGGTATTTAGGTATGAGTCCAGAGATAGTCTTTCAGTTTGAAAAAGTTTTTTGTTGGTTTAATTTTTGTTTTGATATTTTTGTTTGGTTAAAATTCTTTAGATCAGATTCCAAGTGGGAATCCAAAGGTTAAGGATACTCAAAGTTTTGTCGACTTACAAATACATTTTTAATCTATGTAAAAGGCACAATGTATTTTCTAGATCCGTAATAATAGTAATACTTCCTTTAAAAAAAAAAATTCTCAAACACAAAAGTCAACGAAGGGGTAGTCTGTCTGCATCAAGCTGAAGTTTTATTAAATTGATAAACTATGTTTATGTCATTGAGAATTGGCGAAGTGATCAAAGAAACGGTTGACCTGAACCCTGAATTGATAATTTGGTAACCTTTCGGCCCAGTAGTACACATAGGGTTTCATTTTGTAGTTGTTAGCCTGTTGTTGTTAGAACTTTGAAATAGAATAAAATTAAAATGTATGAATCTACAGACTCCGAGATCCAAAACATGTATGTTTTCTTTACCTATTTTGGTCCTGAAAGTTCAAAGTAGAAAATTTAGTGAAAAGGAAACAATTTTTCTTTTTCATTTGATACCCATAATTTCATCATTGCACAACCGCAAATATTAAAAAAAATATTTGAAATATGTATATCATTCAAATTTTAAAGTCCTTTAAAAAGGACTTTGGATCAGAAAAAAAGAACGAAGAAAGAAAAGAAGAAGAATGACCTCTAGTTTCACGCCTATTACAACATTTGGATGGGTCTCGGCAAAAAATATTTTTTTTGCTCGGTGTAATAAATGTAAAGTTGGTGTTTTCACTCACTGCATCATAACTTTATCATTTTTCCTTCAATTCTATTAAACTTGGGCTTAATATTTGCTCAAATAATATATCGTTGATCTTAGATTTTAAAACCAGAGGACATAATTTTTTTATCTATAAAAAAAACATTCGAAAACTTATGATTTTTTAAATTGGTCGAAAATGCACTTTTTTACAACTTTCACCTTCAGTAACTTTCCCAAATCTCATCTGATTTGGACAATCTGTATATCGAAGGAAAGGCCAACGGAAAATTTGTGTTAGTCGGATGATTCGTTTACGAGATATGTGCTCATAACTGAAACAACACGGAAAAAAATGGTTTTTCGAAAGCTCTTCTTGAACAATTTTTTGGATTTTCAGTTGCGTATTTAGCGGCCCAAAGTTAGTCTAGAAAATACTTTTGTTTTTAGATGCACGCGAATAACCCATTTTTCTGTCGAGTAGTGTTATCTACCTACTAAACCGAAGAAATCTTCACAGACGCATTCGACTAAACCGTTTAGATGCGAAGCAATAGTCAAAAAGCTTCTCAGATCCTTCAATGATGACAGACACTCTTAGAGGCTCTTTCTGGCAATGGATTTGATAGTTGCCGAATTCAGTCTCGAATCTAGAGATCATCTGCATCTATAACAATATTCAGGCGCCTCATTTTAGTCATCGATATCTAAGTTTCAAAGATCAAAGACAGTAATAGATTGGAATGTTCAGTTGGATAGTTCATTGATCTGAAAAGTTTTGTGATGCTAATCAATCAACAATATTGTTACGAAAATTTATTCTACTGTTCATCGCAAGCACAGTTCGTATCGCTGGATTGTGACAAAATAAAAAGCACTAAAATTCGTCAATGTAATTCACCACGATACATAGTCACTTTATACATAAACTTCCAGAGTCACTTTGCTTTCACTTCACTTTCCTCATACGTGTTAAACCGGTGCTTGCCCAAACCAAAACTGACTCGCAACACCATTTCCGGCTGCCTTTCATACTTGTTTGCCCAGAGCGTAAGTCGTTCTCGAACATTCCTCCTCGCATTCCGCCTTACATAGTTTCTGCCATAATTCCTCCAAATCACCATGCCCCTAAAAGTATGCAATACTGCTGCTGCCGACAAATGGCATGTTCAGTGTAGTTGTGTTGCCTATGCTTAGGGGCCCGCAGTTGCACAGAGCTTTATCGTCACATTACGCATTGATTCGTTCCATAGAAAAAATTCCAAAAATTTTATAGTATCAAAATTTAATATATTTATAATATATTTGATGTCATTATATAATATATAATATTTTTGATTTAATTTCAAAGAAAAACCCCAACTAAGAAAACCCCAAAAAACCTGTGCAAAAGATTAGTTAGTGTGTGTGCAAAAGCTGCTTAAAGTTGAAACTTTTTTCACAAAAAATATTAACACATATTTTCTGTTTTTAGTCTATAAAATAAAAAAATTTTCAAATTACATGGTTACAAAGAAGTTGCCAAAACTTTCGATATAGATTAAAAAATAATATGGCCATTTTCGCTTTTAATTTTTTCTCAACATTTGTAAAGCTGCTGTACAACTTCATTAGAATTGCAGCTTCCGCCTTTTTTTAATAACTTTCGAACCAATAAAGTTAGAGTAATGATATTTTGACACGTGATCATGGAGATTTTGGGTTTTAACATACTTAGTTTTCAAGAAAATTCTACATAAAGTTTCAAGGATATAAAGGATTAAAATTTTCAAAGGACCTTTTTCAGATCCTTTTTATACAAATAAATAAAAAATAAATTTTATTTAAAATCTTGAGCGTTTCTTATTTTATTTGATATACATATCGCCATACTCTAACGAGGTTAAGTATTTTTTATATTTTTTTAATTTTGTATCCCTTTCAAATGTTTGAAGTCCTTTTCAAAGGACAAAGGATGTAGAAATGAAAAACTGAGTACGCAGTATTACTCTGTTTGGTCTCTAGTTTCACGCCCATATAGATTTTTCCGGTGTGAAAAATTTATAAATGTTATATAAGAAGTACTCTGATGCCTATTTATACAGTTGTGAAGAAAGAAAGTATTCCTAAAAACACTAAGCAGTACACTTTCAAGTAGTTAAAATTCTAACAAGTACTGCTTTTGATACCTAAAAGTATGAATACCCATACCACGTTGTAATTTTACCAAACGGATGTAGGTAGATGCGAATACAGAGCACACCTCTGCTAAAAAGTGCTTAACTGTACTGCTTCTGAGTACAAATATCGCTTCGATATTCTTAGCAGATTATTGCAATTTACAATCGATTCTCGACACTTGTCAATACTTTCCCATTTCTACTGAATGTCGAAATCCTCTCAATTACCATCAATCAGTGGATGAAATCCCGAAAAATCTGCCACTCAATCAACAAACGCTTCTCGCACATTCAAACAAACGCCACCCCTCAACACAAACACAGCTTTAAATGCAACCACAACTTTAAGCGCTCAGCAATCATTCGTCGAGTGTATGCGGCAGCGCCGACCCAGCCGCCGTTTATAAGCGCGCGGCATCAATTTAACACAATCGAATATCTCACTCAGCGCACAACAACACTGCCGCCATCGAAGGCAAATCCGCATGCCGCAACACCGGCGGCACCATTAGTGCGCCGCCAGTGCACACCGATGGCAAAACATCAAACTGAAGCGGTAGTAAAAGTCACAACTGCCACCGACACGTTTGCCGCTGCGATTGACGGCGAGTTGGCAAAAAAAAAGGTGAGCAAAAAAAACGCTAACAAAAAACACACTCACACATACATAAAAAATGGCAGTGGCAAAGTAAAGAAAAGTGTGAAGAAAAAGCGACGCACTTCAATGCACTTTTGCAGCAGCAGCAGAAACAGCAGCAACAACAGCAATGGGAACGAGCACACCGATAGCAGCGATTTAGTTGCGCCTGCAGCTGTCGGCACCACAAATCAATTTGAATGCAAGACAAGCAGCCGGCGCCCACGCACCGCACCGCCAGTCAGCCGAACAGCCAACTGGCGAACCGAGCAGCGTCAAGCTGTCAGCGTATAACTGACATGGCGCGGCGCGGCGGGGCGCGGCGCGACAGAGCGAACGTTTGGGGGCACGTGGCGTTGGCGTTGGTTGCTGACGATATCAGCGACTGGTGGACGAGGGGCTGCAAAGCGCTACAATTGCAACTGAACTGCGATTGCAACTTGCTGCTGACGCCATTGCTGCAACGAGTATTTGTATGAGTGGATGTGTGTGTATGTGAGTAGTCTCGTAGTCGATTGTAAGTGCTGCGCTTTAGCTGGGTGTGTGTGTTTGTGTGTGTGTGCATGGAGTTGCTAGATTTCAAGCCTTGGCAATGTAATCGTCAAGGATATCAAGCACAGGGATCAATGCGCTTATGTTGTGTTTTTGTTGCGCCATTTTTCCTCCTTCTCGGAGCTTTGTGCCGTTTCATTTTGGTGCATTTGTTTTTTGTTATACACTGAGCTACACTGCGATGCTGGGTATATATGTGTTAGTATAAATTTGTAATGTCCAGAAAAAGGCGTGGTCAGTGTGATTTATATACATGATCAAAATCAACTGGAATGACGAACAAATTTGAACGTTTGGTAGTACTTTCGTCAATAAGTCCATCCGTTCGGTTCTTCCTTTTTCTGTTCGTTCAATTGTTGGAATTGTTCGTTCATCAGCCCACCCGTCTTTTGGTCATATATACGTCCTTTTGTTCGTTCGTCTATCTGTAAGTCTGTCCGTCTCTACCTTCGTCCATCTGTTCGTTCACCTATACGTGGGTCCGCTCGTATCTTTATTCATCTGTAAGTCCTTCTGATTATTCGTTCGTCTTTGAGCCCATCCGTCTCTCTGTCCATCTGTTTGTTCGTGTGTTCAATCGTCTGCCCGTCTGCTCATTCCTCTTTTCATCGGTCTCTTAGACCATCAGTCCGTTCTTCTCTCCGTCCGTATTGTGGTGTTTACGTCTATTCATTTATCTGTCCTTCTATCCATCTATTTCTCTTGTTTGTCAGTTCGTTCTTTTCTTTGTTCGTCCGTCTCTCTGTTCATTCGTTTATTCGTCCATTTTTTGGTCGCTCTGGCCGTTCATCTGTCTGTTGTCTGTAAGTGCATGCGTCCGTTCATCTGTTCGTTCGTCTGTCCGTCCGGCTGTAAATCAGCCTGTGAAACCGTCCTTCTTTTCGTTTCTCTGTTTACTTTTTATTACTCTGTCTCTTCGTTCGACTGTAAGTTCGTCCATCCGTTTGTCTATCTATCCGTTCGTTTGCCTACCTCTACGTCTTTTGGTTCGTCTGTGCGCTTATCTGTCTGTTTTGTGGTCTGTTCATCTTTTTGTTCGTATATCCTCGTCTTTTGTTCCATCTATTCATTCGTCTGTCTATTCTTCTGTAAGTCCGTCCTTCCGTATTTTTTCCGTCTTTACGTTCACGTTTACGTTCCGTCTTTATACGTCGGTTCGTTCGTATCTTCATTCGCCTGTAAGTCCCTTCGATTGTTCGCTCGTCTGTAAGTCCATACGTCCGTCTGTTCATCTGTTCGTTCCTATGTTTATTCGTTTGTCCATCTGTTTATTTGTTTCTTAGCCCGTTTGTACGTTCGTCTGTCCGTTCGTTTTGTGGTCTTTAAGTCTGTTCGTTCGTCTGTAATTCCGTTCATCTGTATATCTCTCTATTCGTTCGTCTGTTTCATCTGTTCATCTTTTCCTTGTTCATCCGTCCCTCTTCCTTCATTCGTTCGTCTGTCTGACCGTCTTTTGGCCGCTCTGGCCTTTCGTCTGTCTGTTGTCTGTAAGTGCATGCGTCCGTTCATCTGTCCATTTGCATGTACGTCGTCTGTATGTGCGTACGTTCGTCTCTCTGTTCACTCATCTGTCCGCCCGTCTGTAAGCCCATACGTCCGTCTCTTCATCTTTCCGTTCGTGTATTCATTCAACTGTTTATCTGTTCATTTGTTTCTTAGCCCGTTTGTTCAATCGTCTTTCCGTTCGTATTGTAGTCTTTACGTCTGTTCATTCGTCTGTAATTTCATCCGTCTTTCTATCTTACTATTCGTTCGTCTGTTTATTCATCATTTCCTTCGTACGTCCCTCTGTTCGTTGGTCTGTCCGTCCGTATTTTGGTCATTCTGGTCGTTCGTCTGTCATTTGTCTGTAAATGCGTGCGTCCGTTCCTTTGTTCGTTCGTCAAACTGTTCGTCTGTAAATCCGCCCGTGAATCCGTCCTTCTTTTCGTTCTTCTGTTTGTGTTTTTAAGTCTGTCTCTTCGTTCGTCTGAATGTTCGTCTATACGTCTATCTATCTTTATGTTCGTTTGCCTTCCTCTACGTTCCTCCTTTTGGTTCAACTGTGCGCTTGTCGGTCTGTTTGTCTGTCTGTTCATCTGTTCGTTCGTCTATCCACCTGTCTTTTTGAACGTATATTCATTCGTTTCTTTCGTCTGTCCATCTGTTCGTTCATATATTTATTAGTCTGTTCGTCTTTTCCTTCCTCTGTTCATCCATCTCTGGGCCCATTTGTTCTTTCGTCTGTCCTTTCGTATTGTGGTCTTTACGTCTGTTCGTTCATTTGTCCATTCGCTCGTTTGTTTGTTCATCATTGCTTTGTTCGTCCGCCCTCCTGTTAGTTCGTCTGTCCGCTCGTCTTTTGGCTGTTTACTATATTAAAAGTCGATATTATAGCAGATACCAAAATGGATCGCACTCTGACATTTACTGATCAATGTGCAGCGTACGAGTAAGTCGATCAAGACCGACTAAATTTTTCTTACTTGTTTTTTGATTGTATGCATTTTTGTGTTTTTCTCTGTGCTGTATTACAGTTTGTTTGCTTTGCCTGGTGCTTCGTTTTCGCTATTTTGCACTTAGAAGTGCAAACGGCCGCGAGCTAAAAGTGAAATTGAGAGGTAAACAGAAGCAAAAAAGAAAGATGCAGTCAAAGCAGTGACAGTTGGATGAAAGAAGCTACACAAACCGGCGGCTATGACAAGCAAAAAGATAAAAAAAGAAAACAAGAAAAAACGCAGAAAAAACGCAAAAAACAATACAACTACAACCAATGTGAGGGGCTGGCAAAAAAAATGACAGCTTTAAGTGATGACAAGACTTTGGCATTGAAGTGCAAACGGCTGACGACAGCATTGCAATAACAACGCGGCTGTCATCAGCGACAGGACGCAGTCAAAGCGCCATTTGGAGGCATCGTCGAAAAATGCAAATTCCTAAAGAGAGAAAGAAACTCCAAGAAATTGCACTCTGCACGAAATCACCGCTTAGCGCAAAACGAACAGCAGTTTGGATATGAAAAAATTGCATGCAATTAAAATGCAATTAGGCAGCGACACACCAAAATGACAGTAATTTTTCATTTTTTTGGAAATATTTTTGGTTTTTGGTTTTCATAAACTTTGCGAAAATAATGTAAAAGTTGCTTGCACTTATTTATTTATCAAGCAAAAATTATACAAATAACTACTCACACTTCACCAAAGCTTCTACATTTCCAACTCCCCACTCTCTCTGCCTCTCATGCAACTTCAACCCACAGCAAACGGCATCAATTCACCCACTCAACTCGTTGGCCGCAATCAACGTCCCCCGCCACTTGGGCGCTCCACTCGAAGTCACTTCAGCCGAGCAGCGAACGCCGTGACTGCCAGTCAACCAGGCACTTCAACTAATTACAATTTCATGGCATTCATAAATACAAAATTGCAATTTCACTACAAGTGCTTTCGTTTCAAAAACCAACACCGTGGAGAGCAACCAAAATAAACGACAAAACAAAAAATCAAAATCAAAGGGAAACGTGCACGTAAAAAAAATGACGGACACCGGCAAAATGGGGTTGAATGGGTTGGGGTTAGGGTTGGGATGGGTTGGATAAAGTACTTTTTAATAATGTATTTAATGCCGCCAGACGTGCTCGACTCGAATTGTGAAAATGTATCTATAGGCGCTTAACGGTTTTTTGTTTTTTGTTATTGTACATTAAACATAAACGACAGGGAGAGAGGAACACAAATAAATAATGCATAACTTTGTGTAAATATTAAAATTGCAATAAGCCAAGCCAAGCAGCCAAGGCAGCTACTTTGAAGTGTGACAACCCGACAAAACACAAATGCGTTGGTGCATTTTGTATAAAAAATTCATGGTACCAACGACTGCGTCTGTAATCTAAGCTGCAATGGACTTTAAATGATTTATTGTGTTCCTTGCAACTAATTAGAGGACATTAGCTTGCCCTACTGTCATAAAGAAACGAAGGATTTCCAAGGAGTTTAGGATTGCTACGGCCTCTTTTGGCGGCCAGTTTTGAATCAGAAAGCACCATTTGCTTTAAGCAGAGACCTAAAATAATGATTATCCATATTTTTGAGAACAAAAAAATTGCCCTAATTTAAGAAATTTGTATAACTATTGTTTTATAATAATTATTCCCAATAAGAAATTTTGTACGTCGCCTATAACTATTACCATGTAATACATTTTTTTGAGTTGCATAATAACTCTTATAAGCAACAAATATATTTTTCGTTGTCGATAATTATTATTTTGGGATTTATGTTTTTTACATTGCTTCATAACTTTTGTTTATGACTTTTAATTAACGTTACCGATAACTATTATTTTTAGACATTTTTTTTTACGTTGCTTCATAACTTTTATTTGTTATATTTTTTTTTTATTTACGTTGCCGAAAACTATTTAAAAAAAAAAAAAATTTTTTCGTTGAATTACCACATTTTGGATATGAATTGATTTTTAATTGTTTTAAATTGACAAACGCAAATTAACTGCAGAAACCTAATTTCCATCACAACTAAACAATAAAAAATCAATTCATACTCAAAATGTGGTAGGGCAACATAAAAAAAAATGTCTTTCATAAAAGTTATGAAGCAACGTAAAAAAAATTTTCTTTTAAATGTATAGAACAAATTTCTCAAAATAATAGTTATAAGTAACGTAAATAAAAAATGTCATAAATAAAAGTTATGAAGCAACGTAAACAAAAAAAAATCCCAAAATAATAATTATCGAGCACGAAAAAAAAATGTGTTTCTCATAATAATTATTACGCAACGTAAAAATTAACTGTCGCAAATAATAGTTATAATCAAAAAATAAAATTTATGTTGCATTGTAATAGTTAGATTGCAATTATTTTCCTAAAAAATTGTTAAGTCCCTGGCTTTAACCCCTCTGTTACCCTAGGAAAAACTCGCACATTTGACCCTTGGGTCATAAAATGACCCCGATTTAATTCTTTGTATTTTGTTCAAAAAAGCTAAGACAATGTGATTTTAACAATTAGTTATTACTTTTATTATTGAAAAGCGACTATTTGGCCTTACTGGAGTCAAATATGTTCAACATGCAGTCCATGTCCAGGTTTTTGATATTCTTCTCGGGCACTTTAATTCTTGCGATTTCTTCAGAAGTTAAAACTATATCGCAACTAATTTTTGGACAAATATATTATACATAATAGATAATAATCATTAATTGTTAATCGCCCAAAAATAAATGATTTCGCAAGAAAGCCTGTTCCCGTGGCCCACAAAAAATTACTCAGTTTAGAAGTTTAATTTATAAAAGTATGCCAAAATATTAAAGTTATACTAGATATTGACACCAATGAACCAATACAAATTATAATATATATTAATTAAGATTATTCGATTTCCCGAAGAAAAAAATGAATATATTCGGCTGACCCAGATTGCGCCCCATCGTTTCCTTTCACTGAGTATCTTCTTCTTTAGTCAAGGTACTGCTGAGGATAACTCACACGATTATATTATTGGCTTCCTTTCTTTTCGCAAAATTGAAGCCCAGGAAGTAAGTTTTCCAATTCTTTATAGAATAAACGGCGTTACGTTATCATTCCATGGATGAATTTCACTTCACAAATGCAATGATGCCGCAAGGAATAATAGAGTTGCAGCCACGAGTAAATTGTGTGTTTGTCGCTGATACGAATATGTTCCAGAAATTTAATCTAGCTTGTTCACACTCCTTTTGGAATTTTTTAGAAATTTATTACTTGCTAGAATTCGTACTAGTTATATGTACTATTTATATTGAAAGCTTCAATCAAAATTTCATACCAGCAAACATAAAGTTTTCGTACTATTGGGTTTCGATCCCTTGAAACTTAAAAGCTCTTGTACTGCTCATTGAGATGTGTGGGCGAAGCTACGCCCTTTATTAAATGCCCTTTTCCTCTTCCCCCCTTTTCCCCTGTCGAAAAATATGACCCAATAGTAAGTTCGATCTTAATGTCATTGATGTGCGACTTATGGTTCCGAAGTTATGTTCAAAATTTGGATTGCTAAAAGAGTGCCACGCCCATTATTAAACGCCCATGAAATATTTTCAGTGGAACAATATGTCTACATGGGGACACTGCACGAAATTGCAATGTTGTATGACTCATAATTTCGATTTTACTCCATAGTAGAAAGGGTGGTATAGCTAGTGCCACGCCCTCTTACCAACACAAAACAAAACAAAAATCCCAGAAACATTTATCCACGTCACTTTGGAACCAAATCTAATAAAATTCACATCGCATCGACCAATTTCTTGCGTTCAGTACTATGGGTCATAAAATGACCCAAAGGTCAAATTTGTATAGTTGCTCATTTGCACGAAAACCAGTGTTGCAAATAAAATGAAATTTAGCGTATATTCAAATGGCATAAAATTAGTCACTGAGTCCAAAGGAAAACAATTCTTTACCAGAAATAAGAAAGTTACGGCTCTTTAAAGTCAAATTTTACTCGAAAATGACCCTAAGGTAACAGAAGTGTTAAGACATGAAGCTTCTTCTACTTGAAGCATAATTTCGTGATTGTTTTAGAATCAAAATATCTGCAATACTTAAGCCAAATATTGAGGTTCAATTACAAAATCATGGAAAATTTTTATTGATTTTAATGTAGGTACTAAAAACACATCTGGGAATACTTCTTTTTCAATTTAAACTTGAACAAAGTTGAGTGACTGTAAGTCCTGCAAGGCTCGTTGTAATGTACATATAACACCGTGCGACAGCATTTTTCACACTGGGTAAAATCCATATGAGCGTGAAACTAGAGACCAAATATAGTAATACTGCGTACTCAGGTTTCATTTCTACATCTTTTTTCCTTTTAAAAGTTAGAATATGGCGATATGTATATCAGATGAAAGAGGAAAGGCTCAAGGATTGAAATAAAATTGATTTTTTTATCTATTTGTAAAAAAAGAATATGAAAAAGGCCCTTTGAAAATTTTAATTGTTTATATCCTTGGAAATTTACATCGAATTTTCTTGAAAAGTAAGTATGTTAGAACACAAAATCTCCTTGATCACGTGTCAAAATTTCATAACTCTAACTTTATTGGTTCGAAAGTTATTTAAAAAAAGGCGAAAGCTGCAATTCTAATGAAGTTAAAAAGATCTAATTTATTTGCGTATCAGTATTTTAAATAATAAAAAGATACAAAATCAATGAAGCGAGAATAATGAAATTTTGACACGTGATCAAGGAGATTTTGGGTTTTAAGATATTTACTTTTCAAGAAAATTTGTTATAAATTTTCAAGGATATAAATTAGTAAAATTTTCAAACGACCTTTCATATCTTTGTTTTTTTATAAATAGATAAAAATCAATTTTATTTAAATTTTTGAGCCTTTCCACTTTCATTTGATATACATATCGCCAAATTCTAAGAAGCTTAAATATTTTTTATATTTTTTTTATTTTTTATCCCCTTCAAAATTTTAAAGTCCTTTTAAAAGGACAAAGAATGTAGAAATGAAAAACTGAGTACGCAGTATTACTATGTTTGGTCTCTAGTTTCACGCCCATATGGATTTTGTGCGGTGTGAAATTTTTTTTTAATTTTTGTCGCACGGTGTAATAGGAGGTAAGGAGCTTCGTTTTCCTCTCTACATAATAAACCAGTTGGAGCTGTTCAAAGCACTTTGTAAGCTGTTGATTACTGTCTCCACCACGTCTCCGATAGTGCCAAAGATGTGGTTTTCTAGATGGTTTCTTCGCCTAGAAGTGAGCGCAGGGCAATTTAACAGGAGATGGTCGACACTTTCTAGATTCGTTAGCCTAATTCAGGCTTTCTAGATGATGACCAATAAGACAATGAAACCTGAGAGAACCCCCAAGCCGCCAGCCCTGGGGATGCACTTTCACTGCTTTGCCCAAAAAATCAAAAAATTGTGTCCGAAATTGTGTTATAAAATGAATCTTTATTTATTCTTCTAAATCTATTTCAATGGCTCCAAATCTTTTTTTCCCTTTTTTTTTTCCCCAGTCCTCGAAGCATTCCAAATAGTCATTTTCCGGAATAGCCTTCAACACCTTCTTCGCGATTTGGCTTTAATCTTCTCAATTAAATCAAAACCATATCTCCGGAGCAGTCTTTTGAGATGAGCGAATAGCCAGAAGTCGCACGGAGCTAAATTTTTTTTAGTGAAATGGACAAGAAGAACGATTATAGTGTGATATGACAGATGTGATTTAATGCGTCTGAGGTTCAAAACATCCTTCAAATTGGCATTGACTGATCCTTCTGATATGCCAATATCATCAGCGAAGTCTCTTTTTGTTAAGCGACGGTTTCCAATTCAAATTCCTTGATTTAATTGAGCAAGCAGCAGCTGAATTGGATGGTCCCCCGGGACGCTTTTCGTCTTCAAAGCGTTGTCTGCCTTCTTTGAACATTTTGTATCAATAAAATGTTGTTGTTTTGGATAGAACTTGGTTCCCAAAAGGCTTCTGCAATGTTTTTAATGTTTTTACTGTTTTTTACTTTGTTGAATTATTTTTAGACAAAATCGAAAAATTGTTGTCGTGGAAAACCAATCGTAACTCAAACAATAATTAAATTTATGAGTTGAAATTTGACATGGATATCAGTTGCCAACTTAAAAAAAAATATTTCTGCAATAATAATTACCCGTGTAGCCTAAATCGACAGATTTCGGGACACAGTAGTTTATGGTTAGGAAGCCAATAACAAGTTGAGAATAGCTGATTTTTGTAGGGAGTAAAGCAGAATAAGCTTTTTTTGGGGTTAAAGTTTTAAAAAAGACCGTTGATCTTGTTAGTCCTGTTTAAAGAATATGTTAGATCTGTATGTGTATGCTTTGTTTTCTTGGTTTTGATGCATTTCTGCAGTATTTGGAGTTTCCGCTTTCATTTCATAGGCTTTAACCCTTTCCCGACCAACGGAACGTGCAGTATGCGTCTCGTTGTTAGTACACTTTATAAGTTATGTTCTTACTGTTTCCGAAATCCATGTTGCATTGAGTTGTTTAAAAAACATTTATCTGAAAAATAATGAAATACAGAATACTGAAAATATATCTGAAAAATACTGGAAAATAAAATTCCATCTGGATTTAAAATCTCCAAATCAATAGTGTGAATATTTTGTGAATATTTGTGAATACTTGAATAACCGACCTCCAACCATCGCATCGAATACCTTTTTCGCCGGAGCTCCGTTGTCCATACGGCAAACATGACCGAGCCAGCGTAGCCGTTGGATGTTAATTCGCTGCGCTACGTCCATGTCCTTATACAGATCATACAGCTCGTTATTGGTTCGTATACGATAGTCGTCACCAACACGAACAGGGCCGAAGATTTTGCGAAGTACCCTCCTCTCGAACACTCCAAGGGCCGCTATGTCGTTTCGGGTCCTTGTCCATGCTTCAGCGCCATAGAGGAGCAGGAGCAAAATGAGCGTCCTATAGAGTGCAAGTTTTGTCGGTCGAGAGAGGTCTCTACTTCTCAATTGCCTACCGAGACCGTAGTAGCACCTGTTGGCAAGAGTAATCCTTCGCTTTATCTCCAGGCTGACATCATTGCTGCTGTTGATGGCGGTGCCAAGGTAGACGAACTCCTTGACAACTTCAAAGGTATACCTGTCGGCCTCGACATGAGACCCTAGCCGCTGCGTGTTCCTGCGTGTAAGAGTGGGATAAGTGAGCCCATAATCCGCCGATGTCATCAGGTGGAGAGGGGGAGTGACCGAGCTGGTTGGAGAGTTGAGCGGAGTAAGCTTCGGCTACCCCTTGTGATCGCAGCTTACTGATATCAAGCTTTCTTCGCAAACTAGGTTGTGCGGTCTTCGCTGCGCAAAGACGTATGCGTACCTTGGCCGCAACAAGGTAGTGGTCCGAGTCGATGTTGTGTCCTCGGAACGTGCGCACATCTAGATTGATAGAAGCATGCCTTCCATCAATCACAATGTGATCAATCTGGTTGCGGGTGGATTGATCGGGGGATAACCAGGTGGCCTTGTGGATATTGAGGTGCTGGAATCTGGTGCTACTAACTACCATGTTTCGTGCCGCGGCGAAATCGATCAGCCTCAGAGCGTTGTTCGAAGTGGTCGCATGGAGGCTGAACTGCCCGACTGTGGGACCAAGGATACCTTCTCGCGCGACCTTTGCATTGAAGTCCCCGAGGACAATTTTGACGTCATGGGCCGGGCACCCGTCGTAGACGTTCTCGAGCTTCGCATAGAAGGCATCCTTGCTCGCATCGTCCTTCTCTTCCGTCGGGGCGTGCGCGCAAATTAGGCTGATGCTAAAGTATTGAGCCTTGATGCTTCGTTCGTTCGTTCACCGGAGTGAACCGGGAGACGTGGTGGCGAAATCTCTTGCTGACCACAAATCCGCAGCCAAATTCGCGCTTCTCTGCATGGCAGCTGTAGTAAATGTCGCAGTCTGCTCGCTTGGAGCAACCTTGTCCGGTCCATCGCATTTCCTGGATGGCGATGATGTCAGTCTCACATTTCATGAGGGCTTCTGCCAGTTGGATAGAGCCACCTTCCCTATAGAGGGTCCGGACATTCCAGGTGCATATCCTCAAATCGTGGTCCTTAAATCGTTTGCTGTGGTCGTCAACATTGGGGGCTCCTTCCGAGGCTTGCTTTTTGGCTTTCATTGGTAGATGATTTTACGATGCGCACAACCCAAATTTCAAGTCCTGGGGATTGGACACGCTGCACACATTAGTTCACTATTCAGCGGGTGCCAAATAGCTATCCAGAAGGGCCGCGCGGAGGCTGTGCATCAGCTTGGATTGGACAGGGACAAGGATCGTTCTGGCGTTCGCCAGGTTGAACGCAATCAGATACTTTACCTTGTACATATGTTCGCTCCCTTCCTTCCATGCGCATTATTTGTTTTTAATTTCATCAAAACAATATCAAATGAAATTTGCCAAAGTTTCAATTTCCAATTTATGGCGCAACTGTGACTTATTTTTCGCAAACACGTACACATACACAAACATCCCGAAGGAGGTTAGAAGAGATGTGTTGTTTTCACACTTCAGCTGGCAATGCTTTTTGCTCGCAAGATAATTGATTTTTTTATGTCAACGAGCGTGTTAAACTTGGACTTGGACCAAAAAATTATGCCAAAAAAATGCAGACTGCCAAGAGATTTTAATCAGTACACACACGCACATACACACACACACACATACATGAGTGCATAAGTGTATTTAGAAAAAATGACACGCCTTCTTGTCATGTACACGTCAATTGTCACCTACCTTCCGAAACATGGCCTTCCCGTTCGTCGCCCCCCTTCCACCTCACCACCGAAAAAATTCGCAACATTGCAGACGGTAGACAAAATGGCGCAGATTTCAAAATGGCGACGCCTGTCAGCATAATAAAAAGTAAATTTCTCTCGCCCGACATATAGCAAAGGCGCGTGCACATACCGCTACCGCTCCACCGCGCCCCCGCATGACTTCACCGCAGCGCATCGCACGGCCCGTGTGCAACGCGTAAAACAGATCAAATTTAGATTTATGTGTTTTATGTCAAAAGTAAATGGATTTTACATGTTCAGCACCGCACAAAATGAACACAATATACCGCTACAACAACAACAATAACAGCCAACGCAGGCAAAACCATTAAAATGACATTTTATGCGCAGCAGAAAAAAAAACCGTCGGCAGCGACATCAAGTAAAAATCTATGCAATAAGGTAACCGACAGACAGACAGACAACAAGCGGCTGACAAGCGCGCGCGTTCACAGTGACGAAAAAATGCGCACCGAACCAGCGCTGCCAGATTGGCAAAAAGGGGGCAAATCCAACGTTTGCTGTGTCTGTCCCACATGCAATCGAGCCGAGACGAGTTATTGGCGGGTGGGCGAGGGGGGGGGGTTGAATGGTGTGAGGAAATTACGCGCCTGTTACCAGGATATTAAAGTCATAAAAAAGAAATATTTCAGCAATATGCCAAGGTGAATTGACGGCAAGCGACGCCAATGGACCACAATGGGGGAAGCAAGGCGCGACGCATCAACCAGAGAAATCAATCTAAATGCTAAATAATAAAATCCATCTCGCATCCGCACTGCACCCCCCACTTGCCGGTGATTGAGCGTCAGCGTTGACGTTGAGCCGAAAGCGGCCCAACCGAAATTCAGCGCCAAAGCGAGTAATAAACAAATCTGACAAATCCGACACGTAAACAGCCTGTTTGCCTAACCTTGAGTTTAAACTTTCGCCCGCACGCCCCCACTGCGCCGCTGCTCAATCGCGCCGTTTGCTAACTGCAAAGTTTTCAATATATTTCATTCTTTTTTTCTTTTGTTGTTTTTTCCTTTGTGTGGCAAAGAGATTATTTTGGTGACGTTCTGTGGTTGTTGTTGTTGTTGTTGACACCACAACGCGCCATGTTGCGACACAATTTATCAAAAATCTTTTGATATTCATCATGCGTATTTTTGCCAATTTTGGCTAAAACAAAATAAGCGCAAAAAAACAACGCAAGGCGCACATAATCTTTTTTATTTTGCTTTTCTCTCGTTCTCGTTGTTTGGTTTGCGCATTTTAGAAATTTATGCGAAATGATAAATTTCGCGTGTCACTTAAATAAATACATCACAATGCAGCCACCGCAAAAAAAATATAAAAATAAAAATAATCATAAACACACACACACACACACACACAGAGACACGGGGCACACGCACTTCTGAGTAGACAAGCGAAAACAAAAACAATAAATAGCCTGTGGGACGCATATCCAGTTAAGCGGTCAGAGCGGGGTTATGCCGTCTACGAGACAGTACCCGACTACGTGGCTGGCTTTAGGCCAGTGTGCCCATGTGGCTTTCTAAAGCAAAACACAGCACTTTTTCAGCAACCAAAGCAGTACAGCATGTTGGACATTCTTTTTGGTTTCATGCAACAATTTTTTTTGTTTATCTTTTGAGCTACTACATTTTAAATTTTTAACTAAGTAATAATTTTTTTTTACTTTTTTTATATCGTTTTCAAGCTAGTAAGTCAATAGGTCCTTTTGTTAGGTGAGGTTAGGTTGTGGTGGCGGCCTCTGTAAGAGACAGACTCCAAGGCCTAAGAGGCCCATTGTGACCCACTGTTTTTTCCAAAACGTTTCAAGCAGATGGGGGAAGGATTCGGACAACGGTTTTGGTAATTTCCGTTCATACTTGGAAAATTTTCCATTGCCTGCTAAGAGCACACCTGTGCGATTCTTGTAATTCATCGACTTCATGTGGATAAGGATGGAAGTAGATGAGCATTTCACCAGCCCGAACTGGGATTCGAACCTAGGGCCGCTAGTATGAGAAGCCAGCACACTACCCACTGGACTATCGAGGCGTAATAAAATCTAACTAACAAATATCGAGGCCGGTCTAAAATCTAACTAACAAGACCTTATGTCCAGAATAGGACCTTACAGGGTCCCGAATAGTAGAGTTGCCAGATTGCCTGTTTCGCTCAAGAATTCAGGGTCCTGGTTTGACAAAATATTCTTTGGGTTTCAAATAATATTTTTGCTTTTAAACTTATGTCTTCAATTTTAATTAATTTCTTTATAGAAAAATACGTTTATGAGCTTGCTGCGAAAATCGCCGAGGAATTTTTGGAGGCATATTTGGAGGAATTTTTGGTATGTTTCACTCCACCTGCCGTACTCACCAGATATTTTAAAAAATTTTGAACTAAATCTTTTTATAATTTTTTTTTAGTTTTAGTCGAATAGTTAGTTTTTTATAAAAAATTTTATAAAAAAAAAAATTTTTATAAAAAAATTTAATAACAAAAATTTTAAAAATTAAAAAACAATTGTTAAAAATATAAAAAAAATTAAATTTAATTCAATAAAAATCGAGTTGAATAAAATTGTTTTTTAAAAACTTCAGGCACCTAAAGGTTAAGTAATTATTATATTATTAATTATTATTATTAATTTGTTACAAAATTGTGTCCAAGTAGTGAAAACTCACAAATCTTTAATGAAAAATATAATAATATTGCAAATAAAAGAATTCGACTAAAATTAAAAAAAATTTACAAACAAATTTAAGAATTAAAACAAAAAATTAGTTAAGAATTTAAAAATCCAAATTTAATTAATTAAAAAATTGAGTTAAATTTTTTAATTAATTAAATTTGGATTTATAAATTTTTAACTAATTTTTTGTTTTAAAAATTGAGTTAAATTTTTTAATTAAATAAATTTGAATTTTTAAATTGTTAACTTATTTTTTGTTTTAATTCTTAAATTTGTTTGTAATTTTTTTTTTTTAATTTTAGTCGAAGTCTTTTATTTGCAATATTCTTATATTTTTCATTAAAAATTAGTGAGTTTTCACTACTTGGACACAATTTTTTAATAAATTAATAATAAAAATATTTAATAATATAATAATTACTTAACCTTTAGGCACCTAAAGTGAAGTTTTTAAAAAATAATTTTATTCAACTCCAATTTTATTGAATTAAATTTAATTTTGTTTATATTTTTAACAATTTGTTTTATTAAATTTTTTTATTTTTAGTCAAAGTATTTTTTAAATTATTTCCAATATTATTATATCTTTTATTGATAATTAGTTGAAATTTTCAATTTTCTTGGACAAAATTTTCTAATAAATTAGTCTGTAAGAATTCGTTCTGTAGACCGAAATAAAAATAAACTATGACTTGTTAAGGTCAATGATGGCTCATGGTCTGGCGGAACAGTTTACGTTTCTCACGATAAAGCCAAACATTCGGTTGGTACTTAAATGGGCCCCAAATAATTAGAAATTTCTTCAACGAGGCATCAGTAAACTAACTAAAAGATGGAGCAAAATCGTAGCTAATAATCAACAATACTTCGAATAAAATTATCCAAATTTCTCTGAAAAAAACTTCAAGGTTGCAGAAAAACTATCAAAACTTAACATGACAATTTGTTGCTGTTCTATAGCAAATTATTAGCATCGTATTGAAAAGTATGACGAACCTGAAATCATAGAAGAAAAGATAAGCTGTTTTTAAATGGCTCTCTGTGGCACATTTTACATCAGAACTTTCATTCACAGTCGTCTCTACTCACCTTCTAATGAATCACTACTACAGCTTGTGAATGTAGATGTGTTCATCTGGTATTGCTGAGCACCTAATAGGGTCCTATGTGTGGCCATCGTGTTCAGTCACTTTCAACTATTTAATACCAAAACCAATGTCCTGAGAACAGGACTTCGAACCACTCCAAATACAATAAATGCTGCTGCAAAATATGGTTTGAAATGGAACTAAGCTCAAAAGTTATACGCAAACTGCGTATTAAGTCAAAATTAAGTCCTGTGTGCGCCACTGTAAGATACCAAGGACAATAAAGGATATACTTCTCTGATGCTGATTTTTCCAAGACTATCTTTCTGTTTGAATACTTTTTTCCCCTACATATGTTTTTTCTAAGAATATTTTCTACTCTGGATATTTTTTTCCCTGAATGTTTTAATAATCAAAATTTGCAAATATGGAGAAAATCATCGCGTGATTCATTTCATGAACGAACGATGGCTATTAGATGCGCATTGTGATCAGGTGGCATCATTGAATTCTACCTGAAGCAAAGAAAAGAGGAAGAAGAAGAAGAAAACAATAATGAGTGCTGTGAGTAATTATTAAAAAAAACTATTGGAAATTTCCAAGGATATTCAAGGATAAAGTTTTAAAGTGACATTTTCAATACCTCTTTGTCCTTTTGCACCAAAACATTAAATTTTCTAAGATTCTAAGAATTTGTTTTCTGTCATTTAATATCCATATTGTTATTCTACAATGCGCTCAATTTATAAAATAAACATTTTTTAAAATAAACATGTCCTTGTAATTTCAAAGTCCTTTTAAAAAAAATCCTGACGTCAGAGAGAAAAACTAAAAACGCAGTTTTACTACAGTTGGCCTCTAGTTTCGCGAATATATCGACTTTTTCGTGTGTAAAATTTGTTGTGTATTCGACAAGATTTCATATCATTTAAGAGAAAAGATTTTTATACGTCACACGTTCAATAGACAATTTAAAAACTTTGCATATGCTGCAAATTTCAACATGCTACATCAATTTTAAGGGTTCTGTCCTTAAAGAGTTAAGGGGGTATTCTAGTCTAGAGGCTCGATTTTGAGGTGATTTTACGGGCGTAAGAAAAAAAAACAGTAAACATTTTTTACTATCCATGTTTTTAACAGTATTTTTTTGAGTTAAGTGTTTCCTGGTTGACGTGATTCCAATCCTCCTGTTGATTTGAAACATAAAAAATAAATAAAACAAGGATTAAAATAAATAATAAATTGTTTAGTTAACCCTTTCAGTCACAATGTCCAATATATTGGACTACAGCCCATACAATTCATACAGAAAGGGTTTATTTTCATGTCGGAAAGGGTTAATAAGATAAATAAACAAGGATTTAGAATTAGCTGGACGCCGATTTGAAAAAAAAATTCAGAATAAAAAAATTCAAAATAAATAAATAAATAAAATAAATAGATAAACAAATTACAACAGCCCCTACGTCGAACCAATTTGTATAGTATTAAGAAAGTCTGTTAAAAATTTCAATCAATTCAATTTCATATCATGTCAACCGTATCGAAAAAAGTAGTTTCGAGAAAACCGTGCTTCAAGTTATAACTTCTAAAATATTTCTAATTTCCTTAAATCCTCTTAGAGGCTTATTCTGAAAGGTCCACATTTTGAAAATATGAAAGAAAAGATTTTTTCTAATTTCTAAATATGAAAGAAAAGATTTTTTTCTAATTTCTATAGTAGACTAGAATACCCCCTTAACCCATTAAGCCCTGAGCGTTGCGTTTGCGCAACGTATGGAAATTTCGCTATATTAAGTAATTCATAAAGACATAAGACTTGAAAATGGGTAGAATTGGATTAGAATTGATCGTTTTAGATTCTGCTATACTCAAATTTCAAAATTATTTAAATATTCATACGTTTTTTTCGATCCAAAGTCAAAGGTTTTTTTTGGGGAATTTTTGAAATTCAATCAAAAATACTTATTCTTCAAAGCTATCAGAATCCCTTAGTGGGCTGCATTTTGCAATGCTAAACTATTTAAAAATAAGTTTTGAAAAATTTTTTTTTTATTTTTTAAACAAAAAATATGCTTTAAGTTTTGTGTTGCGCGAATGCAACGTTGGGCCTAAACACTGCCAATTTTCATACAACGCAACGCGTGAAAATGTCAAAATCCAAGCAGCTGATATTTTATTGGCACATTTTATTTTCCGCAAATGTTTGATTTTGTTTATTTGTGTAATGTTTGCGAAAAACATGACAAAAAAAACATGGTATGAATTTTTTGCTTGATTTTTTTTCTTGATTAGGTCAATTAATAAGATTGTGTAAAATTTTATGGAAATCGCACAAGCCTTTCTGGGGTCAGGTTTTAATGGGTTAATGTGAAAGGTATTATGAAATTTAATGTGTATGTATATGTTTTCTGTTAGTCAGCTAATTTGTCAAATATCTTTTTCAATATTAGATGTTTCGTATGGTAATTTCAAATATTTTTTTACTTTAATTTTTAATATTTTTAAACAATGTAGAACTGTAAAAAATATGGAGCTTTTAGAAATATACATTAAAAAATCAACCCAACATGGCATCATTTAAAATATATTCATCTAAAGCCTAAAGAATCCTATTCTTTCCTAAAGAAGAAACTGAAACAAGTAGCTCCAGTAGTTCCATGGAATAAGAAATTACCATCTCTCCCCAGCAACGTTGTTATCCCAGCGAGCTGATTTTACAACCTCCTTCACTGACATGCCCGCTTGCATGATTTTCTACCCAAAACTGGCCAGCTTATGCTCAAAAAAATAAAAACCCAATGAATCGGATCTGCAAACTTTCAATTTTACACTCGCCTCGAGTGTGCGCCCCCCTTTCCAATCACATTCTTATGCGCAGCTCGCTCACAGCAAACCAAACACGTGATATACATGCCGAAATACGCCATTACACATACACTCAAACACAAACACACAAACACACACACATACGTATAAAGCAGCATGTTTGTTTTGTGGGCTTTACAGCTCTCTTTTAGCGAAACGAGGAGGCCAAGTGTTGCGTCATTACCTTCGAGGCTGGCAAGTTTCGCTGGCTGAAGTTTACGGTCGGCGCTGCTTGAAAAGAGCAAACAACAACAACAATATTACTACAACAACAACACTGACAACATGTAGTGGCGAAAAGCGGATCTAAAGACAAAGTCGATACAGGCGAATGTGAAGCAAATGTCGAACAAAACAAAGCAACCATTCGAATGGAATTTACAATTTTTAAACATTTCGACATTTTCTGTTTACTTGATGCGGGTTTTTGCTTACAGCGACCAAACACGCAGTGACTTGGGCGTTGGATTAAAGCATCAACGATGGCAAATTGCCACATTTCGACTTATTAGACAAATTAGGCACAAACAAGGCTAAGGCATATTTTTTTTCGAGTGGGCAAATAAAGCCAAATGAATTCGGCCAGAATGTTGCTGGCTACTGTAATTAATTCCATTTCATTGAAATTTGCCCAACAATACACACACACACAACATGCGAAAAGATGCAAGCAAGCAAGGAAAGCGAAAAAAATCTGGAATTGCAATTTCGGCTGAAAAGCGAACTGACTGGCAGAGTAGCTGGTAATTGAGCTAAAGTGGCCGAGTGCATGGCATGTTGGCCATTCGTCGAGTGCAGCAACTTGCAGCTTTGCATGCTGGCAACGTATGCGGCAAGTTGTTGCAACTATAGTCGTGGATACATAGTTGTAGTCATAGTACAACAACTACTATGACTACAGTGGTGGTGGTAGTAGTAGTAGATGTTGTAGTAGTTGTTGTTGTTGAGGGGTTGCAGTTGTGCTAGTAGTAGTAGTTGTTGTTGTTGTGGTAGTAGTGGCCATGCCACTTAGAGACAATTTATTTTAGCAACACACACACACACACACATACGAACATAGCAAGGACACACAAGTGCGGATAAACGCTGTACAAGTGGCGAATGTGTTGCCTGACATTAATGGTCGACTGTCGAACGGTTCGGACGGTCGAATGGCCTAAACGCACACACACACACACACACACACACTGATTTATGCGAGTTGATCGGCAAAAATAGAAACAACAAAATACGAATGAGAAAAGTAGAACTTGCATGAGTGCGAGAGAAGGTAGAAAGCAAAACCGGTGCTACACCACAATGAACGTTAAACCGCACCGCACAATCCGAATGGTCCAAGGACATTTGCACTATGCGGTAGGTTATGGCACAAAAGCCAGGCCCAATCTTTTAGTAACAACAGTCAAACCAGCAACAATAAGACATAACAGCAGTAAAAACAATGCACAGGCAGCAGGCAGTTGGGCAGAGCTTAAGAAACAGTATCCAGGATTCGATTATGTGTGGGGGCCCATATTGTGGCTGTGCGGCATATTTGATGCGATTGTTGGTTTTGTAATTGGTTGAACAAATTTCCAATGTAACACACACACACACACATACACACAAACAAACCAGGCACGTAAATGTGCACCAGCACATTTCTCACGCTCGTGTACGAGTGTGTTCGTGTTTGTGGAATTTTTCAATTTCTTTCACATTGTCATAAACAAGGATTTGCGTCCTTTTTTGCTAACGCCGCACATTGGGAAAAAACAGTCAAAAACACTCTCATCGCCTGTTTTGAACTCTAGAATATATAGTTTTTGGACTAGGGAACTGAAATTTCGCTATTATCTTTAGAATTCCTCAGAGAATTGTTTTTTTTTATTTTGTTTTCATTTCCCCCCCCAGGAGCTGGTTAAGAGTTTTAGAAATATGCATAATCAGAAGCAAAAAAAAATAAATCAATATTTTGATAACTGATTCTCATAGAAGATCAAAAATAAAGTTATACGTGTTTTAGCGTTTTTTAATTTGAGCACTTTTTCGCAGCACACGGTTTATGGTTTCCGAATGTATGTGCATCTCCGAAAAATGTTACAACTTCAAAAATAATAATATAAAATAATAAAAGATTGAAGTTTTGCATAATGGTTTCCCATAAGTAGAAGATGATTTATTCCAAAAATGAGAAAAATCCGTCCACGGCTGCGCCCACCCTCACACAGACTTTATTTTGAACAATATTAAAATAGGCTCAAATTTTTTTGTCATGCATTCAAATCCTCTTTAGATGAAGAAATTTGAATGATGTGACACTTAGCCCACTTTTATAAAAATAGGCAAACTCATTATTAAAAAAAATTTTCAACTTCTAAACTACTCATTTACTTTTATACAGCACTGACAAGGTTAACTGACAAGTATATCTTTGCTCACTAAAAGTTAAAATAATGTCTTATTATGTATCATAAGGGGTTAAAGAGGCATGACACACATATTTCCAGAAAAAAAAAATATCCATAAACGGAAGGTAAATATTTAATTTTCATTTTGGGAAAATTCATATTTGTTCATATTTTGAATAAATATATTTATATGGCAACCCTGTTAAAAAATGGGGAAACCGCGCCCATTTTAGTAAATTTGTTGTTCTCATGATTTGCATAGTTTTTGTACAAAATTTCAGTTTCGTATCTCAACTTTTTCAAAAGATTTTATGAATACCTTCCATCAGACAGACGAGTTGGAAGGCATATTAACGGACGGACATAGATAAATCAATGCGATATATATATATACATATCTCAATTCTATATATTTAAATACATATTTATACCTTTCAACACCAGCCTTGCTGTTTTTCATACGTTATAGTTTTGCTCAGCAAATAAAAATATATCGTTGCTCAACAGTGCAGAGTACAAAAAGTGCTTGGGTTGGCATGCGAAACTTGCTCGCATTCACGCTGACACAGAACTCCGCAGATAAGTTGAGTACCATCATTTAGCTGAATGTCCCACCTAATCAGTGTATAAGTATTTCGTGGAATGCTGTGGAATCTAAGAAGTTACAGTCCACAGAAAATCTCGATTTTTCTCATTTTTATCAAAAAATTAGGCAAAGGTTAGATATGCTTTTGTCTATCAAAATAAACATTTCTGAAATAAAATGTTTTGATATATTAATTGCTTAAATATCATAACCCCACATGTGAAAAATTATGGGATTTCGTTAAAAAACATAGATTCTACGGGCATCTGAAGACAGCCTTGTTAACGATATTTTGCTAGAAGTGAAAATAATATAATAAAACGCTCAACTTTGAAAGGCCGTAAAGTCCAGTCATGGGATGAAGAGACTTGAAAAGTTGATTTGCTGTCTCGCTAGTGTAGTTATCTATATTACGACAAGTAAAACAAAATTCAGATTCACAACTTTTGAATTTGCTCCAATGCAAAGTGATTCGACTCCATACAACCGCGGGACAAAATTAGAAGGAGCGGTCCGTTCTTCATAAAATTTGGTAAACTAGTTAATCATAGTCTGCTGAATTGAAATCTCCATTTGGTTTTTCTTAAACTGTTGTAGTTTGGCAATGCCTGAGGCTTAATTTTGCAATTTCGTCATTTTTGGAAAGCTATAGCACCAAATGTGTTGGCTAGATTTTTCAGATTTTTTATTTAATCGGTAACGTCAACATTGATTATTCCAAATAGTAACAGAAATTGTATCGGGACCCTCTGGTTTTGCAATAAAAACGATAATAATAGATGTATGTTTTGCATTTTTGCAGATTTTATCAGTTTTCGTGCTAATTGCATACTTTTAGGCACAAATAAAATAAATTTTGTCGAAAAATACGTGTTTAGACCACTTTTCAAATTGCATTATTTTCTGTGATCGGAAGATATCGGAGCATATAATTACATTATCTGACAAATAAAGAATGCTTCTTAAAATAAAAAAAATCCAGGAACATACTTTCACATACTTTTTAGGTATTTTCCTCTAAGTTTTGGCAATTTTCAGATTTTTAACTTAGAAAAATATTTTGAATTAAAAGTGAAGTAAAAGACTACGCTTCGCAAATTTTGGGAAAAAGTTAAAAACGAAAATAGCCACGTCATTTCTTATTCTATATTGAAAGTTTAAGCAACTTCGTGCCAACCAATTATTTTAAAAATGGTTTGTACTCAATAGACTAAAAAACAGGAAATATGAGTTTAAATTTTTTTGTGAAAAAAGTTTCAAATTTGAGCCGCTTTTGCGCAGACACTAATTGATTTTTTTCACAGATTTTTTGGGGTTTTCTTAGTTGGAGTTTTTTCTTTCAAATGACATCAAAATCGTTAAATTCTGAGACCATACATTTTTTGAATTTTGTCTATGGAACGAATCAGTGTGCAATGCGAGCGTTTTTGCCTGTGTTTTCCCAATGTGCGCCGCCATTGCCCATTGCCAACGAATTCTTCAAGTTGGCAATGTAAGTATTTCGTTTTGTTTTGGTGTGTTTGAAATTCTATTTTTTTACTTTTTTATTTTTTTTTATTTTTTTGTTATTTTTTTGTTTGTTATATCTTTTTGTACAAAAGGGATTTTCAAAAGCAATTTCGTCAACACACATAATGTTGCCATCAAAGGGTTGCCAACCAGCTTCAGCCAGTCAGCCAATGCGATTGATGCTTGCAACTCACACACACACACACACACATACACAAAAACATTCGCTTGAAAAGTTGAAGAAAGTGTTGGCTGTATGGCAGCCGGAAGTGAAATTTCAAGTGTGCTGCTGCCAAACTTGAAGCACAAATCGTAACCGAACGCAACGCAAACGAGACGTGTGTATGTGTGTGTGTGTCTGTGCGCGCGCGCGCAAACACGACTGAGTGACTTTAAGTGAATTGAAGATGATGTCCTGCTTCGGCGTCTACGTTAACAGCGCAGCAGCAGCAGCAGCCGCCAATGCATTCGGTAGCGCCAGAAGTTGTAAGCAGATTCACACATGTGGAATAAGTGAAAAATTCCTTGCTTCACTTTCCGCACAACCTTACCGCACCGCACCACAAACCATTGCACCACAACCCACCACAACCCATCACCCTTTCCAATCCTTCCTCACCCCACTCTCGCGGTGCCCCGACTATGTTTCCGTTGAGAATTTGCAAAGTGATGTGAATTATTTGTTTTGTTCTTGCTGCGCTACAAAACCATCGTCAACCATCTTCTGCAGCACTGCCTGCCTGTATTTGTACATTTTTATTTTGCTTTACTACATTTTCCGTCAGCGCCGTTTCTGCCGCCGTCGCTGCCTTTGTATATACTCCATACACGCTAGTAATACTTTTGCCACTATATCCTCGTGTATCCTTTCATTTTACTTGAGTCCTACGACTACTTTACTTTTTGGTGAATGGATTTTTATGCGCCGCATGTGGTTGCTGTTGTTGTATGTAATTTTTGCAAGTCTTTATTTATTTTTTCGGGCGTCATTTTGTGTGCGCTACAACATGCCACACTCTGACATGACATAGACAAATTGTGCGCTCTGAAATATTGCATTATGTGTTTCGCTTGTACGCTCGCACACACACACACACACATATGAATGTAGTTGTGTGTGTATGTGTGTGAGTGCTGGCATTTTGTTGCAGCCATTGGCTGGCAAACATAATGTCGCGCATCGAGGCTAAAATGTCATTTTTTCGCTTCGTTCTCGTCTCGTACTCGGCAAATATTTGAAATATTAAGTTTTTGTGGCTGGCAGGCAAAGAAAACAGATTTCGTGCTTCTTAATGTTTTCTACATTGTGCCTAGTTTGAGCACAGAAAACACATTAGTAAGTTGTGAAATTGATTTTGAATGCAATGCGCTCAAAGTCGAAATCGTTTAACTAGAAGTGAAACATATTAAAGACAAGAATTTAAAAATATTTTTTTAAAGAAAGTAAATTGTTCAATGTAATTGCGAGCAATTGTGGTTATCAATTTTAAATTTTGGTTTACTGATAAAAATGTTTGAAATTTCACAGCTACTCTGGTAATGTTTCAAAGGCGCTTCAGAGAAAGTGAATAGCTCTCGAAATTTCTGTAAGCAAATCGGCGTACAAATTTTCAGAAGATGTTTTTATTATTTGAATTATTATTTTTAAAAATTCAAAAAAAAATTACAAAAAAAATCTAAAAATTTCAAAACACACGAAAAAATCTATTTACTCACGAAACTAGAGGACAAATGTAGTAAAACTGCGTTTTTAGTTTTTCTCTCTGACGTCAGGATTTTTTTTTAAAAGACTTTGAAATTTCAAGGACATGTTTATTTACAAACATTATTTTAAAAATTGAGCGCATTGTAGAATAACAATATGGGTATCAAATGAAAGAGCAAAATCCTAAGAATCTTAGAAAATTTAATGTTTTGGTGCAAAAGGACGAAGAGGTGTTGAAAATGTCCTTTTAAAATTGTATCCTTGAATATCCTTGGAAATTTCCAATATTTTTTTTATATATATTTTATTTTTTATTTATTATTTATTTTTTTATTTATTATTTTTTATAATATATTTTAAGGACTAATATGTATACTACAACATCCTTGAATTTCGCCCTTCTAACTTTATTAGTTTAAGGTGTAAAAAATTCAATATTTCTCTCTATACAACAAAGATATATTGCACCATACGACAAACATAATAAATATCTCTTATACAATTGTTTCGTACTTTTGTACACGCTACAGTTTTTGTAATTTTTATAATTAAAAGTTTAGTTAATAATATCAAAACTATAATTATTTATTTTTGTTCAGTTATGATTAAACATAACTAGCAGAAAATCAAATAAAATAAGAAAAACTAAATAAATAAAAAAATCAATAAATAAATAAAAATAAAAAAAGGATATCTATCGAAAAATTCGATTTAAAATAAACTTGGTTACCGATTTTCAAAACATGGTTTTCTTTTAAAAGGTCAAAGCGCCTTCTGCGGCACTTCGATTCAACTTTCTGGAAATTGCCACAGCTCTCGGAATTCCAACAATTTACCTAATGTTTCATACAGTGGTGCACACAGGGGGGGAAGGTTTGGAGGTTCAAAGCCCCGTCCCACCCAAACACAAAAATTGCTGGTACAAAATATGTAATTTTGATTGATATCCAAAAATGTTTAATGATATTCGGCTCAAAAATTGTACGAACTCCACCCTCTAAAATCAAATCATGTGTGCGCCACTGGTCTCTTATATTTTTTGTGTCGTGTATCTTTTGATTGAAATCAAAAGATACACAGATATATATTTTTTGATTTCAATCAAAAGATACACGACACAAAAAATATAAGAGACCAGTGGCGCACACAGGATAATAAAAAAAAATTGGTTGTTTCAAGAATGTCAAATGCATCCATAACAAACATAATTCGAAGGGCTAACCTTAGAGTACTTGAACTCAAATTGTTCCGGACGTTGTTATTGTTGTTGTTTAAAACTATTAAGCTCGGTTTTAGTACTCTATGTGGTTCTAAGTTTCATATCTTCTCTAACTCTAACGGTTAACTAAGGTTGACTGGATAATTCTTTTTATGCTGCGTGCAGAACAATCAAGAACATGTATGGAAGTTAGTGCTTCTTAAAAGTATCTCCGAAGACATTCGAAGATAAAAATCTCATTTTATTGAGATAAGACCCTAATGGACAGTGACCGGGATACCTAGATGCCTACAGTACGGATGCGGATGTCCTTTTACTTTTACCATGAGCAGTTTTCTGAACACTGTTCTGTCTGGGGTTAAGAACCGTTTTCTTGGCTTGGTCCCGTACTGTTGATCCATTGCTCGACTAAATTTTGGTCTACCCATGTCCTTGGCCACTCTTGTATGTGTTCAGCAGTCTAGTGAATGGTTTGGGTCCTACCAGTGGGCGCATTATACCTTTCTAAGCAAAGTGGTCGACTTTTTTGTTGTCTTCGTGACCCTCATATGGTCGATTCTAGTGTAAATCTATAGAGTTACGGCCTTTTAGTTCATTCAGGAAGACTGCGGTAATCCTTGTCAGGTTGTGAGAAAGAAGCAAAGGCTCATACAGATTTAAGGGTCGCTCGACTATCTAATAGTAAAGGTTTACCAGATAGCAATGATAAGTTTGCCAATAGGTATGTTTTAGCAACTTTCAAAGATCAATTTGTTTGAAATCTGAACCATATACTCCAACCTCTACGCTTCCATCTCTCAGAGTGGATTCTTATGTAAGCCATATCCGAAAAAGCTGAAATAGCAGTGAGAAAATTCAACCACTCCACGCACACACAAACAAAAAAATGCTAAAACAAAATACAATTGTTGTAAACAAGTGGCAAGTGGCACAGCACAGCACAGCACAGGAAGCGCACAATTTTTCTCGCTAATTTATTTTGTGCGAGTTCTTTTGTTTGTCGTTGCTCAGATTGCTTTTGTTGTAGAATTTTTTTTCGTTTCTATGCTGCCTTTTTTTTTTATAAATTATGATCTTAAGTTCCGCTAAAGTGCCGTTAAATAGCCATCACACACACACACACATATACACCGACGTGTAACGGCCGCCCGCACAAAATGAAGTAACCAAGTAAAGCGGCCGCTGGCGGCAACCGCAGTAGCAAATTATTGTTTTCGAAATGCCAACGCAACACAAACAACGTCAACTACAACAGCAACAACAACAACAATGTCAGCTTCAACAGCAACATAACAAGCGGTAATTATTAATGTTTCAAGGACTTTTTCTTTGCAATTGTTTTCTTTGTTTTTATACAATTTTTCTACATTTTCTTTTTTGATGTTTTATTTTTTGTCGTTGCCTTGCTTTACTGCTGTGTGGGCAGCACAAGCATAGAACGTCAAATAAGGCAGCTTAAGTGGAAGTAAAGCGGCACTTGAGCGCGTCGCGGCCACGGTCAATACCACATAATGGAGATTGGCGTGGTCGGAGTACGAAAAGAATTCAAGGAAACTATTTCAATGTTTTTTAATCGATGTTTTTATACACTTTGTAATTAATTTCATTTTAAAAAATGTGAAGAGGAAAATTGCTGCGGGGCACAAAATTAGGCTAGAAAATGCCAGAGTAGGGCAAAACTTGCCTGAATGGGGCAAGGCCAAGTCAAGCTGAGTGCTTTGCATTGAGGGTGAAAATAAAAATGAGTTGAGAAGCTATAAATAATAATGTGCAACTATTATTATTATGTTTTTCGTTGAAAATTTGTTTAAATTGTCATTACATTAAGTTTTCAGTACTTGGATTTAATAATCTATATACAAGGTGCAACCCAAAGTAAACAGGACTTTTATAAAATAAAGAAAACGGATGATTATTTTTGTATAATTCTTTTTATTTATTCAAAATACTCTCCTTCTGCTTCGATACAACGTTTTGCACGGTCCAAAAGCATTTGGAATGAGTGTTTTAGGTCATCGGCCGGCATCGCCTTCAGAATGTTGGTACAAGCCTTTTGGATGTCCTCAACGTCCTTATAACGGTTTCCTTTCATCGGCAAATGCAACTGACCGAATAAGTAGAAGTCACAGGGAGCCATATCAGGCGAATACGGTGAATGATTGATGGTAAAAATGCGATTTTTGGTCAAATAATCGGTCGTAACTAGGGCTCTGTGAGCCGGTGCATTATCATGCAATAAACGCCAACTTTCTTCCTCGCGATATTCTGGCCGAATACGACGAATGCGATGCACCAAACGCTTCAAAACTTCAACATAAAACAAAGCGTTAATTGTTTTTCCCGGTGGAACAAACTCTCGATGAATTATTCCCTTTGAATCGTAGAAACAAATGAGATGAGTTTTGATTTTTGACTTCTCACGGCGGGTTTTTTTCGGATTTGGCTCATCTGTGTGCTTCCATTCGGCACTTTGACGCTTTGTTTCGGGATCATATTGAAAGCACCACGTTTCGTCACCGGTTACGATGTTGAACAAGAAATTTGGATCACGTCTGGCTTCCCGAACGATGTCTTTTGCGTGCTCAATTCTCTGCGCTTTTTGGTCGTCGGTTAAAGTGTGCGGAATGAAGCGAGAACACACTTTACGGAGACCCAAATGTTCGGTTAAAATGCGATCAATTGATGTTTTGGAGATGTTCAATTCCATTTCCATCAATTCCAATGATGATTTTGGCTGCATTTTGATAAAATCACGCACAGTTTTGATGGCATCGTCAGTAATCACAAATTTCGACTGGCCGACGTGTTCGTCGTCATTCAAGTCTTCACGACCATTCTTGAATCGATTCAACCACTCATTAACACGGCCACGGGATAAACAATCATCACCATAAACTTGCTTTAACAATTTAAACGTTTCGGTAAAAGTTGTACCAAGTTTAAAACAGAACTTAATATTAGCTCTTTGTTCGATCGACATTCTCGTACCAAAGTTAAAAACATACTGTCACATTGAGCGGGATATTTCGGCGTCTACTAGACCAAATGTCATGAAATTTAGACAGTATGTGAATGAAAGATGTACCTTTCCAACGCATGTCCTCACACATAGATGTCGCCACCAGAAACGTCCCTATTGCAAAAGTCCTGTTTACTTTGGGACGCACCTTGTATATAAAAAAAAGTTCACTTCTTGTGTGTAGCCAGTGTTTGCAAAAACGGTTCATTCTTTCGGCAAAATTTTTTTCGTATGTGATAGAAGATGTTAATGCGGTGGTTTATAGCGATATTAGATGTTTATACGACAGGTGGGCGTGGCAGCTCCCATACAACCTAAAATTTTAATATGGTATATCTTCGGAATTATAAGTCGCACAGCATTGAAATTTGGTACAGCGTTATGGTGTAGACGTGCCGCTCCACCGGTAACATTTAATGGGCATTGGACAGGGGGCGTGGCACTTTTTAAATTCCGGTGTAACTTTGGAATTAGAGCGTTCACATCAATGATACTCGGTACAAACTAACGATTTGGTCGTGTCCTTCGGCAGGGGAAATAGGGTGGATTTTGGACTAGGGGGTGTGGCACCGCCCATACCACTAAATTTTTTAATATGGTATATCTCCGGAATTGTAATTCGCACAGCATTGAAATTTGGTACAGAGTCATGACGTAAACGTCTCATTCCTCCGGTAAAATTTAATGGGCGTTAGACAAGGGGCGTGGCACTAGAGCGTTCACATCAATGACACTCGTTACAAACTAACGATTTGGTCGTGTCCTTCGACAGGAGGAATGGGGTGGGTTTTTGACAGGGGGCGTGGTACCGCTTTCATTTTTTTATGCATAGATTGTTTATCCTGACTGACTGACTGATTGATTGGTTGATTTATCATCGCCCAGCCCAAACCGCTGAAGCTACAAACATGAATTTTGGACTGTAGGTACATCTTGAAGAATTAACCTTCGCCAAGACGGGATTTTTTGAAATTCGGGGTCTAAAAAGGCAAAACATGGGTTAAAGTGTTGTATGAAGAAACGTGATTTAATAAACATATTGAATTTGAACTTCCTGAAAATATTCTAATATAGATCAAAACTTATTCGACACGTATTTTATAATTTTTCGAAAATCAAAATTTAACTGGCCCAACAATGGGTTAAGGTTTATTTGCGGAAAGACTACGAAACAAACAACACGAACCGATGGGCCTATTGACTTCAACAATTGTAAAAATAATTGAAATAGATATAATTAGACACGTGTTTCTCATTATTTTCAACATCTAAATCTAACTGGATCAACGTTAAAAGTATGTATGGAGAAACTGTGAAATGAAAAATATGAATTAGACTTGACATCAAACTTGGGGAAAGTACTCTTTGTGAGAAATAATCTGACACGTGTTTTTCACTTTTTTGAAAATCAAAATCTAACCGGGTCAACAATGGGTTGACAATTTGTATGGAGAAACAAGATTTATTGGGCGTTCCGACTTCAAAGTTATCAAAAGCAGTTCAATCGGGAAATAATAAAACGTGCTTTTAATTTTTTTGAAAATCTGAATCTACCATGGTAAACCAAGGGTTAAGAATTCGTTTGGAGTAAATGTGAAAACATATGATTTAAAGGGCCTTCTGACTTCAAAATTTTTAAAACAGTCGAAATCAAAGATAGACACATGTTTTTTTTTAAATCAATATCTGATGGGCTCAATAATGGTTTAAGAATTCGTATCGGGGGAAACAGGAGAGCTTGCGTGCAAAGCCACAGGGCCCAGCTAGTCTATATAATAGGTGTTTTTTTTAGAGGTTTGTTTTTCGAATAGAGATAAAACTAGCATTTTGTGGTCAAATCTGGCAACTCTAATGTCATTTATGTTCAGTTTGGTTTGCCATTTCATCATGAACAGGTTGACAAAAGAACAACGCTTGCAAATCGTGCAAAGTTATTTCGAAAATAATGGTTCAGTTCGCGAAGTTTACCGCAAGCTCCGTCCATTTTATGGTCGACATAATCGTCCATCAGAGCAATTAATTCGGTTAACCATGGGTCGTTTTCGCACTACGTTTACTCTATGTGATAATACGCATCCGCAGAGACGTCGAACAGTGCGCACTGAAGAAACAATTGCCGCTGTAGAGCAAAATGTTGAAGAGGACCCGAATGAATCGATTCGCCACCGTGCACAGCAATTGGAGCTTTGTCCATCAACTTTATGGAAGATTTTGCGCAAAGATCTTGGCTTGCGACCTTACAAGATCCAGCTTGTGCAAGAATTAAAGCCGCGAAACCATGCAATGCGTCGTGATTTTGGTGTATGGGCCGAAAATGAGATTGATCTCGATGCTGATTTTCATCGCAAAATTTTGTTCAGTGATGAGGTTAATTTTTGGTTGAATGGCTACGTCAACAAGCAAAATTGCCGCATTTGGAGTGAAGAGAATCCACATGAGACCCTTGAGACGCCATTACATCCACAAAAACTGACTGTTTGGTGTGCTCTATGGGCTGGTGGAGTCATTGGGCCATACTTCTTCCGAAATAATGCTGGAGAGTCAGTTACCGTTAATGGAGACCGGTATAGAGCCATGATAACCGACTATTTTGTTCCCGAATTGGATGGCATGAATGTGGATGAGTTGTGGTTCCAACAAGACGGCGCTACATGCCACACAGCGCACGTCACAATCGATTTATTGAAGGAAACATTCGATGAGCGCATAATTTCGCGGAATGGACCTGTCAATTGGCCACCAAGATCGTGTGATTTGACACCATTGGATTATTTTCTTTGGGGATATGTGAAGTCGCTCGTCTACGCCAACAAACCAGAAACGTTAGGGGACTTGGAAGCCAACATTCGTGGCGTTATTGCCGACATACGGCCCCAAATGCTCGAAAAAGTGGTTGAAAATTGGACCTGTAGAATTGGCTTTATTCGAGCCAGCCGCGGCGGCCACATGCCCGAAATCATATTTAAACATTAATGGCATAAAATTATCCTTCCAATAAAGCCAAATTGATGGACATTCAAACGATTTTCTTGTGTTTTATTTCAATTCGAAGTTCTATACCTCTAAAAAAAGCACCCTATATATAAAAATGAAACGTGGTTCGTTCGTCCGCTTAAAACTCGAAAACGACTGGACCAACTTGAATACTTCCTTCGGCAGGTTTGTTCAAAATGTTTACGTGAAGGTTTATAAAAAAAGAAATGTCAGGAAAAAGGGGCGTGGCACCACAAGAATACATTTTTAGACAATAACTTTGGAACCATAAGTCACACATCAAATAAATTTGGTACAAACTTAGTATTTAATCATGTCCTTCAATAGAGGGAATAAGGTGGGTATTGAACAAAGGGGTGTGGCACCGCCCATACAACTTAAATCTTTTATATGGAATAGCTCCGGAATTGTAAGCCACACAGCATTGAAATTTGGTACGAAATCGTCCCATAAAAGTGTCATTCTATTGTTAAAATTTTTGGGGGTTAGACAAGGGGCGTGGCACATTTGTTTGACCCAAACTGTCCGCATAATTTTTAAACTGTTCGTCGCACATCAATGAAACTTAGTACGAATTTACCATTTAGTCATATCTTTCCACAGACGGAATGGGCGGGTATTTAACAAGAGGGCGTGGCACCGCACATACAACTTAAATCTTTTATATGGAATAGCTTCGGGATCGTATTGAAATTAAATATGACATCGTCCCATAGAAGTGTCATTCTACTGTTAAAATTTGATCGGCGTTGGACAAGAGGCGTGGCACATTTTTTATGACCCTACATTTACGCAGTACTGTAAGTCCACATCAATGAAACTTCGTACGAATTTTCCACTTAGTAGCACAATTGGACTAGAAGAAAGTTGTGAGCATTGGACAAGGGGCCGTGGTACCGCCTCCATTTTTATATACATAGATTGTTTGTCCTGACTGACTGATTGATTGATTCATCATCGCTTAGCCCAAACCGCTGAAGCTACAAATATAAAATTGGAACTGTAGGTACATCTTGAAAAATGAACCTCCGCTAAGACGGGATTTTTTTAAATTCGGGGTGTAAAGGGGCAAAAATGTGTTGTGTTGTATGAAGAAAAGTGATTTAAGAGACATATTGATTTCGAACTTCCTGAAATTGGACACGCGTTTCTCATTATTTTCAAAATCGAAATCTAACTGGATCAACGACGGGTTAAAAGTATGTATGGAGAAACAAATTTGTTTGGGCCTTTTGACTTCAAACTTGGTGAAAGTACTTCAAATGTACATAAAATAACTCGATACGTGTTCTTTACTTTTTCCGAATATTAAAATCGGACGGGGTTAACGACCGGTTACAGTTTTGTATGGCGAAACTGTAAAAAAACATGAATTAATGAGGCCACTGAGATTTAAATTTTGTGAAAGTACTCTTAGGGAGAAATAATTTGACACGTGTTTTTCACTTTTTTGAAAATCAAAATCTAACGGGATCAACAATGGGCTAACAGTTTGTATGGAGAACTTAGACAAAAAGCACTTCTATCGGGAAATAATTCAAATGTGCGCTTCATTTTTTGAGAAAATCGAAATCTACCGTGATAAACTTAGGGTTAAGAATTTGTTTAGGGTAAATGTGAAAACCCATGATTTAAAGGGCTTTCGACTTCAAACTTTTTGGAAATACTTGACATCAAAGATAATAGACACATGTTTTTTTTAATTAAAATCTGACGGGGTCAACAATGGGTTCAGAATTTGTATTGGGTTGAAACAAGAGAGCTTGCGTGCGAAGCCGCAGGGCCCAGCTAGTATTTTTATGTTTATTATTAAATTAATTCCTTAACCTTCAGGTGCCTGAAGTTTTTAACAATTTTATTCAACTGGTGTTTTTATTTAACTCTATTTTGATTTTTAAAAATTTTAACTAATGTTTTTTTATTGTTGAAATTTTTTTATCATTTTTCTTTTAGCTTTAGTCGAATATTTAGTTTTTCATAAACAATTTATTCAACTCGATTTTTTCATTAATTAAATTGTGATTTTTTTAATATTTAACTAATTTTTGTTTTAATTCTTAAATTAAAAAAAAAATAGTGTTTAGTTTTAGGCGAAGTGTTTTTGCAATTATTTGTAATATTATTATATTTTTCATTAAAAATTAGTGACATTTTTACTACTTGGACTAAATTTTTTAACAAATTAGATAATTACTAACCTAACCTAGATAATTACATAACCTTCAGGCGCCTGAAGTTTTCAACAAACAATTTTTTTCATTTCGTTTTTTTATTTTACTAAATTTTGATTTTTAAAAATTTTAACTAAATTTTTTTAATTGTTGAATTTTTTATAATTTTTTTAATTTAAATAGTTAGTTTTTAATAAACAATTTCATTCAGCTCGATATTTTAGTTAATTACATTATGATTTTTTATTTATAAATAATTTTGTTCTTGAACTCTTAAATTAAAAATGTTTTTTTAGTTGTAGTCGAAGTCTTTTTACAATTATTTGCAATATTATTATATTTGTCATTAAAAATGAGTGAAATTTTCAATACTTGGACTAAATTTTCTAGCTAAATTAGATCATTTCTTAACCTTCACGTGCCTGAAGTTTTTAACAAACAATTTTATTCAACAAAAATTCTGATTTTTTTAATTTTTAACTCATTTTTTTTAATTGGTGAAATTAAAAAAAAAATTTTTAGTTTTAGTTGAAAGTTAGTTTTTAATAATCAATTTTATTCAACTCGACTTTTTATTTTTAGTTACTTAACCTTCAGGTGCCTGAAGTTTTTAACAAACAATTTGATTCAACTCGATTTTTTATTTTATTAAATTTTAATTTTAAAATTGTTTAACTAAATTTTTTTTTTAGTTGACATGTTTTTATATTTTTTTTTTAGTTTTAGTCGAATAGTTAGTTTTTTATAAACAATTTTATTTGACTCAATTTTTTCATTAGTTAAATTTGGATTTTAAAATTGTTAACTAATTTTTTGTTTGTTTTAATAGTTAGTTTTTTATAAAAAATTTTATTTGACTCAATTGTTTAATTAGTTAAATTTGGATGTTAAAATTTTTAACTAATTTTTTGTTTGTTTTAATTTTAGTCGAAATCTTTTCTTTGCAATATTATTATATTTTTCATTAAAAATTTGTGAATTTTCACTACTTGGACACAATTTTTTACCAAATTAGATAATTACTTAACCTTTAGGTGCCTGAAGTTTTTGAAAAACAATTTTATTCAACTCGATTTTTATTGAATTAAATTTTAATTTTTTTATATTTTTAACATTTTATTTGTAAAAATTTTTTTTTTCCAATATTATTTTCTTTTTTTTGAAAATTAGTTGAAATTTTCAACTCGGACTAAATTTTTTTAATAAATTAATTACTTAACCTTAAGGTGCCTACAGTTTTTATCAAACAATTTTATTCAAACACAATTTTATTTAAATTTTGTATTTGATTTATTTTAGGGGAACTTCGGGTATTGTGAAATACCCTTTTCTATTTTGGAGTTTACGGCCAAAGTTAAAGTCCAATTTTAACCGGTCTCAGCTAATTTTTACCTAACTTTTTTGCTTTTTAAATTTTTGTTAGTTAGTTGTTGTATTTTTGCAATACGTGGACTAAAATTATTAACAGTCACGCGTTGTTTTGTTCCATATGCATTTTTATTTCGTTATTTATATTTAATTCTTTTTATTTTATTATTTATATTTATTGAAATGTTTATTATTATGTTTATTATTTTTAAAATGTCTTAGAATTTCTTAGTAAAAAATGTTATTATTTATTATTTTTATTTATTTATTTTGATTTCATTATTTATATTGTTGTTTTGTTCCATATGAATTTTTATTTCGTTATTTATATTTAATTCTTTTTATTTTATTATTTATATTTATTAAAATGTTTATTATTATGTTTATTATTTTTAAAATGTCTTAGAATTTCTTAGTAAAAAATGTTAGTATTTTTTATTTTTATTTATTTATTTTTATTTCATTATTTATATTAAATTATTTTTGTATTAATATATTATTTGTATTTTTTACTTTATTATTTTTAATATACTTGTTAATTAATTAAAACTTTATTTTTTCTCTTTTTTATTAAGTTTTCTATTTATTTTATTTATTATTTGCTTATATTTAATAAGTTCACTCTCCCAGATGGGAAATTAACTATCAAGTACCCAAACTTTGTTAAATTTGTACTTACATTATAACTAATATTAAAAAAAATTTAGGTGTATCAATCGAAGTTGACTTGGGGGCACTTTATACTGCCTTATCGGGTTATGACCCGATAAGGAACTGCAGCGACTCCTGACCCAAAGAACTGCACCGACTGGTTAGTCTTGTCGTTCAAAAGCAAATTGGAATCAGCTTTTAATTCAAAGATTCATGTCAAACGCAAAACACTTGAGGACTAATTAAATGCTAGCAAATCCATTAGGCACTTTCAAGCGTCTACAAAAGTCCGCACACACCCAACATATTCAGTCACACAAATGCAATAAAAAAACTATAAATAAATAAATAATTTTCGGCTAAACTAATTTCATTTTATTCCAAATGCCACACACACAAAGCGCATTGCCTAAAAGCCTGCATGACGGCGATTTGCTCGCAACTGTCTCTGTGAGTGTGTTTGTGTCAGTGAGCCGCTGCGCGGCACACTCACACGCGACACATCCTTTTAATTAACGCGCACATCCGCCGCGGCACATTTGCGGCAAGTTATGCTGTAAAATCCCATTACGGAAAATTTTCGTCGCCTTTTTCAATGCGTCGCCATACCCCGCCGACCAGCGCCAAACACCAACGCACCGAGCGAGTATGTGTGCGTGTTGCAGTCGCCATCAGCATTGCCATCACTAGTGCTGGCGCATAGTCATAGACGACGCCATGGCCTTTTGCCGTCACACTGAAAGCTGGAAAATGTGCGCAGCAGCTGCAAGCCGCAGCGTGGCAGCATCACAAAAATCACGAAAATTAGTGCACTTTCTTTTTGTCACCAGCACGCTCTGCGCCTGCAATAAAACTGCGCAACGTCAGTCGAGTGTTCGTTGGACAGCGCGCGCACACACACAAAACGAAAAAACAACAAAAACGTTTGAGGCTGCCAAGTGGTAAGTGGAAAGTTGAAAATGCCGCCAGCTGATGCTGCTTAGCCATTCAAAATTGTAGCACGAATGAGGGCAAACGAACAGAAAAAAATGTATAGAAAACATAAAATAAAACGGCATCGAGAAGCGCATAAAAAGCACTCACACACACACACACACACACACACACGTAGCAGCGACACTCTCTAATGACGCTCATTTGTTGCAGCGCCTAAGCGGTCAGGAGACGAACATGTCGGCTGGAGGGGGGACGGGGAGGTAAGGGGGCAGCGCTGACTGTGCGCGGCACATTGCTGGCATTGATGTTGGTTTTTGGCATAGACCAAGTTTAAATTGTTCAAAGTTAAAAGCCAACAGGCCACAATAAAAAACTAAAAATAGAAAATCGTGTGAAAAAATCTCGCGTTGCATGCACACGTGCAAAAAATCGTTGAACGAGCAGTGCTTTGTGTGGTGACAGGCGCGTGCTCATGCAATAAAGGGGGGTGACAATTTGTGGAAAGAAAAGTTCTTGAGAGAGAGAGAACGAAATGGGGGAACATAAACTAAACTAATTTAGTTAAAAAACAGAAAAATCGCAACGTGTCGATAATCCTTAGGTGTCTGAGAATGAGCAGCAAGCCACATGCCACTCTTTACACTGCCCAAGTAACTTTCACGAAGAGGATCTAAAGTGCATGAAGAGGACCTAAAGTTCTGATATGGACTCTAAAAGACTAGTTTTGAAGTATTTTGGATACTAAAAAGTTTTACAATTGAAATAATAGTCACCGAAAGTAATGTTATCTGTATTTTTCTGTTGAGTTAAATTGAATTGACTTGAGTTGAGTTGAGTTGAGTTGAGTTGAGTTGAGTTGAGTTGAGCTGAGTTGAGTTGAGTTGAGTTGAGTTGAGTTGAGTTGAGTTGAGTTGAGTTGACTTGAGTTGAGTTGAGTTGAGTTGAGTTGAGTTGAGTTGAGTTGAGTTGAGTTGACTTGACTTGACTTGACTTGACTTGACTTGACTTGACTTGACTTGACTTGACTTGACTTGACTTGACTTGACTTGACTTGACTTGACTTGACTTGACTTGACTTGACTTGACTTGACTTGACTTGACTTGACTTGACTTGACTTGACTTGACTTGACTTGACTTGACTTGACTTGACTTGACTTGACTTGACTTGACTTGACTTGACTTGACTTGACTTGACTTGACTTGACTTGACTTGACTTGACTTGACTTGACTTGACTTGACTTGACTTGACTTGACTTGACTTGACTTGACTTGACTTGACTTGACTTGACTTGACTTGACTTGACTTGACTTGACTTGACTTGACTTGACTTGACTTGACTTGACTTGACTTGACTTGACTTGACTTGACTTGACTTGACTTGACTTGACTTGACTTGACTTGACTTGACTTGACTTGACTTGACTTGACTTGACTTGACTTGACTTGACTTGACTTGACTTGACTTGACTTGACTTGACTTGACTTGACTTGACTTGACTTGACTTGACTTGACTTGACTTGACTTGACTTGACTTGACTTGACTTGACTTGACTTGACTTGACTTGACTTGACTTGACTTGACTTGACTTGACTTGACTTGACTTGACTTGACTTGACTTGACTTGACTTGACTTGACTTGACTTGACTTGACTTGACTTGTCTTGTCTTGACTTGACTTGACTTGACTTGACTTGACTTGACTTGACTTGACTTGACTTGACTTGACTTGACTTGACTTGACTTGACTTGACTTGACTTGACTTGACTTGACTTGACTTGACTTGACTTGACTTGACTTGACTTGACTTGAGTTGAGTTGAGTTGAGTTGAGTTGAGTTGAGTTGAGTTGAGTTGAGTTGGATTGAGTTGAGTTGAGTTGAGTTGATTTAAGCTGATTTAAGTTGAGTTGACTTCAGACGAGTTGAGTTGACTTGCCTTGATTTGATTTCACTTGAGTTAACTAAAGTTTACTTAAGTTGACTTGAACTGGCTCGAGTTGACTTGAGTTCAGTTGAGTTGACTTGGCTTGAGTTAGCGTGAGTTGAGTTGACTTGACTTGACTTGACTTGACTTGACTTGACTTGACTTGACTTGACTTGACTTGACTTGACTTGACTTGACTTGACTTGACTTGACTTGACTTGACTTGACTTGACTTGACTTGACTTGACTTGACTTGACTTGACTTGACTTGACTTGACTTGACTTGACTTGACTTGACTTGACTTGACTTGACTTGACTTGACTTGACTTGACTTGACTTGACTTGACTTGACTTGACTTGACTTGACTTGACTTGACTTGACTTGACTTGACTTGACTTGACTTGACTTGACTTGACTTGACTTGACTTGACTTGACTTGACTTGACTTGACTTGACTTGACTTGACTTGACTTGACTTGACTTGACTTGACTTGACTTGACTTGACTTGACTTGACTTGACTTGACTTGACTTGACTTGACTTGACTTGACTTGACTTGACTTGACTTGACTTGATTTGATTTGACTTGACTTGACTTGACTTGACTTGACTTGACTTGACTTGACTTGACTTGACTTGACTTGACTTGACTTGACTTGACTTGACTTGACTTGACTTGACTTGACTTGACTTGACTTGACTTGACTTGACTTGACTTGACTTGACTTGACTTGACTTGACTTGACTTGACTTGACTTGACTTGACTTGACTTGACTTGACTTGACTTGACTTGACTTGACTTGACTTGACTTGACTTGACTTGACTTGACTTGACTTGACTTGACTTGACTTGACTTGACTTGACTTGACTTGACTTGACTTGACTTGACTTGACTTGACTTGACTTGACTTGACTTGACTTGACTTGACTTGACTTGACTTGACTTGACTTGACTTGACTTGACTTGACTTGACTTGACTTGACTTGACTTGACTTGACTTGACTTGACTTGACTTGACTTGACTTGACTTGACTTGACTTGACTTGACTTGACTTGACTTGACTTGACTTGACTTGACTTGACTTGACTTGACTTGACTTGACTTGACTTGACTTGACTTGACTTGACTTGACTTGACTTGACTTGACTTGACTTGACTTGACTTGACTTGACTTGACTTGACTTGACTTGACTTGACTTGACTTGACTTGACTTGACTTGACTTGACTTGACTTGACTTGACTTGACTTGACTTGACTTGACTTGACTTGACTTGACTTGACTTGACTTGACTTGACTTGACTTGACTTGACTTGACTTGACTTGACTTGACTTGACTTGACTTGACTTGACTTGACTTGACTTGACTTGACTTGACTTGACTTGACTTGACTTGACTTGACTTGACTTGACTTGACTTGACTTGACTTGACTTGACTTGACTTGACTTGACTTGACTTGACTTGACTTGACTTGACTTGACTTGACTTGACTTGACTTGACTTGACTTGACTTGACTTGACTTGACTTGACTTGACTTGACTTGACTTGACTTGACTTGACTTGACTTGACTTGACTTGACTTGACTTGACTTGACTTGACTTGACTTGACTTGACTTGACTTGACTTGACTTGACTTGACTTGACTTGACTTGACTTGACTTGACTTGACTTGACTTGACTTGACTTGACTTGACTTGACTTGACTTGACTTGACTTGACTTGACTTGACTTGACTTGACTTGACTTGACTTGACTTGACTTGACTTGACTTGACTTGACTTGACTTGACTTGACTTGACTTGACTTGACTTGACTTGACTTGACTTGACTTGACTTGACTTGACTTGACTTGACTTGACTTGACTTGACTTGACTTGACTTGACTTGACTTGACTTGACTTGACTTGACTTGACTTGACTTGACTTGACTTGACTTGACTTGACTTGACTTGACTTGACTTGACTTGACTTGACTTGACTTGACTTGACTTGACTTGACTTGACTTGACTTGACTTGACTTGACTTGACTTGACTTGACTTGACTTGACTTGACTTGACTTGACTTGACTTGACTTGACTTGACTTGACTTGACTTGACTTGACTTGACTTGACTTGACTTGACTTGACTTGACTTGACTTGACTTGACTTGACTTGACTTGACTTGACTTGACTTGACTTGACTTGACTTGACTTGACTTGACTTGACTTGACTTGACTTGACTTGACTTGACTTGACTTGACTTGACTTGACTTGACTTGACTTGACTTGACTTGACTTGACTTGACTTGACTTGACTTGACTTGACTTGACTTGACTTGACTTGACTTGACTTGACTTGACTTGACTTGACTTGACTTGACTTGACTTGACTTGAGTTGAGTTGAGTTGAGTTGAGTTGAGTTGAGTTGAGTTGAGTTGAGTTGAGTTGAGTTGAGTTGAGTTGAGTTGAGTTGAGTTGAGTTGAGTTGAGTTGAGTTGAGTTGAGTTGAGTTGAGTTGAGTTGAGTTGAGTTGAGTTGAGTTGAGTTGAGTTGAGTTGAGTTGAGTTGAGTTGAGTTGAGTTGAGTTGAGTTGAGTTGAGTTGAGTTGAGTTGAGTTGAGTTGAGTTGAGTTGAGTTGAGTTGAGTTGAGTTGAGTTGAGTTGAGTTGAGTTGAGTTGAGTTGAGTTGAGTTGAGTTGAGTTGAGTTGAGTTGAGTTGAGTTGAGTTGAGTTGAGTTGAGTTGAGTTGAGTTGAGTTGAGTTGAGTTGAGTTGAGTTGAGTTGAGTTGAGTTGAGTTGAGTTGAGTTGAGTTGAGTTGAGTTGAGTTGAGTTGAGTTGAGTTGAGTTGAGTTGAGTTGAGTTGAGTTGAGTTGAGTTGAGTTGAGTTGAGTTGAGTTGAGTTGAGTTGAGTTGAGTTGAGTTGAGTTGAGTTGAGTTGAGTTGAGTTGAGTTGAGTTGAGTTGAGTTGAGTTGAGTTGAGTTGAGTTGAGTTGAGTTGAGTTGAGTTGAGTTGAGTTGAGTTGAGTTGAGTTGAGTTGAGTTGAGTTGAGTTGAGTTGAGTTGAGTTGAGTTGAGTTGAGTTGAGTTGAGTTGAGTTGAGTTGAGTTGAGTTGAGTTGAGTTGAGTTGAGTTGAGTTGAGTTGAGTTGAGTTGAGTTGAGTTGAGTTGAGTTGAGTTGAGTTGAGTTGAGTTGAGTTGAGTTGAGTTGAGTTGAGTTGAGTTGAGTTGAGTTGAGTTGAGTTGAGTTGAGTTGAGTTGAGTTGAGTTGAGTTGAGTTGAGTTGAGTTGAGTTGAGTTGAGTTGAGTTGAGTTGAGTTGAGTTGAGTTGAGTTGAGTTGAGTTGAGTTGAGTTGAGTTGAGTTGAGTTGAGTTGAGTTGAGTTGAGTTGAGTTGAGTTGAGTTGAGTTGAGTTGAGTTGAGTTGAGTTGAGTTGAGTTGAGTTGAGTTGAGTTGAGTTGAGTTGAGTTGAGTTGAGTTGAGTTGAGTTGAGTTGAGTTGAGTTGAGTTGAGTTGAGTTGAGTTGAGTTGAGTTGAGTTGAGTTGAGTTGAGTTGAGTTGAGTTGAGTTGAGTTGAGTTGAGTTGAGTTGAGTTGAGTTGAGTTGAGTTGAGTTGACTTGAGTTGGGTTGGGTTGACTTGACTTGAATTGAATTGACTTGAGTTGAGTTGAGTTGAGTTGAGTTGAGTTGAGTTCAGTTGAGTTGACTTGAGTTCAGTTGATTTAAGTTGATTTGAGTTGAGTTGACTTCAGATCAGTTGACTTGCCTTGATTTATTTCACTTGAGTTAACTAAAGTTTACTTAAGTTGACTTGAACTGGCTCGAGTTGACTTGAGTTCAGTTGAGTTGACTTGACTTTAGTTGGCTTGAGTTGAGTTGACTTGAGTTGGGTTGAGTTGAGTTGAGTTGAGTTGAGTTGATTTAGGTTGAGTTGACTTCAGATGAGTTGAGTTGACTTGATTTAATTTCACTTGAGTTAACTAAAGTTTACTTAAGTTGACTTGAATTGGTTAGAGTTGACTTGAGTTCAGTTGAGTTGACTTGACTTGAGTTGGCTTGAGTTGAGTTGACTTGAGTTGGGTTGACTTGACTTGACTTGATTTGAGTTGACTTGCCTTGATTTGATTTCACTTGAGTTAACTAAAGTTAACTTAAGTTGACCTAAACTGGCTCGAGTTGACTTGAGTTCAGTTGAGTTGATTGAGCTAAGTTGACTTGAGTTGAATTGATTTAAGTTGACATAACTTTACTTTAGCTGCGTTGACTTCAGTTTAGTCGACTTAAGTTGTGTCAAGTTGGCTTGAGTTGACTTAAGTTGTCTTGAGTTATGTTGACTTGTCTTGTCTTGACTTGATTTCACTTGAGTTGACTTGAGTTGACCTCAATTCAGTTGACTTGAGTTTTCTTGAGTTGAGTAGTTGTCTTGGCTTATGTTAAGTTGAGTTGACTGTAATTTAAAACCTTTGTTTAGCTGTTGGTAGAGTTTAATTTGAAATTTTCCACACAATTTTCCCTAAAAGTACTTTTAGGTTACGTCTTTTTTTGGTGCCATTTACTTTTTATTTTACATTATTTATTTGTGTGTTTGCTTATGTGTCGCTGCACAGCTGGGCGTTTGGTAAAGTTTGATCAACATTTATCGGTCAATTTATGGGAAATCTGCACACTTGCTGGCCTTCTTCCATGATTCACAACTTTTCACACACACACCCACAAACACCCACACACACACACACACATAAATTAACTGCCAGCCGCTAATAAAGTTGGAAAATGGCGCGCTTAATTAGCTGAATATTTATAGCGTGCGAATTTAATTAGAAAAAAATCAGCACGCGCAAAACTTTGCAACAGCCACACGCGCCGCATATGGACATAATTCATCGAAAGCCTGGTGGGTCCTGCTAGTGTTGAATTCAGCATTTTTTAGAGTTTTCTTAGCAGCGAGCGAGCACACGCCAACTGACAGCTGAAGCGGCAACAGCAGCAGCAGCAGCAGGTATTCCCCAGACATAATTCATGTGCTGCCATGCTCGGCTCAGGCAGGCGCTGCGTCTGTGTGTCGCGTCGCTGTGTGTTTGCGTTGATTTCCCCAAACGTGTACCAAATGTACGAACGTGTATTTCTGGCTTCTTGCAGAGCAGCTGTTGCTGATGCTGCTATTGCCCATGTTGTCGTTGTCGTTGTCGTTGCTGATGTTTTTTTTTGTTGCTAGTGCCGCTGTCTAAGATGTCCTTTGTGCAGTCGAGTGTGAAATTTTTCAATGAGCATCCAAGCGAAATTGCATGCACCGCAGCGATGAGGTCGAGCAGCTCTTCAGTGCGCTGCAAACGTGCACTTGCCGGTTCCGTTTCGTGGGCAGTGAGAAGCACACAAAAAGTAAAAATACAATATTTTTTTTATTTGTTGGTTTGTTTGCCGCAGCTCCTATGCGGTTTTCAAGGCATGTTTAGCAACTGTGTCCTTGCAAGTGCAAGTCAACAATTCTACTAAATTGGCTCACTTCAAAAATTCAGCCAACTTTTTTCTGCCATCCTTGTCTTGCCCTTTTTTGTTCTCTTTTCAAAGCTGCTGTAAATATTTTTAAGCATTTACTTATATTTTTGGGATTTATTTTGTTGAAATTGAATCGAAAGCAGAATGTGGGAAGAAGGTGTTTGAAGATTTTCCAATGAGGGAGAATCAGAAGAGAAAAGGAATTGGAAAAAGAGGCTGAGAGAAGTATATATAGTAAGAAGTATATATAGTAAGAAGTATATATAGTAGAACTAGAAGTAGAAGTTTGAGTAGAAGTAGAAATAGAAGTATTCATTTCATTTCAGGATTTCATTTCGGGGGGCGCGGGGGGTGGCGCACAGTATTGCGAGTAGTGACAAAAATGCCAAAATGCAATGTTATAACCACAAAAATGTGAGTATGAGGTTTTGTTGTAAATACTTCAATTATCCGAAATCCGAAGTTTTATAAAAAAATATTGGATAACACAGAAGTTATGAGCTCTTAAAGTACGCTCTTCCAGCGTTGAAAATAAATTGTGCACAAACAGCAAATTTTTGCTTTGACTTTGAGGTTGAATATTTCAAAATAAATTATGAGCAGGTGCCTAAAAGTTACTATTGTCGTAAGTTTTATATAATTTAGGTCTGGCAAGACCAAAATTTTGCTAATTACTCTCACATCTGAGCAGTACCGTTATAATGAAAATTAAGTAAAGAAAACGAGTGAATAAAACGTTAGTTCGAACTTTAAAAGCGATTTAAAAAAAAACGTTAAATATTACTTTGGAAATTTTTTTATATATTGTTTATGCAAGTGTGTACATTATGGTGTACAGTTTGTAGCTGCGCATATTTGCGCGAATGCAAGTTATTGGCATTTTTCGGTGAAGACTTGAGTGCAAATTCGCAATATTTTCACCATTTGGTTGAATGCCAATAGAAATCTGTCAAATAATGCTCTGCTGCTGTTGGAAAAATTTTTTGAAGATAGGTTCGAAAAATCAATAACGATTACTATTATATTCGAAATAGAGAAGTTAATGGAGTTTCGACGGTACACTATGATTTATTTTCGTACAGAACCAAAACTTGACAACCTTACTACTTCATTTGTATGGGAGGCGCCCTCTGGTGATGAATTTTGGAAATTTAATTAATTTTGTATTTTTGGCATTGAGGAATTTTGACGATTGTTGAATAAATCATTCAAATCGGTTAAGTACATTCCCAGATACGATGTTTCTTCGTTTACTTTACTACATTTACAAGTGTGGAGCCAGTTCCATTGAAAATTACTAGTTTTGTATGGCAGCCACCTTAAGAGTTGGATGTAGCGGTTAGGTGTGTATAGAAAAAATAATCGAAAGGGAAATTAAATGGGGGTCAGTCTTACATATAGTACGTCTGGGACCAACCTGAGAGCAGCGGGAGCCCACTTTTGAAAAACGATGATTTTGTATGGGAGTCTCATTAAAGATTGGAGATAGGGGGTGGGTATGTTCGAAAGAAATATTTAGGAAGAAAAATTAGTGGGGGTCAGACTAAGATTTTAACCCTCTAAGAGCAACTTCTGAGCAGCTGTGGAGCAAATTATCGAGATTTTATTTTCAATCACTTTTGAAAAAAGGGAATTTTATCTATATACACATTTATAAATAAATTTCTATTAAAATACAAATATTTTGAATGTAGCTTTTATGAACTAAGATAATTTTCATTGTTAATATGACTTTTTTCAAATCAGTTTGTATGGGAGGTGGTTGAAGTTTTGGTCCTATTTCACTGAAATTTCGCACAGTAAGTTCTTTAGTTATATAACAATAACTGTATACCAAATTTCATTTAAATACGACCACTCCTTCTATTTTTGTCACTCCGCTATATGAACTCGCAACACTGCGCAGCAATACCATTTGAAACCACATTTTTCAGCAGCCTTCTTTGTATTTGGGGATTTGAACCCCCAAACCCCCTCCCCTATGTGCGAAACTGAGTATAAGTATAAGTGTACCGAGATATAAGTTAAAGTACGCGTATAGCTCACATTTTCACACACAATGAAACTGAAATTATGTACCACAAGGCGTATGAGTAACATCAAATAACAACCCACCGCTTTCGCAATAAACTGCCATAAAAACAATCTTTTCGGCCAGTACTTCAGATTAGTTACAACAAATCAAACTAAACACCGAATGCTTATTCAGTTCTTCCGTTTATTTGTAGTTGCAGACAAACTAATTTCAAATTGTCCATTCAAAAGTCCAGAACAAGCAATAATAAATTTCTGTGTGTGTATTCCCCGGATTGTAGCAATAATCACTCATAGGCTTTCTCTCAATTCCAAACTGAAAATAACAATGGCAATAACTGAAACAACAACACAAGTGGTCACCTACACAAACTAGTCCAAACTACTAAATGACTTTTGGCAATTGTTTATAGCATTCGGTCTCGAATATCCGCAAAGCCATGCAAAAGCAAACAGACGTGCTTACACACATGTTCACGTAAGTATGTCGGCCCATAGAAGAGATGTAATATGAGCTCCGGCATACACTCACACACGCACACGGCAACCTAACAATGTGAAGGCACAGTGTTTAACTGACAATAATCAACAACAGTTTGACATTTTCGACTTGTGTTGTCAAAACTTTTCCAATTACAAAATACTGAAATTGGTTTTATGTCGTTCGACAACAGCAGCAATGAAACGTGGCCGCAAGTGAAACATTCTTAAACACAGTCAACATTTCAGCAAATATCGCTTTCAACTGTCTATCTTTGGCGTGTTTTTCTACATTTTCCAGTTACCAATTTGTTTCTAATGAGGAACAATTTAAAAAGAAAAAATTTGCTGCTTTCGATTTAGCAAAAAACATGCAAAAAAAATTGAAAAAATATTTCTTCTTCTTCTTTTGGGAAAATCTGCGCATCATGCCAGACTGTTGCTGGTGGCAGCTTTGGCCAGTCACATTTATTTATTTATTTGCAACACTTTGCTTCGCTGATGTGACGAGCGTAAATGGCAGAAATAAATGTTTGCCAAAGCGGCTCTTTCACTCACTTACTTACGCTCACCAACTCACCAACTCTGGCACATAGAAGCAAATAAATCAAAATTGTAAAACTGAAATCCCAGAAGTCATTGCGCAATGCTGCCACTGTGGCAGACCACAGAAAAATTAAGTTTGTGTAGTGCGTGCCGCTGATTTGTCGAGTGTGCACAAAGTTCAACGCAAAGCCGAACGGAAAAGAAAGCACGAAAGCGAAACAAAAATAAAGAGAACACCAACAAAACTTCTATTTGCGTTTTATGGCAACAGATTAGGATGGCTGCAACAACAACAACAACAACTGTGGGCGTACACATGTGAGTAGCACAACGAAGACACACGTAACCCGGAATTGTGTAGGTACAGACATGCGAATATATTTTAAGAGTTCACACAAACTTGTCCTATGAAAAACATGTTGGAGAAGAAAGGTGGGGTGGAGTAGTAATAGTAGTTTTAGTAGTAGTAGTAGTTGTAGTTGTAGCTTTTTTTAAGGTAGAGGTCAGCAATTTGGAATGTTGATTAATTTGGTTGTGAACAGTTTCAATCAAGTCCACCTACAATTGGAAGTAAAATCTGCTTGTCTTGAAATTAATTTGTACACAATTTGTTGGCCATCACAACTGATTACAAAGTACAAGACAAATAAGAAGCAGAAGAGTGCAATAATTTTAAGGAAATTCAGGAAATCGCTGAGTTTAGCACATTTTCGGCCGCTACCAGAAATAGCCAATATTTTTTTAATTCCTTTTAAGGACTTACATTTCGGGCCCTAATCAAGAATATTTTTGGGAAAAAATTTTTCCCGACTTACCGTTCTCTTTGTGTGAACTGGTCGAAAAATCGACCGCTAGCCAGAAGTCATCATGTATGTACATAACAGTTGAGCTGAAAAGTTCGTATCGTTTTATAGAAAAACACATTTTTTTGGCAAAATTCGATTTTATTATTCAACATAGCAGCCATCGAGGGCAATACACCGATTATAGCGATTTTCCAATACCATTTTCAATACCATTTTTGTAGTACGATTTGTCTTTAGCCTCAAAATAGGCCTCTGTTTCGGCGATTACTTCCTCATCGGCTTTAAATTTCTTTCCAGCGAGCATTCTCTTGAGATCTGAGAACAGGAAATAATCGCTGGGGGCCAAATCTGGAGAATACGGTGGATGCGGAAGCAATTCGAAGCCCAATTCATGCAATTTTAGCATCGTTTTCCCCGATTTGTGACACGGCGCATTGTCTTGATGAAACAACACTTTCTTCTTCTTCAAATGGGGCCGTTTTTCGCGATTTCGTCCTTCAAACGCTCCAATAACGCTATATAATAGTCGCTGTTGATGGGACGAAGATGTTGATGGATGAAGATAGTCGATGAAAATTATTTCACGTGCATCCCAAAATACGGATTCGGTTCTTCGCGTGCAGTCCACTCAGATGAGTGCCGACTGGACTCCGTAGTGTGGTGGTGGATCCATGTTTCATCGATTGTCACATATCGACGCAAAAATTCACTTCTATTGCGGTAGAACAGCTCCAAACATTGCTCTGAAGCATCGACACGTTTTTGTTTTTGGTCGATTGTGAGCTCGCGCGGCACCCACTTTGCACATAGCTTTCGCATACCCAAATATTCATGAACGATATGTCCAACACGTTCCTTTGATATCTTTAGAGTGTCAGCTATACAAATCAACCTCAACTTACGATCTTCCAAAATCATTTTGTGGATTTTTTTGATGTTTTCGTCCGTAACAGCCTCTTTTGGACGTCCACTGCGTTCATCGTCTTCGGTGCTCATATGGCCTGTACGGAATTTAGCAAACCACTTACGAATGGTTGCTTCGCCCGGCGCAGAGTCCAGATAACACTAATCAAACCACTTTTTGGTATCAGTAGCACTTTTTTCATCAAAAAATAGTGTTTCATTAAAACACGAAATTCCTTTTTATCCATTTTGTTTCAAAATAACAAAAGTTGCTTCACTCAAAATGCTGTATCTGACAAACGAATAATCAGACAGCTGTCATTTTTTGTCAATTTATACACGTTTCTTTTGAAGGTTGGTACTGCGTAAAAATGATACGGATTTTATTCCAGTGGTGCCATCTCATAGAAATGATACGAACTTTTCAGCCCAACTGTTACTTCATCATAACATTTGGTATAAAGTTGAATAAAGTTTAAAATTAAAACAAAAATTGTTTTAATAGATACAAACCTTATGCTCGTAGTGTATATGCCGCTTTAAGTTAGTTCAGACAGACATAAAAATATTTATATTTTATGTACATTTTGTATTCGTTGCCCATTGAATCCAAAGGCTGCACATTCTAAACAATTGAACCAATGTAGCTGATTGCATTGAATGAATAACTGACATTTAAATACAGTGAAGCATGTTGACATGTTTTTTTTTAATTTCGTAAGTATTATTTTTAATTATAAATTTATTTTTGCCAAGCAAAAACTTTGTTACCATTGCCACAAAAAGATTTGTCAAAGCGTAAGACGCATCAATAAAGCTTGACAAATTTTTCAACTATGCAAATGTTTGTTTTTATTTGACATAAGCAAAATATTATTTAAAAAACATTTATGTATGTAAACAATTGTATGTATGTAAACAAATATTTCCATAGCTGTTTGTTGAATTTTCTGATAGAGTTTAATTGGCTGTCAAATTGTGACGTAAAATGTTTAGCTTTTTCCTCCACATTTGTTTTGCTTGCAAATTGCATGCCTGAAAATGCCAAAGCCAAAGCAAACGCAAAAAGTATTGATTTAAAATGTGCCACAAACAGGCTGTTGATATTTATTTGCTTTGCCATCAAATTGTGCCGCCAGCAAAGTTTTGACATTGTAACTGAATGTAGAAATTTTATGAAAACAAATTCACCAAAATAAAATAAGGAAATATTAATAACTGAATTGCCAACGCTTAGGTAAGCAAATAACATAACACATGCGTATTGACACAATCTAAATAAAATACAACAATAACAACAAATTATAAATACTAAATCAAAAATGAATTTTTGCTTCGTTCATCTTCAACTTTTTTTTGTTTTTTTTTTTGTTTATACATACCGCAGGGCATTGAGCGCCGTTTGAAACGGTAAAATAAATAAATAAATATGAAAGCGAGTGAAGGTGGCTGAAGGCTGATACGCACGCAAACTGTGCGCTGGCAATCAGATATGAAATCGCAAGCATTTCGTTGAACTTCCTTTGAATTGATGAGGCCATACAAAAATAATGAAATAATTAAATTTTTCATGCATTGGCAATTTTCCCACAGACATACAAACACACAACGCACACGCACCGTCAATGTTGCTCCACTTTGCCGGCAGTGAATAGTGTGAATACGGTTGGATGTACGGCGAGCGGCTCAATGGCGAGGCAGAGATAATGCGAGGCACATATGCGAGCAACAAGCAACTATAACGATAACGCACAACAACACAGCCACATACATAACTACGAACAGGCGCCGTTACGCATATTTGTATGCAGCACTGACGGGAGAAATTTTGAAACTTAACGAACGCTCTTCCTCATTTGGTTGCCTAAATTGAATTATGCATGCACAGCTACACAAACACACACACACGTACGCAGACACGCACACAGACACGCGCACGCACTGACGCATAAGTAAAACGCAAGCCGCGAGCAGAATGTGCGAGCAAGCATTGAATTAAACGCACCACTGACACAACGCTCGCTGAGGCAGCCCGAGCGGCTGCCACTTACCGTGCAGTGGTGATGGTGACGGTGACGCTGGCAGCTGGTGCTCCCATTTTCCCGCTGTTGCGTGGTTGCACTTATCTGCAGCTTGTCAACATTGTTGCCTGTGCATTGAGCTGTGCGCTGCATCATCTCAACGGCATTTAATGCCAGTGTCTGTGTGTCTGTGTATGTGTGTGTGTGTGTTGCATGCAGCACAAAAGCGCAAATTGAGTTATCATCATAATCATTGGTGACACAACACAAAACGGCAGCATGCAGCGTGCAATGCGTTGCCAGTCATCGATGCGACAACTTTGTTACGCCTGTCAAAACAAGGAGCGCAGCACGTTCAGCATTCAGTGTGCCCGCAATGCTTGTGTTGCAATTTTTAGCAGTTGAAAAATTAATTAAATGTTCATTTGAGACATCGTTTACGGTACGTTGCGGTTTGATGGGCACAAGAATGCAGCAAAAGTTTGCAATCAGCAAAGTGGCTGTCAAAGAGAAGTTGAGACAGTTGAATATTTGCTGAGCGAGGGGCGGGGAAGAAGTTGATTATTTTCATAGTTTAATGTAAGGTTGGCATTCAATGAAAAGAAATATTTAGTTAGAAGAGATTGTAAGGAAATATGCTTTGTATGTTACTCATACGCGGCGTATGAGTAACATTTAATTATGGCTGCGATTAAATTTGATTCAACTTGAAAAAACAATTTTTTTTTATTTTTGTGTCTGTTGTTTATGTATTCTCGAGTATATCAGATAAGATTCGATAACATTTCATGATAAAATTTTTTTTATTTTTGTGTCTGTTGTTTAAGTATTCTCGAATAGTTATATCAAATAAGATTCGATAGAGTTACTACGATTCAGAGGAATATTTATACAAATTGTTGCATATTAATGCAAAATAATGAAGGATTCATTCGCCGCGCAGTACATGGCGTATGAGTAACATTTCATTATGGCTGCGATCAAATTTGTTTCAACTTGGAAAAACATTTTTTTTAAGTTTTGGGTCTGCTGTTTATGCATTCTCGAATATATCAAATAAGATTCGACAGAGTTACTACGATTCAGATGAATATTTATAAAAATTGTTGCATATTAATGCACAATATTAATGGATTCATTCGCCGCGCAGTACATGGCGTATGAGTAACATTTAATTATGGCTGCGATTAAATTTGTTTCAACTTGGAAAAACAATTTTTTTTTATTTTTGTGTCTGTTGTTTATGTATTCTCGAACATATCAAATAAGATTCGATAACATTTCATGATGAAATGTTTTTATTTTTGTGTCTGTTGTTTAAGTATTCTCGAATATATCAAATAAGATTCGATAGAGTGACTACGATTCAGATGAATATTTATACAAATTGTTGCATATTAATGCACAATAATGATGGTTTTGTTTGCCGCGCAGTACATGGCGTATGAGTAACATTTAATTATGGCTGCGATTAAATTTGATTCAACTTGAAAAAACAATTTTTTTTTATTTTTGTGTCTGTTGTTTATGTATTCTCGAACATATCAAATAAGATTCGATAACATTTCATGATGAAATGATTTTATTTTTGTGTCTGTTGTTTAAGTATTCTCGAATATATCAAATAAGATTCGATAGAGTGACTACGATTCAGATGAATATTTATACAAATTGTTGCATATTAATGCACAATAATGATGGTTTTGTTTGCCGCGCAGTACATGGCGTATGAGTAACATTTAATTATGGCTGCGATTAAATTTGATTCAACTTGAAAAAACAATTTTTTTTTATTTTTGTGTCTGTTGTTTATGTATTCTCGAGTATATCAGATAAGATTCGATAACATTTCATGATAAAATTTTTTTTATTTTTGTGTCTGTTGTTTTAGTATTCTCGAATAGTTATATCAAATAAGATTCGATAGAGTTACTACGATTCAGAGGAATATTTATACAAATTGTTGCATATTAATGCACAATAATGATGGTTTTGTTTGCCGCGCAGTACATGGCGTATGAGTAACATTTAATTATGGCTGCGATTAAATTTGTTTCAACTAGGAAAAACAATTTTTTTAATTTTTGGGTCTGTTGTTTATGTATTTTCGAATATATCAGATATGATTCGATAGTTACTACGATTTAGATGAATATTTATACAAATTGTTGCATATTAATGCACAATAATGATGGTTTTTTGCCGCGCAGTACATGGCGTATGAGTAACATTTAATTATGGTTGAGGTTAAATTTGGTTCAACTTGGAAAAACAATTTTTTTATGTTTGTGTCTTTTGTTGATGTTTTCTCGAATATATCAAATAAAATTCGATAGAGTTAGTACGATTCAGAGAAATATTTCTTGATATTGATATTTTTTTATTTAATTATGGCTCAAACTTGGAAAAACATTTTTTGTATTGTTTTCTTTGTTGGTGTTTTATGTATTCTCGAGTATATCAGATCATATTCAATGGAATTAGTGTAATTAAAATTAATACTTCTACAAATTGTTGCATATTGATGAAGCATATTGATGGTTTCGTTCGCAGCACAGCACGTGGCGTATGAGTAACAATTAATTAGTTGTGGTTAAAATTTTCAAAATTGTAAATTCACATTTTTTTATTATTTATAAAACTGATGTGTTTCTCGTATATTTTTCTCAATTATATTAGAAAATATTTTATAGAGTTTATTTTATTTATATGAACACTTGTACAAAACTTTTGCATATTGATTAACAGCATCGATTGTCGTTTACATGGCGTATGAGTAACAATGATTTGGTTGAAGGCAGTCTCCCTCACCTACCTTCCCAACTGGAAAGAAATTAATGATATGCCTTGGGGCCGTATCCGACTCAGAAAGAAACTTACTAGTCAACTCTTGATCCTCAAATAAAACTGCATTAACCTTTAAATGAAATTAAACTCTCATATTATTTTTGGAAACAACAACAAAATTCTAATTTTTTTAATAGATTTTTTTTTATTAAATTACTATCAAGTCATTTAACCAAAAAGGTTGTCTTGTAACTTGAGATAAAAAGAAAACCCTATGGAAAATAATTTCTGCGTTTTAAAGTTTATTGTCAATGAAAAATAAATAAATTTCTTTTATTTTTAAAAATTTTTTTTAATTTTAATTTTATTTTAATTTTTAACACTAATTTTAAAAATTGTATAATTTCTATTTTATTTTAATAAATAAATTTATTTTAATTTTTTTCTAATTTGATTTAATTTCAATTCATTTCATTTCAATTTTTAATATTTTACTATTATTATTTTATTATTTTCTTTTATTACTTTTATTTTTATTATTATTATTTTATTTGATTTATTTCAAGTTTAAGAATATCAAAAATGTACGTCACATTTCAATGAAGAAAATATAAATATTGCATTTAATTAAAAAAAAATACGTTTTCCTTGCATCACATAGAATGTTTTATAACTCTATAAATTTAACAAGCTCAACCAATTTGCTAAAACAAAAAACCCATTTCCATTTGAAAACTTAGTCTTTTTGCGTCTAAGTATTGGCTCGCTCAAATTTATGCGCAGAGTTCTATGCTTTCTATTTCTGCACTAAATCGAAAGTGCGCACAACTGGTGCCAGCACTCGAACGACATTTCTTGCTGGTGCTTGAGTACTTAATTTTCTTGCTTTTTTTCTAAAAGTTTAAACATTTTTTTATGGTCACAGCAACACTTGTACGCTTGGGCACTTAAATAACGCACAGCCATAAATGCACTGCAGCCGTGGTGCGCGTCCAGGCTTGCCAAACTTTGCCAATTTCATGCATTTCTGATTAATGTTGCCGCCCACTGCAGAGTCAAGTCGTAGCCACACTCTCACACACACACAAACATACACATTCAGAGCAGCGAGAAAGAGCAGCAGCCGGCAAACATTTGCACAAAACTTGAGCGTAGCAAAATTTGGGCCATTTCGAACGATCGTATCTCAAGTTTTCGCTCGTTCGGCAGGGTTCGATTCGATTTGGTTTGACTGGTCGCTGCAATTTAGCAGTTTGTGCAACAGCAGCAGCTCGACCGTGCCGCAGTAACTCTTGCCGGCATTGAATATGCCAATGCCAGTGGCAAATTGTCCCATCACTGGCCTCACTGCGCACGACAAGCGACACGCAGTGGCAGCGGCACAAGGACGCCAACAAAGCGGACAACGCACCGCACCGGCCCTGAGCGCCGCCGCAGCGGCCATTTGCACACCGAACGCATATGCACGACAGCAACAGAGGCAGCAGCAGCAGCAACAGCGGTTGGCTACGCAAACGCAAGCAATTAAACAAAACTTTGCGCAAATATGCCGAGAACCTCGAGCGGCTGCCACTTGGCCGTCGCAAGTGACGACAACTTGGCCTGCATTGCGCGCTCGGCACGGCCTCGTTGCGTTGCCATTATCGTTGGCTCAAGTTGATGAATACGTCGCTCTATGTGTGTTCGTGTGTGTGTGGCAGCCCTTTGCTGATTATATGCAAATTTTGTAGTGGCTGCTTGTTGGCGCGCTGCTAGTTATGAGCTGCCTGTAGGCAGTTTGGCGTTTTATTGTCGTGCGTGGGTGTATGTGTGTGTGTGTGTGTGTAGAGCTGCCTCGGTGCTCTCCATCGACGCATGCAGTGCCACTGTGCCACGTTGCTGCAATCACAACACAATAACGGTGTCAAAGCAATACTGCGTGCGTATGCAGAGCTGCTGTGGTGAGAAGAAGCGGACAAGGGGCGCAGTAGAATGGGTTGCTTAAAGCGAACGTAGTGAATTGTGCAGTGTTAGCGAGGCGCCGGTACAATGGTTGCGTTTTTAATGCTGCGTAAACATGCCCAACGTCCATACGCGACTGATAGACTAGAAAACCGCACGGATTTTCATTTCAAAATTGATATGGTGTATCAAATCCAGATAGACTGGGAATAAAGGGTTACACATATCTACACAAAACAAGGGTTACACATATCTGCACAGACGGTTCAAAGCTATTTAATAGAATAGTGGGTTGTATCTACTGCGCAGAACTATTTATTTATTTATTTATGTATTTATTTATTAGTTAATTAATTAATTAATTTATTTATTCATTTGTTTTTATTTATATATTTATTCACAAATAAATTAATTCATTTATTTATTTATTTAATTCTTTATTATTTTATTTTTTGATTTATTATTTTATTTATTTCCTTATTTATTTATTAATAATTTAATTAATTTAGTTATTTATTTATTTTTTTTTAATTTTTAATTATTTATTTATTTATTTATTTTTTTATTTATTTAAGTTAAGGAATCACCGAAGGATTCCGCTAAAAAGTTAATCTCGAACGACCACGACTTGGCCGTTCGAGAGAGTTTCAAGGAAAACGATAGAGTTAGGCGGGCTCGCAAAGCGATGTGATTTATTTGAATTCCCGATTCCAACTGTCCGCACAATTTGTCTTATTCTACAAAGAAACCTTAAACTAGCTAAACTAAGTGCAGCGCTCCCACGGTGACCACGGCACGTGTGCTGCGTCAGCACCTGGATCGCAGGAAACGGTTCTGCAGCGTTGGCAGGTTCCACGGTCGCGCATATGCGATCGCGTTACGTCTGTGTCGCGCGGGATCGCATTACGCGGCTAATGCGGCGGTGCGCGTGTAGCTGCGATAGCAGATATATGCGCGGCTGGTGTTAACTCTTATTTATTTATTTATTTATTCACGTATTTATTTATTAATTTATTAATTAATTTTTTTTTATTTATATATTTATTCATAAATTAATTAATTCATTTATTTATTTATTTAATTCTATATTATTTTATTTATTTCCTTATTAATAATTTAATTAATATAGTTATTTATTTATTTATTTATTTATTAATTAATTTAGTTATTTATTTATTTTTTTTTTAATTATTTAATTATTTATTTATTTATTTATTTATTCGGGTATTTATTTATTAATTTACTTCTTTATTTTGTTTTTATTTATGTATTTATTCATAAATTAATTAATTCATTTATTTATTTATTTAATTCTAAATTATTTTATGTTTCGATTAAATAATTAATTAAATTATTTATTCGTTTATTTTGATTTAATTAATTATTTATTTATTTATTTGTTTATTTATTCAAGTATTTATTTATTAATTTATTTATTTATTTTGTTTTTATTTATATATTTATTCATAAATTAATTAATTCATTTATTTATTTATTTAATTCTATATTATTTTAGGTTTTTATTTATTATTTTATTTATTTCCTTATTTATTATTTAATTAATTAATTTATTTATTTATTTATTTTTTGTTTAATTAATTAATTATTTATTTATTTATTTTTTATTTATTTATTTATTTATTTATTTATTTATTTATTTATTTATTTATTTATTTATTTATTTATTTATTTATTTATTTATTTATTTATATATTTATTTATTTATTTATTTATCTATTTATTTTCATTTATTTATTTATTTATTCATTTATTTGTTTAAGTATTTACTTATTTTTGTTTGTATTATTTACAACGTCTATTGAGTTCTTCTATTAGACTGAATACAAAAATTATTTATATAGGTATTAAGCTTCCTGCTTCAAGATCCTTTGAACATCTTTCTGGCAAAGGTTGTTGCTTACACTAATCGACAAAAAATGGATTAATCGCGTGCACCTAAAAACAAAAGTATTTTCTAGGCGACTAACTTTTGGCCGCTGAACAAGAAACTGAAAATTAAAAATTTTTTTAAGAAGCGTTTTTGAAAAATCTTTCAAATACCAGTTTTTTCCCAGTCGTTTCAGTTATGAGCACATATCGCGTAAACGAATCATCCTATTACTACAAGTTGTCCGTCGGTCAGAAGATAATACCTTAGCCTTTCCAGCGATATACAGATTGTCCAAATCAGATGAGATTTTGGAAAGTTACTGATGGTGAAACTTGAAAAAGTGAATTTTTCGACCATTTTCTAAAATCATAAATTTTCGAAGGATTATTTTATACATAAAAATAAATTATCTCCTCTGGTTTTAAAATCTAAGATGAAAAAAATATTATTTGAGCAAATATTAAGCCTAGCATTAACAGAATTGAAAGAAAAATTACAAAGTTATGATGCACTGAGTGAAAACACCAACTTTACATTTATTACACTGTGCGAAAAAATTTTTTTTTGCCGAGACCCATCCAAATTTGTATATAGACGTCAAACTAGAGGTCATTTATAGTAATCTGGCATAGTCAGTTTTTCTTTTTCTGACCCAAAGTTCTTTTTAAAGGACTTTAAAATTTTAAGGACATACAAATTTCCAATATTTTTTTAATATTTGCGTTTGCGCAATAATGAACATATGGGTATCAAATGAAAGAGGAAAATTGTCTTTTTTTAACAACATATCTTATTTTGAACTTTGAGAACAAAAATATGTCAGGTAAGGAAAACAAACATGTTTTGAATCTCTGTAGATTCATAAATCTTAATTTTATTCTATTTCGAAGTAAAAGATGAAATAGAATAAAATTCTAAATAGAATAAACCAGTTTTATCAAAACTAAACTTAACACTAGAAGGACCATTGCAGTAATTTTCACATTTTTTCATTTTTAAATATTTTAATTTTTTTAAATATATTTTTTTTAATATTTTTTTAAATATTTTCTTTAGTATTTATATCAACTTTTGCTTTGATGACTTTTATTTTTTATCGGGTTCTACAATTAGTTCTGCAATTAGGGTTCTAGGATTACAATTAGCCAAATTCGATGTGTACATTTCGGGATATCTGCGGATATACTTAATATTTAGATATAGAAAACTTGCGGTCTTTCTAGTGTTAAAGCTTTCATAATAATTGTTGTCTCTAAACAGACACAAAAAAGTGATCTCTGTTGAGGTCCTATCGAGAAATTTGTGCTCATTGGCCAACATGCAAGAACAGCTCTTTGCACTTATAGAATATTGTGAATAAAAATGTCATATAGCATAATTTTGGGCCACACAAGAAATCCTCCACACGCTGGCTTAACTCATTTTCCTAATATATCCGCCAAGTAACAGTGCAACATTTTATTGTTATTTGGCAGTTGCCTTTGATGATGGCATCAACGTATTTTAAATTATTCAATGCAGGATATAAATACACTCCTACACACACACACATGCGTATGTATCTACACAAACACGCGTAGCTATAAAGCAAATGACATAAGCGGCAATGCTGCTTTGTTTGCCTGTCTACTCACGGCAGAGCCGAAGGCAAACATGCCTTTGAAAGTGAAAGAATGGATGACAAAAAATTGACTGAAATGAAAGGGAACAATGCCTGAAAAGTATGACAGCCGCGACAAGATGCGGCCAGACAACGGGAACGCCACCAAGAAGCCCATTCAATGAAAGCCCCTTTTTTTGTATGCGCCACCAAAAAAAAAAAAGGATCAGAATGTGGTTGGCGGTTGTGTATGCGGCTGAGCGCAAGTAATGTGTTGAATTTTCTTCTAAGCTATGAACACGCGCCGCAAATAATGCCGCCATTGTCTGTGTGCGTGTGTGTGTGTTGGTGAGGGCATATCTTTGGACGCAGGACTGCGTGCGCGCTGCCTAAACATATCGCACGAGTGGATGAATGCCATGTATGTTTGTATGTTTGTGTGTCTGCTTGGGCCGGTGCGGCGTTCTCTGCATGCGGGGGTAGTTGGCTGCATAGCATGAGACATCTTAGCAATCTTTGGAATGGCATGTGAAATACCTTTTAAAGGACACTAAAAGACATTAGGTTCATATGTGAGCGAGTTTTTTTTTTAGTGCGATTATGCGCTAAACTATTCAAGTATTCAAGAAGCAGAAAGCACGAGTTGCTTCTGTTACTTTTCATACAATATTGGTTTACTGCTTGTTTAATCTTTATGTGTGCTTTAGCAGAGGTTGGAGCAAACTTAAATGGATTTCGCTAAAAGTTTTTATATTTTAAGTATATATAGTTCAAAATGTGGACCTCCATGTTCATATAATCTTAACCTTACCTAACCCCAAATTTGCCTGAGAGCAACTTCATCAATTTGTCACCTTATAGCAAAAGCTACGATTGATTTATGGGTTTAATTTAAATAGGCACCAACAAATTAATATTTTTAGAAGTGAATTCAAAGCAAATTAAAAAATTTTACTTTTATTCCCAAAATAATTTCCAATAATTTGCAGCGATATCAGCGATATCAAGTTTGTGTTCTAATTGAAGTCTACGAATTGGGCGCGTTTGATCAAAACCCTGTTTCTTTAATAATGGGTTAAATAAAATAAAAAGTGATAATATTGTATTTTTCCATAAATATTATGTAATTTTTCTGTGATTAAAAAATATTGATACAAAATTTATTTAACCCGTTTGAAGCTAAAATTGTTCAAAAGTAAACTAGCTCTAGAATTCTAACAAAGAGGCGTGGCGACTTCAAATGTCGTGTGCACATTTCTTAGACAACTGTTTAATGATTCAAATACCAAAAAGTAATATCGAGGCACAAGGTAAAATTCGGGGTCGAAAGGGTTAAACAAGATAAGGCCGCCTGTGATGAATTGTCTGAATAGTCTTTTACTAAAGTCGCTAAATTTATTATTATTATATTAGCTATAGAGTCCGACCGATTTCCACTTTGGCCGATGCCGATCCCGTGCCGATTAATCGGCCAATGCCGATGCCGATTAATCGGCCGGAAGGGTGAGAATCGGCCACTGCCAATGTCGATTCCGTTGAAAAAATCAAACGAATGAATTCAATCAAAAAGAGTTTATTTTACAAAAGATCAAAAACGAAAGAGCTATAATAAATATACATTAATTTGTACCATATGTCACAAAGCGCCAATTCAAATGGCAGCGTGCAGCGTAAAATAAAAGTGTAAGTAATAATTAAACAAAGCGAAATATGATAAAGAAGCACAGTGCCAATGTCGATACTAATTTTTGTGGCCGATACTAGCCAATGCCGATTAATCGGTCGTACTCTAATCGAAGCTGTAGTGCACAACGGTCACTTTGATCTTTTGTGCACTTTGATCTTTTTGTTTTAACTTTCCATGTTTAGGCTTTTTATAAAATGCATCACTTTTTGAGGCTGTAACTTCCAGAAATCTCTTTCTTCTGAGCGCTATACATTCACATAGAATATGCAACGATGTTTCTTGTTCTAGCTCACACAGAATTCATGGCCTCTCTGTCCGAGGCCATGAATTGTTTTGCCTGACGAAGTCCTTTTGTGTTGATCCATTGATCAGCAAACTCCTGTTCAAGCCATTTCCTCGACCAATCCCCAATGTGACCTCTTGGTAGTTCACAGAACGGTTCCGCGCCTATCAGTGGGCGTAAGATATTTTGGTGTATAACTAGGTGTATAGACCACTTTCAAATTGAAATATTTTCTGAGATTGGAAGAAATCAGAGGATGTGCTTATATTATTCGATAAAAAACGAATGCTTCTTAAAATATAAACAAATCCAAAAACATACTTTTTAGATATTTTCCTATAAATTTTGCTAATTTTCAGATTTTTATTTTAGAAAAATATTTTAAATTAAAAGTGAAGTAAACGCCTCTGCTTTGTAAATTCCGAAAAAAAACATTAAAAGCAAAAATGGCCAAATGAATTCTTAATTTATATTGAAAGTTTTAGCAACTTTTTGCTAACCATTAATTTTTACGATTATTTTTATTCAATACACTCAAACAAAGAAAACCTATGTTTAAATTTTTTGTGAAAAACTTTGACTTGACACACACAAATTAATTTTTTGCGCAGGTTTTTTGGGGTTTTCTTAGTTGGAGTTTTTCCTTTCAAATGACATCAAAATCGTTAAATTCTGAGAATAAAAATTTTTTGAATTTTGTCTATGAAACGAATCACTGTACAATGCTACAAATATCCTGTACGAGTTGGTTTTTGAAAAAAATGTATCTCACAAAGCTGTATACAACTCCATAAAGTCAATCCTTGCCGGATTTTCAATCACTATTCACTGCGGGGATAACTGAAACTGACAAGAAGACAAAAGAAATTTGTATACTCCTAACATTGATGTATGGCTTTACTACAGAATGTCCTCGAAGGACATAGAAAACGTATGGTGACAAAAACCTCACAGTAAAGTAGGTGCAATTCCTTGGACTTTGCACTTTGACCTACTCTCCTAATGGAAGACAACTTCATTTGACTATTTAGGAATCATCCATATAGCAGCTCAACTCTGGGCACATTGTGCCATAAAATTTGGGCTCATAAATTGGCACTTTTAGTCTTAACAATGCCTGTGGAATACAAATAAATTATTAGGTGCTCGAAGCGATAGTTGGAAGTTGACAATGAAGAGGAAGACCATGTCTCCAGGGGAAGCATTATCATCTTATCTCAAACATACCAAACCTAATCTAACTTATGAACTATGTATGTTACATATATAACACACCGATGTATGTACATCTACACTTCGATCAGGGTTTAACATTTACAATAACTGGAAACATTGGCAAAGTGAAGTAAACTAAACGTCATTACTCAAAAAACCAAAGGAATCTCAAGTTCTCAGCCAGTTTCATTGATCCAATTTAAACTAATAACTAGTTATACGAATATAACAATAACAAATATAATTAAGACCTCCATGCAAGCACACATTCCATCATTCAGTTTATTGACTTTTTCCTCATAAATTTAAATTCATTTCTAAATGAAATGGCAAAAGCATGTTGCAAATATTTTGGCAAAACAAATTAGTGCCAACGGCCAACAAATACTTAAATGCCACACATGCGTAATTTGCAGCAAATAATCGAAAATTTCTTGTAATTACCACACAAATAATTAACGCTGCTAAGCAGTCTTCATTACAATTCGTGTACGCAAGCAATTTGCCAAGCAATGAGCAACGCATTCGCCAAATGCTCAACAAATAATGCGGCAAATAAATGTTGCATTCCGTTGCAATTGTTTGCAAACACATTGACATCATATCGACTATGTACGAGTATGTATGTATGTCGAACGAATGTGAGTTAGTGTGGCTGTGGCAATGCCAAAGTTGCAAGTATGGCAGACACCTTTGCTAGAAAATCGGCAAGTGAAATGTAATGTCTTTAACCCACGCACACCTAAGAGCAAGTGGCATGTCAGAGAGGTTGTTGCCGCAAGTGTTGCTGAAAGTGTTGCTGCGAAAATCGACAGCATCGACAACAAACGATTGTACAAGTGAAATGCTGATTGAATGATGAGCTATGTACAACAATTATTGCCACACCATACTACAAAATAGAACTGTGTGTGTGTGTGTGACAGAGGCGTAGTTGAAATACAAATAGGGTTGCGAAATATATTTTTCTCATTCTTCATTCTTTACAACGATCTGGGAGTTTTAGAATAAATTTTATTTATACTTATTTCAGACATTTTTTCATCATATCTACTGTCAGTTTTCCATCTCCACGACCCGGAGGTTTAATTATTTCATTTATATTTCAGAAACATTTTCCACCATATCCATTGACAGTTATCTTTTACAAAATTTTGACAGACTACATGCGTGCGACAAAAACAAAAAAAATTGTTCACACCGGAAAAAATCTGCATGGGCGTGAAACTATAGAGGAAACATAGTAATACTGCGTACTAAGTTTTTCTGTAGATATGAAAAAGACTTCAAAATTGTGAAGGGCATAAAAAATAAAAAAATATAAAAAAATACTTAACCTCGTAAGAATATGGCGATATGTATATGAAATGAAAGAGGAAAGACTCAAGAATTTTTATAAAATTGATTTTTTATCTTTTTGTAAAAAAAGGATATGAAAAAAGTCCTTTGAAAATTTTAATCCTTTATATCTTTGAAATTTTATACAGAATTTTCTTGAAGAGTAAGTATATTAAAACCCAAAATCTCCTTGATCACGTGCCAAAATTTCACTATTCTCGCTTCATTAATTTTGTATTTTTTTATTATTTCAACTACTGATACACAAATAAATTAAAATTTTTGGACTTAATTAGACTTGCAGCTTCCGCCTGTTTTTTTAATAATTTTCGAAACAATGAAGTAAGAGTAATGAAATTTTGATCATGGAGACATGCTTACTTTTCAAGAAAAAAAAATTTTTGAAAGGACCGTTTTCATATCGTTTTTTTACAAATAGATAAAAAATCAATTTTATTGAAGTTCTTCAGTCTTTCCTCTTTCATTTGAAATACATATCGCCATATTCTAACGAGGTTAAGTATTTTTAAAATTTGTTTTCTTTTCCTTCAAAATTTGTAAGTCCTTTTAAAAGGACAAAAGAAAGAAATGAAAAACTGAGTACGCAGTATTACTATATTTGGTCTCTAGTTTCACGCTCATATAGATTTTTCCCGGTGTGAAAAATTCCGTCGCACGGTGCTACAATTGTTATCCAAAACCTATGGTAGTGGTAGTTGTTCTGAAAAAAAGACCTCTGAAGAAAATAAGAAAAACAAGTTTCTGTAGAAAAAGACCTTAAACCCCTTGTGTTATAAATCATGTGTCCCTATCTGTCCCTGTTCACTTATGTATTTATTTGACTGGCCATAACCACCCATTACAAAATTATGACCTGTAAAAGTTCTCTCCGAACCCGGTTTCTCGGTTTCGGTTTCGCCTTCCCCAGTAGGTCACACCAAGAGATGATAGGGCCTCCTCAACTTAGTCTTTCCGGTCTCCTCTTTGTCCTCCAACTACCGTCTCGAACACCTTTTTCGCCAGAGCTTCATTGTTCATACGGCACACATGGCCAAACCAGTTTAGCTCAGTGTTGCCAGATCAGGAGATTTCCTCCTAGATTTAGAAGATTCTTGCCCTTTTAGGAGATTTTTTAGGAGGAAAAATTGTTTAGGAGAAAGCTCAGGAGATTTATATTTTATGTTAGGGTATTTTTGGGATCCATAGTGGATTTTCGGAAGATTTTTGGATAACGAAGAATGATGTATTGGGAACACTGGCAACAAAATATATTTTGGCAACTATTTTAATAGTAAAATCACCCTGTTTCACAGTGATTCGTTCCATAGACAAAATTCAAAAAATGTATAGTCTCAGAATTTAAAAATTGTGATGTTATTTGAAAGGTAAAACTCCAACTAAGTAAACCCCAAAAAATCTGTGCAAAAAATTCATTAGTGTGTGTGCCAAAGCAGCTCAAAGTATAAACTTTTTTCAAAAAAACTTTCAAAAAAATGTAAACACATATTTTCTGTTTTTTAGTCTATTGAGTAAAAAAATGTAAAAAAGACATGGTTACCAAGAAGTTGCTAAAATTTTCAATATGGATTAAAAAATGATGAGAGCATTTTCGCTTTTAACGTTTTCTCAAAATTTGCAAAGCTGAGGCTTTTACATCACTTTTAATTTAACATATTTTTCTAAATTAAAAATCTGAAAATTGGCAAAACTTAGAGGAAAATATCTAAAAAGTATGTGAAAGTATGTTCATGGATTTTTTTTCATTTTAAGAAGGATTCTTTCTTTGTCGGATAATGTAATTACATCCTCCGATATCTTCCAATCTCAGAAAATAATAATATTTGAAACACTTATTTTTCGACAAAATTTATTATTTTCATCCCTAAAAGTATGCAATCAGCATGAAAAATTGAGAAAATTGCAAAAAAGCAAAACATACGTCTATTATTATCGTTTTTATTGCAAGACTAAAGGATGCTAAGACAATTTCTGTTACTCTTTGCAATTATCAATGTTAACGTTACCGATTAAATGTAAAATCTGGAAAATCTAGCCAGCACACTCGTTGCTATAGGACACCAAAAATGACGAAAATTGCAAATTTGCTGTCACAATGAAATTCCGCCAAAATGGCACTTTTTATTTAATTAATTTGTTTTGTTTTCGTTGAGTTTTTGTTTTTAAGCTGAGGATGAATAAAAAAAGGTTGCAATACAAAAAATTAATGTATATATTTCTATTTTTTTATGAGAAGTTTAATTCCTTTAAAACTACGCAAATTATTTTAAAACAATTTTTTTAATAATTTTTAATTTAGTATTTTGTTTAAGATCTAGGAGAAAGTCATTTCAGGTATCTGGCAACAGTGGTTTAGCAGCCATCATTGCCCACAAAAGACTTAAATTCAAGGCATCCTCATACCTAACAAACCTTGCTGAGCTTGTTGCTCTAAGCATCAGAGAAATAACAAAGTTTATATTAAAATCCTTTTGATATTCAAGGCAAATCCTTTAGATATTACGCCGCTCCATTGTTGTCTAACAATAAGCCAACTCTTTGAGCTCCACTTCAATGTTGTACAAAAAAAAACAATCATCTCTTTAATCCTGTGTCAGCTTTCATACAAAGCCTGCCACTCCAACCTAATCTATTGTTCAGAAAAAATATATATCTGTCATGTTTACGATATTCAGATTGCACTGAGTTGTTTCTAAGCTATGTCCTGAATATCCTGAGATTTAAATTCACCTCGAAATTTGAATCTGAATTATTTCTGAAATTTGAAATATTTTTCAATATATATTTATTGATAAATTTCAACACCCCACAGAATCACCCTCACCTACGTCTCTGTTGTGTGTGTGTGTGTGTGTGTATTTGTGCTCATATAATAAACAAATATTGCTCTGTGTGTGTGTGCTGTGCTGGAAAATTGCGTAAATGCTGCTCGAGCCGTTAGCTGCGTAAGCAAATTTTTGAATTTCAACATTTTCGCAAATTGTTAAAGCACTCGGCAGAATGTTGCTGATATTGTGGTTTGTCAAGAGCGTCAGAGCAGCAGGCGTCGCGCCCGAAAGGGTTGTTCGATGCAATTGAGAGTGGGGCGGGGTGGGGGTGTCAAACGATGGCAGCAGATGTCGGTACACAAAATGCTAAATAAATATTAAATGTAATCACACAACCATACATTTATAAATATGTACGTACATGCAGTGTCTAGTAGTGTCTTTGCCTGTGTCTGTGTGCATGTGTGCGTGTTAAATTTTCCACATAAATGACATTTCTTTTGACAAATTAATTAAAGTTGCTCTATTCGAGCGCACAAATGCTGCGCACGTTACTGGCAACTCAACTTGGCGCCCAGACCAGTGGCACACATGCACACTTGGGCAAATATGTAAAGAAACTGTTGGAAATGTGGTAACTCTGCTTGATTTTGTGCTAACAAATATTTAAATTTCACTTCTTTGTTATGAAAGGAATCTGCTATTTGTATTTAAAATATTAAATATTAAATATTAAATATTAAATATTAAATATTAAATATTAAATATTAGATATTAAATATTAAATATTAAATATTAAATATTAAATATTAAATATTAAATATTAAATATTAAATATTAAATATTAAATATTAAATATTAAATATTAAATATTAAATATTAAATATTAAATATTAAATATTAAATATTAAATATTAAATATTAAATATTAAATATTAAATATTAAATATTAAATATTAAATATTAAATATTAAATATTAAATATGTAGACTTTCAAGGAATCTTGAAATTTTAAATACAAATGTTACAAATATTTAATGTTAAAAATTAATACAAATGTTTCAGATATAAACAAAATAATAATTTGTTTTTAAAAAATTTTAAATCTTAATTCAAAGCTAAATATTAATTTAAATAATTAAAATATTTATTTAAATATTATTTTAAATATTGATTTAAAGTTAATTTTAAATTTAAATAAAATGTTTAATGAGAAAATTAATACAAATGCAAATATTGATTTAAAGTTAATTTTAAATATAAATTAAATTTTTAATGAGAAAATTAATACAAATGCTTCAGATATTGGTTTTAGGTTTAAAAATTTGTATTTCAAAAATTTTATATATTAATTCAAAGCTAAATATTAATTTAAATAATTTAAATATTAATTTAAATATTAGTTTAAATATTAATTTAAATAGGTATTAATTTAAATATTAATTTATATTTAACTTAAATATTGATTTAAAGGTTATAAATAATAAACTTGTGTACACGTTTAAGGAATCCTAAAATTTTAAATACAAATGTTACAAATATTTAATGTGGAAATTAATACAAATGTTTCAGATATTTGTTTTAGGTTTAAAGAATTTGTATATAAAAAGTTTTAAATATTAAATATTAATTTAAACTAAAGCTGATAAATAATAAACGTCTAAGGAATCTTAAATATGTTAAAAAATTTACAAATATTTAATGTGAAAATTAATATAAATGTTTCAAATATTTTATGTGAAAATAATTTCCGCGTCAATAAGTTTCCCAGTCTGGCCATAAATATATAAAATATACTATTTATATTGTCATAGAGCTGTATAATATTAACTTTCGTCATGTTGGCAACTCTGGCCACAAAACACAAAAACTTTTTTCCGATTTGCAAAGCCTCAACCAGTTGGAATTTTCCGAATAGGCAAACGTTAGGCATGTTCCATTTCGTCTTTGAAGTGTAGCGCCCCAAGGCAAAGCTGCTTACGGAGGGTTCAATGTGTCTGGGGGTAATAGGGATGGTTGACATTTGTGCCAAAGCAACGCATCGACGCTTGCCATTAGGACCGAAAGCTGCTGTTTGTGTTGCTGTTGTTATTTTGCGTATTGCCACGCTTGACAGACAGTGCTGGCAATGGTTTGGTAAACTGAATATGCTCATTGTTGTTGTTGTTTTTGTTGCTGTACTGAAAAGCATTTAAATGTGAAATTTATTGCCTCAGATATTTTGATAAAGTTACAGAAATTAAGATGTTGCCAAAGCGCAAGCACACACACATACACCTACATCCATACATGAATGAAACGTACAACACTATGTTGAACATATATTATATAGATAGACTTAAATAAACGTATATATGTACATACATACATACGCATAGATATAACAAGAAGCACAACAGTTGCCAGCAAACGGCCGACTGCTCTGCTACTATTCAACGATTCATGGCTCAAGACAAGCACACACACGTATTTATTTATTTCACATATAGTATATGTACATACATATATATGCAAATATTACCTGCTCATCTAGGCTCGTCTGTGTGTGTGTTTGTGTGTGTTTGTATGCAAGTGCACCGCATAGTATAGGTTAATAATTTTGAAATTAATTAAATCTTATCATTGGAAGACGGCGACATTTGCTCGGCTCTCTGTCCGTCTGTTCGTCTGTTTGCTTGACACGTCACTTGCCTTCTTGCGCCGCTGGTGGCCCCTTCTGGCCCACTCACTGAACTCACTCGTCGTTGACTATTGTCGCTCTTGCTGCTGCTGTTGTTGGTATTGTTATTATTATTGTTGTTGTTGCTGTTGTTAAACATAATTTAATTTCAGCATAAATTTCAGCAGATAATACGTGTAGTAAATTCTGTTGTATGGAATATTTTGCAAAGCATGCAGACGCAATAGCGCACGCACACACACACACGCACACACACATGCACACCCACACACGCAAGCAGACATAATTTCAAACAAAAGCTATAACGAAATCCCTTGGTGCAGCATTGCCCATAAATAGAAGCAGCAAGCAGTTTAAATTCTAGCAGCCTTTAACTGGCTTACGAAATTTTACACAAATCCATTTGGCCTGAATTGAAATTTATAAGATTTTTTAATTAAAATGTTTCAAATACTTGCATGCTTTCATTGACATTTTGGTATTTAAATCGTGAAACACTAAGAATTGTACACATGACATTTGAAGTCGCCACGCCTCATTGTTAGAGTTCAAGAGCTAGTTTGCTTTTGAACAATTTTAGCTTAAAACGGGTTAAATACATTTTCTATCAATATTTTTTTTAAATACAAACAAATTATTTAATATCTATGGAAAAATACAAAATTATCACTTTTTGATTTTATTCAATCATTATTGGAGAAACAGGGTTTTGATCAAACGCGCCCAATTCGTAGACTTAAATTAGAACACAAACTTTCCATTGATATCGCTACGAATTATTGGAATTTATTTTGGGTATAACGGTACAATCTTTGTAATTTCACTTCTAAAAATATTAATTTGTTGGTGCCTACTTAAATTAAACCCATAAATCAATCGTTGCTTTTGCTATAAGATGACAAATAGGTGAAGTTGCTCTCAGGCAACTTTGGGGTCGAAAGGGTTAAGTTAAGGCTTAAGTTGTTTGATTCGCACCTCTTCACCAGTTTGACTGAGCTTTCTTCATTATGTATCAGATACATAACCGGGTTCATATTGGAGTCCTCGAGGTTCTCAGAGCAGTAACTTGAGAAAATTGTGCCGTGGTATTACAATGAGCTGCGTCTGTGTACTTAACACTAGAAATACCGCAAGTTTTCTATACCTACAAAGAGTACATATTATATCCGCTGATATCTCGAAAAGTATACATCGGATTTGGCTAATTGTAATTGTAGAACTTAAATTGTAGAACTAACTGTATAACCCGATTAAAAAAATAGAAGTCATCAAAGCAAAAGTTGATAGACACACTAAAGAAAATACAAATATTTAAAAATTTAAAACCGTCAAAATGACCGCAATAGTCTTTCTAGTGTTAAGTGTGCTTTTATGTAGAAGGCTACCACTCCAACTTAACCTAATCTATCAAATTAAAAAGGACTATTTTTCATTTACCTTTTTGCTCTTTTTTATTACACCGTGCGACATAAATTAAAAAAATGGTTCACACCGAAAAAAATCCATATGGGCGTGAAACAAGAGACAAAACATAGTAATACTGCGTACTCAGTTTTTCATTTTTACATGCTTTGTCCTTTTAAAAGGACTTAAAAATATTGAAGGGGATAAAACAAAAAAAAAATATAAAAAATACTTAACCTTGTTAGAATATGGCGATATATATATCAAATGAAAGAGGAAAGGCTCAAGAATTTAAATAAAATTAATTTTTTATATATTTGTAAAAAAAAAGGATATGAAAAGGGTTCTTTGAAAATTTTAATCCTTTAAACTTTATTTTTTATTTTAATTTTTTTTTAAATTTATTTTTATTTTTTATTTTATTTATTTTTTTATTTTTTTTTTATTTTTTTAATTTTTTTTAATTTATTTAAAATTTTTCTTTCAAAATTTACATCGAAGTTTTTTGAAAAGTAAATATTGTTACGAAAATGACTTCTCTAAGTTCGTTTTGGATTGTGCTTGAAAATAAAACAACTTTATTTATTCAGCGCAAACGCAGTCAAAAATCAACAATCACTTTATTTACAGATTTACACTTTGCTTGTATCTACACTTGTTACTACTTTTCTTATTCAACCAAGACTCGACCCCCTGCGCTGCACACTGCTGCTTTTTATACCATACTTGTTTGGTTTATCGCGCCGATGGTTCTTGCACATTCTAGTTGTACTCTCTATTGTTCTAGCACAGCCCATCACCTTCGCGAACCATCCTTGCCATATCGTAATTATAGCCAACCGGCCGTACTCCAAAGTGCATGCCTAAAAGTATGCTTGGAAAAGCATTCGTGCACAGCACAGAGTGCCTCCTCGTTGCAATATATTGAAACCCAAAATCAGCTTGATCACGTGTCAAAATTTCATTATTCTCGCTTCATTGATTTTGTATCTTTTTATTTTCGCTTTCTTTGATTTTATATCTTTTTATTATTTCAAATACTGATACACAAATAAATTAGAATTTTTGTACTTCATTAGAATTGCAGCTTCCGAATTTTTTTTTAATAACTTTCGAACCAATAAAGTCTCTCAAGTCTCAATTTGGTCTCTAGTTTCACGCACATATGGATTTTTCCCGGTGTGAAAAATGCTGTCGGACGGTGTCATACATAGCAGATCTCATCATGCGGACAGTAGCCATCAACCGCTTCACACTATTAGAGAATAGAATCATTTCAGCAAACTTTGCCTTGGCCTTTATACTACTAACTTTATAAATTTTTTAAGACATTTTGAAGACATCTATTTACAGCTCCCTTTACAACTACTTATAAAGCACAATTTGTTTCCAATTCTCTCCACCAAAACTATTCTTCAGTTATACTGTGCCAAGAGTTTGATTTAAAACTTGCAACTCTGTGGCTCTGCATGGCCAATGGAAGACAAATTTACTCATAAATATTAACAAAAATTATCCCTCTAAAAGTTGACATAGTATCTACTTAACGCCTTCATCTTCTTCTCTAACTAACTGCACACGTTTTCCGTCTCTTTTGCGCGCCGCCTCGCTCTCGTTCGTGTTGGGTGCCTGGCAGCGACAGCACCGCAAGTATGAAGACGAAACGCATTAACTTAAAGAGCGAGTTAAACTTAATAAAGCGTGTATCAAGTTTAGCATACATAAATAGTTGTCATGTTGGCTGCGGGGCGAGCGGGCGCCACGACGGTTGGTGCAATGCTAAATTGTGCGCCAACACGAAGCATGCAACATACCCTTCAATGTTTCGGCAAAGTTGTCGATGGAGCGGCGCGCCATGTCGATGGAGGGAGAGGAAGCGGCGGCATTGGGGGTGGCACGAAAAACTGCGCACAACAGAAACACGAAAAGCAACAACGAAAAATGCAGCGCTTCATTTAATTTTTATGCTTGTAGCACTTTTCCAATCTTCTGTGCATAAAACAGCAGAACTTTGTGTCCAAAAAAAAAATAAAAAGGACAACAAAAAATTCGACAGCAACAACAAAAAACACCGAGCCACAACTAAACAGGCAGCAACGGAACCAAAGAAAAAAAACAGCAAAACAATAAGAAAAACATGAGACGAAAAAGGGCAGCCAGCAGCTGAGCGAAGCGGCGGGAGGCGGTGAGGCGAGGAGAACATAGTGAAGCAAGACAGCCGCTGCAGTACCAGCAACGAATTACAAGTAGTACCCACGATCCGTCCATAAAACTTTGGCCGAAAACCGAAAACGTGTCTTTCCAACACTTTGGGATTTGGGAACTTTTTACTTTTGTTGTTGCTTTTCAGTGCTGTTGGTTTTTTTTGTTTTTTGGCGACTGACATTTGTGCGACAAACGAGCTGCATGCGGGCAGACGAGCGGCGCGAATGCAAAAGCTGGACAGCGCCAGACATTTGAATACGGCGGGCGCAGTCGATTTGACATGCAAAATGTGTTGCCGAAATGCGTCGCCATGCAGCACACACACACACACAACACCAGCAGCAACAACCACAGTGAGCGCCACCAGTGACAATGACACAGCTGTCGATGCGCGGCTGCTGCTCTTCTTCATGCTGTTGTTATTGTTGTTGTTGTTGTTGTTGCTGTGGTGTGGTAAACGTTAGTAATGCGGGCTTTTGTTTTATATTCCGCTCAGTGCGATGAATGTTTAAAATTTAAGTGGATCTCCGCACTAAACGAGCCCCAACGAAACCGGCACAACTCACAAAATACCCGAAAACCTTACGGCACCGGACACAGCCAATAGCCGCAAACACAGCCGTACCGAGAGCGGCAAGTCAGTGCAACGGTTGGCCAAAAATACCGAAACACCAAATACCGCACACACACACACACACAAACATGGGACTTTGCCATAGTATTTCCATTCATTTGCTATTAAAATTTGAAGCAAACACTCGACGAACGTTGGCTGTCAGTCGGCGTGCGGTGCGTTGCGCGGCCTGCGCCATCGGGCAAACGGGCCATGGGGCAAACGGCAGCTGCACACGGAAACTTTGAACTTTTCCGCCCTGACAGGCCGTCCTGACTACGGCGCAGGCACTTAATCAACTATTGATGGGTTTTTTGATGCTTGTTGCCGTTAACTTGTTTCCTTAATACTTTCTGACTTGTTGGCCATGTGCAAGTGTCAGTTTGTGCGTGTGTCTGTGTATGTATGTGTGTGTGTGTGTGTTGGCATTAGTTCGACCCCAAGACAGCAGCTTGTACGGGCGCCGGTATTTGATGTTTGCGTGTGTGTGTGCGCCACTGTTGGACTATTTCAACAATGTGGTTGCAGTTGTTGTGAATTTAACCCACTAATGCCCGACCATAGATACTGCTGCATGATTTTTTAGGTTAAAGAAATTGCAAAGCCAAATTTTAGTAACCTTCGTCTAATTTCAGACTTGCAATGAGTATTTAACCCTTTCGACCCCGAATTTTACCCCGAATTGTCTCGATATTACTTTTTGGTATTTAAATTATGAAATACTTGTGCACACGACATTTGAAGTCGCCACGCCTCTTTCTTAGAGCTCTAGAACTAGTTTACTTTTGAACAATTTAAGCTTAAAACGGGTTAAATAAATTTTGTATCAATATTTTTCAATTACAGAAAAATTATTTAATATTTATGGAAAAATACAAAATTATCGCCACGCCTCGTTCTTAGAGTTCTAGAACTAGTTAACTTTTGAACAATTTAAGCTTAAAACGGGTTAAATAAATTTTGTATCAATATTTTTCAATTACAGAAAAATTATTTAATATTAGTGGAAAACTACAAAATTATCACTTTTTGATTTTATTTAACCATTATTAAAGAAACAGGGCTTTGATCAAACGCGCCCAATTCGTAGACTTCAATTAGAACACAAACTTGCCTGATAGTGCTGCAAATTATTGAAGATTATTTTGTGAATAACAGTAAAATTTTTTGTAATTTGCTTTGAAATCACTTCTAAAAAATATTAATTTGTTGGCGCCTACTTCAATTAAACTCATAAATCAAACGTAGCTTTTGCTATAAGATGACAAATAGGTGAAGTTGCTCTCAGGCAACTTTGGCGTCGAAAGGGTTAAATATCCAATAAATCGAGTTCTTATGCAAGAAGTTTTTTAACTTTTTGTGGTTTCTTCTATATTTTGGGTTTACGACTACGGCAAAGGATTTAAATTCTGAGTCGACCTCCATCTCATTCTATCAGCTGAGTAATGATAACTTAGTTAGTTAGTTAGTTTACAACAAAAAGAAAAACTTAATTGGTTTTCTAAAAAAAAAAAATTGTATATTTTTAAAAACTTTTAATGAGTATTTTGTACCCACATCTGCCGCTTAAGTATTGAATTTCCCAAACCATCAAATTGATTCTTAAATTTCTGTGAATGAGGTGTTTGAATATATATTTTCTGCAAAGAGGTCTGTGGTTCAATTCCCAAATATCTGTTTTTCCACAATTTGGATGGCAAATATGATTTCAAGTAATACTGGACTCAACAGCTGTGGACGGACCTCTACTTAAACGAATTCCTGTCTACACCACCTTAAATGAGCATTTTGTACCCACATCTGCAATTTGAGCATTGAATTTCCCAAATCAGGAAATGACTCCGAAATTTCTGTGAATGAGGTGTTTTAACATACTTTTTCTGCACAGAGGTTTGTGGTTCAATTCCTGAATATCTGTTTTGCCACATTTTGGATGGCAAATATGATTTCAAATAATATTTAACTCAACAGTTGTGGATGGACCTCTACTTAAATGAATTCCTGTCTACGCCGCCAGAGAAGGAATAGAGGTTTCTTAAGATGAACCCTCCGTCTACTCTACCGATTGTCCCATTTTTTCAATAATTTATGAAGCCTTATTTAAAAATGTGTTTCCTTTCAAAAATCATTCATCTTCGATTTAAAAAAAACTCCAGACAGTCATTTCATAAAGACAGCAAACTCTTTCCTTAATCTCAGTGCCACTCATACCAACACTGAGACATCAACTTTTTTACTAACACTTCTTCCGGGGTATTTGAGTACCCTTCCAGCAGTACTGTGTTAACACTGCATGTTTGTTGCTATTGTGCACTCGGTCTCTCCCTCGGGCGCTTCGCTTGTTTATGCAAAACAAAAACTCGAGCCTGGGCGCACATTCCAATTAAAATTTCATCTTTCACTTCAATTTCAGCTGCGGCGACATATGCACAAAATTAACAACTCTCGCTGCATATATGAGTAAGTGTGTGTGTGTGTGTGTGTGTGTGTGTGTCGAATATGGCCAAATGTTGTTTGTGGACATTTTAAAGCAATAAAAAAGCGGCAACTTTTTAAAAGGTTTTAAATTTCTTCGCTTCACATCCTGCAAGCCGCACGTTGCAAAATGGCAAAATTGCTGCCGCTGTTTATGTAATCGCGTATCGGACATTTTAATGGCAACTTTTCTTGTTTGCTCTTTCCTTTTTTTTTAGATTTGGTCTTTTGTTGTTCTGCTAGCGATAACAATTTAGCACTCGTGTTGGGGGAATTGAAGCGATGCGTAATTTGCGCAAAATTGCTTAATTTATGAAGCATTTATTTTAGAATTTATCTGGTATAAATTTAGGCGCGTTACCTAATGGTCCAATGTGCGATGGAGAAAGTTGACTTTAAGACAAATTTGTACTGAAATGTTTTGAATTTAAATTTATTAAAATTTAATTTCTTGTATTTTTTTATTTAAAAGGTCAAAATGGATTAGTAACTAAAACAATTGGCTTTAACTTTACACTTAAACTTAGTTTTTGGTTATCAAAATCTGAAGTTTTAAAATCTGTAACAATTAGCATAAACTTAAAATTATTTGAATACTTTAAATTTGAGGAATAATTTCAAAGTTTATAATAATTTTAATGTAGTAAATATTTTAATTAATAATTAATAATTTAATTAATAATTAGTAATTTTAATTAAAAAATCACAATTAATTTAAAAATATATTTCTTTGAAACTATTGCTTAATTAATTTTTAGCCGCCCTCGACAGTCCAGTGGGTCGTGCGCTGACTTCTCATACCAAGGCCGTAGGTTCGAATCCCAGCTCGGGCTGGTGAAACGCTCGTCTACTTCTACAGCTTACCACATGAAGCAAATGAGAATTACAAGATTCGCACAAGTTCGCTTTTTGCTTGTTTTTCCACAATGGGTCTCTTAGGCCTCCGAATGCTGAGAACAGGCACCGGTACTGAGTTCCTTCTGATATCGAGTACAAGTATCTATTGAATACTCTAAATAATTGGCTTTATGAATAATTGAATATTTTGTATACCAATTGCATACGATTCCGACTACTTTTTAGTACCGACTATATGCTTAGGCTCTATACTCGTTACTTTTCAATACTTTGTTCTCGTATTTTTTGTATGCTGAGTACTTTCTGATACCAAGTGCATACGGTTCCGACTACTTCTCAGTACCGACTGTAAGTAGAGGGTCTAAACTCGTTACTTTTCAATATTTTGTACTTATATCTTTTGTATGCTGAGTAATTTATGATACCAAGTAGAAGTATGAATTCGATACTGCGTGTCTTGCGAATTTTAGTACTTAAATCTGAACATATTTTAGTACCAGGTATAAGAATACTGATTACTTTTAAGAACAAAATAAAATTATTCTCTCGCTATTGGATTCTTGTCTAAACTAACCACATACTTTCATTTCATTATGTTTCATTATGATTCTAACGACTTTTCAGTACCGAGTGCGAGTTTAGATGTCATACAAATTACTTTTCGGTACCGAGTACTCGTATCTTTTTTATAGTGAGTACTTTCTAACACCGAGAATAAGTATAAATTTCATACTAGGCCTTTTTTGATAACTGGTATTAGTACCGATTCAACACTGAATATGTTTCAACTCCTAATAAGAATTCAATACAATAATAATTATTTTTAAATATCGAATAAAAGTACGGGTTTTATGCTGAAAAGTTATCCACACTGACTACTTTTCAAAACCAATTTTAAGTTTTAGGTATCGCTTTGCTGAGAGTTTTACGATAATGATTGCAAGTACTAATGTTATTCTCACTTTTTTGATACCAAGTATAAGTACCTACGAATATAATACCAACTACTTTTCGGTACCGAATTTAAGTATAGATTCGGTACTGAATACTTTGCCAAACCGATTAGTTTTTGAAACCAAGTTTCAGTTCTAAGTATCTTTTCGATACTGAGAGTTTAACGATAGCGAGTATTATTACTGACTCGACACAGACTTTTATTCGTTACCGAGTACACACAGGTACCTATCATGACACTGACTTCGTGTCAGAACCAAATACAAGTATTGATTAACTTTCAGATACTTTTCAATGCTAGTTCGATGCAAAGTGAAAGTGTTCATTCCAAACTGAGTACTTTTTGAAACCGATTACCAGCATTTTGTATGTACTGAGTTGATTTTGAGTTAGGATTACCTCCATCAATATTCAAAATTTGAAAAATTTGATACAATTTTTTGCTTTTTATAAACATTTTATAACAAAACAAGACTTTAACAGAACAAACAAAAAATTATAAAATAAAATAATACCAATAATGATAATAAAATTAAAAAAAGAATTCATTTTGAATGGATGAACATCACTTAAAAACTCTTTTTTATATGTTAAATCTATATGAAATATTTTGCAAATTTGTGAGAGCATTAAAAAACTAGATTTAAATTGAAATATAAACTATAATTTTCAAACTATTTATAACACTGTACAACACAAAAAAAAATAACAAGGTTCTGACAACGGATTCTGGTAGAGGAGGCCAAAAAAAATATACGTGTATCGTGTAGCGTTTTGAAAGTTTACGTCTAATTTTTTTTTAGGGGGGTCAAAGTTTTCCCCTTTTTGCACATTCTTATGGTGAATCGGCATACGAAAACCATGTAACTTCACATTTTAGGAATATGATGTGTTCAGCAATTTGATGTTAGATACTACGAAGAAAATTTTTGTGGAGTATTTTAACCCTGTAGCTCCCTTTAGCTCCTCCAGCTAAATGAGTGCTGTGGATGTTCAGTGATCTGTCGATCCCACCTATAATCCCTTCCTTTCCTTGTCCTCTTGTACTAATGTTCCCCCTATTTATGCTCCCCGGCTTAGGCCGTTGTTCTCGTTCAATGTTTATTGTTATTCTATTGTTATTCGTTATTCACCCGTCGAATAATAAAGATCACCCACAAACTAAAACAACCCGTGTAGTTTATTCTCCACCGCTCCGCCGCGCATCGATTAAACATGGTCCTTCGAGCTAACCGCGAACTCGCGACGCGGAAACACAAACACTAAAAAACAAAAAAGAAAAACACATTAAAAAACAATAAACACAAAGAGTGACAACGCAACAAACAGTGAAACAATCCAAAAAGTGCAATTACAATAATAAAACAGTGCACAAATTACAAAAATTAAAACAAAAATTCTAAATAAAACATATACAGTGCAGTGCTGCTCACAAAAACACGGGCTACATAAACTCATAACAACAAAAGAAGGGCAGCAGAAGACATATAACCAACAACAAACACACCCACAGCACAAGGAAAGCAAAAGAAGAACAGGGCAACAAACAACAACAGCAAGCAGCACAACTTAGCACAACACCACATATCGACTTAGCGCAACACAGTAGCGGACACGCAAAAAATAGAGGAGATTCCCATTCTCGGGCACTGGGCCCAAAAAGATAAGCCAAAATTTTTACTAAAAATTAACACATATACATTACACATACACTAACACAAAAATATATTTAAAAAAATATATTATACCCATTCCCAAAAATCCAGTCAAAAAATTATATACTGGTACCCCGCCACTGTTCGCTTCCCGCAGTAAGCAATCCCGCTACTGCACATAATTTTGCGCTATTCGTTTGCACATTCCCATTTGTGCGACCTACGCAGGCAAAGCAGCAAAAATTCCCGCTGCAGCCTGCTCCCCAATCCGTTTCTAATTTCTCCTCATTTTGCTTTGTGCATATTGCAGATCAGCAGCAAGCACTCCAGCTGTTGATCTCCCTCTTTTCAACTTGCTCCGATTTTCACATTTTCTTTTGTGCGATCACCGCTGGCAAAGCAGCGAAACTCCTGCTGCAGCCAGCATCCAACCGCACGCACTTCCCCTCCTTTTGCGTTCCGCTTGCACTCTCCCACTTGTGTGCATTTTCGCGTTTCGCTTTGTGCGATATACGCACGCACAAGCAGCAAGCACTCCCGCTGCTGCCACCAAGTGCAATCACATTTTCGTACTTCTGCCTAAGCAAGTTCGCTAGCAGAAGTAAACAACACAAGCACAGTGGGACGAGTCGCCTTATTTTGCAGCATATTGAACAATTTTCTAGAACTTAGAAAATTTTCAATAGTGCTGCATATATACATACACTGCACATCTGCTGCCACCCCAAGTGCATACAGTGGGACAAATATCGCCCACTCGCACGCACACATTTTTTGTACACAAAATAATTTTGACATTTTCACTTACATTAACACACTAAAACAAATTATCACATACACATATATATATACACGCATATATATAGTTATACATACACATATTTATACACATACATATTTATACTCATACACATACATATATATATTCAAATATATATATTTATTCACAAATATATATACACACATACACCTACGTATTCACGTAATCACAAACAAAAAAAATTCACTTTTTCACAAATAAAAACACATTTAATATACATTTGACTACACATTTATATTATATTTATATCATAATAATTTTTACACACATTCCCAATTCCCATATACACATTTGTATTTATCACTCATACACACATATTTCCCTACACGGTTACCTACACGGGTGTAAACCTTTTTGCTCGACAAAAATACAAATTCGTTTTAACGAATTTTCCCATTCTCAACTCTTTCAATTCTCAAATATCGTTCGCGCGGACGCGGTTAGACTACACGTCTATTTCCCCAATACCCTACATTCACATACACATATATTTATTCAAACTTTTTACCCCTTGTCGAGCTTTTTTAAACAAAATGCCTGTTGAGCGATCCCCCAAACGACAACTTGTCACAATGGAGACTCCTTCCTCCAGATCCCCAACGTCAGCCAATGCACGTTTGACAGTTCCTGTCACTCGGGAGCCACCCAATACGCGCTCCAAAGTCCCTAGTCCCAAAGCAACCGATCCCAGTGTTGCGAAATTCATTTTCGAGTCCGATAGACTCGTGCAATTATGCACAAAATTTTCATCGGCTCCCATTGACGATTTGACCAAATCCCTGGTCCAAATTAAGCAGAAAAATCTGCAAGCTCAATGGGAAAGGCTTATGTGCGCACATGAGGCAGTCTTCATTGCTGAAGACAACAGCCAGCCCGAAGGTTTCAAAGAGTCGGCTCGGCAAAAAATCGATGCCTGCACAGACCAATACGAGTTGTGCATGGCTCAGATGTCGGACATCATTGAGATGCTCCAAACTCAGTCCCCCCAGCCCGCTGCGCATATGGAACAGGTTCGACCCCTAGAACCAGCAAATACCCCCTACATTTGCCTACAAGTTCCACCTTGTGATACCGAAACATTTTTCGGGGGCTATGAGCAGTGGCCGTCCTTCCGGGACATGTTTACGGCAGTTTACATTAACCACCCCCAGCTCACTCCAGCCCAAAAATTGTATCACCTCCGATACAAAACGCAAGGCAAAGCCGGTGCTATTGTTAAGCAATATGCATTAACCGATGAGAATTTCGGACTCGCGTGGGAAGCTTTAAAAACACGCTTCGAAAACAAACGCATACTCGTCGATACTCAAATTAAATCCCTCCTGAATATCGCTCCTGTCCACACTGAAAATAGTGAGGCACTTCAGCGGATCCAAAATACTATAAACAATTGTCTGTCTGTTCTCAATACTCAGGCCGTAGACACTGACAATTGGGATCCGCTGTTGGTTTACATATGTTGTACCAAATTGCCCCAAGACACACTCGCTCTATGGGAGCAATCATTGACATCCCGGAAGGATCTGCCACCCTGGTCGCAAATGGATGAGTTCCTGACCGGCAGATATGAGGTACTTGAACGGCTGCATAGCATTCGCCCTGCTAAGCCAAAACCACAGCCCTCTACTTCCAATGTCCTCCCAAATCGGCCAAACAAATCCCTAAATTATCATACTCAAGTAAAAAGGGACTTCGCGTGCAAACTCTGCAACGCAAACCATCCCATACGGACTTGCCAGAGCTTCAAAAGACTCACCCCCCAGAGTCGATTAAAATACGTTAAGAAGCACAATCTCTGCGTAAATTGTCTATCGACATCTCACCTTGTTGAGAACTGTACAAGCAATTTTACGTGCGTATATTGCCAAATGAAGCACCATTCCATGCTTCATTTCCCCAAAGGCAATGCGCAACCCTCTCAATCTCCTAATCGGTCACATTCGACCCGACCACAGGTCGCAACAGCTCCAAAGCGAACACACAACAACTCCGCTACTCATTCCCCTCTTTCGGATGCGCAACCCCGCACATCTTCCAGGCAAAGTACGCCCAAAGTACAAGCCTTTCACTCCAATAATGGCACCCAATCCCTTCTGCCTACGGCACTGGTGTCTATTGAGAACGCAGGAAAGTTGTTCAAAGTTCGAGCGTTGATCGACCAAGCCTCTCAGCGAACCTTCATCTCCTCGAAGGTCCAGAAACGCCTCAAATTGCCAATCGAGAAATCCCCCTTCCAAATCTCGGGCATGGGCGGTCAAATTGTGCAAAATGCCAATCATACATGCTTCTTGACATTGGCAGTCCCCAAACGAGCACGAAACTCCCCGTGCAAGCAATCGTGCTCCAAGAGCTTACGAAATTGCTCCCACCTTCCAATATAAACCCTCCCAATTTGCAAAAATTTGCCATGCTAGATCTCGCTGATCCAAACCCCTTCGAGACAGCGCAGATCGATATAGTGATTGGCAGTGATCTCATCCCGCAGATCATGCTCGAAGGTATCCACCGGAATGTATGTGGCAGCTTACTTGCTCAGCATACAGTTTTTGGTTGGGTATTAAGCGGTCCAGTACCCCCTTCTTCGCATTTGACATGTGCCACAGAGGTACCAAGTCGCAATATGCATACTGGAAATAACCTTCCCGCCCTAAAGAACGCCTTTGCGCAAGTGATTGCCGCCCTCAATCCCGTAGGGTTTCCATCCCAGGAAATAATGGAAAATCACTTCGAACCCACCACTCCTGCAAACTCATTCTCAACCCGGCAAATCTCCCCCTTCGTTGCCAACCATTTCGACCCCGTAGGATGGCTTTCGCCTGTAATGAGACAGAGAAAAAGGGTTCGACAAGAGCGTTGGCTTGACGCCACTCGTTCCACATTCACAGCAACTGACGGAAATTGCAATCCCCCGCAATGCCTCAATACACCTCCGCCATCCCGGGTCCGAAAAGAGGACAGTTGCCACTCCAGTGCGACTTGCTCCAAACGCTGCAAATCCCGCAGACGTCGGACTGATCGGGTATAAACTCCAAGATCTACACGATCTCCCTCTTGGGTGGAACGGCTCCAGCAATTCTTCCATGCTGAGCCAAACAGTTATGCTCGTACAGGTCCAAGTCCGGACCAAAGAGCGGTTGACTGCCACCCTCCTCTCGAAGAGCAAACCGACATTCTCGCTCGGTTCTCCTGCTTCTCTCGAGCCCTACGTACACCTAAAATTCTCCAAATTCGCTCAAAAAATTCTCCGTATATACTCCGAAAATCCCCCCTCACTTGAAAAAAGTAAACGGCAACTTGGCCAATTGTTATATGTATTTTTCTCATATTCCCTCGGCTGTAGCTTACGCAATCCCTGCAGCTTAGCCACTATTTCCCATACACACGATGTCCATATTATAATTTCAATCCGCTGACATCTCACCTTTTTTGCAGATCAGCCGACCATCGCAGCAGGTACCCCTTAGACTGCCCCGCACGGCCGGATGGATCATCCCCCGCACGAAAGGTCATCGGCGCACCCCAAGCGTACCCACAGCCAGCCAGCCGTGAGCCGTTCCCGAACCAACCAGACCTCAGCCGCGTCTCGGCGACCCTCCCCCCGGACACTACTTCGATTGCACTCTGCAATGGCGGCCGCGATGGCTAAATGAGTGCTGTGGATGTTCAGTGATCTGTCGATCCCACCTATAATCCCTTCCTTTCCTTGTCCTCTTGTACTAATGTTCCCCCTATTTATGCTCCCCGGCTTAGGCCGTTGTTCTCGTTCAATGTTTATTGTTATTCTATTGTTATTCGTTATTCACCCGTCGAATAATAAAGATCACCCACAAACTAAAACAACCCGTGTAGTTTATTCTCCACCGCTCCGCCGCGCATCGATTAAACAGGTTAATTTGACCCTTTTTTCTAAAATGCCAAAAATGTCCTGTAAAACAGGACTTTTTAAGGACAAACTGTACCACGAAAATATTCGCCATAAAATTCTAATATAGATCTCTGAATACATCAAAGCTCAGAAATTAACTTGAACTCCAGAATTAAGCCGAAACTGAAAACGTGTTTGAGTGTTTATTTCGTACTTAAGTATTCAAAATTGGTACTTGTTATTAAAAAAAAAATTTGATTTTGTTGTGCAGCGTAATTTTTTCGAAACGCTCAGAAATTTCTGCCAAACCTCGAAATTCAAACCTCGAAGGGCAAAATCTCCTGAATCACCGGGAAATATATTAAATCTGGCAACCCTATTCTAAGTCAGTGGCGCACACAGGATTTCACTTGGTCTCTGTGCACAACTTTTAGGTCCAATACGCTTTGAAACCTTATTGGCCACCCAACATTTTTGTAACAAACAGATATTAGGGAGGTTTGAACTCCCAAAGTCCCTCCTTGTGTGCGACACTGTTTTGAGTTCAAGTATCATTTTCATATGATGCATTTTTCCTCGCTTTTCTCTTTCTCTCTTTTTCTTAAATTTTCTTTTCCAAATAAATAAAATATAAATTCCAAATATATAAAATATGTAAAAATTCAAGTCGAGAAATCATTACATACGATTTATGTTAATTTTTAATTAAAACTATTTTCAATGACATTTGAAACCCCAAATATGTCGCAAGTTTAAAATACAACATAACACTTTCGTATATTCGGCGTTTGTAATTAGCAAATCCTTGTAAGTTGAACGTAATGCTCGCATTAGCCTTCGAAGCGTCTTTCCGCCGTCAGCAATTAGTGGCAACAACACGCAGTGCCATCCATCATTTCAGGCAAAAAGCATCGGCGCTGAACGCATAAATTAACTTGTTATCCGCATACGCGCGCATAATCCAGCGCCCGACGACCAACTGGGCGCCCGCCATCGCTCACTTAATGACACGAACGGCAATCAGACTTGTTCAAAACATTTTCATAACAGCGAAGCGGAAAAGCAGCCAGTCGAGCGCCAGAAGCATGCGGACCAATGTGCTGACACGTTTGCATGCGCTGCCATCAATGGACACATATATGCACTACAACAACAACAACAACAACAATGGCATATATTCATAGTCGCAGAGCGGAAATGAAAACGGACACGCAATTGCGAATTGTGCACGTCGACACGTCGCAGCGGAAACGCAAATATTGCAATGAAATTGCAGTTGCAGCTAAGACTATGCGACAACAACAGTGGCGCGTGAACGTGACCCACACAAACACACACACACACACAAACAGAGACACTTGCCCAGGGACATGTCAACATTGACGCGACGACGCACAGTGTCGCGAGCGTGGCCAAAAATGGTAAAAATCAATGTTTCAAACTGACTAAAATGAATATGACAGTCGACAGATAATATCTCAACTAAGAAAAATCCGTTTTCCGATCTTCAATATCTTACTCCGTTCCATTTTTATGTAGCTTCAAAGTTGATGTTAAAAAATACGCATTCGTTCCAAGTTTGTGGGTAATTCTTTATGCTGAATGAAAAATCAATTAAAAATATAATTTATGTACTAATATAGTCATGTTATATATTAAATGAAACTTTGGAATTTTTCCTGTATGGCAATACTATTTTTGAGTTTGTGCTTTGAAATAACTGTGAAATCCCGTTACATTGAAAAATTACGTTTTTCGGTTTGCTTCTAACAAAGAACCAAAAGTTTGGTGGAAAAAAGTTTAAAAAACGTCAAAAAACACTTTTTTAGTTCCAACCCTAAATTACTCTAAAAAGTATGTATTAACATAATCCGGAGTAATTTTTTGCCTTCAAGTGCCTATTCGGTTGTTATTCGCATTTTTCCAGTGACGCCTCCACTAAAAATACGTGATTTATTCGAAATGTGGCGTAAAGCTGAATCCAGAAAACGGCCAATAAAACTTGATTTTCTTATAAATTTACTTAAAGATAAGACGGGCGTTGATGTTAATTATGAACAAAAGCAAAGTTTGCGTCCCCACCTAAACATTTACTTTTTGCAGTGGCACCTACAGTAAAAAATTGTGATTTTTTCGAAGTATGGCTTCCGACGTTCAATGAAAGTAGCGGCAAAGCAGCGGCTGAAATGATGAGCTGTATAAAGGACAAGGTTGGCACATTGTTCGTATCATCAAAAGTAGGCAGAATGCCACGCCCACTTTAAAAATTTAAACATTTATACCAAAATATGGTATCACAAGCTGACAAAATTAAACATGAATTCATAAAGGCAAAGTTTTGGCCAGTTTTTATATATGCTCCAGCTGCCACGCCCACTTTAAGGTTTTAGAAAGCTTACCAATTAAAATTATATCGTGGAACGAGTATCGCAAACAGCCTCCTAAAAATACGGTTTTAGTTGTAGTAAAATACGAATATTTTTGAAAGTGGGCATGGCATACCGCCTATTTTTAGTGTGATCTTTTACGTCATTATTTTAAGCTCAAATACAAAATTACATAATTCTATCACTAATATTAAGAAAGTTATTTCAATATTACAGTTCCGTTCGTATGGGAGGTGGGCGTGGCAGTGGTCCAATTTTAATGATTTTTTGTAAATTTCTTAATTTCCACCACGAAAACAATCTCACCAAGTTTCATCGAAATAGGACAACGCTAAGTATTTTTGGCCACGGCTTATATGGGATCGCGACACTGTGCGACGCGCTGTCGCTACTCTTCGCACGACAAGTACGACGCACAGGGCGCTCGCCATATGGACAGCGCTCGGACAGCGCAGCAATGGAAAGCATAAAAAACCCAACAACAACAATAACAACAACAACAGCAACAACAACAAGAATGGCAACAGCACTGCAGCAATGTGTGGGTTTTTGTGTCATTGTTGCTGGTTTTTTATGGCAGCTCATGTCAACACTAATAACAGTAAAAAACAGCAACGAACAACAAAAACAACAACAACAACAACAACAACAATAAGGAACAACGATAGCAAAAAAGCCAATTAGCATTATTTGAAGTTTTGCTTGCCCCACAAAGGGCTGCAGCTCTCCGTGTGAATGTATAGTAATGAAAAGTATGTATGTATGTGTGTGTTTGTGTGTGAGTGTGTATGAATATTAATGCGCTGGTATATTTGTGCAAGTGGCTATGTTTATGTTGGCTGCTTGTTAGCGCAAAAGTCGCGCTGTGTATTGCTTGTCAAATGCCTTCAGGGTGTAGAGGAAAAAAACAGCAACAAAAAAAGCAAAAATTACGAGTGGCAAAAGTGGTGTAAAAACTCATGAAGGACGATGCAAATGTGAGTTGTATAACATGTTATGTCACTTGTGTTTTCGCTTTACGTAAATTTTCAATAAAAACAAAAACAAAAAAATGGAATACAAGTTATTAGGATACTAATAAAACGTGTGTGCAAAAAACAATAGTTGGTGTAATATTTTTTTTTTAATTTCTTTTTGAGTGGCAATTATTAGATTTTTCTTTTATGTGTTTTGCTTTCGAGACAAATTTTAAATTTAAAAACAAATATATAAAATTTACTTAAGCATTTAGAAAATAAGTTTTTCAAAACAACCTTGCGTAGAAAACTAAACTAGAAAGACTATTTTTCAAATTTATATTTTAAACCGTTTATTGGCATTTTGTAAAAATTTCTGACTTTATCAATGGCATTATTTTATTTAAATAATTAATTAATTTATTTATTTCTTTTTTATTTACTTATTTATTTATTTATTTATTTATTTATATATTTATTCTTTAATTAATTACTTTATTTATTTATTTATTTATTTATTTATTTATTTATTTATTTATTTATTTATTTATTTATTTATTTATTTATTTATTTATTTATTTATTTAAGTTACCACCCCTGCTCCGCTACAGAAACCGCTGACGTTGCAGCAGGCGTTGCAGGTGCAACAACAGCGTTGGTCTTGTGTTAAAGCTGCTGACTGTGCGTCTGGCGAACATCCGGAGCTTGCTGGTGCGACAACAGCGTGGGAATCGCCTAATCAGCAGTCTTAGGGCTAAGTAGGGCCGGATACGTTAGAATTAAGCTTAGGTAAAGTTAGTCTTAGTTTGGACACGGACGAATAAAGAACTGGAAAACTGCAGCTACGATTTGGAGTTTCTTCTTTGGAATCTGCCGAGTATTTGTGTAAGTATGGGCTGGCTGTAGCCAGCCCCAACTTTAACTGTATGGGCCGGCAGTGTGCCAGCCCCAACTTTAATTTTTTGGTTCGGCCGGCGTGCCGGACATTAACTTTTATTTATTTATTTGTTTAGTTATTTATTTATTTATATATTTATTTATTTATTGATTTACATACTAACTCATTTATTTATTTATTTATTTATTCATTTACACATTTATATCGCGTTTCTATGCACGAGAACAAAGCAAAGAAAGCAAAAGCTGAGAGAGTTGATTTTTTATAAAACGGAATAAAAAGAAAAAAATACCATGTATGAACAAAAATATATCACTAATAAAGAAGAAAAAGAATGTATCTACAAGAAGGAAAAACAAAAAAATAAAATAAAATAAAATAAAATGAAGTAAAATATAATAAAATAAAATAAAATAAAATAAAATAAAATAAAATAAAATAAAATAAAATAAAATAAAATAAAATAAAATAAAATCAATTCAATTCAATTCAATTCAATTCAATTCAATTCAAATCAAATAAAATCAAATCAAATCAAATCAAATCAAATCAAATCAAATCAACTCAACTCAACTCAACTCAACTCAAATCAAATCAAATCAAATCAAATCAAATCAAATCAAATCAAATCAAATCAAATCAAATCAAATCAAATCAAATCAAATCAAATCAAATCAAATCAAATCAAATCAAATCAAATCAAATCAAATCAAATCAAATCAAATCAAATCAAATCAAATCAAATCAAATCAAATCAAATCAAATCAAATCAAATCAAATCAAATCAAATCAAATCAAATCAAATCAAATCAAATCTAATCAAATCAAATCAAATCAAATCAAATCAAATCAAATCAAATCAAATCAAATCAAATCAAATCAAATCAAATCAAATCAAATCAAATCAAATCAAATCAAATCAAATCAAATCAAATCAAATCAAATCAAATCAAATCAAATCAAATCAAATCAAATCAAATCAAAACAAAACAAATCAAATCAAATCAAATCAAATCAAAGTAAATCAAATCAAATCAAATAAAATAAAATAAACTAAACTAAACTAAACTAAAATAAAATAAATTAAATTAAATTAAATTAAATTAAATTAAATTAAAATAAAATAAAAAAAAATAAAAGAAAATAAAAGAAAATAAAATAAAATGTATTGAAGAAAAGTTACTCTAAATGTATTTTACTTTTCTTATTCGTTTCCTCAAAAATTATAATAAAATATATTTTGTACTCATTTCCTAAGAGGAAGTTCACCGCTATTTACATCCTCGCAAACCCATCTTTCACTGTAATCCTTCTACTAAATACTATCACTGTACTACATACAACTCCCTTTCAGAGTCGTACGTCTATTTAGTCTGACCACTTATGACATTACCTCGACAGAGATAGTTTTATATTCATCTATCTCGAACACTAAAAACAGATTCAGCAGACACATCTCAGTAATATATATAACATCAGTAAAGTAAGTAAGTAAGTAAGTAACGACAAGAAACAAAACCTCTAGTCGAGTGCCGCTTCAGGCTCAAAACAGCTGGTTTCTGCGGCCAATAAAAGTAGCCCAGATAAAAAGAACACAAATAGAAATCTCAAACCTTGTAGTTATGTAACTTATAGTAGAATTTTAAGTCTTAGAAGTATCCTTAATAATTGCGCTAATAATATCCACATCCACTCTGAACTCTCCAAGCGGCATCTTCCACTCTGCCAACCAATCGCCAATCTGCTCAGCGTCTTTGAGCCACACAAATACCAATCAAATCAGCTTTTGAACTTCTCCAGACAACGTTCGAATTGTTTTATTTTATCAGCATCGAAAATAAAATAAGATTTAAGTCACTTGTGAGGTTTATCGTAGCACTTTGTTTGTCTTTCTTTTACACGGTTGGTGGATTTTCTTACAATATCAACGCAATAAGATTAACTTTAGGCTAATTATGACATTTTTTAAGGACATTATGCTGACTGAATTTAGCGTCGATTCAAAACTGATGTTTATTTTTTGTTTGTGCTCTTATTGCGTTGTACCACACAATGAAGATTCAAGTATTTGGCAAATAATAAACCGCACAAGATTGCAACAATAAGTGCAGAAAATAGTATAAAACATAACAAAGAAATAAATAAAAAACATTACTCGTATTTATTGGAAATTCAAGTTAAAAATAGACAAATAAGTACAAATGTCTCATTAAAAATCACTTTGAAAGCAACGACAAAACATGCGCCACACCCAACCGCAAAGATAAGGAAAATCTTACGTGGCAACTTTTCAACGTTTATTTTTTTTCAAGAAGAAGAAAAACTGCCGAAAAAAACTAAAGACGTTTTTCTGTGCGGCCAACAACAATTTTGTGTACCGCAATTGTGCGGTTATCCTAATTAGAAAACTTTAAAATGCTGCTTAATGCCAAAGCTGCCGCTGCAACGTCAACAAGCAAAGACAATAACATCAATACAACAGGACCAAAAACAAGAACAACAACAATAACAACAATGCAAATACATCACTACAACTTGAAACCTTCAAGACAAACTCATTTCAGCGACAACAATAGCAACAACAACAATAACAATGAAAATAGCGCCACACCGGAAGTAGGTAGCCAAGTTTCTGTGGCTTTGTTTACAGCAACAAAAAAAGCTTAGTTCTGACAACAAGTATTGGTATGAGCAAAGAAAAAAAATAAAAACAACAAAGAAATCAAGCAACAGCTAAGATACGCGAATTTTGTGCAAACTTGTGGTGTGGTTATTTTTAGCCATGAATCGAAAGAGAAAACTTGTGGTTTAGTATAAACCAAACTTTTGCGCACAGTTTTTGTTGTCAAGTCTAAAGTATGCAACGCAAGTAGAAAAGTTTAATTGCACATGTGACAATGCTATACGTAACAACTTTCGAATGAAAGGAATGAGTGGAATTTATTTTCTATAAATTAATTTCTTTTTAAAATAAATTGTGAAGGAAAATTTGTTTGGTGCTTTCAGTGCTTAAACAAGAAACCATTATTTGGAATAAGTTGAACTCGAGAACTTCGGAATACTAAAACCGGTTAGAGTTTTTAAATTTTTCATCCATTTCATGCTACTAAATGTTTTCAAATTGCTCTAATTACATATAATAAAATAAAAAATATAATAAAATAAAATTAAAAAAAAAATTAGTTGAAAATTTATTTTTAAAAACTCTGCTCAGTCATAACAATGTTAAAATCATTTTTATGGTCTGTACGAATTAAGAGGATTTTTCGCTAAATGCAAGGTCGTTTTCAAGGTCAAAAATTAAAAAAATATGTATATATGTATATATACTTAAAACAGGAATTTAAAAAAGTAACACATTTGAAACTGAGAATCAGACCTGACAGTTCGTTTCTTAAAAAAAAGATTGGAAGAAAAGGAAATATGATGTGATGTGTTGTGTTTTGTGTTGTGTTGTGTTGTGTTGTGTTGTGTTGTGTTGTGTTGTGTTGTGTTGTGATGTGAGGTGAGGTGATGTGATGTGATGTGATGTGATGTGATGTGATGTGATGTGATGTGATGTGATGTGATGTGATGTGATGTGATGTCATGTGATGTGATGTGATGTGATGTGATGTGATGTGACGTGATGTGATGCGTTGTGATGTGATGTGATGTGATGTGATGTGATGTGATGTGATGTGATGTGATGTGATGTGATGTGATGTGATGTGATGTGATGTGATGTGATGTGATGTGATGTGATGTGATGTGATGTGATGTGATGTGATGTGATGTGATGTGATGTGATGTGATGTGATGTGATGTGATGTGATGCGTTGTGATGTGATGTGATGTGATGTGATGTGATGTGATGTGATGTGATGTGATGTGATGTGATGTGATGTGATGTGATGTGATGTGATGTGATGTGATGTGATGTGATGTGATGTGATGTGATGTGATGTGATGTGATGTGATGTGATGTGATGTGATGTGATATGATGTGATCTGATGTGATCTGATGTGAGGTGATGTGATGTGAAGTGATGTGATGTGATGTGAGGCACTCGGCCCATTCGGACCATTGAAACACCGGAGAGAGGAAAGGAATAGGAGAAAAGAATTATTATGGGGATAGGGGTCCTCACTCTTAACTTTGGTGTCATAAATTCAGTAACCGCTTCTCAAAATCTCGAACCATATAACAACAACATCTTCAATGAGGCCCATTATGGTAACGCAAGATTCATTAACCCCCCTCAAAACCTTAAAACTTCCCATAACAACTTCTCCATTGTGGAGCTGCAAGTTCAAGTACTAGAGAAGTTGTTTGTAACTTTTTACATGGTTTGATATTTTTAGGGAGGGTTACTCCCTAAAAATATCAAACCATGTAAAAAGTTACAAACAACTTTTCTAGTGTGGCTCCTTGTGGTCTATAACCTCTTCTCAGAATTTCGAAATACATAGAAATTACCAAATTATTTAGTCTACATTACTTTTCCAATAGATTTTCAGAAACATCTCAACCAATTTTCATAACAATGATCAGTCATGGGTTAAGCTGGCAATAAATAGCCACAAGTAGCAACACTCGAGTGTTGTTCATTAGCTAATGTGAGCTTGAATGTTTAATGACGCTGAACAGGCAAATAAACCTGATAGAATTTCGCTTGGAATTTGGCAGAGACGACATTAAAAGTCAATTAAATAAAATCGAATTGTAGAACACAGCAATAGAAACTCCACGCTAGCATAAACCTGTTTGGCTCCCCATTCCTTTCGCTGTTTTTCTTTTGCTTTTCAGTTTCTGGACACTTTTGTGAGCAGCATAAAATGTGCGGCCGGTTGCTGGAGTGGTCAGCATAAAGCCAGAAGCTGTTGGCATGATAGCAATTCTCGAATCTCAATTCTCTCGCTCTTCTATGCACAGCGGCTGCAATGGCATCAACAACTTGGCGCTCTTATACGTGCGGCTTAAAGTTGCAAACGTATCTTTAAGACGCTAAGACAACTGCCACGCCGCTTTTCAGTTTTATGTTTTTATTGCCTTTGTCTCTCTGGCTGCAGCGGCAGAGCAGTGTCAGACGCCTGACAATGCGCGTCTTCGACAGCCAATTGACTTACAAATCAAGATTTGGTCTCTACTTGCGCCTCGCCCGACCTGGCACTGCTCCACTATTCGTTGGCCTTCCGCGCCCCCGCAAGCACGTACACACACACACACGCAGTCGCGCTTTGGGAAATTGTCTGTGTTTATAAATTGGTGCAAACGGCGCAGCTAGAATCGTCGCTGCCAGTCGATAACAATAAAAATCGAAGCATGGAGTCGGTTGCGTGCGCGGTAGCGGTAGGAAAGGGGAGAGAGGCAGCATAAATGTAGCGCACAATCGTATTTTTTGCTACAATAAAGCGCCAGCCAACTGCTTGGTTGCGCTACGGCGAGGGCGAAGAGAACACTTTGAGTAATATTTTTTTTGCACGTTACGCATTCGGTGGTGGCACGCCCGACACGCCGCTGCACACATGCGCGCACACACACACACACACAAACACATAAAGTGAAGCATATAGCGCACTGATAGATATAAATGTAGCGTGTGTATTTATTTAGATAGCAGCGCATGTAATTTAATATGCATAAATCGATACTTTTGTTCTACATACATACATACCAACATACCATACCATTCCGCCGCACTAAATGTCTACACTCGCACAACAACAACAACAACAACGCAGCAATGTATGCACACAGATGAGTAGATATGTATATGTGTGCGTGCTTGCATGTGCGCCAATATGCAGATACAGAAGGCAGCAATAGAAAAGCCGTAACTGATACGAATGCGAATAAATATCCATTGTATTCTATATCGAGCATAAATTTGCCATTTGCGTGCGCGTCTGTAGGTCAGGTGCGTACCGAACAGTACGGCGCGTACAAGTCAGTGCCTTGTGCCGAAGCCAAGTCGGATTACATTCAAAATTTTATATTTGCATATAAAATCCTAATCAAATGATACAAATATATATATTTTTAAAAATATGCTGAAAAAAGTATTTCAAAATATTTGGAATAACATTATGAACTAAACTTATGAACTGGGGCCATGAAAATTTGATACTAAAAGAAAGACTAAAACAGATACGTTTATATTTTATATTTGTTAAATTTATACATTGTTTAAAAAATTCATATTTTGAATATGATTTTATATTTTCATCTTCATATTCATTTTATTTTATTTTATTATATTTTAAACTTTAAATTAATTTTATTTCATTTTATTTCATGTTATTTTATTTTATTTTATTGATTTTATTTTATTTTATTTTATTTTTCATTTTATGTTATTTTATTTTATATTATTTTATTTTATTTTATTTTATTTTATATTATTTTATTTTATTTTATTTTATTTTTTATTTTATTTTATTTTATTTTATTTTATTTTATTTTTTATTTTATTTTAATTTTATTTATATTTATTTAATTTCATTTTATTTTATTTTATTTTATTTTATTTTATTTTATTTTATTTTATTTTATTTTATTTTATTTTATTTTATTTTATTTTATTTTATTTTATTTTATTTTATTTTATTTTATTTTATTTATATAATTTATATATTTTTTATTTATAACATATATAATTTATATTTTTATTTATTATTTTATTTCATTTTAATTTATTAATTTTTTATTTTATTTTATTTTTTAATTTATTTTTATTTTATTTTATTTCATTTTATTTAATTTCAGTTCATTTTATTTATATTTATTTAATTTAATTTTATTTAATACAATTTAATTTTATTTTATTTTATTTTATTTTATTTTATTTATATAATTTATATATTTTTTATTTATACATAATTATATTTTTATTTATTATTTTATTTTATTTATATAATGTTAAATATTGCATGTTAATAACTTCATTATTATAATTTAAATTACAATAAATTTTTAGTTGGCACAATTTTTTTTAATTTATACTTTAAATCTCCTAAACACTTGAGGAATAACCTGAAAGTATAAAGTCTTTGCCTCGCCAATAATATTGCAAAACCAATAAATAAGTGACACCTAATACCGTAGTTCCCAAGTAGTAGTAGAAGGCTAGATACCTGACTTAGCATAGACATCCTTCAACTGCTATAGACATCCTATAGTTTCTACGCTTTCCATTGATTTTAAACTTTTCCTTCAAAAATTGCTTAGGTGGTTAGGTAGGAGTGACTGACCCCAAGAAACTAACGTAGCTATAAAGACTTTACTCAAGGATAGAAAAAATAGGGGTTTCATTACCTTCAAGGTTAATGTTTTTAACATTTTAATGTTAACGTTTTTAATCCTCAAATGCATAGCTCCGCCTCAAGACGGGATAACATATATGGAATTAAATACGATATAATATTTTGAATCGACAACTAGATCCAAAAATGATTTGTTTGTATTTGGTAGACATTTTTTCAAAATACTTTTCAGTTAGTCTCTTGTGTTAAAAAAAGTCCTATGTTTATTAAACAAACAAGAACACAATTCATGCATTTGCGGGCTAAGAAAAACAAAACAATAATATAATGATTTACAAGGAGACCATTTACTATCAGAGACCTAAAACAATTATTTTCCATATTTTTGGAAATAAAAAAAAATGGCCTTATTTAAGAAATTTCAAAAAATATTGTTTGATAATAATTGTTCCGAATAAGAAATTGTTTACTACTACAGTCGTGTCTGGGTATAGTGAACCCCCTACATAGTGAACACCTCGATATAGTGAACACTCAAATTTTGACATCGAGCCTTTAAATATCGAAAAAAATTTTCAAGCAAAAAACAAAAATTGTATTTTGAGCAAATAAAACGAGTTTTTGAACAAAAAGGTTGGCCTTGATATAGTGAACAACCTCAGTGAACAGGCCTTGCAATAATTAGTTCACTATATCCAGATACCACTGTATTAACATGTAATAAAAATTTTTGAGTTGCATAATAACTAAGTAAGAAAGAAGAAACAGAAGTTTTGGGATTTTTTTTACGTTGCTTCATAACTTTTATTTATGATTTTTTTTATTTACATTACCGATAACTATTATTTTGAGAAATTTTGTTTTTACGTTGCTTCATAACTTTTATTTATGATTTTTTAAATTTAAGTTGCCGATAATTATAATCAGCAAAAAAAATTATATTGCATTGTAATTGTTACATTGCAATTCATTTCTTAAAAAAACTAATAACAGTTAAGTCCCTGTTTACTATTAATTTTTTTATTGTATAAAAATTTTTTCGGAAAAATTTTATTTATAAAAGAATTGCAAAAATGTATCATTGAAAGTGTTCGAGCATGCACAGAACTGAATGTTGTCATATGACAGAAAAATTGCGAAAATCATAAACGATATTTAGCATAACAAACAAACAAGTCGTTACTTATTCAATTTTGAAGAGGGGAATAGTGATATTAAATGAATCCACTGTCTTACAGTGAGATCGTTGCTTACTGTTTAAATCATAGACAGACTCACAGGCACTTTTGGTTACATTTAATGAGAAAAAAACTATATGTTTACAGACAAAAACAAACTCACAGGCTTTTGGTTACATTTGATGAGAAAAAAAATTTATTTTTATACAAAATATTTAGTACTTTATACATTGATTTAAATATTGAGCCTTGAATACAACTTTTTGTAACTGAACAACTTTTGAAATATGGCCTAAAATATTTAAAACGCCCCTGTCTGGTAGCTATTCATGCACAAACTTTTTTTATATACTATATGTATGTGGATGTGCTAGCGAACGTTTTATTTTGCATATTTACAATTTATGTTTTGTCAGTTATCATTGACTGCAGATAAGCAGCACTTCTGACGCATTTCATTTTCTATTCTGTCTGTGTGTGTGTGTGTGTGTGTGTGGATAGCACTCACCCATTTGGCATAATCCAACCTTTATTAAATTTTAAGACTTTCACTCTGCATTCAGCAGCCTAAAGAGCAGTGCAGTTGCACTCACACACACACACACACCCGCACACTGACATGTTGGCTTTAATGCCAATGTTGGCGCAGTTGACTGCTGAGATGTACAGATTTTGCATGAATAATACAGAAAGCGGAAATTGCTTTAATTTAATTGAATTGAACTAAAGCGCCGTCGTTGCTTTGGTCCAAGCAACAACACACACACACGAGTGTTTTGTTGTTGGCTGAAGCATAACCACAGTGCGACTTTAATTCGACGAAATAGTCGAGCATCGAAAATAAAAATTATGTAAATATATAAAAATGTGTTAGTCTTTTGTCGGCATTATTTAATATTTTAATTATACTTAATGAAGAAATTTCACTGTTTGGTGGTGTTCATAATTTCACCCACGGCCCGAAAATCGATTTGTTTATTCGCTTACCACAACATTTCCCCCTAAAGCAACACAAACGGGGTGTTATTTGTTACAAATAAGTATACACCAATTATGACTAATTTTCCACCATCATTAAATAACAATTAACACAAAATATCGCTCGAAAGCGTTGCGTTGCTCGACCCGGTGCGCGCTGTGTGTGTGTGTGTGTGTGTGTGTGTGCGCTCCCCTCGTGCTCATCAAATCGCTCAACGAAGGCACCTTGGGCGAGTTCGCGCCCCAGTACAATGCTAACACCGCAAACACACACACACCCACATACACACAAACATTGAGCACATATAACAGGCAGCGCGACTTGCACGCAGATGACAGCGAAATTCCCAGGAAAACAAAATCGAAAATTGTCGAGAGAAATATTAAATTACCGAAATGCGATCGGAAGATGGATGAATGGTTGGCTGGCTGACTGACTGGGCGGTTAGTTCCAAGGCATGAACATTCCATATATGTATGTACATAAGTATATAGTATGTTAGTTACATATGTATGTAAGTAAGTGCATGTACGCGAGTTTGCTTTTATGTATGGGGGAATTGTTGTTGGTTGAATTGCTTGATGGATGGCTGGTTGGTTGGATTTATTATAAATTTTGAGTGCTGCCACAACCGTGCCAACATATTTGCGCTTTTGTTTGTATGTATATGTACTGATGTGTGTTTGCAGTAGGAGTTTTTGTTGTATTGTGATATGTACTTCATTAAAATATGACATCGATATGTAAAGCAATTTGAGCGATTTCAGCTATCCGCTTTAAAACCAAACAAAAGTTACTTTGTGCTAATTATAGAAACATGAAATAAAATATATTACATTTCTTAACCCAGATAGGGAAAATATTATTAAGCAGCGACAGCTTACATATAGAATCGATAATGTTGAATATTATTTGGATTTGGCGATTATAAATTAGTTCATATTCATAGAACAGAATCCAGAAAGCTCAAAAAATGCGCAAATGCAAAAGTAGAATTTTGCGATTATAAAGTTTTGAAAGGACATTTCCAATACCTTTCGTCCTTTTGCACCAAAACATTAAATTTTCTAAGAATCAAAGGATTTTTCTCTTTCATTTGATACCCATATTGTTATTCTACAATGCGATCAATTTTTAAAATAATTTAAACAAAAAAACATGTCCTTAAAATTTCATGTTCCTTAAAAAAAATCCTGACGTCAGAGAGAAAAACTAAAAACGCAGTCTTACTACATTTGTCGTCTAGTTTGGCGAATATATCGTATTATATACGATATATATATAATATATATATTCGATATACATATATACTATAGTATATATACTATATATTTATTTATGAGTTGTTGTACATCAAAAATAATGCAACCAGTTTTAGTGAGTCTACCCGTTGCCTTTTTTCAGCCTGGAGACAAATTTTTTCAGTACTGTCAAATTTGTAGATTTCCTTCTTGATTTGGGAGAATCTCTGCTTCTTAAGAGGAATTTCGAGCGAAAGAATTACTTAGCAGAAATGTATGCAAATTTTAATTTTCTGTTGATAGTTTTTTTTAGGTCTTTTTGACTAACGTAGTAACTTCAATGGAGCTGACATCACAATTAATGCACATTTTTTGGAATTAGGATTTTATGAATTAGAATGTTTAATCTCATTGGAATGCTTTGATTATTGAAATTAAAATTCGTATGAAATGATGAATTATCTTTGAAATTATTTTGTATCTTAATCTTTGATTGTTGGGTTTAGTTATACTTTGGGTTAACTTTACTTATATTTGGATACAAATAAATTTTGAGATCTTGAAATTATTTTACACTTAATTTTTAAATTTTTGGGTTTAATTATACTTTTGGTTTACTTTACTTTTATTTGGATACAAATAAATTTTGAGATTTTGAAATTGTTTTCCATCTTAGTTTTTAAATTTTTTGGTTTAATTATACTTTTGGTTTACTTTACTTTTATTTGGATACAAATAAATTTTGAGATTTTGAAATTATTTTCCACTTAATTTTTAATTTTTTGGGTTTAATTATACTTTGGGTTAACGTTACTTATATTTGTATACAAATAGATTTAGAGATCTTGAAATTATTTTCCACTTAATTTTTAAATTTTTGGGTTTAGTTATACTTTGAGTATACTTTACTTTTATTTGGATACAAATAAATTTTGAGACCTTGAAATTGTTTTCCATCTTAATTTTTAAATTTTTGGGTTTAATTATACTTTTGGTTTACTTTACTTATATTTGGATAGAAATAAATTTTGAGATCTTGAAATTGTTTTCCATCTTAATTTTTAAATTTTTGGGTTTAGTTATACTTTGGGTTTACTTCACTTATATCTGGGTACAAATAGGTTTTGAGATCTTTTTTGTAACTTTGAAGCTTTGTTCAGAGAAATTGGTACAATGTATTTTATCCAAAGTATTTTTTATCGTTAATTATGACTTTTCCCCATCTTTCAGTCAGCATACAGGTTTCGCATTAAACAAAATTCTCGTCTTTTGAAGCGATCCAAGAATCGAGCCCATTTTTGGTTTCATCATAAGAAATAAAAGTTCATAAGTCACCGATTGGAACAAGTGGCAGTGGAAAGAAGCAATGTCTGGTAAATATGGCAAGTAGGGTAAGACATCCCATTGAAGCGCATCCAAAGTTTCCATGACAACTTTTGCAACATGTGGCAAGGTGTTGTCGTTCAAAAAGATCAAAGCTTCCTGTTTTGTTACTCCAAAGGTTGACTTGGTTAGAGTATAAAATATTTTCAAATCGGGTGAAATATGTATATGTGGTATCACAATGGGCCTTTCGGGCCTCCGAGTGTGTCTCTTATAGAGGCAGCCACCATAACATAAAATATATGTAGTATTTATATTGTTAACACACTTCATACGATTTTTTAAGGAGAAACAATGAAGCGGTAACAAACATTTTTTTTTAATTTTTAGTTTTGTATGAGAAAAATGCATAACAATAATTAATAATAATTCATAGCATTAATACTAAAAACATTTTTAAGAGATGTATTGTTTGTTCTAACAAAAATTTGTTCAATATACTTTTAGTTTTTGTATGAGAAAAATGCATAATTTGTTCATGACAATAATTTAAAAAGTATTTTTAAGAGATCTAATTTTTACACTTCAGCTAAATGACACGTACTAGTTTTTAGAATGAAATAATGAAGCTCTCAGAAACACTTTTTCAATACATTTTTGGTTTTATATGAGAAAAATGCATTTTGTGTTCATGACAATGATTCCAGAAATATTTTTAAGAGATATAATTTTACAACTTCAGCGAAATGACACATACGAATTTTTATAGTGAATTAATGCATCTCTACTAGTTTTTAGAATGAAATAATGAAGCTCTGAGAAACCCTCTTTCAATACATTTTTAGTTTTTGTATGAAAAAAATGCATCATTTATTCATGACAATGGTTTCAGAAATATTTTTTAGAGACATAATTTGTACACTCCAGCGAAATGACACATACGAATTTTTATAGTGAAATAATGAATCTCAACTAGTTTTTAGAATGAAATAATGAAGCTCTGAGAAACACCTATTTCAATACATTTTTAGGTTTTGTATGAGAAAAATTCATAATTTTTTCATGACAATGATTCTAGAAATATTGTTTAGAGATATAATTTTTACACTTCAGCGAAATGACAAATACAAATTTGTATAGTGAAATAATGAATATCTACTAATTTTTAGAATGAAATAATGAAGCTCTGAGAAACCCTCTTTCAATGCATTTTTTAGTTTTTGTATGAAAAAAATGCATAATTTTTTCATGACAATGGTTTCAGAAACATTTTTAAGAGATATAATTTTACAACTTTAGCGAAATGACACATACAAATTTTTATAGTGAATTAATTAATCTCTAATAGTTTTTAGAATGAAATAATGAAGCTCTGAGAAACACCTTTTTCAATACATTTTTAGTTTTTGTATGAGAAAAATGCATTTTGTGTTCATGACAATGATTCCAAATATACTTTTACTACTTTTTTTTAATACTTTTTTAAATTTTGAGAGAAAATTGAATTTATTTTTTTAGATTTACAAGGCAACATGGGCCTGTCTCTTACCTTCTGAGAAGTTCCTCTGAAGACACCAGCGAGCCAAAGTACAAACAGTTGCAGTCCAAGCGGTCGAGGTCATCTGTCCTTTCTTTGGCTACATTTACACGTTAACCATGAACTTGCATTATATCGGATTTATTTCCATCAGAGAGTTGAATCAGAAGCGGTGGGTTGCTCCCATAGTAAATTCTAATTATTAGCAAAATAATTACACATCTCCAATAATTCGTCTCTTATTTTGTATATGTAGTCCCACATGTCTTATATAGCTGCGTATATATTTATACATTTATATATATTTTTATTATAATATTTTTTATACATTTATTAAACAAAAATCATATAAAACCCATGAACATACATTTTGAGATGTTTCTGTGCATTTAAATAAAAATACTACATCGAATGGGCACCAAATCACAGCTCAGTCACCAAAGCAGATTTCAGCTGCTTAAAAAGAAAATGCAAAACAAATCATAAACCTTAAACAGTCGGCATGCAAAACTTTATGCCGCACGTAAATAAATAAAAAAAATTTAATAGCCAGTGTGGCATTTTCACGTACTCGTAATTCGCTGTTATTTTGCCATTCGGATGAGCGCGCCCCAACATTAACAATCAAGCTAAGAATTTTTTGTTCAATTCGTATTTTTTTTACTTCATTGCTGTGAATTTCGTTTTGGTTCGTTGCACTTAATGCAATTTTCAAAAGAGCAACAACAACGACAAAGCAAAAAAGCACATTTTATGCTTTGTGTTTTGTTTTTAAATTTTTCAACCTCGACTTCACACTTCACTTCAGACTTGAGGGGCACACAAGCACATACAAAAAGTGTGAGAACCTCGCATAAATATGCAATTTGAATTCTTTGCATATTCTGTTATTATTATAATTTTTTTGTTTTGTTTTTGTTCAAGAAACAATTTTGCAAACTTCACTGTCACGCACTTTGGCCCCAGCGCTGCTCTGTCAAGGAGGCAGGAGCGCGCAAAAAGTGCACACATATGCGGAAAATTTTAACGGACATGCAGTTGCAAAAAAAGGTCCAACTTACAATTACATACATACAGACAATGACCACACAATGAGTAGCAGGCAGTGGCAATTTAGTATTTTTTTTTTACCCACACACATCCTTACAAACAAACATGAATACAACATGCACAGTGCATATGAAAATATAAGCTGTAATATTCAATTGTCGTTATTGTTGTTGTTGTTGTTGAGGCGTTATTGTGGGAAATTGCTGGGGCGACCCCCACGCAACGCATCGTGCGAACTGTGACGCCTTGATTTATGCGCTTCAACTGAAAATTTATTGGCAATTCGATAAGGCCGGCGCTGTCCTTCATGCAACGGACAGCTATGGCAATGGCGGTTTTTTTCTCGCTCCTCACAAATAAATTGCAAGTGCAATTTTTTTCGCGCATTAACAACACATATAATGCGCGTTTTGTGCTGCGAGTGCATGAAAAGAAAATTGCAAAAAAAAATATTAATACATTTCCATTCCTTTTCAATTACGCTGCACATTGAGCCGAGACGTGCGTGGGTGGTGTCGCATTAAGATTTTAAGTTCATTTTATATATTTAAATTTAAGCCAGCTTATTGTCGCGTGCTGTCAATGAAAGCTGCGGCTTAAGTACACTTTTCGTTCTTTAACATTTATTAAACGAACTTTTATGTATTTTTCTTGTGCAATTTTGTTCAAAGTTCAAGCAGAGCAAAGCTCTTTAAAGAAGCAGCAAAAATGTTCAAATGACGATTAAATATATACAGACTATAGTAGGTGAAAGAAGCATCCATGTTAGAGCATTTGATGTTCTAATCTAATCTTTTTATTGCCCATAAATTTTACTTACTAGTTACTTAACCGAACACAAAAGCCTCTACTAGCATTTCGACTACCGTATCACGTCGCTTTTGCTCCCCTTTTGCTTCTGCATTCTCTCGTTTATTGCACTAAATAATGTTGGGATTTTCTGAAATTGAACAAAAAAAATTGACAAAAAAATATTTCCACATGGAACTAAAATTTTCCTTGTTGGCTCATACAACATTGACCATTTGAACTGAAAGCAGTGTGATTCTAAAACTTGTACAATTGCAATTTGATCAAAAATTGTTCTTAAAAAAAATTTAATACATGCCTATACTGTCATTTTAATTTTCCGTATGGACAATGAAGTTCCGGCGAAAAAGGTGTTCAATGCGATAGTTGGAGGTCGATAGCAAAAAAAGAGTTTGTGTCTCCGCTGAAAGGATCAAATTGAGAATGTTGTATGACCATTTGTTGACAACAACTGAGAGAACTTTTGCGGCAGGTCGTAACTCGGAAACGGGTTCTTAATGCCAGTTAAGTAAAACTTCAGTAAGCGATTTTTTATAAAAAAATCAAGTGCATGCTTTGCAATAAGTTGGCTTTTATTTAGGTTTTCCTTTTGTGGGAACAGAATACACGTCCATTATTGTGCAGTTCCCTATTACCGTTCTTTAAATCTAACCAATAAAATCTGATTAGATTCTGAGGTACCTCAGCATAGATAAGGCATCAAGCAGTCGCTTCTCAGCACATCAGTGCCAAATGTAATTAGGTGACTATTGGATAAAAATATTTATAAAAAATCTATAAGCTCGCAGTTCAAAGTGGCAAAAAAAATTTTCCTTTTAATTCGTCCCGTTCTCAATGTTTTTATGTAAAGTATATACCATGATTCAATACAGAGATTGCGCCTTCCGAGAGAAAATCAATTTGAAGCCGCACCAGTGACGTCATCGGAGAACAGGTAGGGATTCCATCAGTACTTTTTAAATTCGTTCATTTTGAGCTTAAATTTTGCTTCAGTCTTTTGAGCAAATATATGGCTTTCTTCACACTTTAGCCCCCATATAAGTATATAGTATGTATTTGTACTTGCATAACAATTTAATAGATGGTTGTATATCTTTACAAAATAATTTGTAAATTCATTTTATTTATTCACATGAATAATACAAATAAAACAAGTGAATTTCGGAAGGAAACCCTGCAATTCAATTCAAATTTCGTGCTACGTTTTCATAGGTTGAAAATTTGTTGACCAAAAATATTTTGGTTTTTAAAAATTGTGCCGCTTTTGCTGGTTTGTTTTCTTGTTTTTGTGTTAAATTTAATAAAAAATTTTGAATTTCGAAAGTCCTCGCGTTAAAAGGTGCGTGTAGTGAAAGAATCGCGTAAAAATTTACAAAACAAAAAAACGAGAGTAACGCGGTGTACAGTGGGCCTAATGAAAACAAAAAAGGTACATGAATGGCGACCTGCTTTTTAGATTGAAAATAGAAAACAAATATTATTAAATTACAAAAGTGAATAAATATTTAATTTTGCCCCACTGTATTGCTCTCTCCAAAATTCAATCAACATTTTCAGCCAATAGAACACAATTTTGTATGAAGTCAGCGGTGCGGCTTCAAATTTATTTTCTCCCGGAAGGCGCAATCTTCTATTCAGTGAATCTTGCACGCAGAGCCCTGCGGCTTTGCACGCAAGTTTGAAGTCAATGGGCCCAATCAATCAAATTTGTTCATATAATACTTTAACCCATGTTTTGCCCCTTTAGACCCCGAATTTAAAAAATACCGCCTTAGCGGAAGTTTATTTTCTAAAATGTTTACAGTTCGAATTTTTTTTAGCTGTTTGGGTAATCAGTTAGTTAGTCAAAGCAAATAATTATATGTATGTGAATTTGAGTGGTGGTATGGGTGGTGCCACGCCCCTTTTATGCAATGCCCAACTCAGTCTTTCAATCGAAGGGTGCGACCCAGTTTCATTGGTGTGCGACTTAGAGTTCCAAAGTTATGCGAAAAATGTTAGTCTTAAAAAATGTGCCACGCCCCTCAAATACCAGTAAAATTAACCCTTTCGGTTATTCTATGCCATATGGCATAGTCTCTTTTCAGTGCCTGTTTCAGGTCAAAAAACTTGTGGATTCTATATTTTTGTTGTTCCTTAGAATAGTTTGAAGTTTTAGGAAAAATACGAAATTAATAAACTGAATAATTAAGTTGAGAGAAGAGAAGTATGCACGCTTTTTAAGGGTATATCTTGAAATAGTAAGGGAAGAAGAAGCAGAAAAAATTAGATAACTTTTTTAATTTCACGTTTTCTTTCAATTTAGATACTTTTTTTAAAAAATTTTTGGCGAAAGTAAATGAAGAAATATTCAAATTTTCGTTATGCAAAAAAAGTTTTATGTTTAAGTAATTATTACAGCCACAACGATGTGGTTGCTCTCATAGAAAAACACTCCAAAATACAGGGTCCGCGTATAAAAATTTAAAAATTTCTTATGGATTGTTGCTAATACAACCACATAGAAGCCTAAAACGTAAAATTTAAAATTTTAACTTTCCCCTGTAAAAAGCTGTACCGAAAGGGTTAAACATCTATGGGACCACGGTGTTGAAAATTTCAATGCTGTCTGACCTATAATTCCGAAGATATTTTATATTACAAATTTAGGTTGTATGGGCGGTGCCATGCCCCCTCGTCTAATACCCACCCATTCCTCCAATCGAAGGGCACGTCTAAATCGTAAGTCTGCGCTAAAACACATTCTTGTGTGATGTGTAGTTCCAAAGTTCTTCAAGATATTTAGGTCGCTTGAAAAGTGCCACGCCCCTTGTCCAACGCTCATGAAATTTTACCAGTGAAGCGACACACCTAAACGGTGGAGGGTTCCAAAGTTATGCTGAAATTTTGATTCATAAAAAATTTGCCACGCCCCTCAAATTTTACCAGTAGAATTAAACATTTATGGGACCACAGTGTTGAAAATTTCAATGCTGTCTGACCTATAATTCCGAAGATATTTTATATTACAAATTTAGGTTGTATGGGAGGTGCCACGCCCACCTGTCAAATCGTATTGCCACTTTGTGTTTTACTGAGATATAGTCAAAGCAAACATGCCGTGAAAGATTCAGCTCAATCGGCCGTCTAGTTTTTGAGTTTTAGTATCGTGTGACCAATAAACAAATAAACAGACATTCGTTTTTATTAGCAGGGAAAGGATTTTGTGGAAATTGCCTTTTTTGTTTGCTGCTAGATAGAGCATTTCTGATTGAAAATGAGCACAAATTAGGTGCTCCTGATTAGAAATATACTACTTTTATTTTGCCTTTTTTTGCCTTAAAAAGGCAGTTTGCCTTTTTCACCCATAAATGCCTATTTTAGTGCCTATTCTACCTATAAATGCCACAAAATGCTTTTTCAATATTTGTCGAGCGCCTTTTTATTTTTCTTTCGTTTTTAAAATTTTCTCCCTTTTGTTTCGCAAAAATACCTTTAAATAAATACCTTTAAAAAAATATTAAGTGGCAACATTGCAATTTCGTTAACTTATCGATGTTTTTACATTGATTTGATCATTCCTAAGCCGTTATTTTTTGTTGTGCAGTGGAATATTTAAAGAAAAAAACATGCCAAAATCAAAAAGTTCGGTTAGCGCAAAATTTGTATTTATTTTTTTGTGATACAAGTACGGCTTTTATGCTTTTATATGAGAAGTTTAAATATGAATTTAAAATATGTGCCTAAATTTCAATTAAAATATCTTAGTTTTAGTTTTTAAACTATTTTTGAAAACCTTGATGTTGCTTTTCTTTTACAAAAAACGAGTTATAAATACATATTGTATGTTGCATACGTCAGAGGAAATAAAATTATTAAAAAATACATACCGTTTCCCCTTTTTTTTTTGTATTTTCTAGTATTTTTTTCTTATTTTTAAATGCCTGTTTTTGCCTTTTTAACAGTTTTTAATGCCTTTTTATGCAGTTTTTAGTGCCTTTTTCTGCCATGTTAGCAGTTTTTAATGCCTTTTTTGCTATTTTATTTTGCCTTTTTTATAGGTTTTAGGTCCTCAAAATCCTTTCCCTGTTTATTAGTGTCTGACCGAAACATCTTTTTTGGACCGAAACCGAATTTAGGTTTTTTTCAACAAATAATTTGAAATAATAGAAATAAATCATCATTAAGAATTGCTTTAAAACAGTGGTGACCGCAAGCAGGTTTGGGACTGCAACCCCCCCCCCCAAATATTTGTATCTCGCAAATATTGGCTGACAAATTGGTTCCAAATGCTATTGGGCCCAAAAGTGTCATATGGAAGTTCCCTCCAAATGAAATCTTGTGTGCACCACTGGATTTCTTCATACATCAAATGTCTAGTCAACTCTTGAATTTGCCTTACCAACCTACCTCGATGGAGAATTGAACCATAATTTACCAGAATTGCCATATTAAAGTGACTTTTCTTCAAGTGTGTTCAGCGGTTTAGCTTTGTTTAGCTTAACTTTTTGCCAACAACAACATAACAGCACAACAGTAAAAACATGAGCTTCCACTAGTGAAAGAAACAGCAAAACTAGTTGAGGACAACACTAAAGTATGCAACAACACAACAGAATAGAACCGAAACGAATCGGACCGAAACGGACCGAACCGAACCATGCCAACATGGCCAAGCAACGCCATTGGTTAGCTGACATAGAAGCGGACCGGATCGCACCGGACGGAAGATGACAACGTTTTTGTTGTCGTACTCGTAAATTCTTATCATTAAAATAGTAAAAACATACAACTGCATGCACACAACTCCGAAGCACTTGAAGCGACTGGTGAGCCGGAACACAGCCGCCAGCAGCGGCAACTGCTCCTCGAATGCTATCTAAGAACTAAACTTCTGCTTAAACCTGTCAACGTGTTGACGTGCACATTCTTGCGTTGCAGTTTAGCTGGCCGAGAAAGAGCAGCGGTGGCAGCGGTGAAAGAGGGCTGCGGAACAAAATCTTGCACAGGCGAAAAAAGTGAAACTAAATTGTGCGACGCCGGACGACAGACGGAGGTACAAGTTGTGGACGAGCACCAAAAGAGGCAGAGCGACGGATAGTTGGAGAGAGGACACCTTTTCAGTTGGCAGATAAGCCGCTGGAAGCAGCACAAGTCAAGTAAGAAGTTTTGTATAAAATTATATAATCACTGGCAGAGATATGAGACGTGTTGGATTGTGGAAGCAGTTATGGTAGTGCAAGTTTTCAGTTGATTGCAACTGCGGCTACACGTCTTCGTTTGTACATACATATGCGATGTGTATTTGTTGTTGCTTGTTGTTGTTATTGCAGAAGAATTTCCAATGCTCCAAACAAATACACACAATCAGCAACCTTGTTTCTTGTTGATGTTAGTTTGTGTGCTGGCTGCCAGCTATTGTTGTTGCTGCTAGTTATTGTGACAGTTGTAGTTGTTGTTGTTAAGGTAAGTGGCATCCGTGCTGCTGCTATCAGCTATAAACTTAAAATAACAACAATATTTCAAGCTACAGTTAAGTTTGCCGTCACTCAATCAGGCAATCAGCCGGAATCAGTCAGTTCGTTCAACTGTCAGTCAGTGCAGGTGCAAGTGTCAAGTTGTGGCTCTTGCCTAAGAATTTTAGTTGTTGTTTGCGTAAATTAATAGATCACTTCCCACTGAGCAGAAGAAGTAGAAGAAGAAGAAGAAGTAACAACTGGAAACAGCTTTCATTTTCTTATGCACAAAAAAAAGATACAAAAACGAATGTCGACACTTGCCATATGAGTGACCAATTTTAATTTGCTGCAATGTCTGCGTATGTGCACATATCTACATAACTAAATGTTTGGGTGCATATTTGATTTGAAATTTTTTTCTTCTTCTGTCATCTTATAGCAAAAGCTACGATTGATTTATGGGTTTAATTTAAGTAGGCAGCAACAAATTATTATTTTTCGAAGTGAATTCAAAGCAAATTACAAATATTTTACTGTTATGCCCAAAATAATTTCCAATCATTTGCACCGACATCAGGGAAAGTTTGTGTTCCAATTGAAGTCTACGAATTGGGCGCGTTTGACCAAAGCCCTGTTTTTTTTAAATGGTTAAATAGAATCAAAAAGTGATAATTTTGTATTTTTCCATAGATATTAAATAATTTTTCGGTAATTAAAAAATATTGATACAAAATTTATTTAACCCGTTTTAGGCTAAAATGGTTCAAAATTAAACTAGCTCTAGAACTCTAACAAAGAGGCGTGGCCACTTCAAATGTCGTGTGCACACTTCTTAGTGTTTCATGATTTAAATACCAAACATTAATATCGAGACAGAGGGTAAAATTCGGGGTCGAAAGGGTCCCATAATTACAGGAATTGGTATTCGATATTCCAACATTTTCATTTGATTAATTTAATTAAGTTTAGTTAGGTTAGGTTAGATACGAAAAACTGATTCTTTAGTAAGTACACTCGCAGGCCTCAAAAGTCCATTGTCATGTCCAAAGACCACTTATTTATTTCAAGATTATCTAAAAACAATAACTTTGAAAAACTTACCTAATAATCTAAAGCAGCATTTTTCATGGCAACCGTTCGCTATTTTTATGTTTTCCTGTTCCTGTTGCCCCTTTTCCTCTTTGTCCAGTTTTTACTATCTTCTCTAGAATACAGCGTCCCGCTGCTTGCCGCACCAAACATCAGCAATGCTGCGTGTGGTGCAAGTTTTTCCCAGCAAATTAAAATCGTTAAACCCATTTCGGCATTTATTGGTCCCTCAACTCCGGCGACATTACAATTAAATTAAATAAAACATTAACATTCCGAGTGGGTATATTCGCATGTCTCTATGTTTGTGTGTGTGTGTGTGTGTGTCAGCCAAAAAAAGCCCGTCACACACATGCCCGCACATACATTCACAGATTCCGTGCGACTCCACAACATACAATCGCAGCATTAAATTGTTGTTCCCAAAAGTTGGCATCATCATCATTTCGGGCGTATTGATGTGCGCGCACACACACACACACAAACACATGCATATCTGTATGTCAGTGCCTGCATGAAAACAATTGTCCCTGGCTGCCTATAGGGACGTGCCTGCTGTGGCATTTGCTGAATGACTGAAATTTAGTAACAGTTTTTGCTGTAACTTTGCTGGTCGCTTGTACGTTTGACTGCTTATTCGTTTGTTCATTTGTTTGTTTGTTTGTTGCGATTGGCAGCAATGCGGTGTGGCAGCGGCGCACATTAAATTTGTGCTGCCCTATCTAAATGCTACTAATGGATTTTATTGGCAAAAATCAATTATAATGTTTTGCACCAAACATCAGCAACAGCAGCGGTAGCAATAATCGAAACAACAACAACAACGGCATTAGCCCAAATCAGGCACATAACATGTCCAGGCATTGCCTTTGACTTTGTTGGCTTCTATATTGCAGTCATATATTGCACTTAATGACATGGAAGTCAATTGACCAACAGCAAATCGCCTGAAGGACCTGCAGGGAAAGGATTTGTGTGTGGTTATTTAAGGCGAGCTAAGCAAACTACATCAATAAAGTTGAAGAATTTTGAATCAATTCTTGTGATTTGGTTAATATTTAAAAGTTAACATTAATTAGTGCCGAGTTTCCTGAGATTACAGTATCACATTGCATCATGCATCATGCGAGTAGCAGAATTTCGACTTTTTCGATTTTTTTCGAACCTCTTATTTCATGACAAAAATGTCCATTATCCCAAAAAATTTGGCGGAGGGGTATGTTGTTGATAATCCATACAATACTAAAACATGTCTTATTTACACGTATGAGTGAGTAAGTCAGGGGAAGATCCAGAATCTGGACTCTTAAGACTCTAAATCTCACTCATCTGTTTCCTGAAAAAAGTTGATCAATTTTGGTTTTTGTAATTTTACAAAAAATTCTAGCTGTATAAACTTTCAAAATCTAGTAGTTAAATTGAAAAATTGTTGGTGTAATTATGAGATTAAATATCGACTATATTGTACTAAGGAACATCTTCAAGCCTTATAGGTTAGGTTAGGTAAGCTGGCAGGCCATAACGACCCTGCATAGACCTTGCTGGATTCCCATAAGTATCAGTTAGAGTTCCTTAGTCACATAGATCGACGTAGCTGGATCCAGTTCAGCTGGACAGAGGCAAAGAATGTACTCCAAGCTTCCATGAAACAATTTTCTTTCATTTTCTGCGTTCATTCTACTCGGTGATGTGCATCTTTTGGCTCTAAAGCAGTGACCCGCAAGTATAACAACAATGATTCAGCAGTCTTTCAGCGACAGCCTTGCAGTGATACGTGTATGTAAAATATTTATTAAAAATCCCATTTTCTTCTTTCTACATGTATATCAACTCATTGCTCACGTGCAGAGTTTCAGACCTCAGGAGACTGGTAGATCCAATACTTGAAGTATGCAAAAGACTTAAGCTCAATCAAATATAAAATGTCCATAAATTGATTGATAAATTGTGGCTTCCAATACTTGAAATACATCCTTAGGTCTACCAAATACGCAAATACTGCACTGTCCAGTGTTGCTAGATACCTGAAATGACTTTCTTCTAAATCTTAAAAAAATATTGAAATTTTCTCCTAAAAGTTAAAAAAAATCTCATAAATTTTTTTATAATTTGCGTAATTTTAAACGAATTAAAGTTCTCATAAAAAAATAAAAATATCTATGATACATATAATTTTTTTAATACAGCCTTTTTTATTCATCTTCAGCTTAACAACAAAAACTTAACTTAAAAAAAATATAACAAATTAATTGAATAAAAAATGCCATTTTTGGCGGGATTTTAATGTGACAGCAATAAGTGAGAACGAGACAGAACGAGCTTACATTTTGTAAGCTTACAAATTTTTAATACAATAAAGTGCTTTGACTATTACAATAGTTGCCAAAATATGTTATGTTGCCAGTGTTGCCAATACCACTTTCAATCATACTTCGTTATCCAAAAATATCCAAAAAATCCAGTAAAGATCCGAAAAACCCCCTAACCTGAAATACAGGGTGGACCATTTAAGATTTGGAATTTGAATCGGTTATAAAAAAAAACGAATGAATATTTTTTTTAAATTCCTGTTTTATTACAAAGCTTGGACTTTGTTATTTAAGAACGAAAAATGATATAATTCATATGACTGCCACGACTGGCCGTGGCCGTACAGTACGCCATTCGGTCAACCCAATTTTCAACTACTTTTTCGATTGTTCCGGGTAGAATTTCCTGAATGGCAGCTTCGATTTCATGTTTCAAAGCTTCAATCGTCTCTGGATGGCTAGCGTAGCGTTGTCCTTTACGGCTCCCCACAAAAAAAGTCCAACGGACTTAAATCGCAGCTCCGAGGCGGCCAATCGACTTCCGAATTTCGGCTGATTATTCGATTTTCGAAAACGGTGCCCAAAAGTTCGATTGTTACGTGCCGGATGGTCATGAGCCTTCAGTTCTTGGACCAATTGAATTTTGTAAGCCTTCATACCGAGATCTTTATGCAAACTTCTCATCAAAGAAGTGCGGGAAATGTTCAATTCCTGAGAGCGATGGCGAGTTGACGTTGATGGATGTTAACGCACATTTTCGGCTACAAAAGCAATGTTTTCGGCTGTGCGCACTTTACGAGAACGGGAACGGGTTGTAAGGTCCATTAACGATCCAGTTTTAAGAGCTCGCTTCACAAATTGATCCACAAACTGAGTTGAAGGCCAATCTTTTTTTAAATTTTTTTTTTTTAATTTCTTACAGTTTGGGTTGAAGACTCTCCACTTTGGAAGTAAGTTCTCAATATTTCCCAATTTTGTTCAAGCGTATAGCGTCCCATTTCGTAAATGTCAAACTTTTAACTAAATTACGAACACAAACTGAATGACATTTGGACTGCCATTCTCGAAATAAAGCGTAGTTCAAATTCCAAATCTTAAATGGTGCACCCTGTATAAATCTCCTAAACTTTCTCCTAAGCAATTCTTTTTCCTAAAAATTCTCCTAAAAGGCCAAGAATCTCCTAAATCTAGGAGGATATCTCCTGATCTGGCAACACTGCCACTGTCGAATAGCAAATTTCAATCAATTCAATGTTCGTTTGAAGTTTTACAACATTCAACTATCCGCCTATACACAAAATAATCTCAACAATTTTGTATTTTACAATCGAATATTCAGCTTTAATGCAACTTGTTTTTTTATTGTGTTTAATTCACCTTATAAACAAGTGAAGCGATTTGATTAAAGGTCTTTGTCGCTTGAAGGACGTATCGCCCGGGCCAACAAACAACCGCAAAGTGCCCAAAGGTGGGCATTGTGGTTGAAACGTGAACCTTTCGCTTTAACGGCTGATAGGCCGTCAACAAAACGTCTTTGTATTTTTGCGAAAATCTGCTTTTCACTTTAAAATCAAACCAGGAAGGGTTGCAGCGCGGTCGCCATTTTGCCCGTTAACCCACTCGAAAAGCAAACGTCACGAAAAGAAAAGCAACTTTACCACAAATTGACTTTCTTCCCAGCCACCCATTCAATTAAGATTGCAATCGGGAATGCGGCAAACCTTTTGCAGTGGTGTCGTTTGCTTGTTTTCGGGCCGTTTCGGCAACTTTATTAATTTTCTAATAACTTGCAGGTGACAATATGTGGTTGCTGTGCCAGCAAAGGCGGGACACCGAATGTCGAAATAAAAGTTGCAAATGAAATGAGCACGAGGCAAAAAGATGCACAGCACGAAGAAGAAGAAGCAGATAGAAGAAAGGAGTAAAGTACAATAAACAGAAATTAGTGGCGGCACCAATGGGCACAACAACAACAAGAACAACCACACAATCACAGCAACAGCGACGCCATTATAAGATGTCGACCGTATTTGTAGGCCAAACAAAGGGCTTTTTGCACTTTTCGGCACCAAAATGGCGACCAACTGAAGGCGAACGGCAGCTGAAATGCCGCAACAATAAACAAAGCAACAGCATAAAGCACAAAAGCAAGAACAGCAACAGCAACAGCAGCAGCGAATGTAAAAGTCAAAAGCCGAAAAATACAATAAAAACGCGCACAAAACGAGAACAGGGAGTTGCAGAGAGAGCGCAGGAGCAAGGCGCGGCACGTTGGACGAGGGAGGTGGTTGGCGTGTAAGACAGCGCGAAATTGTGGCGTAAATATGGCGCGCAAAATTAATTAAAAAATAACCCACTGCACTTTGAATGGCCCGAGGAAGGCGAGGAGGCGAAGCGGCAAGTTGAGGTGTGGCGCGAAATGCCGAGCGCGTGGCTTGAAAATGGGCCGGTCGTGAATGTGGTTATGAGATTTTTCAAAAGTGGCACAACGGCAAACCGCGAAACGACAAAACCGTACAAGAGAAGGCGCGGCGCGCAACGACAACGGTCCGCACAACAATGGTTGAAGCGCTGAATTTAAATTTTTTCTGCTTTTAAATTAACAAACTTCGTTGCTTCTTCGCTTTTTTTTTTTAAATTTGTTTTATTTCTATTTTGACTTTAGCTTTGTTGTTGTGTTTAACCATAGTTGGCGTTAGTCCTTTTTAGATGACAGCCTTCGTGGCGCTCTCAAAGCAACCCAAATTGGGCAGCAAGTTGAATGTCCTTTTTTTTCTCGGCAGGATAAAGCGTGGCGCGCACAAAAAACGCTTAAAACTCGCACAAATATATGCGTGTTGCTTTTTTTTTCTTAACCGTTTTGTTTGTTTAATATTAAAAGAGCAGCTAAATTGAAAGCGCCACAGCAGCAGCGACAGCTGAACGAAAGCAAGAAGCGAAAAAAGTGTGGAAGTGAAAGGCGACAAAAGGCAGTGAGGATTTTCGTAATTATTAAAAGACGCATAATTTGTATGCGAATTGTGTGCCAATGTTGCTGCAAAACAACAGCAACGAGAATAACTTTAACAATAACAACAGAAAAAAGGACAACTACAGAATTGGCCGAATAACGAAATGCAGTGAACTCCAGCTTGGAGACATTTCAAGTCGGTTGCATGCTGGTTTTTTTCTAAAAATTTTCACTTTCAAACTGCTTTTATTTAAGTATTCAACTTTACAATAAGTAAAGAGAAGTATTGGAATATTTTTTTTTGAAAATTTATAATTTATATTAAACTTTAAAATAAGTAAAGAGAAGTGAATAGAACTGAATATTTTTTTCTTTTTCTGAAAATTTGCACTTTCAAACTGCTTTTATTTAAGTATTCAACATTGCAATAAGTAAAGAGAAGTATTGGAATATTTTTTCTTTTAATGAAAATTTTCACTTTCAAACTGTTTTCATTCAAGTATTAAACTTTACAATAAGTTAAGAGAATATTTTTTTTCTGAAAATTAAAATTTATATTAAACTCTAAAATAAGTAAAGAGAAGTGAATAGAACTGAATATTTTTTTCTTTTTCTGAAAATTTTCACTTTCAAACTGCTTATATTCAAGTATTCAACTTTACAATAAGTAAAGAGAATATTTTTTTTCCCTGAAAATTTATTATTTATATTAAACTCTAAAATAAGTAAAGAGAAGTGAATAGAACTGAATATTTGTTTCTTTTCCTGAAAATTTTCACTTTTAAACTGCTTTCATTCAAGTATTAAACTTTAAAATAAGTAAAAAGAAGTATTTGAATATTTTTTCTTTTATTGAAAATTTTCACTTTCAAAATGTTTTCATTCAAGTATTCAACTTTACAATAAGTAAAGAGAAGTATTGGAATATATTTTCTTTTTCTGAATATTTATAAGCTATATTAAACTTTAAAATAAGTAAAGAGAAGTATTGGAATATTTTTCTTTTAAAGAAAATTTTCACTTCCAAACTGCTTTTATTTAAGTATTAACCTTACAATAAGTAAAGAGAAGTATTGGAATATTTTTTTTCTGAACATTTTCACTTTCAAACTGTTTTCATTCAAGTATTCAACTGCACAATAAATAAAGAGAAGTATTGGAATATTTTTTTATGAAAATGTTTACTTTTAAACTGATTTCATTCAAGTGTTAAACTTTACAATAAGTAAAGAGAAGCTTTGAATATTTTCTCTTTTTCCGAAAATTTTCCCTTTCAAACTGATTTCATTCAAATATTAAACTTCAAAATAAGTAAAGAGAAGTGAATAGAACTAAATATTTTTTTCTTTTTCTGAAAATGTTCACTTTCAAACTGTTTTCATTCAAGTGTTACCTCACGCAGTTTTGCACCTAATTGCTTCTCTTATTCGAAAACCCATTAAAAGCTCTCAAGAAGTAAATACGGTTTCTTGATACCACCCTTTCCAGACCCACTAGACAGCTCACAAGGTACTTACTTACTTACTTACTTACTTAACTGGCCATAACAACCCGCTATCGGGTTACGGCCTGCCGCAAAACTTCTCTACAGGCGCCTCTGCTTTGCGCGCGCCTTCTCCAGTTGGTCACACCAAGTGGTGACAGGGCCTCTTCGACTTGGTCCTTCCACCGGAGACACGGCCTCCCTCTTCGCCGTTGACCTCCAACCATCGCATCGAACACCTTTTTCGCCGGAGCTTCGTCGTCCATACGGCAGACATGACCGAGCCAGCGTAGCCGCTGGATGTTAATTCGCTGCGCTACGTCCATATCCTTATACAGCTCATACAGCTCACAAAGCTCACAAAGTATTGCTGCACTAATTCAAACCTTTAACTAAAGAGAATTAATAGTTATTTTTCTAATAAATTTAAAAATATAACATTTTTATAACTGTTTTCAGTCAATAGTCCAGAGAGTAGTTCGCTGACTTTTCAAACCAGAGGTTCTAGGTTCGATTCCCAGTTACGGCTGGTCAAACACTCGTCTACTTCTATCAGTATCCACAACAAGTTGATAAAAATTATAAGCAAGGCACAAGTGCAGTCTTGACATAAAATGGCAAAAATCTCCAAATATGAAAGAAAAGCCCCCAACTCCCCTTGGTTCCTTTCTATAACACTTTCAAAAACAGTATTGCATACACATTTCAATTAGATGGAATTGTGTTTATAGGCCTAAATGTGCCTCATACAATGACAGCCATCCTAACTTAATCTTTATTTCTCTCTAAAAACCTCTACATCTACCAACCTACCCTCTACACACCGTTGCTTCACTTCACCGGAGACTACTGTAAATGTTGTATGGAAGAAAAAAAAAAGAACGCATCCAATGAGATACAGCATTTTATTTGGCCACTGCCATTTTCGGTTGATGATTTTTCGAGGCGTTTATTGGCGACCCGCTCGCACAGGCGACATAGTTTACATTAACAGATGTGACCAGAATAATTAACAATGCCGACCTAAATATGAGCGATAAAGTAAACAAGATGGGCGTCAAGTATGCGATCAGCAAGGATAGTGAAACTTATTGAAATAAAAAAGGACACACAGCGGCGTGCAGCACACACCAACACACCGACACACCTACACACACACACAGACGCATCGAAGAGCCAAATAGCGTCAGTCATTGAGAACGTTAAGCGTCATGCTAAAGTGGCATTAATTGAGCGCACACGAAAGGAAGTGCACAAGGACTAGAAGACGAAGACGAAGCAGTTTTAAAACTGCTGCTCGGCCAGCAGTGTAGCACTTCAACTGTTCACAGCAATTGCGCAAATTGTTGCCGACACCAACAAGTGTGGCAAGTATGGCAAGAACAGAACTGAAAAAAAAAACCCAACCACTGCTAGTGGTGGGAGTGGCCGAAGATAGCGCCGAGTTGCTCACTTGGGTTGCGCCAAGCACCGGCAATCAATGGACGAATGTTCAATTGCAGCGCAATTTGCACGTCGGCAAAAGAAAAATTCCTTAATTAATACCAAATCAGCAGCGTCCGTGTGCCGGTGCTGACATCAATGCGCAGCGCGTTGTGCCGTTGACGGCGATTGCAACGATGCCAGACAGCGCGTGCAACATTTGCAGCGCTCAGCACAAATTGCATTGTAGCATTTTTAATTTCTGTAATTTGAAAATTGCACTTTTCGTTTTCCTTGTTCTCTTCGCATTCGTGCGCTACTCATTGCTCTGCACTTTTATTTATTTTTCTTTAACTATTATTTTTATTTCTGCCCCCCCCCCCCCCCCCCTCATTCAATACTTCAATAGTTGTCATTTTCTTTAGTTTCATTTCTTTTGCGCTCATTCGATTTTGTTTTTTTTCGCTTTCGTTTTTTGTTCTTCATTTAATCTCCACAACTAATTAGAGCACTAATCGATAGAGCGAGTCGAGCGTGACAGCTGTGGCAGCAAAAAAGACACAATTCGCACGTACAAATGGCGCCAACTGGCAGTTTCCGTTTTTGCACCAACACCTCGCACCCCGACCGCAATGCCACCCCCTCACTTTAATGCGTAGATCTGTTAGTCCTTTAATACTTTGTTCATGTGTGGCAGCACAAAACTTATGCTTTCAGTTCTTTGAGAATGCAGCAACGTTTGCAACGTTGAGAGAATTTTATTTTATGTGCGGTCAGCATTTTATAGTAAAAGGCTTTGCTTTGGGATTAGTGTATATATATTTTTTTTAAATTTGTACTGGAAACTTTACACAGAATATGAAGATTAAAGGAAGAATTTTCAAAGCAATTTCTTGAAGTAATAATGAGACAAAAACTTTAAAACTTAATTTTTCTCTCGTCATTTTTAAACTGATAACATAATCGGTGTTCCCTTCCATAGGTGACAGAACGACAAAGTGAACAACACTTGTATCATAACTAAGCAGATCTGGCCCAACTTCAGCACCAATGAAACACTTATAGCACTCAGAAAGCATATCAACACAATTGTTGTAATTCTAACAGGACCTTGTTGAATTGACTCTCTACAGACTTTCTAAATATACGTTTTCATTTTTTCCTCTATAAAGGATTGTCAAAAGACTGACAGTATCCTGTGGCCTTTAAGCTTAACTTAACCCTTTCAATACGACTTTTGGCCAGTGAAGATATATCTGTATAATTGAACTTAATGTGCTGTAAATAAGTAAAAGAACATGTTTAAATAATTTCATTTTTTTTTTATTTTTTTTTATGCACAAAGAGCACGCTTACACTTCTAAACGTATACCAAGTATGAATTAGTTAGGTTATGCTAACCAAAACACGTGTTGTGAAGTACTGACTACAGACTACTGTTTAGTCCTTTTTTTAGTTTAGTAATTTTTGAACATTATCTGGGACTTATATATCCTCGCAGTATTGAAAGGGTTAAACTTAAGCCAACTCATAGTGGACATGTAATTTCTAAGAATTGAAATGTAAGCAAACTCACTCATGTAATACATGTAAACGGCAATGCTTATGATTAAAAAAATAAGCTCGGCCAAAGTTGCCATTTCGAATATCCTTTTGTGTTATATCCTTATGGTTTATATATGTATCTATATGTGCCATATATCTATGAGCATTTTGCTCACGTTTTCCAATTACAATTACAAAGTCTTAGTTTCAGCACACAACTTCATCTAAGCACAGCGCAATTACCGTAATTACTTAACAAATTACAGCAATTAGCTTGTTGCTAGAATTACCTGGATTCTATGTTATCTGTTACATAAATGTGGTTTTGACTTGTAACATAATCACATGTCATCAATTGCATTGATGATGCTCATCAATGAGACAAATATATATTCACATGGATTCGGTAAATAGTGAAATTTTTTGCTATACAATATAAAAGAATTATACGAGTTTGAATATAAATATATAAAATTTATATCTAAAATCTGATCTGAAATCACCAAGTTTTAGAGCAATTTACCGTTGAAAATATATTTCAGTAATGCAATATAATTGAAATATAGAAATATTTTTTGTATTTTTCTTTTCTTTAGAATGAACAAGTTTTAAGACAACTAACCGTTGAAAATATTTGCCTTAATGAGATATGGTGAAATATAGAGACGCTTTTTTTTAGTTGTCTTTTCTTTGGAATGGCCAAATTTTAGGACAACTTGCCCCTGAAAACATATTCCATTAGTGAGATATAATAATAGGGGTACCGGTTAATTCGTGCGGTTTTCTAACAGATGGCGTAACTTGATTTTGTGAACAGTGATTCACCTTTCCAAATATATGTTGGAGAGCTATTGTCATATAGTTTCAGAATCAGTATGTGTCATTTAGCTGAAGCGTAAACAACAATACTTGTTTTACTCTGAAAATGTCGAATTTTGTGCCGAATAAAGTGTTTTTGCGGGGAGTACTTCTTCATTACTTCAATATGAAGAAATGAAGAAGGGGAGTACTTCTTCATTACTTCAATATGAAAAAAAAAGGCTGCTGAAAGTCATCGTATTTTGGTGGAAGTGTATGGTGTGCATGCTCTAGCTGAGCGTACGTGCCAGAAGTGGTTTGCACGGTTCAAAAGTGGCAATTTTGACTTGGAGGACGATGAACGGCTCGGACAGCCAAAAAAGTTTGAAGATCACGAATTGGAGACATTGCTCGACCAAGATCCATCCCAAACGCAAGAAGAACTTGCAAAATCACTTGGCGTCGCTCAACAAACCATTTCCGATCGTCTAAAAGCAATGGGAATGATCCGGAAGGTAGGCCATTGGGTGCCGTATGAATTAAAGCCAAGAGACGTCGAACGCCGATTTTTCACGTGTGAACAACTGCTTCAACGGCACAAAAGAAAAAGTTGTTTGCATCGAATTGTCACTGACGATGAAATGTGGGTACATTACGATAATCCAAAACGTCGAGCAACGTATGGATACCCCGGCCATGCATCATCATCGCCGGCCGTTCAGAATATTCATGGCCTGAAGGTTACGCTGTGTATTTGGTGGGACCAGCTGGGTGTGATCTATTATGAGCTGTTGCAACCGAATGAAACGATCACAGGGGAAGTCTACCGACGACAATTGATGCGTTTGAGCCGAGCACTGCGCGAAAAACGGCCGGAATATGAACAAAGGCACGGCAAGGTAATTTTGCAACATGACAATGCTTGGCCACATGTTACACAGGTCGTCAAAACCTACCTTGAAACGCTCAAATGGGATGTCCTACCCCACCCGCCGTCTAGTCCAGACCTTGCGCCATCCGATTACTATCTCTTCCGATCAATGCAACATGGTCTGGCTGACCAGCACTTCTCCAATTATGAAGAAGGAAAAAATTGGAAGGATTCGTGGATAGCGGAAAAGCCGCCCGAATTTTTCAGAAAGGATATTCGTGAATTGCCAGAAAAATGGGAAAAAGTTATAGCTAGTGATGGACAATACTTTGAATATTAAATTTGTAACCATTTTTTCACAATAAAGCTTAAATTTTCCCCCCAAAAAACCGCACGAATTAACCGGTACCCATATTAAAAATATAGAAAATATTTTTTAAACAATTTTTTCGTTGGAATCACCAAATTTTAACGCATTGTTAAAAATGTATTCCCTTTATATATTTTATTTATTTATTTGACATTGATTCTTTTAAATGCTACAAAAAGAGTACATCAGAATCGAGTAATTATAATAAATAACATTAAATATAAATTAAATTAAAATAACATTAAATATTTAGAAAATGATAAGAAATACAGAAGAAAACAGAGAAAGAGAGATGTGTAGATATGGGGAGATAGATAATTAAGATGCTTAAGAAGAGATGAAGAAGAAGATGCTTAAAGATGTGGTTATTAGATACACTTTTAATTGAAATTGCCAATGAAGTCCACATTCTAATTAGATATGATTAAAATATAGAAACAATTTTTTATTTTCTTTGGAATCACTAAATTTTGGGACAACTTACCATTGAAAACGTATTCCATTAATGAGGACAACTTACCATTGAAAACGTATTCCATTAATGAGATATAATTGAAATATAGAAAAATTCTTTGTTTACTCTATTTTTATTTATTTATTTCGTCTGTTGTACATTTTTTAGAGAATTTTTTTATAAATAAGTGTACATGTATGTAGCACTGCATTACTACAAAGAATCAATTAAATAAGATGTCCTATTCTTTCCATTTAAAATTATTTCGGCAACAGTGTTAATCGAACTCAATTTTTATTGCTCATACAGACAATCTTGGTTAGGTGGGGTTAGATTAATTTGATGTGACTTTATTTTGTTTAAGTCTCATCATAAAGCAAACCCACTTACATAGGTTTTATACTATTTCTGCACATTAGTTATTGGCTCTATAGAAGTGAGTAAAAATAGCGTGGATCAGATGGCCGCCGTACTTCAGCTGGTTAGTAGATTGGAGCGCAAGTTTGAAGCAATTAGGTTCGAATCTGCATTGTAGTCAACAGCAAAATAGCAACAACAGCAAATAAAAAAACATTTTTTATTTTCTCCGCTGCCCTCTCAGCAGGAAATGGCAAACCTCTATGAGTAACTCTCCATTCAAAAACAACATAAACTGGGACCTACAGTGGAACTATGTATGTGTGTGAAACTTTTCACCTACAACCCAAATGATTGCGGGAAGACAAGCCTTCATTTTGTTGTTATGCTGTCATGCCAAAAAATAAAAAAATATATGTATATATACTCGTATATTATTTTAGGTGGATTTATTAGCCTGGGACTTCTCGAAAGACACATTTAGGCACATAGTGATATTACAAGGAGAAAGTGATCTGTCTTTCAACAAGTCCGAAACACCGAGCCTACAGCCAGTCAGCCTACACGAGCCAATTTGATTTGAATATAAACCCAAGCAAGTCTTCGATGTTAATTTGAGGAGAAGACAGCCAAGGGATTTTCAACTTTGCATAGAGAGAGCCGGGAAGTCCCTTTTCCTCTTCATTTGTAAAACTGCGGCAATAGTTCCCACTTTCAAGACCTAATCTGTTGGCCTGACGTTCGAATAGACAATGTCCTGTACTGTTATGCACTGTTTAACCCTTTCCGGTCAATTTCCACATTTCTTGAGATAAAAATTTTTCCTTGAAAATATTGACTCTTATTGAATATTTTAGCAATAAAATACAAAAAAATTTCAACAAAATCATTTTGGTTGAGAATTACAGCTTCATCAATTTTGTACGATATATCGTACAATGGTCCGCAAAGGAGTAAAAATTCATGAATTTTTGGTTTCGGTTTTTTAAGTTTTATGAACAATTCATTGATTTTTTGATAGAAAACATAAATTATAATAACCAAAAATCAAAACGTGATTTCATTTTGATCGAAAGTTATATAAATTATATATATAGTATGAACAATTGATTCACATTTAATCGGCCTTATATAACCGTTGTTGTTGTTGCAAAGCCCTTTTCTTCTCAATAAAACACAGAATCAATTAAAATTCGTACAGTTTTACAAAAATATAGATACTGAATATAGCCGATTCTTATTATCGTAGTGGGAGTGGCAAGTACGCATGTCTAACCTTACATAACCTGTGTCTGCCCAGTAAAACACAAAATCGTCTAGTAATTCTTATTTTTAATCGAAAATTGCCGAATAGTCGATTTTTATTAGCCACGTGGTTTACAGATGGGCGTGGCAGGCATACAAACGCAAAAAATCTGTTACCAAACCTATAACTTTAAAAAAAATTGCAAACATAAATAACTTGCAACCTTTGCATTCCATTTGTACAATATATCGCACAAAGCTTTGCAGCCCTTGTGGTCATTTGTACGATATATCGTACACTTTTTTTAAAGACTCTGGAAAAATATTTAGACGCAAAAAATATTAAATTTAGGAAGTTTTGGAAATCAACTGAGATTCAAACTTTGAAATTGTTTCGCTTTTTGGTACCAAAAAGTATTACTTAATTATTTAAAAATTCCTACGCAGAAGTACCGTCATTTGCTGGTTTTTTAAATTCTTGCAAAAAGCTGCTCACAAAACGCACTCATACTGTGTAGCCACGGCTATTATGATTTGTATTTTTAAACAGAATGATACAACACAGCCTAATTAATGAAAATTAAAAAGCTGTTGCATAAAAAGTGCGTTCGCTGTCAAATAAAAAATCGTCGAAAAAATTTTACGATTATCGTACAAATTTCCGGAAAGGGTTAAACTCGAAAAAATACCGCCTTTGAAATTTTAAGAGCTGATAAAAGTCATCTGTGTGATCGAAGTCTGTCTATATCGTAAATATAAATTTTAAATAAATATATTATAAATAAATTATAAAATTTAACACGAGAATGCCCGGCCAATCCAATCTTTCTTGCTTCAATTGCTTCTGGAAACCTTGTCTGCATCATAACTGCTGCAAAAATTATTTAATCTAACAAAATATAATTTTTTTAAATAATGTCTATGTTGTAGTCCAGTGGCGCACAATGGGGGAGGGGGTTGGGGGTTCAAACTCCCAAATACAAAAATTCCTTGTGCAAAATATGATTTCAAATGGGATTGAGCTCAAAAGTTGTATGCAACCCCCTCCCCCTTAAATTAAATGCTATGTGCGCCACTGTTGTAGTAGGGAATTCGTGTTTTTTTCTTAATCTAGAATTTAGATTATTATGTTTTATAATATTGCAATTTGTTTCCACTATTTGAGATGACACAACCAAAAAAAAAATAAAAATATTTGCATTTGCAAATTTGTGTGCCACATTGAGTCGCGTTGCGTTGCATTGCAATTGTATTACTTTCATTTAGCTACTTGATTTAATCGCTATTCGTTTCGGAAAACTTTTTCCATGCCATTTTTCATGTCACTCCTCGCTGCACTTAGTAATCTTATTTTGTTTGGTTTGGCTACGCTTCGCTATGCTTCGCTTCATTTTGTTTTGTTTAGTTTAGTTTAGTTTGGTTTCATTTTATTTTGCGCGCCATGGCAATTTTTCTTCTTCACTTCTGTTTGTCGAGAATTGCAGTTTTTTATTGCTGCATTTCTTGCGTTTTTGCATGCTCTTTTTTTTCGCTGCTGCAGATCGTTTAGCTCGAGCTTATGCTAGTCTTGTTGTTGTTGTTATTGTTTTTCTTGTTGCTACCACTCTGACTGTATTCTTTTCGAATTGCCGCTGTTTTCAATTTCTTAATGAGTGCATTAGTATAATTGGCCGGGGGCACGTTTGCGCTGCTTCGGTCACTCTTTATCAACACTTTTTCATTTCGTTTTTAGTTCTACTTTGCTGTTTTACTTGCTGTTGTTGTTGCTACTTTGTTTCATTTATTTATTTTTTCGTATTCCTTGCAACATTTGCAATCAGCTTACTGTATATTACTTGCATTGTTGTTTTGTTATTCTTGCTGCTGCGTTGCTTGTTGTTTGTGTTGCTGTGTTATTTAATTAATTTCCATGCTCGGCCTTTTTCATGTGCGCCTCAACGTTTTCGCTGCGCTCAGCTCCATTTTTACTCGACTCGAATTGTTGTTGCGAAAATTAATCGTTTTTCATTTGCGCCTTCAACGTAAAAAATCTGCCCTTCACAATGGCCGCAGTGTCCAGCTTCAAAGGGCTGCAAGCCGGTCGGCCGCAGGACGGAAGATGGGTCTTTAAATCTTTAATTTATCATCAGCACATTAATCAGCATTAGTAGCACATTTCAGCGCTGCTGATGTGGGCACATTGATGGGCACATGGAGACACCAACCAAAACATTCATTGGACCATTCAGGTGAACGCCAAGTTTACTTTCATTTTTAATGAAATGAGTTTGAACATTTTAGATTAAGTATTGGGTTACTTTTGTGCGTAAGATTGAACGAATAGGTAAAGGCTTACAAACAAGTAATGAAACAATTTAATTTGATAGGAAAATAGCAATAAGAAATGTCATACCTCAGTTACCGCACAAACATTTGTTCAGAGAGCAAAGTAAACCTTTTAAATTTTTAGACTGTATTTCTAATGAATGATTTAACATTTTAAAATTTTTACGTTGACTTAAAAATTAGTTAATGCAGGGGCGGAATCAGAACAATAATTTGGGGATGATTTCAAAAAGTAATTATATAATATTCATAAATTGCCTCTTAGTTTGTATGTAGTTTTAAAGTCGATCCTAATATTCCGGACCATGAATAAAAAATTCTTTGTAGACCATGAATAGTCTTATTGACTGGACACCCATTTTTTCGACGAACTCACCTAGGTGGATCTTTCTTCTCTTTACGAGTAGAGAACAAGTACACAGAAAGAAAAACAAAAAAAAATTATAAATCACAATTAAAAAGTTGAAAGAAAAATTTTGAAAATACTAAATTTATTTATTCATATGAAAATATAAACTAAAATTGTCACAACTTTACTTAAAATTAACTCCAACAAAGATTTATTTCGTCAAAAGTGTCAAATTTAAATTAGGACTATTTTGCATTGCAGCCGCCGTGGCTCAGTTGGTTAGTGCGTTGGACCGCGAGTCGAAGGCAGCAACCTCAGGTTCAAATACTGCCTGTAACACCTAAAAAAAAAAAAATAACGGGAAAACTAGTTTTCTCTTTCGGTGGCTGTCCTCTCAGCTGGAAATGGCAAACCTCTGAGAGTAAAAATTGCTTATGAAAAAGCTCCCAACCTGCCGTTCGGAACCGGCATAAAACTGTAGGTCCCTTCCACCCGCGTACAAATTCACACGCACAACACGGGTGGTTGCGGGAAGCTAGGACTAAGTCTCGCGTAAGCGGGCTGTCGTGCCAGTCAATTATTTATTATTATTCTATTTTGCATTGAGCTGCAGCGATCAAATAGCATCAAACTTTTCGACGACATAACTAAAAATAAGTCACTATATGTGGCTATGAAAAAGATAGAAAAACAAAAACAATATGCTGAAAATGTAAAATATATATTTCCAAAATCTACAGTAACCCACTTTGCACCTATTTCTATGAATCAATCAATTCAACATTGCCAGAAATGAACGCAAGCTATGACGACATGTTTGATAACCTTAAAGAACTGCAGGTATATTGTTCATTTTTGTTTGAGTTTTTACGCAAAATTTTACCTTGGTCCGAAAAAAATTATTAAATAATTATTTATCAGTTATTCTTTCAGCTTTCTGAATCACTAAGCCCAAGAAGCTTAGCTTAAATATTGTGCAAGATGTGGCTATTTGTCCAATACAACTTTTTATTTCATCTTTTTTTTTTCTTCAAATGAGATGCACATAAACAATGAATTAACAAAATTACACAATTAATTTTTGTTTTGACATGTTATGAGGTTATGATTATGAAAAAATTTGTTTTTTGTTTATTTTACCTCAATGGATAGGTAAAACGGATAATAAAAAGTTGTGGGTGGACCACACCCATAGTTAGTAATGAAGTTAGCGTAATAGACGATAGTAATGCAGGGTTAAGAAACCTTTTTTGTCATAAACAAAATCGTGAGGCGAAGCGTAAGAAACCCATTAACCCAACATTTAACCCATTACGAAGGAACGGATTAGTATTTAAATGCTCACAAAACAGTGATTAGGCAAAAGGAAGTAAATATTTCAGGACTAGTAGCAGATATTATGGATTTTTTTTTTGCACAACATTTAGAAACCAAAGGAGTAATTGCGAGGGAGAATGCTTTTTTAGGGGACTTTTTTAACTTCTTCTTCTTCTTATTTATATTTATAGCTAAGCAAACTTCAAATAGATTTTGGAAAAATTAAAACATTTACAATAATAATTCCTAATGATTTCATGGACTTAAAGTATGTCTGCAAGTTCAGCCTCCTAGTGGAACTTTACTAATCACTGGCGCACACAGGGGGGCTTTGGGGGTTCAAACTCCCGCCTTGCTAGTACAAAATATGGTTTCAAATGGTATTTGGCTAAAAAGTTGTACTCAAAACCGCCCTCAAAATTAAATCCTTTGTGCACCACTAAGCCTCTGGATTCCCATTTGATATTAATTATAATAATAATAATTTATATTAACAATTAGTAAACAAATCATTTGTTGACAGTTGGACAATAGAGTCGTCTATTTGTAAGAGAAAAAAGGAGGCCAATTACTCCACTGACCCCACTCTATCTCTGTACTGAGTATATTAAAAAAACTTATGTAAACCCAAGACTTTCTCACCAAAACAACGAAGCCAAATATTTCCAATATAAGGAAAGTTATACTGCATGAAACTCAAATTAAAAAATTTACAATATAAATGATTGATATTTGGAATAGCTTTTGCGTTAAAAGTAAGAAGACCATCACTTGCACGGAAAATCAGGTTTATTGCATAAGCTGTAAGCTCATCTTTGAAATATACTGAAACCATTTAAGTTGCAAATTTTTTCTGAATAAGTTTCTCTAACAAAATTTTTATGATAAGCTTATCTATCTAACAGAAGACGGGGAGAAATTCGTAAAAGAGCCCAAGTCTACACTGATATAAGAGTGAAAGAGGGTCAAGTCTAAAAATTTTGAATTAATTTAATTAATTTTTAATTTAATTTTTTTAATTTTAAAATAATTTTAATTAATTTTTAATTTAATTTTTTTAATTTTTTTAATTTTAAATTTGTTTACCTTTAGACTCAATATGCACTTTTTTGCACTTATCTAGAATGCAAAATTTAAATTATTTAAATTTAAAATAATATAATTTAATTTTTAATTTAATTTTTTTTAATTTTAGAATAATTTAAATTCATTTTTAATTATTTAAATTTTTAAATTTTAGATTGTTTACCGTTAGACTCAATATAAACTCTTCCGCACCGTTTCCTTATCTAGAATGCAAAATTTAAATTATTTAAATTTAAAATAATTTAAATTAATTTTTAATTTAATTTTTTTAATTCTAAAATCATTTAAATTAATTTTTAATTTCATTTCTTTAATTTTTTTTAATTTTAAATTTGTTTACCTTTAGACTCAATATGAAATTTTGTGCACTGTTTCTTTGTTTAGAATGCAAAATTTAAATTATTTAAATTTAAAATAATTTAAATTAATTTTTCATTTAATTTTTTTAATTTTAAAATTTAAATTCATTTTTAGTTTAATTTTGTAAGTTTTTAAATTTAAATTTGTTTACCTTTAGACTCAATATGAACTTTTTTGCACTGTTTCCTTGTCTAGAATGCAAAATTAAAATTATTTATATTTAAAATAATTTAAATTAATTTTTCATTTTAATTTTTTTTAATTTTAGTAATTTAAATTAATTTTTAATTTTTTAAATTTTTAATTTTTTACCTTTAGACTCAATATGAACTTGTTCGTACTGTTTCCTTGTCTAGAATGTAAAATAAAAATTATTTAAATTTAAATTAATTTAAATTCATTTTTAATTTAATTTTTTTTAATTTTAAAATAATTTGTGTTAATTTTTAATTTAATTTTTTAATTTTTAAATTTAAATTTGTTTACTTTTAGACTCAATATGAACTTTTTCGCACTGTTTCCTTGTCTAGAATGCAAAATTTAAATTATGTAAGTTTAAAATAATTTAAATTAATTTTTCATTTTAATTTTTTTTATTGTAAAACAATTTAAATTCATTTTTAATACAATTGACAATTTTAGATTTTTTTACCTTTGGACTCAATAAAAACTTTTTCGCACTGTTTCCTTGTCTAGAATTAAAATAATTTAAAATAATTTAAAATAATTTTTAATTTAATTTTTTTAATTTTAAAATAACAAATTAATTTTTAATTCAATTTTTTTAATTTTTTAATTTTAAATTTGTTCCTGTGATTTGTTTGTACCTTTAGACTCAATATGAACTTTTTCGCACTGTTTCCTTGTCTAGAATGCAAAATTTAAATAATTTAAATTTAAAATAATCTAAATTCGTTTTTAATAAAATTTTTTTTATGTTAAAATAGTTTAAATCAATTTTGAATTTAATTTTTTAATTTTTTATATGTTAAATTTTTTTATCTTCAGACTCAATATGAACTTTTTCGCATTGTTTCCTTGTCTAGAATGCAACTAAGTTTGTTTGACGACAGGCTAAGCCAAAGCATAATAAAGAACAAATGGAACGCAGAGTATGAAAGAACTGAGGAATTAATTCTGTTTTAAGTATTCGAGGTAGTTATGTGAGGGCAGAAATATTAGTTTGTTTACAAAGAAACGAAGAAGTTTCTCTTCTGGCTCGAACTTATAATCACTACACCTCAATACATAATTGATCTGAATGCAGCATTGAAAATAACTATTCTTTCTAACTATTCTATAACTATTCTATCTTTTTATATATATGTATAAGCAGATCTGCGGGTTGTTTATATATTTGAGTCACATGGCACTTATAGCAAACTTAGCGTCCGAGAGTGTCCTATCTAAATGTTTCAAGTAAGTAAGTTTGTAGTTCAAGATGACACCCGAGTATTTGTATTTGTTGGCCCACATCCAAAGACAACCCTCGATACTACATTCACTGAAATCCAGAACTTGTGATTTAGCCAGGTTCATCCACAGTCCTCACTGACCACTGTAAAAGTGTGCTGATTGTCAATCATTTTCTGAACATTGAACATTCAAGTACTAATTTCTTAAAATTATCTTAAAATGATCATCAATCTCTGCAAAAAACCATTTTTAAAGTGCATACGAATAAAGCAAAAAATCAATAAATTCATTGCTTATGCTTTTGAATTATTACTTTTAATATCTTTTTTTTCTCATGGAAACTCTTCACGTTTCGTCAAGAGGAATCCATAAATAAAAATAAATGCGATATGTGCGGCACAAGTTTGCGCTACTCGGCGCGCAATGAGATGATTTTTGAAATTTGTTATTGCTGCGCATGCGGTCAATGGGAGCATTGAGAGTTCTGACAAGTCGTTAAATATCAATTTCACCGAAAGTCCCCAGAGGTGCTCGCACACACACACACACACACACACATCGCAATACTGTAGACACATAATGTGCATAAATATATTTTCGGTTTTATATTTATAGAATTTTGTAAAAATATCGTATTTCGTATAAATTTTTGCGGTATTTTTTCGCTCGACACTACCGCCACGACCAACACTCGGGCGACCATTGACTTTGGGGAGGCACGAGCAAACATTGCATGCGCACCGTCAAACATTAAATGGTAATGGGCCCAAAGGACGCGAGGGAGCAACGACAGCAAGTAAGTTGTAAAAAAGCGCCGCAAATTTCGTGGCATTAAAATTGACTTAACCCAAATATTTCATTTTTATATCCAACCAATCCAAACCGAACCAATTCAAACCGCACTAAACCGAAGCGCAACGAATCTCAGAAGCGAAGCGAAAGGGCTGTGGAGGCAAAGGGGCGCTGCGTAAAATATCGATGCCATATATACACAACCATATTTGTGCGGACTCCCTCACACACACACACACACAAACACACACATGCGGTCGCATTGAGTTTTCGCTAATTTTGCATTTTCATTGGCGGCCCATTTTTTATGTTCTGCAACTACGAGTGATGGCAACCGCAGCAACAACAACCGCAACAACACAATAAGAAAAGCCTCAAACGGCATTAAGACCGAATATAAAAATGCCATTTATTATAATTTAAAAGTAAAATTATTTGTGGCTTTTATGCGTTTACAAAGCGCACAAAAAACACACACACACACAGACAAAAAAGACGAACGAAAGAGACGTGCAATGAAACGCTGCGGCAGCGGAGGCGGAGGGGGAGGCGCCAACGATTGTAGTACAGAAGAAAAGCAGAAAATTATGGCATTTATTGGTTGCCAAAGAAGAAGCGGCAACAGTTCCCAAGTCAAACGTGGCAGCAAATGAAAAAATAAAATCAAAAAATAAAAAATATCGCACATAAAAAATGCAAAATGCACAAAAAACATTCATACAAGAAATCGACAGCAAAAATTAATACAACAACAACGACTGCGGTGGTAACGGCTGGCTGGCGATTGCCGCTCCGCACCCGCAGTGTCGTTGACAAAGCGCAGCTACCGCCGCCACTCGAGCAAACGAGCCATTTCCCGCGCCCGCACAATGGCCGCTACAGTGTTGTTTCTTTTTGGCACTTTGTTGTTGTATAAATTTGCGCTTTCAGCAAGCGGTCGGAGGAGTTGGCGGCGCCCGGGACCCAGGCAACGGGCACCTACTATACCTTAATTTCCGCTGTACCCAAGCGGGCGCAACGCTGCTGAATTGGCAAACACCACCAGTACAACAACAACAACAACCACAACGCAAACACCAAAGCCAACGACCAAACACAAGAACAACACCTACATACATACACACACAGCACCATAAATTTAGGTAAAAAAAAACATCGCTTGGCTTAATTCTTTTTATGCCTGTATCGATTTTTTAGTGTGTAATTTCTAATACGACTGGCCGTGCATACATACATACATTTGTACGTATCTGTATATATGCTGTATGTATGTGTGCACGTACTGACATGTGTATTTGTGTGTGTGTGTATGGGAGTGCTCAACGAATGTCTGTGGGTAATTGCTGCCGAGCGGCTGGGCCACAGGATTTGCCTGCCCTTTGGGTAAATATTTTATTTTTGCTGAAATATGTTTTATGAATTATACTGCACACATTTCCATCTAAAAAAAAAAATCATTTTTTTATGTATGCATGTAAAAGTGCAAGCTTTGCAAAAATGTATTAACATATTTAAATATTTATTTATGAAATATGGCCAATCGCTGAACTGGCAATTAAGGTATTTGAAAGACGCAACAGAAAATTAATTTGTTGGCAACGTTTATTGACAAATATTTCACATTCTGATTGGCATTAAAAATATCCAATAATGTCAGCAGCAATAAGATAAAATACCTTTGTATGTGAAAATATCAAATAAATATTTATAATGACAAATCCTTAATTGGCAAAACATTTTTTTAATAAGTATTTGAAATTTTATCAGCCAGTTTGACAATGTTTTGATAAGTGATTATCTGTAATAAAATGATGTTTTAAATGGAATTTAGGTGATGCTACCAAGGGAAATAATTTGTCAAAGACCAATTCCAAGACATCAATTGGACGAGCTGAACAAAGCAAATGCACTCTGAGCTGGTGCAACAAACCGAAAGAAGTTAAAGAAACATGTATTTTTCGAGTTTGTTCTATAAATCGCCAACAGCTTCCTTTGATATTCGTAGACATTACCTCATGAAAGATCTGTGTGTGTTCTAAAAAGCATTTTGATAAGTTTCCTCAATGTTCTTGCGAGGTTAACGACCCAATGTCCTTTACTACCTCAAAGTCTTTACCTCCAAAACCACACTTTCTCAAAGTTATTCTCAATCTCAAAGGGTAGCATTACGTCAAAATCTTTCATTTACTTGATGAATTCTAATATAAATATCTGTGCCTTGGCTTGGACAACTTAGTACAAGATTATATTTATTTATTTTATTGTATTTATTTATTTTATTTTTTATTTTATTTTATTTTATTTTATTGTATTTTATTTTATTTAATTTTATTAAATTTTATATTATTTTATTTTATTTTATTTTATTTCATTTCACTTCATTTCATTTCATTTAATTTCATTTAATTTCATTTTATTTTATTTTATTTTATCTTATTTTATTTTATTTTGTTTTATTTTATTTTATTTTATTTTATTTTATTTTATTTTATTTTATTTTATTTTATTTTATTTTATTTTATTTTTATTTTTTTATTTAATTTAATTTAATTTTATTTTATTTTATTTTATTTCATTTTATTTTATTTTATTTTATTTTATTTTATTTTATTTTATTTTATTTTATTTTATTTTATTTCATTTCATTTAATTTCAATTCATTTAATTTCAATTCATTAATTTTTATTTTATTTTATTTAATTTTATTTTCTTTTATTTTTTTTATTTTATGTTATTTTATTGTATTTTATTTTATTTTATTTTATTTTATTTAATTTAATTTAACTTAATTTAATTTAATTTAATTTAATTTAATTTAATTTAATTTAATTTAATTTAATTTAATTTAATTTTATTTCATTTCATTTTATTTTATTTTATTTTATTTTATTTTATTTTATTTTATTTTATTTTTTATTTTTTAATTTAATTTTATTTTATTTTGTTACACTTTTATTTATTTGTTTAGTTAACCTGAAATACTTCTCCACCACAAAATTGTTGGCTACACCGAAGCCTTTTATTTCCTCAAAGCCCCTCATACTTACATTGATTCGATAGATAAGATAGAAGCAGTGGCGCACGGAAGGGGGTTTGGAAGTTCAAATCTAACAAATACTTATTGGTTACAAAAAATGTTCGTGGCAAATATGATTTCAAAAGGTATTCGACTTAAATGATGTGTACTGAACTCCCAAAATGGAAATCCTGTATGCGCCTCTGCCTCCGACCAATAAGTGATCGGTTAAGACCCCTATTTGCCATAAAAACTGTCCCTTAGGTCCACTGCCTTAGTGAAACTTTTCATTGGTGTTTGGCGTCCCTGATTGCTAGTTCCGAGTGGCCCAGGTGTCGTTTCTTACTGTGAAATCTTTTGTGTTCCTATGTTCTCCTTCTACGTAGATATCTGAACATCTGTCTAGAAGTTTTTCACTTTCAAAAGTTTTTCAAAGTTTTCTCAAACTCGAAATAATTGAAGGCCTCGATTTCGTGGAAATCTTTGACTCTCATTCTTTCGACCATTCAATAGGCTTTGCCTAATCAAAGTTTTTCTTAACCTTAAAGTTAACATTAAATCTATCAATGCCTTTAAAGTTTGTCTCAAACTCGAAGACTTTGAATATCGAAAATGAAGACTGAATAGATTCAACTAATTTTAAACCATTATATGATTCCAAGTTTTCCCTACACTCATTCCTTCAGCCATTCAGAGCACCTTTTACGTAATCAAAGTTTTTCTTAACCTTAAAGTTAATTTAAAATTTTTCTATGCCTTTAAAATTTCTCTCAAACTCGAAACCTTTAAAGACTTCCCATGTCGAATATGAAGTCTATTCAGACTATTTAACTAATTTTTAACCATTAAATGATTCCAAGTTTTCCCTACACTCATTCTATCACCCATTCGAAAGCCGTTTTACGTAATCAAAGTTTTTCTTAACCTCAAAGTCTCAATATTTTCTTCAACTTTACAGTGTTTGACTGACACAAAATCTTAAAATGCCTTTAAAGTTTTGGTCAAACTTGAATTCCTTGAAGTTTTCGATTACCTGAATATCTTTGACTAATTTGAAGCCTTTACATGACTCAAAGTTTTCCCAATTCCCTTTATTACCCCCATCAAAGTTTTTGTTAACCTTAAAATATTAAAATCTTCTTTGCTTTCACTTACACAAAACGTTTGAATGCCTTTAATATTTTGATATCTAAGAGTCTTTCATCATTTGAAAACCGTTTCAAGGTCGAAAATTTGCAAGTTTATAGTATTTTACTAAAGTTACGTTTCTAGCTAATTCTAAATATTTCAATACCTCGCAAATTTTTTCCTACCTTGAAGTCTTTCATCCATTAAAAAGCTTTTACCTAGTCAGAGTTTTCTTAACCTCAAAATACGAGTACTGCACACTCGTATGGACGTCCTCTACGTATGGTATCAGTTTTACTTTTACTTCAAAGCCGACTACTGCTTGAAATCTTGCCAGGCAAAATCTTTTACTCATTTAAAATTTTTTCTTAAGTCAAAAACTTTCTTGACCTTAAAGTCCTGCACAATCGAATCGAAGTTTTTTTCTACTTCACAGCCGACTACTACTCGACATTTTTCAATACTTCGAAATATTTATTTACATTACTTTTATTCACGTATTTGAAATCATGTATTAAGTTAAAGATTTTCTTAACTTCAAAAGCCTGTACAGTATAATCAAAGTCTTCCTTCGATTTAAAGTCAACTACTGTTTGAAATCTGTCAATACTGCGAGATCCCTAATAACATTACTTTCATTCATTCATTTGGGATCTTTTATCAAGTCAAAGATTTTCATAACCCTAAAGTCCTAAAGTCAAATTGAAGTCCTCTTCTAAGTACTTCAAAAGTCGAAAGTCGCTACTTGAAGTCTTGCAATGCCTGGAAATCTTTCATTACATTAAAATCTTTCCTTATTTGCAATCGTTTATGAAGTCAAAAATTTTTCTTAAATTGCTCTAATTCATAATTTACTACTCCACTACTACGTAGTTGACTACTTCACAATCTTTGATGAATTCAAAATCGTTTAAGACCTCACATTTTTTTTAAACCTTGAAGTACTTCAATGCTTTGAAGTCTTGAAATCTTGCAATCTTTTTTATGGTTTATCAAGTTAAAGTTTTTCTCAAACTTGAAGTTCGGCACTAAAACAAAGAATATGAAAGCTCTCATTTATTATTTAACTTTTATTTATTACTTTTATCAACTTTAACTTTCACTTTATTACTTTTACCTCAACTTCAACTATTTCCCACTATTCAACTAATTTTGTTGCTCAAAAGATTTTAAAAACATCTAAGTCTTTCATTACATTGAACTTCTTGTCTTCTTTCCTTTACTAATTCAAAGTTTTTTATATTTTTCCACAAAAAAGACATTCGTTAGAACACTTAGAACACAACATAAATAAATACGTGGGCAGTCCGATAAGTACTTAGCCCCACCGCCCGATGGTGCCACTATCGTAAGAGAAATTTACTATCGTGTAGTTCATCCTCGTAGACGGCTACTGTCAAAATTTCAGCCATATTGGATTTGTAGTTTTGTTTTGACCGCGTGTGGAAACGAACGTGTCCGCGGATTTTAGAAAAGTGGAAAAAGAGCAATATCGGTCGGTGATTCGCCAAATTGGTCGCATTAGGCTACGAACAGCTGCCCCATCCACCGTATTCTCCAGATTTGGCCCCGTGTGACTTCTTTTTGTTTCCAAACTTGAAAAAGTCACTCGCCGGGCAGAAATTTGAGTCGAATGAGGAGGTTATCGCCGCCACGGAGGCCTCCAGAAAACGTATTTTTCAGACGGGTTAAAAAATTTGGAGCATCGCTGGGTCAAGTGTATCGAGTTGAAAGGAGACTACGTTGAGAAATAAATCGCCACTGTTCCAAAATTTTCGTTTTTCTTTTGTAGGCTAAGTACTTATCGGACCACCCACGTACATATTTGTCTTGAAATAGCCAAACAATTTTACTTTTGTCTTTACTTGTATTTCCAAATAAACAATAAAAAATTTCGATTTTAAAAATAATCAAATTAAAGTGTTACAACTAAAACTTAACGTAAAGCTTCGCACTAAATGGCTTACAAATTGTACACATTTTATTTTGAAAATACATCTTGGAAATAATTCAGAAAATGTAATACTAATTAAAAATAAAGAAGATTAAATTGTCATAAAATATAAAAACTAAAAGCGCACAAAACTACACAACAAATATTGTTTACTGCCGTTGCCATTTAGTATCGAATCCATGAATAAATAACTAAAACAAAGCCAGCAGACACATTGCCACAACATATACATACATACACACACACATAATGCAGACATACACACATCACTATCCACTTAAATTACTTAAATTGCATTGCAGCTGAAAGAGACAGGTAGGTTGGTTGTCTTGCAAATGTTTTTGCGCTAAAATTATATTAAAATTTCACAGCATTTTCAGATTATGTGGTGGCAGTTGTTGAAATTTGGCAATTTCCAGCATTGCATTGCGGCCGCAACATGCACATGTGAGACGTATGTACGTACATCTGTACCTGTCCACGAGCGTAGATTGGTGTGTGGCAATTTTCATGTATATTTGTGTGGTTATGGTTGGTTGTCGACATGTGCAGCAATAGCAATTTTCATTATTGCACAGCATTAACGTGTCGTTTCATGCTGCAGACTAAAAATTTTTGTACGAGTATCTAATTCGATTTTACTATATAATCAATAGTTTTAGTTTATAGTAAGAAATTTGGCATATAGCCTATTCAAACCAGAGACTTAAAATAATACGTATCCATATTTTTGGAAATAAAATAAATATAAATTAAAAAAAATTAAATTTAAAAATTAAATTAAGAAATTTCTAAAAATATTGCTTTATAATAATTATTCCCAATAAGAAATTTTTTTACGTGACCTGTAACTATTATCATATAATAAATAATTTTGAGATGCATAATAACTTTTTAAGAAAAAAGTATATTTTTTGGGGATGTTTTGTTTACGTTGCTTTATAACTTTTATTTATGATTTTTTTATTTACATTCCCTATAATTATTATTTTGAGAAATTGTTTTTACGTTGCTTCATAACTTTTATTTATGTTTTTTGTTATTTACGTTGCCGTTGCCTTTTAGTTATGATTTTTTTATTTACATTACCGATAACATTATTTTTACGTTGCTTCATAACTCTTTTTTATGATTTTTTTAATTAACGTTGCCGTTAATTATTATTTTGAAAAAACATTTTTTACGCTGAATTACCACATTTTGGGTATGAATTGATTCTTTAATTGTTTCAAATTGACAAACACAAATTATCTGCAGAAGCCCAATTTCGACCAACAACTAAACAATTAAAAATCAATTCATACTCAAAATGTGGTAAGGCAACGTAAAAAATAAAAATTTCTTTAATAAAAGCTACGAAGCAACGTAAAAAAGTTTCTTTCAAATAATAGTTATCGACAACGTAAATAACAAGAAATCATAAATAAAAGTGATGAAGCGACGAAAAAAAAATGTTTCATAATAATAGTTTTCGGTAGTGTAAATAAAAAAATTTAAGCAACAAAAAAACTTATAAGCAACAACAAAATTTATGTTGCATTGTAATAGTTACATTGCAATTATTTTCTTAAAAAACTGATAATAGTTAAGTCCCTGATTCAAACTGATCTAAAGAAGAAGAAGTATGAGTTTGTTTAGTAATCACCAAAAATTTGAAATCCTTGCAAGCTTTCGTCGTTCTAGAGAGCTCTTCACACTAAAAAGAGACCAAATATGAATCAGGATTGGTGTTTGGATGGGCCACTGTGTAATTAACATCCAAGCAAGAAGGTTGGGTTTGCTTTTGAAAGGGTTCTGTCGTAGGCTGAATGAACAAAGAAGAGGAAGAAAATGCACTTCACTTTCTATGAGTAGAAGAAGGAAGACTCCTCTGGGCAGCATCTTATTCGATAATCTGGGGGATCCAGCCCATGGGACTATTTACAGTCTACTAGACTTCGTAAGTTGATCAAACTAGTTCAATAAGTAAACGGACTTGAGTTTGATTCATTGTGATATCAAATAGGCTTTCCAGCCAATACTTCCTACCTACCCAAGTAGTTAAAAAAACACGGCTTAGCCGTAGACCTACGTTAAAAAACTTGACGCACACACAAACTTGATTAAAATCGCACAGACAAAATACAAAGCCAACTAAGTTTTTAATATACAAAACGATTTGATTTCGATAGATAATATCCAAGTAAGAAAGTCATGAAAAAACAGCTAAAAATAATAACAAATTTAAAAAATATTAGAAGTACAAAAAAAAATTTGGTTGAAAACGACCCCAACGTAGTTCTATGGTTAAGGACTTTTATATTATTGCGCAGAATTTTGTGCAGTTTTTGAATTGAATATTTAAAATAATTGAAAAACTGGTAACTAAAACCTCTATTAAAAAAGTCCCCCCTGATGGGTCCTAACTCATTCAGAGAGCGCCGGAGTTGAAATAAACATTTTCTCCCTCCTCGTTCTTACGAATTCTTGATCTACGAATATTTTATTGTTTCAAAAATATTATTTTGCTGCCGCCTGTTTTACTCTTCTTTTCAAACAAGTAAAAGTGTTTGAGGTGCATAACTATCTGACTCGTCTGCTCTTTATTTACTATAACCAAATTGTTTTAAATACAACAGGCCAACATTTTAATAAATATTTCTAGCTACCCAAAACAGGTTAACTGCCGTTGCTCAATACTCGACACACACACACACATCCACTTTATTTCCTGACCATCAGTTTTGTTTACCACATTTTGGCGTGCGCACGTTGCACGTTGACTGCCGGCTGGTGGCTGCGGTTTTGCTTCCCTTTTGCTCAGCCTTGCATTCATGTTAATTTTTAAGGAATTTCTGCTTGTTGCAACAGTTGCCAAAACAACACCAACAACAACAAAAGCTATGGTCAAGCGAAAACAAAAAAATGCTTTCAATCTAAATTTTCATTTGCCTGCATCGTCCACTGCTTCGGCCACCTGCTGCACACAACCAACCATTCACATGTACGCGCTGCTTCTTGCAATTTCCTGTAGCGCGCTGCTTCGCGTTTTGTTTGTGCTGGCCTTTTTTTTTTTTTTTTTAGAGCTGTTGCCTTCTTCGCGTCAGATATTCCAAGCCATGTCAAGCCAGCACGGCGACGGTCAAGTGAATTGACGATGCAGCGCAACTGCTGCAATAAAACCGCTGTTGTTGTTGTTATTATTGTTTTGGTTGTTTATGTGCCCGTCGACTCTAAACAAACAAACAAACACCACAACTATGATTATTCAATTTGGCCAGCTGTTTGTGGCTGTGTGTGTGTGTGTGTGTGTTGCAATATTTTATTATTATTTTGTTTTTTACAACTTTTTATTCGTTTTCGTAATGTTTGCCAGAACCTGAAATTATTGGCGCCATAAGCCAAAACCGTTTTAACATGTTTTTGGTATTTTTATTGTTTTGTTTTCTCAATGTTTGTTGGACAAACAAGTTTTGTGGTTCCAAGTATTGGACTCACTCTCAGAGTAGCTTCGCTGCTGGAGCGCACTGCATTTTGCATTTCTTTCTCTTATACTAAATAATTCAGCTTGGCGCTGTACTCCGACTTAAACTGCAAGATCGTCGCCTTCGCACAACACTTCCAAGCAATCGCAGTGGCAGTGAGTGGTCCGCCGGCGTGGTTGGTAATTTCAGGAATTTGCTTTCGAGTCCGTTCAAGTGGTTCGTTCGATTGTTTGGTCGGCCCAATCTGTTTGGTTACCTGCAAATGCAAACAATTTAAATTTCCACTTCAATTTAATATTTAAATTAATTTCGCCAACACATTTGACATTGCACAATGTCAACGATTTCCTACTTCACATTACATTTGCATTGATTTCCACTTTGGTTTTATGCAAAGACTCGATTTCTACAAATCAAGTCCATGCTTGTGTTGTTTTTGCTGGCGTTTCCCACAATTTATCAATGCGACGTGCGCACAACTAATTTTGTATGCCGAATTGAAAATTCGTCTGTTGGTTTTGCACGCTTTGCATTAATTTGCCAAGGGGATTGTTTGGTTTTCTGCTTGTTGGGCTTTGGCAGCTGGATGCGCGTTTCTCACAACGCAATATTGACAAATCTACTTGCTTATGGAGAACGCTTGAGGGCAATCAAAATCAAACAAATAAACATTGCGAGACCGGTTTGCCTTTGTTTCTTTGCTCGATTAACTGAAGGCGGTAGCGAAAGATTAAATCCTTCCAAGACAACAGTGTTGAATCACTTAGACCTGACATATGTATAATTTGAATGTTGGCAAATCAAAAGCTAAGCCTTACAGAAAACAAGTTACTGCTTTTCTGTTAGAGCCAAACAGCTCAATTATGCTACGCGCATTTGCTTTTTGCAGTCACTGCTGGCAGCCTCCCACATGGCTATGCTGGTGCAGGCTAAAAGCTCAGAGGGCCGATTTTGAACCAGGCTAAAAGCTTTTCAAGCTTGAGGCCCGTATTGTATGCATAAAAGCTGAACACAAAATACATGTGTATGCACATAAATGCATAATCAGATATAAACTTAATCTAGTACCTGTAAATTGCTACTACAATGACGCAGTTCCATCTCATTTAAACATATATAAATACAATCAAAATTACAGCATCCATCATCAATGTCAAAGAAAAATGCACAAATTTTCCTATGCGACAATTTCTTCACTATGCATTTATGTAGATTTTACTTCAAATTTTTTCACAAAAAAGAGTTTATTTTGCAAACGCATCTAAAGCAAACATTTTACATGTCGTTACTAATAGCTGGTTTTAGTTTAAATTTTCCTTTAATTGTACACATAGAAAAAAAAACGGGAAATGCTGCTCCTCTGCATTTCCACAACGTCTCTCGTATGCTGCGCATTCCAGTAGTCTACTTCAACTTCTTCTTGGGGCGCAAGTTGTTGGTGTGGCCACACTTCTTCTTGCGGCAATTGGTGGCACGTGGATGGAGACGTGCATAGCACTTGCGGCAGATCATCTTGTCGCAGTTGTACTTTTGCGCCAAAATACGCAGCGAGGGCTCAATGATACCACCACGCAGACGCAGCACCAAGTGAAGGGTCGACTCCTTTTGGATGTTGTAATCGGAGAGGGTGCGGCCATCTTCCAGCTGCTTGCCGGCAAAGATCAGACGCTGCTGATCTGGTGGGATGCCCTCTTTGTCTTGAATCTTGGCCTTGACATTCTCGATTGTGTCCGAAGGCTCAACCTCCAAAGTGATGGTCTTACCCGTTAGGGTTTTAACGAAGATCTGCATCCTGCTTGCTTTTCTGCAATGATAGTAAAGATAGAGCGCGTTACTTTTTAGACAAACCTACACAATTAAAAACGCGTGCGCTACAAATACGCCAAATGCAAAATACATTGATTTACATTGACGTGGTTTCTAGGTTAGACTTTTAGCCAAACAATTTTTACTCTTTTTTACGTGGCGCAGCAAGTTTAGCGTGACAAAAAACTGCTTTGCTAAAGCAGGCGGTGCTTTATTGTAATAATTTACACAATTTGTACAAATCTGACGTATTTATTCAACAATACAATAAGAAAACACAGCTTACCTGCAGAAACGTGTGCTGAAATGCAAGTTAAATATGAAAAGAAAGATTTTCAATATGGCGAAATACTATTTGACACAACCCAGCAATGCTGCCCATCACTTTGATGGTTCCAAGTGCTGCCATATCTTGTGGTAATATGATTTCTAGTAAAATAAAAATCGTTTTGCATTACTAACGCATTCAAGTTTTATTTTTTCAAATGTGCTGTAATTTTTATTATGTTCAAACCTTAATTCAATTGTGCTTAATTTTTGTCTGTTGCTTGTAAGTTCTGGCCCTGCGGTATGTTGTTCTATGCAAAGATTTACATTAACTCACATTACAACCCTGCATGGGCAACATGTGATCCCAACTCCAACAGTGTTCCCAATCCCCCAACATTTCTTAAGAGGTTTAATATCAAATATATTTATACAATAATTACTATTAGTTCCCACAAAATCCTACAGAACGCCTAAAATACCCAGAGTTCTTAGTTATTGTACGCGCACATGTTTTCTTCATCAGCGAAAATAGTATTGTGCCCTAACATCTCTGATAAGGCAACATTGTTTGTGTGAAATTGACAGCACTGGGAAATTAAAAAAAAATTAGAATTTTTCCACATCATTTTTTCTTCAATCGTCAACTTCAATCGGCACGCATGCATTGTTCAAGTAAATTAAGCCAACTAAAGTAATGCTGCGATAGCCAAAAGTGCGGTTTCATTCAGAAAACGTGGAGATTTTTTTACCGACCTGACGAAAAGTTGTTTTCACACGAAACAAATCTGTACAAAAGGTCTTATCAGAAAATTGATACACCGTATCGAAGATGTCAAGCGACGCACAGCAGCCGCTAATTGCACAGGGGAATGGAACGGTGAGTAATATTCCCCAACAAACAGTGTCAAGGCTTTTCACATTCAATGCATACTCCTGCACACGCCATTCTTTGCGCACGCACACAGGTGGCGCCCGCGGCCGATGGCGCGGCGGCAGCTGAGGCCGATGGCCAGCAGCAACAGCGTCAACCCTCGAAGTTGGAATCCTTCTTCGCCATGACCAAATCACTCATGCTGCGCGCACTGATCATCTATTTCGTCAGCTCGTTTTTCCGGCGGCCAGCGGCCAACACCAACGACGCCAGTCAGAAGGCTGCCGCGCAAGCGGGGCCTCGCGTCAGCGCCTGGAACTATTTCGAGAATGGCACACTTTTCGATCTGCACGTCTGGTTGTCGGAGAATGCGGACGAAGTAAACTTCCAGCAGCCCTCCAATTTGCTGTGGCTGCAGGAAGACCTGGTCTACGGCGACTGGATATCGGGTCCGAATCGCGATGGTATTTACCAACACAATGTGAAGATCAAAGCCTCGCCGTCCCTAATGAACAACGGCAGCATTTTTCTGCATGCATTCGTGACGCGCGCCGGCGAGAGTCCCAACCCGACGGCGGATAATTACGCCAAGCGCGGCATGATGGGCCACCAGTGCCGCATGCTCAACAAGTTCAAGCGCATACGCGTCAATCGCAACTACAATCTGCTAGCGAGCGAGAAGGAAAAACTGGCCATTGAGCTGGAGCACGCGCAACTGAAGGATACCATTGCCTCGCACTGGCATCCGAATCTCACCATTAATCTGGTGGTGGATCAGACAAATTGGGCCAAGGGCAGCGTACCGCCGCCGCTGGATGAGTTTGTGAAGTTTGTGGATGGCGGCAAGACCTACTTGCCAATTGTTTTCCTCAACGACTACTGGAATCTGCAGCGCGAGTACTTTCCCATTAACGAGACAACGCCAGAGCTAGACTTGCATTTGTCGTATCAGCCGCTGGGCACCTTTAAATGGCAGCTGTACGCTGCACAACAAATGAAGAACAAATGGGCGGGCAATATGTTGGGCGAGCTGATGAGTAGTGGCGGCGCAGATGTAAGTAATTTGTTGAGTAATTAAAAACTGTTGTTCAAATGCCTTGGTTTTTCAGGAATCAGACGAGGATCAGGATTCGCTCAAGGAGACTATGTTGGACACCAACATCTACTTGCTGGGCATGACCATAGCCATCTCCATTCTACATTCAGTATTTGAGCTGTTGGCGTTCAAGAACGACATTCAGTTCTGGAACAACCGCAAGTCGCTGGAAGGCCTCTCAGTGCGCTCCGTATTCTTCGGCGTATTCCAGTCGCTGATTGTGCTGCTCTACGTGTTGGACAATGAGACCAACTTTATGATTCGCATGTCGTGCTTCGTGGGGCTGGGCATCGAGGTGTGGAAGATACACAAAGTGGTCGACATCAACTACAACACCGGCCAGAAGCTGCTGGGCATATTCCCCAGCGTCAGCTTCAAGGACAAGGGCTCTTATTCGGAGAGCTCGACCAAGGATTACGACAAGCTCGCGTTCAAGTACCTGGGCTGGGCCTGTTTCCCGCTGCTCATTGGGTACTTTGTCTACTCGTTGCTGTACAATGAGCACAAGGGCTGGTACTCGTTTGTGCTGAACATGCTGTACGGCTATCTGCTGACGTTCGGCTTCATCATGATGACGCCGCAGCTGTTCATCAACTACAAGTTGAAATCGGTGGCGCACATGCCGTGGCGCATGATGACCTACAAATTCCTCAATACATTCATTGACGACATATTTGCGTTCGTCATCAAGATGCCCACCATGTATCGGCTGGGCTGCTTCCGTGACGACATTATTTTCTTTGTGTTCCTCTATCAGCGCTGGCAGTACCGCGTTGACCTGAAACGCGTCAACGAGTTTGGCTTCTCCGGCGAAATGGAGCAGGAGGCCTCCAAGAAGCGGCTCGAGGGCGCTGCGCCTGCACCACAACAGGGCCAAGCGGCCATCGAGCAAAAGCCGGCCGCCGAAAAGAAGGAAGATTAAGTATTTATTTACTTTTAACTACATATTAGTCAGAACTCATTTACGTTTCCCCCGTTCCCACTTCCAAGTTGATGTTCGTACCATACTGAGATTTCCTGTAAAAAGGCATATCTGTTTCCTGTCCATTGAGTAACTCTTTATATAGCGCAATGAATTAGACTTTTTTATATGTTAAGTTGCTGATTGTAATTTAAATTAAAAGTAACAAAATTCAAAACGAATAAAGACACGCTAATGTATATCCACCAGCCGGGTATGATGTTAATCTTATCGGCCAGCTTTTTCATATATGTACATATGGACTTTATCTCTAATTTCGTTGATTGTTTAGTGAAACGTGCTGGCGCTGATTTCGTGCTAAATCGTTGTATGCAGGTGGCGTGTTATGGCACTGTGGTCGACAAAGGAAGTGCGTCGTTTACTAATTCGAAATTATCGTAATGTTAAAGATGTTAATCAAGAAATTGCTCTGTACGATCTGAATCAATCAAATTAAGAAATAGGTGCTCTGTATAAAAAACAAAAAAATTTAAAGAAGTTTTTCTTTTGAGGTCCTCCAAATTTTATTTCTAAAGATTACGAATACGAACCCTGTAAGCTTGATATTAATTAGGAAGTTTAATGATTTCAAGCTGTTAAAAATTTACAGTGAAGTCCTTATCAGATTAATAAAATATATATAGTGAACGTTCAGTATAACGAATTTTCGATTTAACGTACGGCCAAATTTTTTCCATTGATGATTCTATATTACGAACGAAAGTGAAATTTACTATTCGATATAACGAATATTTTTGTTGTTTTTCACCCTTCGAATTGTTTTTATTTGAGCATTCACATTCTTTACAATAACAATGAATGTTTATTTTTGTCAAGTTAACGGTACCTTAATTTTTTTTGTTTTTGCTACGGGAAAACTTTCAAATTTACGTCAAGTTACCAACATTTTCATATTCTGTTTGTAAGCATTGCTGATCATTTTCACAGGATTTGTTTTGCGTTGGGTCGGCGTTTTTTTTTTTTAAATTAAAATTTCAATCAAGAAAAATGTCCATACAGAGTTTATTGGCGGTAAAGAGGCAATCCGCATCGAAAACTTTTTCACTGTACATACATATCCACATTTGTATTGTATTTTGAAAATGCTGGAATAAAACAAGATATTTACTTAAAAACTGAATATGTAAAGCTTATTTCTTTAAGAAGGATTGTTTAAAACAAAAAAAAATTTCGATCGATTTAACGAATTTTTCGATTTAACAATTTGGGGTACATAAGACTCATTATATTAGACGTCCACTATATATGACTTTTAAAAAAATTTGAAAACGGAACAAATGTGACTTCATGTTTTTATCAGTTGGTATTTTATTTTTGCGGAACTTAACTTAACTTTAACCCTAATTCCCAGAAGTGAGCCTCACAGTCTCACTAAAGATTTCAAATGGTGATAAATCCAAAAGATTTTCGATTCTATTATTTTATGTAATCCTCTAATGGAATGTTAGAATTATATTACATTTATAAATTTAACATTTGAAACAGTTTTTGTACTTTTGGAACAAATGTCTTCAGTAATTTGGCTAATATACGTCTGACAGTCCCACTTCTGGGCTTACGTTACTTTTAAAATTCTGGGAATTAGAGTTAAAAAAACACAAAATTCTAAACATGTTCTTTTTTAAAACATTTTTTAATTGTAGTCACCCTGTTGATCTCTAATTCCATTAGCTCTTCAACAACTCGGACGAACGTTTCTGTGCCTTTGGCCAATTGGTGCAAAGTTTTGCAAAAATCTTCCGAGAATTTTGATTTCCAATAGTAAAATTACACACAAACGACAACTCAACATGAAAATAAGCAGTGCAATACAAATTCACAAAGAGCAGTGCAAAAATTAGCTTAAAAAAGCAACTGTGAAACTGCAAGTATGAATTGTTGACGTATTGCTGTTGTTGTTGCTGCATAGGTGAAAAGTGGCTCACAAGCCATTCGCACTCGCCACACCTTTGACAGTGTAAAACTGGGCACCAACTGAGAAAAATGTACTCTGAGTGGGTGTCGTTGTCGTCACAGATCAGCGCCGACAGCTGCAGCGCGCAGTCGTGTAGTGTGCTGAACAAGTTCCCAGCCTCCGCTGGACGTGAGGTGACCGTGTCCGTGGTACGCCAGCTGGCCAGCAATTTGGGCATCACGCAAAACGCCGAGCCCAGCCACTTGGTGCGCGATGAAGAGGTAGTAATGCTTGCCACTTGAATCCTTCACTGCCACTGCAGTCTTATTTCATATTTTTGTTGCGCTGCTTCCAGGTCAATTGGTGCATGGACGTGATTTGTTTTGGGCTGTCGCTGCCGCTGCAGGAACACGAGACCATCAAGGACTGCGTGAATGTGTACTGTGAGTGGCTGACTGCACTGCATCCGCAGCCGCGCATCAGTGTGCCAAAGCCCATTTGCGAGGATGCAAACATGTACGGCCGCAAGATCATCAGTCATTTTCACAATTTGTTTGTGCCGCGACAGGGTGAAAGTAAGTGGCTATGCAAATATATAAAATAAAAAAACATAGAAAAACTTGCTTAGAATTGAAATTCGCATTCCACTCACACCTTTTAGACCGACATGCGCCGTGACGTAGTATTCACAAGTCCATTGCATTTGTGTAAATTTGTCAAATTTAATTGCTTTTCCTTCCCTTTCAAGTCTTACCATTTTTATACCAAAGTTCGCTTGGTAGGTGCTCGCACTCAAGTTTATCATATTTCTTGCCACTCCAACGTCAAATTGCTGACCATGCTTTGTCTTGCTGTTTCACAGGTGCCGATACGATCAATCGGCAGGCAGTGCTCTGCCATCGTGTGCTGCGCACGCTACAGCAGACAGCGCAAATCTCGCAGAGCATGGACCGTAGTACGTGGGAGGCGCTGTTGCTCTTCTTGCTGGCCATCAATGAAGTGCTGCTCGCGCCGCCCACCATAAAGGACGATGTCGGTGATCAGCTCTGTGAGCGTGTGCTGTCCGTGCTCTTTGAGGTGTGGCTGCTCGCTTGTGTGCGCTGTTTTCCGTCGCCCTCGCTGTGGAAAACGCTGCAGGAGTCTTGTGCTATGTGGCGTCATCGCATTGCTTTGATTGATCAATGGAATCGCGTAAATTTGGCACTGACTGCACGTCTATTGGAATTCACTTATGGACCCACATTTCCTGAACTGAAAATCTGTAAGTAAATTTCTGTCGTTAACTACGTAACATAAAACAATAACAATTCTTGTATTAGCTGAGGAAGATGCCCAACTGATACCGGCGGATATGACTAACGATTGCGTGGCACAGACTTGGTATCGCTTTCTGCGCACTATTGGCAATCCAACGGCGCTCTGCTCGCCGCATATCATCAGTAAGTCGTCGCACTTTATGCAGTGGGCGCTGACACACGACAAGGGAGCCGAAACATACCAGCATCCTTGCTTGCAGGCATTGCCGCACATCTTTCTGAAAGCCATCAAAGGTATCTCCAGTCAGGTGGATGCTTTTCTAGGTAAGCATGCTCGGTTAATTGACTTGTAGTTGTGCAGGCAACGGCTAACTTGCTAAAAGGTTGAGCTAGCAGTTTTTGTATAAAACTGATTTCATATTTTATAACGTTTTTAATTATTCAAAATTGACAAAAACTGGAGTATAGTCCAGAAATGTTTATCTGGTTATGATTTTGAATGGTGGAAACCTTATTGTCAAATTAATTTTGTGTTTAAAGACTTCATTGTTTTTTGGAATTTAATTATCAACGTTGCATTTGATAAAAACTTCCTATGGTTCTGTTTTTACCATCTTTGATTTAAACTATTGAATAAATAGTTTACATAAACAATTTGCGTTATGCTATGAAATAAACTTAGCAACGTGTTTGCAAAGCAATGAACTTTTAGCAAGTCAGTCAACGTGCACTATTTAGCGTTTTATACGATTTATAATGATTTCTATGCTGAAAATTCTGGTGACAAAGCATTAGCATTGTGCATACCGAGACCGGTTGTAGTATTTAACGTGTAGTCTAGTAATAAGTTAGTTATTGTTGCAGCAATCGGTGATTACGCACTGCCAACCGTTCGGCTAGGCTTTTGTCGGCTACTCATTAGTGTCCTAACCGAGTTCATTTTGAGCGCTCTCCATTTTCCACACACTGTACTGTTACACTTTACCGAATCATTATACTTTGTACTAAATGTCATTCATAATGCTGCCAACTGCTGCTGCAGGCATTTATCTGCCGCCGCCGCATCAGCCGGAAGATGCCATTACCAATTTACTCGACATACGACTCTCGCTCAATGAGGCAACAACCGCCTCCACACATCATCTCTTTCATCACGGCAGCATTAGTGCCTTAAATGCGAACAACAACAACAACGGTGCAGGTGCATCGGCCTCATCCACATCCATTGCCTCCACTCATCAGGCACCACATCATCATCAACATCATTACTATCATCCACATCTGCATTTGCATGGTGCCGGGCACTTTTTGCGCGAGAATTTCATGAGCGGCTCCGCGAGCTCAGCGCTCAATGCCATCATGGGACACCACGGTAGCGCCTCCACGCCATCCAGCGCCGGTTTGACGGTCGGCCACATGTCGAATGCAGCGGGCAATACCAGCGGCAGTGGCAGCCAGTCGGCGGGCGTAGTGGGCTCCATTTCATTTGGGACGCCGCTGAGCGCAGTCTCGGCGGCAACAACGGCCTCGGCCTCAGCCGTCGATGGACAACAGCACTCGCAGCTGCCGTACTCGCCAACACCACCGCTGCAGCGTCGGCTGGCCAAGAGTTTCAGCGTGGCGCCGTCATCGTCGACGGGCAGCACACAGCAAAAGGGTGCGCGACCAAACCCATTTTTCTACTACTTCTAATCAATGCGTGTGCACAGCGTTAACTTTTTGATTTCGCGTAGTGTTTAGTTGGAGTTTGATCAATGAGTTTCTCGAATGATTTTGCGTGTCCTAAAGTGTTAAGTGCTAATTTTATGATTTTCTAATTCAAGTTATTAATGTGCCTGTGCACTCCCTTGTTGTTAGTTTTAGTTTTTATATTCTCTATTAATTCTAATGCAACGACGAAAGAGCAATGTTTGTTATATTTTTAATATATGTGCACTGTGCAACTCATCACAAGTAATGCATTAATTAATCGTATAGAATTTAATTTCACTACTACACTTTTTCACCTTATTTGCATTTGATGGCACCACAGTTCTAAATTATTTAAACCTGATGTTGCTTTTCGATACCTTTTCAGTTGAAATGCGCTTTTGATGTGTTGTGTAAATAACCAGCGCCATACAGAGGGGCGCACACTTTTATTGTAACTACATGTATATTTATTGTCTACTTATTTATTGTATTTAAGGGGGTCTTCTGTAGTAACGGCTCTTGTTTTAGCCGTTTTTCGAATTTTCGCTGTAAAGAAAGTATTTAATATTTTTCAATGCGGTTTTTTTTAAAAGTTTTATTGTACTTTTAACTACAAAATCCTGTATTAAGTTTGTAAAAATAAACATTAGTTGCTGCACTACAGCCTCGCAAAGTCATGCCCTCCAAAAAAACATGTGTTGACGGTTCACTCGATTGCACCAGTCTGAAACAATGAAATTGAAAAATTTTTTTTTTTTTGTAATCTATACGAGTGCTTTTATCGTCCGACGGGAGTTTTTTTTTTTTTCATAATAAATTTCAAAATAGCGCAACTCGGAAGTTGAAAAATTTTTTTTGGCCAATTTTTTCGACGAAAAAAAATTCATTCAAAACTTGTAAATATTAATATCGAAAAAACCGCTCGTCGGACGATAGCGACAACAGTTCTGAGCATTTGAAAAAAAAAATTATTGAAATCCGTTTGCTCAATCATTATAAATCGTGTGAACCAGTCCGAAAAACGTGGTTTCGAGAAAAACGCATTTAAAGTTTTTTGTTCACTTTTTTTTATCATGTTAAAACTTACATTTAATCGGAGATGCCAGGGCCGTACAAACAACCTTCCTCAATCTCTGCGAACTCTTGTTTTGCAGCTTCCTGGACTTTTCGGTCGATCCTGGCCTTTTTAGCGACCTCGCAGATGCGCGACTCCGAACGGTTGATCCGACTCTCGTCCCGTATTTCGACGTATAGTTCAGCTGTCTTCCCGATGGTCACTCCTAATGCTTCCATAACTTTCAAAATCGAAGTAAAGCCGTCGTTAAAGATGAGAACCGCCAAAAAATTTGCTACTTCGATAACTTTGGCCCCAGAGTGAAGATGTTTTGGAGCAAAAGTCCAGATCAGGGAGTTCAAAGATTCGTTGTTATTTTGAGTAGCAGCACCCAAACAACGCGAAAGTAATTCGTCAGATGAAAGAGCTTCATATATTGGCTTTATGACTTTTTGAACGGTCTCTGTCAGAGGTGGATCATGTTTGAAACGTCGAAGAGAACCCTTCGCTTGGGCCTGACGCCACGCGCACCAACTATCTTCGCCCTCGGGGCAATTTTCGTGTCGCGGTAGTTTGTCAGTTGAAATCTTGTGATACCGCTTACTTCATTTCTTCCACCGAATCAGGATGTCTCCGAATTGCCAGTCCGTAATACTTAGTCAGCTGCCCGATGAGACTATCAGTCAATTTGCCAGCGCCTTTGCCACCGACCCCCTTGTTTTCCTTTTTTGCATTGCGAAGCCTTGTGCCCATTCTCTTCTCGACATGGCCGACGCACTCTTTTTTCTTCACAACGTAATCGTCACCGTAGGGATTACAGTCCAAAATTCCCTTGAAAGTTTTGGAGTCGCCGTCTCCTACGTAATTAGAATATCTGACTCCGAACTTTTCCATCGACCTTGCGAACATTTCTGTGATTCCGTCGACCTCCATTTTTCCAGCACTTCCTTCGTGATTAATTGAGCAGTTCTCGGCGTGTGATTGACGCCACATCTCATAAGCATCGGCATCTTCATCTTTCATTTTCTCATGTTCGATGCATGGTTGGCAAAATTTGCTTTTTACGACCGAATCAAGCACTTTTCCAGAATGTATCCCGATCAAACTCGCGGCCCCGAACAATGAGGTAAACCCCCTTTTCTTCCACGTCCCATCACCGGAAACAGTCAAATTAATTGAATTGTTGAAGTTTTTTTCTTCGGAAGCTGCTTGTTTGATGGAACATTCATAAATCGATGACGCTGCATAATGTATACTCTCCAAGCACGAGTAATACACGGAGGTTGAAAGGCCCTTGCATATGTCCATCAAACCACAAAACAGATTGAGTCCCATTACACCGATTCCTAAAAGCCGCATGACAAAAACTATACGACGATTGATTTCGTAAGCATTGTTCACTAACGGACACGAATCGATGAAAACTTCAATCCCGCACACACAAGTCACGCACACAGCAAAGCCCAGGCCTCGTTTTTTTTTTTTTTCAAATTTCACTTTTCCGTGGCACTCCTTGCAAACAACACACGTAGAAAGTACGGAGAACACCAAAAAGAAATCTATAAAACTGTAGCTGCTGCTGTTGTCGACACTGTAATCCGCTTTGTCGGAACTCAAAATTTTACGTGCCGATGTGCTCGCGTATTCGGTGCAAGTTTCCGGCGTTTTTGGAGGTCCGGTATACGTTTGTCGAGGCCGTTTTCGATAACTATTACTTCGTTTTACTCGCGAACCCTTTCTATCCATGGCTAGAAAGACAAGTAAACTTGAAAATCCACGAGGATTGTTAAACAACGATTTCGGGACGCGTGAACGGTTTTAGAACTGAGGTGAACTGAGATGAAAACGTTGCTAGAAAAAATTCCCTCCAATCCAATTCAACAATTAGTTACAGTCAGTAGAAGCATGAAAAAAAGAGTAGGAGTTGTTGGACTGCATTCTTTCTAGCAACACAGATGTACCGTTGTAAAAACTTAGGAAACGATTTTCACGAAAACACGGCACGCCGGGAGCGCGCCAAACTCAGCGGAGTCACAAACCCCCCTGAAAAAACCAGTTTCCCGTCCGAAATCTTTAAAAACCTTTTTGTATAGGATAGATAAATACATTATCTCTTGAAAAATGCAAAAAAAAAAAAACCGATTTTTTGAAAGTGTTACTACAGAAGACCCCCTTAAATCGAGAATGGAAATTTTGCGCAAATTAAATATTGTGATTTGTAATGATGTGTTTCAGTTAACGCCCCCACAATTCACTTTTTGCTTTCTCATTGCGCGCCTAATAGCGTTTGTTATTGTTGTTGTTTTATCAGAACAATATTTCATGATATTTCAATGATAATTCTCTCTCATTACGTGTGCGTTTTGGCAGGTCTGAGCAAAGCAGCGCTTATCGGACTCACCAGTTCGCGCTTGTCCAGCACACAGGCACCACTGACACCGACATCTGGCCCGCCCTCGTCCAACAGTCTCACTTGTAAGTCAATACTATAGATGAAATTTTTGTCCATATTTAAATTTTGTATATTTTCTATAGCGCTACCGTCCATTGGCCTGGAACAGCGTCCTCCCTTGGCTGCTGCACGCCCCAAATGCAACAGTATTTTGCATCTATTCGGCGAATGGCTGTTTGAGGCCGCGCACATTGGCGGCGACGCTTGGCTGATGAATACCAAAAGTATGCCACATAATGCGGCTCATCAATTATAGTGAATGTACAATTGCTTTTACTATTTATAGAACAAGCAACCGAGGCCAGCAAGCGCCCCTCGTCCATGATTATGGAGAATCGCAAGGGCAGCATTTCGCTCTCGCAACCCAACTCGCTCAATGATCCCAGCAGCTTGCCGCCTGCACTCACCATTGACAAATACGAGTCGGGTCGCGCCGAAGCCATTGGCACGCTTTGCAAGATCTTTTGTGCCAAGAAGACTGGCGAAGAAATATTGCCCGTGTATCTGGCACGCTTCTACATGGCACTGCAGCAATGCCTGAAGATCACCGAGTCCAAGGAGTGCGACGAAACGCTGGCCAGCATCTTACTCAACTCGTCCGATATATTTCGTCTGGATTTGGATGGCATACAGGTGCTGCTGCCCGCTTTCATTAGTGCGCTGGAAATTGTGTTGCCCGATAAGGATCTGAAAATCAAAACGCAAGCTATGCTCTTCAATAAAACCGAGCTGCGTCGCGCTTCCATCAACATATTGCTGTCGATATTGGCGCTGCCGCTGCACTTTCAAACATTGCCCATACGCGACCTGACCAATGAGTCCACTGAGCGGTGTGTTCGCATAAGTGATTCGAAACCAAATCAATTGAACTCTTCTGTTATTTCTAGGATAATCACTTTCATACAACTGAAACCGCGCCTCATAAACATACTCATGAACGCACTGCAAGTTGAGACCGATGCCCAGAATACGCACATGTTGCTCGGCGGCTTGTTGCTGACTGTGCAGGATGCCGTCACCTTTGAGGAGACGGAACTGGCCGGCACCGAGCACTTGCATGGCGGATCACCCACACCCGGCGATACAAATCTACTCAGCTCAGGTTGGCCGCTGCATATATTTGCAGTTCACTTTTGATGTTTGCTTTAATATTTTGTACATTTTATGGTTTTTTTTTCTAATTTATTTGTTCATTTTTCCCTTTTTTTTATTTCATGTATAACGTCGCATATATGTCGCATTGTTACACTTGTCGTTTACATTCACTGTGTCACCACTTGTCATGCACCATTTACATTGCTGTAATTATTTTTTTTTAAATAATTTTCTTTCGACTTTTTTGCTGCTGCCATTTGCCATTGCAATGCACACACATTGATTAAAAAAAACATATACAATAAAAACACATTGTTGCACCGCACACAGCTTGTTCAGAGCGTTCCGCATCAATAGCCAGCGCTGGTAACTCTAGTTTAAGTGCCGTCGCTTATGGTACGGCCGCAAGTGGCTCATATGCCGCCGCTGGTGGCGGCATTGCGGGCGCCGGCGCTGCTGGACGTGATAATTCATCACAACATGATTACCCCAGTTTAACCATATCCGATGATTTTCCCATGGATTTGCTACATGAATTTGAGAGCGCCTCAGTTTATGGTAAATTTCTTTATTTATTTATATTTGTTGCTTTAATGTTGCGCTTAAGTTATTTGCGTGCAAATTTTTCGGTTGATTTGCCTGTAATGAACCTGTGAGTTGATGTTCCTATGTATGTGTGTGTGTGTTTAGTGTTTACATTAAACAAAGAGTATTTAAATTTGACTCCTTTTTCACAGATAATGCACATGCACTGTTTGTGCGCGCCACTTATTTGGTTTGTCATCGCTTGATTTCATCATGGAAAACGGACCTGAACGTCTCGTTGGCCGCCTTGGAGCTGCTCTCTGGCCTGGCGCGTCTGCACATACGCGATTCAGGTATGTTATGCGAGTCAAGTTATTAAGCGATATTCGGTTGTGGGGCAATCTGTCTCTGGTTATTTTCTCATGCATTCTACGTCTGCTTGCGTATTTCTGTCAATGCGATTTGATTTTTTATTTTTTTGAACACGTTTTGTGTTTTAAGCATTCTTGTGGAAACCGGTTGCTGAATGTGATTTATATTTGGGTAATTGTGGCGCATGGTTTTTGTGCATATTGAACATTTTATTGGCTACTTTATGGGAGTTCTTATATACATTATGGAAGAAATATTCAATGATTTTTCGATTAATATATCAATATTTTTATATCTGAAGTTTTCTCTAAGTGCTGCTGCAGTTGTGGTTCGAAGTTTTTGCTGACATAAATTAAATAATAAACATTTTTTTTAATGCATTTTTTAGCATATTTATTAAAAATTTGCTTAAAAAACTAAAAAAAATCAACTGACTCATTTTAAAAGTCATAATAACAACTAAATCTTTAACATTAAATTCACGTTACTAATGCTTTGCATATTTTAATTTTAATTCAAAGATTTTGGTTTTAACAATCAATTAGCTAACTAAACAATCTACCAGATTGTAGTTCAATTAATTGTTTTTAATACTTAATTCATGTTCGAATTTTGGAATTTTATTCATATTTACTTAAACATTCATAATTTCTTTAGTCAAAACATGAATTTGAATTTAGGTATGAAATTTGTTTAACCCAAAAAATGCGTTTAAAATCATTGATTATTTGTGTACATTACCATTTTTTGTAACTTGGCTCCTTTTCCTTGGGACTCAGATGTTTCTTTTGCTAATTTCTTCTAAAAGTTGTAAGGGGTCTTGTAACGAAAGTGTGATGTATCAGAATAAGTAAAAATTGAGTGTGTGCAGTTTGACTAATTCCTTTTTAGATCTGAAAATATGCCAAAAAAACAGATTTGGTTGAAATGGCATATTTTATTGAAATGTGCTTATAAACCATTTGAGAAATTAAAATACAAATTATGTTCTATGCCAAAGCTACAAAACTGGGCATAGCTACAAAACCCTTAAAAATTTGCAAAACTAGCTTTAAATTAACTTTTATTCATATCATCTTTGATATTGAACATTATCGGCGTAGTTTTACTGAATCTAACGACTTAGATAAGAGATAATAACATTTTGTTTTACCTTCAGATTAAAAAATATCTCTGTCATATTGCTTCTTTTGTTTGCATATTTCGATTTGTTTTGTATTCTTAATGCTTTTTCGCATTTGAGTGTTTAAACAAAAGTGTTGCCCCCATTTTTTAAAAAAGCAATGAATTTTCCAAACGATTTACCAAAAACATTTTAATAAATGCATAATTTTCTTCTCTTGTTTATTCTCTCTTTTAACTAACATTAAAATCAAACGAAAATTGTCCCTTGCACATTTGTCCATCAACAAAAATCCCATCTTCGCAACACGACACAACGACATTGACACATTTTCACTTCTGTCACAACATTCCACTGTCATTGTGCGCGCCACAACATATTTGTGCCTTGTCCATCACATTTCTACATTTCTTTCGCTCTCACACACTTTTCCCCCACTGCGTCCACTTTTATGCGTTTCCGCATTACCCTTTCATCCTTGTACTTTATTCCTTTCTGCATAAATAACTGCTGCGCAGCCAGGAAATTTACCGGTAATTAATTATTTAACTATAATTACTAACAAAATTTTCGTTCTTTCTTTCTTCTTTTCTCTCATTTGCCAACACACAACAACACCACAAATATTTGTGTCAATTCCAATATCTGATTGCACTCCCCTTTCCCTCTGTCGATCATTTTACATACGCATACTTACATCTGTCATGTATTCGTTGCTTCACCAAACAAAAACAACAATTGTTATCAACGGGTAAACTGGGTTTATTAAAACAAACATTTTTCATGTTTTTCTTTGTACATTTTTTCATACAAACTCAAACAAAACCAACTCAAACCAAATCAAACCAAAATGTATCTAAACTCAACTCAAACAACTCAAACCGAACTTAATTCGAAATCAAAACCAAACTAAATCAAATATCAAAATCAACTCCAACTCAAACTCACGTAGAATCATTAGTCAAAATTGAAGAACCAAGTCAAAATTTAACGATAATTTCCACAGACGCGTTAGAGTGTAAGCGAGCGGTGAAGTGGATCTGCGATTACATTTGCTATCAGTGCTCGCGGCCGCCGCCCGCGCACAGCAAGGATCTGCACAGCACCATTGTGGCGGCCTTTCAGTGCACCTCGGCCTGGCTGATGCAGCATCCGTACCTGCTGCAGGACAAAGACTGCCTGCAGACCGTGCTCGAGGTGGTCGAGCTGGGTATTTCGGGCACGAAGAGCGTCGGCAAAAGCGGCGACATACCCAAATTCAAGGACGAGAAGGAACTGAAGCCGGCATCGATGCGCGTGCGCGACGCTGCCGAGAGTCTGCTCACCATCATACTGGAGCAAGTGGGCTATTTTCCCAGTGAGTGCGGGCCCGAGTCCATATCGTCGCTACTGGACGAGGTCGCACTGATGAAGCACTGCAACTCGCTGCCGGGCGAGTGCAGCAACAGCACGACGATTAGTACCGAACAGGCAATAGCGAAATTCAAGTATTTTGTCACGGAAAATTCAACCATATTGGCGCTGCTGGAAGAGCCACTGGGCAATGCGGAGGATCCACAGCCAACAGTCACTCGTAAGCTTTTATTTATTTGTTAGCAAATACTTGTATGAACTTAGTTTTGTTAACCACTTTCAGTACTCATACGCGGTCCCTTTGGTCGTCATGCCTGGACCATGCAACTGCGTCATTTGCCGCGCAGCAAATCCGGCACCAAGTACCACGCCGTCAATCCCGGCCGTCCCATACCAATGAACGACACTCCGCTGCGTTTGGAATTCGATCAGAAATTCTTCCCGGATGGCGTGGACAAGGTGACGCCCTGCGTTGCCGACTATTCCATACCGACGCTGGAGCAAATACGCGAACAGTACGGCGCCGATACCATACGTCAGCTCGAGACGCTGCTGGAAAATCAAAGCATCGATGAGAAGCTTGCCTGGGCCGCAACGGACAACAGCGTTGACAGTCTGTCGCATGCGCAGGAGAGTGTGCCACCGCCAGTCGTGCATGAATTTCAGGCGGCACGTCTGTTTCTTTCGCACTTTGGTTTTCTCTCCTTTGAGGAGCGCAATCCAAACAGCCCCTCGGAGTCGCTGGGCGCGCCACCGCAGCGACCGCTCATTGTGCTGGATACAAAGCGGAGCAATTTTGCCAGCGAGTTGGGCATTTTGGACAAGTTGAGCGCACGTTCGTACGACACGGTGCACGTGTTCTATGTAAAGTCGGGCCAGACAACGGCAGCGGAAATCATTGGCAATGTGAGCGAGGAGCAGGTGCGCACGCTCGATGCACACTTTGGCAATATGCTGCTGACATTGGGTAATAGTTTATTGGTGCTGCGACACACAGGGCAAATGAAATTGTTTGCTCTCTCTATCGGTTGCAGGTTGGCCAGTGGAAGTTGACGATCACTCGGGCTGGACAGGCTTTGTCAGCACTGCTTGGTCGTTGAAAAACGGCGCACACAAAGAGTCAGAAAAGAAAGGCTTTACGGCATCAACAGCAGCCACGGGTGACTTGAAGTTCAATGGCGAATCTCGAGTGCTCTATTGGGCAGACGTCAGCTCGGAAATTGCCTTTGTGGTGCCTACGGAATGGAATATGCGCTGTGAGACGGATGGCAGTTGTCTCTCACTTTGCTCTTCCAACTCCTCCGGTGATAGTTTGCAATCTGCGGTGGGTGCCTCAAGCACCAACGTTTGGCTGCGCCCTGGAGATGCCAACGCAGACAATGCAAAAACGCAAAAATCACGCAATCTCTCGTTGGAGTTGGATACCAACAAGACAGCCAAGGAGCCGGTGCCGCCGACGCGTCGCAAAACGAATGCCATGAAGCCGGCGCTGTTGACACAGCCGCCAGCTAAAATATTTTTGGTTTGGCTCGAGTCGTTTGAGGATCATTTGAATTTTCCTATAGGTATAATTTCTATATTTTTGTGGTATTATGAAAGCAATACTAATACATGCTTGCAGACGATTTGCTGCCCTATACGCGCACCGGCGAGGAAACGCAGACACTGCAAATACCGCGCGCCACGGACTGTCATGTGATCTATCTGCATGCACTGCAGTCAGGACTGTTGCGAGTGAAGCTGCAGGGGCCCACGGGACGTATGAGTTTTGCCACACCGCTGGTGGATGGCATGGTGCTGAGTAGACGTGTGGTGGGCAATTTGGTGCGTCAGACAGCGCACAACATGGCCAAGCGTCGGCGCTTGGACAATGACAAGTAAGCGTGCATAGTTTTGTTTTGTTTGAAAGTTTTGTGTGTAAATGTTTTGTGTGTAGTTTTCAGCCACCGCATGTCAGGCGTCGCCTCAAGGTGCAGGACATTGTGCAAAAATATAAAATGGATCTGAGCGAGCCGGAGCTGCTGGCGCATCTCTTCAGAAGCGTCGTTTAGCGAGCAACAGTATTAACAACCAACGAAAAGTGTGGACAAGGAATTTACAATGCGTACTTTAAAAGTATTTACTGACTGCCAGCAACTTGGCAGCACAACGAACACGAGCGCTACTGAATATGAATAATTCGAATTACTTAAACGCGTATTATAAAGTTATTTATATACAATTAATTATATAACATAGCATTTTGGTGTGTGGGAAATTTGTCGTCTTAGTGGTAAGTTGATTTAAGTTGATTAGTATTTACTTAAGCGTAGTTAAAGCCTAGAACTAACTTATATACATACATATATTCTAACTTGAATATTTTTCAACCACATTTACAATAAAATCAAAACAAGTTTGCTGTACGAATATTAAAAAAAAAACAAAAAGCGTTTAATGGACTTTTGGTAGGAAATTCACTTTAATTAAACGACAGTATTCGATTTCCTGCAACGCTGTGCGCGTCATTTATCACTTTGATAAATAAGCCACGCTGGCCACATAAATTCAATAACACGTTCCTATGCGACGCTACGCCTGCACGTACACGCACATGTACGTACGCTAATGTTGTTATCCTTAAGGCTTAAATTGTGCACATTTGTCGACTTTCACACGAAATTCAAATTCAAATCAGAACATGACTCGCAGCTTATGCACGAGCTGGATGCGGCATGGAAGCGACGCAACGGCACGTTGCAGCCGCCCAATGAAATGACAATAAAAATAGAATTGCAAAAAAAAACGTTTATTTCCTTCTTGTCTTGGGCCAAGCGACGACCACTTCACTCCACTACACTCAGCTGAACCGTCTTGATGCGGCTGTAATCTAATGCAAATCTTGAGAACGATTACCGCGCGCACCGGCGCACATACGTTCGCTACACGTATGCGCTAATTCCAGGCGGGCTGACACACAGGCGACCGCGAGAGTGCAGCGCGAGAGCGACACTTGGCGTTCGCATTGTAGGCGCGCGTGCTCGTGCCCGCTGTGGCACGTTATGTGTGTTTAAATCAAACTGAGGGTATTTAATAAATTAATTCCTGTTGTTGTCGTTTGCTGAGACAACTGAGACATCTATCACGCGGCCTCGAAGCATGTCGTACCCACGGCACGGGCACTGGCAGCAACAGCAACACCAGCCAGAGTGCAGCAATTGGAGCTGTGTCCGGGCGCACAACACCTACAAGCGGCAAGCGAAACATTTTTGTTTTTACACACACACACACATTTAAGTAAAAAGCGCGCTGCATATGGCAAGATGCTGCGGGAAGCGACAGGCAACCAGCCAACCAGCCAGCGAGGCAGTTGTCGCATTCAACATGATAATCCAAAAAGGATTTGGTGCCACGGTCGCCAGCGTTGGTGCGCGGCGCGCGCGTTGGCTGACTGGCTGAGTGGCAAGGTTGTTGCAATATTTTTCAATTTTTGCTTTTTTGAACTGCCTCTTAGTTTTGCCATTCCTGCGGCAGCGGCAGTTGGCAGCTCGAAAACACTTTAGCAAAGCGCAAAAGCGGCCCACCATTGCGCGCATTTGCTCGTGTTGCGCGTGTATTCCGCAGGCATTTTGCAATCGTCGTCACACTTTAGTACAAGTTCATCTAGCCATGTACGAGTGTGTGTGTGTGTGTGAATGTACGAGGGCTGCGCAACGGCGACGTCCTGCAGCAAAATCAAATAGAAAACAAAAAGCCAAAACAAAAAAAACCGAAAAAATGCAAAAATGCTGCCTGCCTGCAACTGCCAGCCATGTGGAAATTTTAATTCCATACAAAATGTGGTTTTGTTGCGCATGCGTACGTATTTACAAACAAACTTACATACAAACAAACACTCAAGCGGACGACTTTTGTTGGTTGTTAGCTGTTAGCTGGTGTTGCTGTTGGATGCTGTTGCTGCCGTTGATGTTGCTGTTGTTACTGTCACATTTCATGTTTTGACATGGCGCAAGTGCTGCGCGCAAAATTCACTAAATGTTGTTTGTTGTTGTTGTTATTGTTGATTTTTTTCCTGCTGTAAGCCGTAAGTCGAGCTAAGTTCTGAATGGGAATTTGTGTGATTGTGTTAGTGTTATAGGATGAGGTGTTGTCGTTGATTGTTTGCGAGGGAATTGGTGAGGCAATACACACAAGATTGAGGAGTTAAGCTTTTGTTCGGTGTTTTCTCTGATTCATGAGAAAACAAAAGACTTGAGCAACAAACTCAAACTGTTTTCTATTGTTATGCAAAGAATATGCTGCACATATGTAAATATTTGAAAGTATAGATTCAGTGCCGAATATAAATTGTTAGAAACCTAAACAACATTAAAAACAATAATAAAAATAATAAGAAGAATATTCATAAATATTGTAACTCAGAAACAGAACAGAAATTTCAAAGTTGTACTATACATGAATAGTTGTAACATTTGAGGTGAACCAGAAAAATGATAGAATTTTTACGCATTCAGCATACGAAAATGTCAGGAGTTAGGATCCTGGTATATTCGAGTGAAAGTATCTATAAATATTGCAGTTTCTTGCTATATTAGTCAATTGCATCTTGGATCTACTTTAGTCAACATGTCCAGCCCGCAAGAGCGCTGCCGCAAATTAATACTGGACATTTACTTGACTGATAAGACGAAGTCTAGACTAAGCATTGCACGGGAAAGCAAAGCGAGCGTAGCGACGGTTTATAATGTTATAAACAACTACAACGCGGGAAACTCCATCTAGAGAGTCGAAGAATCAGGCAGAAAAACGGGTCCAAGTAACCCAGAAGTGCTGAAAGCTATGTGTTAGCACATATCGGAATATCCCCACGAGGTCGACTCGACATGTTGCAGCTGCAGCAGGCACATTGCAATCAACTGTGATGGGATATAAGCGAAGTCAAGGATTAAGGACCTACAAACAGCAGAAAGTGCCTGACAGGTCGGAAGCGAAAGAGAAAATAGCGAAGACGCGGGGTCGAAAACTGTATGACGATTACGTAACCAAGTTCGATTGCGTGATTCTCGATGATAAAACCTACCGTAAGGCGGACTTCAAGCAGTTGCCTGGGAATGCCTATTTCACTACAAAGAATAAGAATGGAACACATAGAAAATACTCTGAAGTGAAATACACCAAATTTCCAAAACGCTTCATGGGTTTTCAAGCTATTTGCACCTGCGGTCTACGGAACAAGGCGTTCATTACGACAGGAACAATTAACTCTAGAATTTATATAGAAGAATGCCTGCAAAAACGCCTTCTACCATTTATTGAACAGCACAAAGGAACAGTTTTGTTTCGGGCAGACCTAGCGACAAGCCACTACTCCAGGTCAACTATGGAATGGTATGAAGGAAATTGTGTCACGGTGGTCCCAAAAGAGGCAAATCCTCCCAACTGCCCGGAACTTCGGCCTATAGAAAGATATTGGGCTATAATGAAGCAAACCCTAAGAAAAACAAAAAAAGTTTGCAAAAATGATGTACAGTTCCGAAATCGATGGAAGCAAGCCTGTGCAGTAGTCACCAAACGTACTGTCTAGTCTCTAACTAAGAACTTTAAGAAAAATATAAAAAAATTTTGCAACCGCTAATTATATTTCATTAAATTTTTTTGTGAATTCGAGTTTAAGAAATGTATAAGAAACTGCAGTTTATTTTAATAAAATCAGACGATTCATTTTTTTAATGTGTCCTTAAAAATTCTAAAATTTTTCTGATTCACCCCTTAAAATATTTGTAACACATTTAAAGCCTCAACACATTAAAAAAAAATTTAATAATAAAAATTAAGTAACTTAACATTCGAGCTCCTTAATAACATAAAAAAAATTTAATAATAAAAATTAAGTAACTTAACATTCGAGCTCCTTAATGACATAATGTTAGACGGCTTAGCTCGTGTTGCAGCGGCGAAAAGTCTGTTCTGGTGCTGTCACAGCCAACCAGCCAGCCGGCCGTTGTGCAGACATAAATATTTTGTGCAATTTTTTTTTTTAATTTTTATGCACATCTGTATGAATGTATAAGAATTTAACATTGGCGTTCACACTCATATAAACCTACCCACATGTGTACGTTTGTATGTGTTTGCATGTCCATAAAGAACGCTCAACTATAAAAAAATCTAACAAATGAAAATCTCCAAAAAAAAATGCGCACAAAAATCATTACACAGACACTCAACCATACATGAGTACAATAAATGAAAAGTTTGCAACAACAACCACAACAAAAACCCACACCAAAGCAATACAAACAAATTTTATGCGTTGTGCCGAGGCCAAATGTACAAATGCATTAATTTCGAATGCAAAGCATTCATTCATGCGGCCACTTCCTTAGCACAACTTTTGGCGACTTCCAACTGCAAACGCCGCTGTGGGGTGGACCAGCAACAGCGCACACCAACAACAACAACAACTACCATTGCACATGGCATTCGAAAGAAATTTGAGGCTGTGCAACTTTTGCTTCAAATATTTCTCTTTTTTGGTTTGCACACCGCTCCACACATGTGTGGTGACGTGGCTGTTAGTGTTGTTGTTGTTGTTGTTTTGGTAGTGTTACCACTTTATGCTGTTTTGTTGGTGTGTTCTTGTCATTTCGCGTCTCTGCGCGTTTGTGTGTGTGTGTGTTTTAGTATCGCACAATCAAAATTGGCGCCCACATACGAGTGTCGTAGGTGCTTTTAACTGTTCTTTTCGATTTTTATTTCTTTGCACTTTGGCTGCAATGTTTTTTTCGACTGGTACATGTATTCATTGTAGGTGTAGGTAAGTGTTGGTGTGTGTGTATGCTTCTTACATTTGAGTTGTTTAACTAAATATTTTTAAAAGTTAATTAATTTTAATTTCTTGCCAACTCTATATTTGTATGAAATTAAAAATTATAACAAAATATCATTTTGTATCTACTTAAATTGTTTTTTCCATTCTAGAACATTAAAACAAAAGACTTAGGCAACAAACTTAATTTTTAACAAAAGCTATTGGAGTTTTCTAAGATCTATGACAAGGAGTACGTAGAGCATTAAAACAGCAGAACATTAAAACAAAAGACTAAGGCAACAAACCTAATTTTTATGAAAAGTTATTGGAGTTTTCCATGATCTACTTCAGCGATTTGAAAAGTAGAAAAGGCCATCTCTGTAGTATTTTTTAAGTTTTTTTTTGCAATAAGGCATGCCTGCAGGATTCTTCTTCAGTAAAACGTTTGGGATAGGGACATTTGCATGTTTTTCGATAGCCAGGCTTCCATTAAAGCGCTCACTCACAAATTAGTTAGAGACTGTAAGAATTTGCTGAGGTTGGTGGGCTGTAAAGGGGACCTCAACATCTGGATACACGAAATTCAGTCAATTAGACAATTTGACTTCTTCATGAAGCTTAGCAAATTTGATTCACCCAACTGTTTTCTATCAAATTTTAGTCAATAAATTAAATTTGAATTTAAATTATATTCATGAAGTTATCAAATTTGAAAGATTCAACTGTCTCTAATCGAGTTTTATTTAAGAACACCAACGCGACATCTCTATTCTTTAGATTGGACAATTTGATAGATCTAACTTTCTAATCAAATTTCAGTCAATAAACCAACTTGACTTCTTCATAAAGTCCATCAAATTTGATAGATCCAACTGTCTTTAATATAATTTTAGTCAGTAAACCAATTAAACTTATTCATGAATTTATCAAATATCAAAGATTCAACTGTCTCTAATCGAGTTTTATTTAAGAACACCAACTCGACTTCTCCAAACTTTAGATTGGACAATTTGATAGATCTAACTTTCTAATTAAATTTCAGTCAATAAACCAATTCGATTTCTTCATAAAGTCCAGCAAATTTACTAGATCCAACTGTCTTTAATAGAATTTTAGTCAGTAAACCAATTAAACTTATTCATGAAATTATCAAATTTGAAAGATTAAAATGTTTCTAATCCAGTTTTATTTAAGAATACCAACTCGACTTCTCCAAACTTTAGATTGGACAATTTTATAGATCTAACTTTCTAATCATATTTCAGTCAATAAACCAATTCGATTTCTTCGTAAAGTCCAGCAAATTTACTAGTTCCAACTGCCTTCAATAGAATTTCAGTCAGTAAAGCAATGCATCTTCTTCATGACAGCTCAACTTCAGACTTCAGCTAGAAAGAATCTTAGGTCCCAAAAAAAGCTACACTGTAGAGCTGAACATTGACTTTGCAAGTATTCTAATTTCTCGTTTTCTTCTCAATGCATCATCAACATTAAACAACCTTCTTCAATCAATATATTTTATACAAGCAGCACCATCAAAAAAAACACCAACAACTCAACCACTCACTACAGCAACAATAATCATAACAAACTTTTATTTATTCGCACGTAAAAGAATTTATGCAGAGAAATTATTTTGCATACGTGCTCAATTTTTGTACATTTTTTTTGTTCTTGTAATGTTTATGCAGTGACGTTTTGTTGTTGTTGTTGAGCTTTTATTTTGCTTAATTTTCAATGCGTTTTGTATTTGTAATGAGGCTTTTAGAATAAAGTGCGCTTTAGTATAAAAAAGGAAGATAGCTGCATTCAGTCTTGCAGTGCCGTCCGTTTTTGTGTTTAAGTGGTTGTTGTTGCTGTTGTTTTTTTCGGTATTATTATTATTGTTGCTGTTGTATGTGTGGCAAGGAAAAGCAAGAACGCTGCGCGTGCGCAGACATAAGTTTTTGTACGGGCGGGAGTTTTTATCTCTCGGGCATTTTACTGTTTTGTCGTCATTGTTATTAGTGTTGTTGTTGTTGTTTTTATTATTTTGTCGGAATAGTAGTTATTGTTCTTTAGCTTTTCTTTTTGTCTTCTTCTTTGGTTTTTGGCAGCGTTTGTTGTTGCAATAAGGTCAAATGTTGTTGGCAAAAATTTATGTGTTTTCTGCAATCTTTGTGTGTGTGTGTGTGTGTTTGTTTGAGTGCTTGTGTGGTGTTATGTGAGCATAGACTATTGCACGAGCACGTAACGTTTTCGCGGGTTTAATTCCTTTAGTTCTTTTGTTTGCACATTTGCTGAATGCGAATGTCAAGTTTATGGTTTATGGCAGCCGCAGACTCAGACTCAGCTGACAAAAAAAAAAAACTGCAGATGACTTTGTAATTACGTTTTAGGAAACGTGGGGAGGTTGAAATTAAAATTTTCCCGAAGGTGCAAAGTAAATATGAATTTTGAAATATGCAATTTTTTTAAGTGACTTTGTGCGTTGGAAAGTTCTTTCTCGATTTCCAGTTAAAATTGTATGACATTTGGTTCACTGAAAGTGGACTTATGTCATCTGAAGTGATAATAAAAGGTCTTTCATTGAGGGCATAATAATTTGATATTTTAATAAAACATAGAATATTTAAGATATTGGGTTAATATAATAAATTTCGCGTGGAAGAAAGAGCCAACCTTAACTTGTGTTTTAAACAGTGAATTGTGTATCGAAATAATTCAACTAATGCCACAAGTTTATGGTGATAATTGTTTATACCGTAGCAGAGTTCATGAGTTGTATATGAGATTTAAAAATAGCTCTGAGAGCATTAGTGATGGTCAATCAAAATCTGTGATCACCGCAGTTTCCAACAAAACTGTGTGTGAATTCATCGAAGATTAGTCAAAATCTTCATTGAAATGCATGAAATTGGATTTAAGCATCTCATAAAAATAAACTTGTTGCATTTTAACCAGAGACTCTAACAGTTATAAGTTTTATTTTAAAAATCAATGTTTAAGAGTTATTTTTTTACTTTTATTTAATGACTTTCGAAATTTATTTTACTTGTCCTAGATAGCAATTATTCAGTCAGTGACATTTTTTTATAAAAGTCATCAATAAAAATCAGTAAGTGACTTATTTATAAAAGTCATGAAAAAATCATTCAATGACTTTTATTTTTTCAAAACATCAATAAAAATCATTCCGTGAATTTTATTTTTTAAGTCATTAATAAAAATCATTCAATGACTTTTAGTATTTATTGATGACTTAAAAAATAAAAGTCATTGAATGATTTATTTGATGACCTTTTATAAATAAAAGTCACTTACTGATTTTTATTGATGACTTTTATAAATAAAAGTAACTTACTGATTTTTTATTGATGACTTTTATAAATAAAAGTAACTTACTGATTTTTTATTCATGACTTTTATAAGTAAAAGTCACTGACTAATTTTTATTGATGACTTTTTTAAATAAAAGTCACCAATAATTGCTATCACAGGACAACTAAAATAAAAATCGAAAAAACTGGTTTTTGTAGACTAATATGAAAAAAATCAAAAATAATTATTGTAGAATTTTTAAAATATAAATAAAAAATAATTCTTATTTTTTAATTTTCCCATAAAAAAATACAAAAAAAGTTGATTGCCAAGTTTGATTCTCGGTGCGAAAAGAAATGTATTGATATATTTCATTTATTTTTATGACATTTCCTTCATAGTAATTTTTTCAAATATAGTTTTCATAAATAACTGTTATTACCGGTCCCTGATTTTAACTGAATATTTGGCCACCAAAAATTGTGTGCACCATTTATTTTGCACAAGTTGACTAATGCCATCACATCGATAGACATTTGTCAATGATTTTTTACTTAACATTGCATTTAAACGATCAAGAAAAATTATTTTGCTGATGAAAGAAAAACGTTTTGAGAACGAAGAAACCATCTAAAACGCTTCTATCGACATTCTGAAGGTCAAGGACCTAAAATACTCATTCGAAATGATTTTGGATTGTGAAGATCGCTGTATTGAGTCCGAAGGAGACTTTTGAATCAAATAAATAAGTTTTGCCAAAAAAAAATATTATTACTATTTTTAAAAAGTTCTGTTTACTTTGAAATACATTTTGAAAAAGAAATTAGATTAGATGAGGATTAGGTTATGTTAGATGAGCCCTAGAAAAATTACTTAAGCCAAAAAGATTCACTGTGATACTATAATTTTAAAAAGTGGAAAAAAATGGATGCTATTTTCGATTATTTTTCTCCCCTGAGGCCAGGAAATTAGGTTAGATAAGGATTAGGTTATGTTAGATTAGTCCCAGAAAACTGACTTAACCCTAATTCCCAGAATTTTAAAAGTAACGTAAACCCAGAAGTAAGACTGTCAGGCTTATATGAGCTAAATTACTGAAAACATTTGTTTAAAAAGTACAAAAACTGTCTAAAATATTCAATTTATAAATGCAATATAATTCTAACATTCCATTAGAGGATCACTTAAAATAATGGAATCGAAAATCTTTTGGATTTATCACCATTTGAAATCTTTAGTGAGACTGCGAGGCTCACTTCTGGGAATTAGGGTTAAGCCAACAAAAATCGCTGTGATACTATAAACAAAATTTATGCTGCTCTCGGTTATCCTTCTCTCCTGAGGTCGAGAGATTAGGTTAGAAAAAGATTAGGTTATCTTAGAATAGTCCTAGAAAGCTTACTCAAGCCAAAAGAATCGCTGTGATGCTAAAATTTAAAAAATTGATGCTTCTCTTGGCTACATTTCTCCCCTGAGGCCGAGAGATTAGGTTAGATAAGGATTAGGTTATGTTCGATTAGTCCTTGAAAACTTACTTAAGCCAAAAAGAATCACTGTGATGCTAAAATTAAAAAAAAGGTGCTCCTCTCGGTTACATTTCTCCCCTGAGGCCGATAGATTAGTCCTAGAAAGCTTATTTAAGCCAAAAAGAATCGCTGTGATACTAAAATTTAAAACGTAGATGCTTCTCTTGGCTACCCTACTCCCCTGACGTCGAACGAGAACCATCTGAATTCCTTAAAAAAGAGGAAAATACTGGCTATATTAATCTTTGCTAAGCTCGTCAGCTTGTCGGAGAAAGAAGCTCACAGAAGACAAAGTCTTCTTCTAGCCAGTGCTGGGTAGTGACACTTCAGATGTGGAACATTCTTTTATGCATTCAGCGAACCGCAACTACAGCAGCGGTGGTTGAAGGGGGTTTGAGTCGTTGGACGCAGTCGTGAGTCGTGTTGAAGCGCAGTATTTGCTCACTCCTGTTTGGCCTAAAAGATGTCCTGGTTGAACTGTAGATTCCATACGAGCTCTCTACCGTCCAGGGTTGATTGGCCAAGCGGAAGTACGCCTGCCTAACTGACACCGTGACGATCCCAAGAGGATGTCACTACTTATGTACGGAAGTAGCTGGAAGGAAAACGCTTTTTCTGGTCCCATGGTCAACTAAACACTTGTCAGCTATGCCGTTGCGATCAAATACCCATAGTAGATCTTCTTAGTCTGATCAGCTCCAGCACTTTGCTACCAATTTCGCAAACGTATAGACACAACAACTAAAATAACTCGAACCGAAAAAAATGTCTCAATCTGCCATCACCCAACAACACTACCACTACGCATTCATTGCTCAACTGAAAAAACGAAACCGAAAACAGCAAACAGCGAAGAAGACTGCAACCATTTCAATCAGCTATTAAAGCAACGAACTTTTCCACACCGTCGCGGCAATGCAAAACGCTTGCAAATCCACATCATAATCATAAACATATCCCAACGATTGCGCATAATATTGGCAGCAATGGCAGCGGTGGTGGCGGCGGCGGCAGTCGTAGTGGCTAAAAATAAAGATCAGAAAAATGCAAAAAGCAAAATGCACGATCATAATCTATTTTATCATTTATAATTGAAATTTTTACGTAAAAATATATTCATAAATGTCTTTCAGCTGCTCATATTGCATTGGCGGCAGCTATGCCCAGGCAAGGACAAAGTCACAGATGCAGTCGCAGTTGCATTTGGAGTTGGAGTTGCAGAAAAAAAGGGTCTAAGCAACGCCACAAACCAAAGCGAAATGTAACTTCTGCAGCTCCACCTTCGCCTACTTGCGCTGCCAACACATAGCGGCCCATAGTAATGCAACAACAACAAAACAACAACAACAACAACAACATTGCTACAGCAAAAGCAACACCAACAGCCACAACAACAACAACAACAACAATAACAACAACAACGAATACGACAATAGTAACAACAACAGCAACAACGCAACCAGCAACGATCAGCCAGCTAGCAGCAATAACAGCAACGACAAGAACTTACAGCACAACTTACAGCAATAACGACCAAAGAACAGCCTATAAAAATTTTGTCTTGAATGTCTTTTCGCTTTTCGTGTAGTTTTTTTTTTTCGTTTGTTTGTTCATTTGCTTGCTTTGTGTTTACGCTTCTTTTTGCAGCAACTGGGGTCCTGCGGTTGCTGTTATTGTTGTTGGTGTTTTGTTTTATTGCTTGGCAAAGTAAAGCACAATAAAACGACGTCTTTGTCCTATGAAATGTGGTGCTGCACCCCGCCAACAGTTTTGTTGCCAATGCTATCGACGCGGACCGAACTGTGGCTGCGGCTGCGACTGTTACTGCTGCTGTTGTTACTGTAGCTGCTGCAGAATGCATGTTGCCTTTGGGCGCGCAGCACTCAAATGCATTGGCGTTGCTACTATTGGCAACAGCAACAGCAACAGCAACAACAACAACAACAAAAACAACAGAAATAGTTCGCATTCCTATTCTCTCATAGTTTTGTTGCTTTGCATTGGTTTTTGTTGTTATTGTCGCTTCTCCGCAACGGCAGCAGCAGCAACAGTCACTGCAGCCGGGAATCGTTCGTTGCCGTCGAGGTGGGCAGGCAGTGTGCAGTGTGCGGCGCGCATTGCGCATTGCGCAGACATTGCGTGTTTTCGTAATATTCCTCAAAAGATAAAAATGTGACCAAGCAGGCACGCAGACAGCCAACCAGCCAGCCAGCCAGCAGCGTGCAGGCTGAAAGGCAGCCGGAAAGCAGCAATGGCAACAGCAACAGTCGCAGCCGCTGCAGCAGGCATTCATAAAGGAGTAAAATTGCTGCGCCAAGGCGAATAAAGACTGTGGATATTTTTTTTCTTGTTTTCGTTGTTGTTGTTGCTTATTTTGCTCTGCTTTTTAGTGCTTTTGCCGCGTAGCGACAGTTTTGCGATGAGCAACAACAACAACGGCAACCACCATTACAAGAAGGAACTGCATAAAAGTGGAATGCAGTGCAGTTGCATTTTGCAGTTTATAACAAAAAAAATAAATTTTTATTTTTAGCAATATTTTGGTGATGAAATATTCATATTCGATTTCATGGAAAAACTTGTATTGCTGACAGTATCGCATGATAGTTTCAAAGTTAGTTATAATCATCAATTTACACAAAGTTTATTTAAAAACATATTTTATTTTAATGTTAACTAATTTGGATTTTAAATTAATTAATTAACTAAAATTTATTAATTTTAGTTTTTAATATAATTAATTAATTAATTTAAATGAATTAATTAATTAATTCAAATTAATTAATTAATTAATTTATCAATTAAAATTAATTAATTAATTTAATTAATTAATTTTAAGTAAATAAGCAATTACAAAAACAACAACTCTTCCTAACAACAGCAACCAAAGTAATAAAAATAACACAAATGAATTTATTAATTAAAATTAATTAATTAATTAAATTAAAAATTAAAAATTAATTAAAAATGAATTATTTAATTAATTTAATTAAATAATTTTAACTAATAAATTAATTTGTGTTACTTTTTATTACTTTGGTTGCTGTTGTTAGGAAAAGTTGTTGTTTTTTGCTCATTTACTTTCGCGCATATATAAATAATTTTCTAGCGATTTTTGTGTACTTTGCTCGTTTGCATTGTTTGCATTCGGAATGCAATAACTTTTGGCTGGAATTTGTGAAATATTTTCAGCTCATGTACAGTGTTGCCACAGTGTTGGTTTACCATTGTGGCAATAGTTACAGCATTGAAAATTTAATAATAAATGTAATACATAGTAAATAATAACTAATAAATAGAAAATAGTAAATTATGAAATTTAAATCAAATAAAAAAAAAAATATAATGATAAAAAAATAATAATTTTAAATTATAGAAAGCAAGTACAGTGGTGTCTGGATATAGTGAACTAATTATTGCAAGGCCTGTTCACTGAGGTTGTTCACTATATCAAGGTCAACATTTTTGTTCAAAAACTCGTTTTATTTGCTCAAAATACAATTTTGTTTTTTGCTTCACAATTTTTTTTCTATATTTAGAGGCTCGATGTCAAAATTTGGGTGTTCACTATATCGAGGTGTTCACTATATAGGGGGTTCACTATACCCAGACAGGACTGTAATTCAAAATGAATAAAAAATAATAATAAAAAATAAAGAAAAAATAATAAATATTAAATAATAACAAATAAATAATAAATAAATAATAAATAATGAATGAAAAATTATTAGTACCGAATTATTAGAAATATTAAATAAAAAATAAGAAATAAATACTTATAAATAAACAATAAATAATGAATAATAAATAATAACTAATAAATAATAAATAATAAAAAAAAAATAATAAATAATAAAAAAAAAAGAATAAATTATAAATAATAAATAATAAGTAATAAATAATAAATAGTAAATAATAAGTAATAAGTAATACATAATAAATAATAAGTAATACATAATAAATAATAAATAAAAATAATAAAAAAATAATAAAAAATAAAAATTTATAAGCAATGAATGAACGATAATAAATAAAAAATAATAAATGAAAGCTACAGGGTGGCGTATCACCTTATCGGCAGATGCTATAACTTTTGCAAATGGTGGCAAAATTACATTTTGGTTTGACATTAATTGATTCATTCATTCAATCATTAATTCATTCAATCATTAAATCATTCGTTCACTCAATCAGTCATTCATTCATAAACAAATTAGAGCCCAAGTACACTGAGTGACAATTTTTGCGCCACCCTTTATAAATCAGTTGCATTTGTTCTTTGACGACAAGAATACTCACTCATTCACTCATTATTTCATATTGCTGTTTATTTTTATTGCTTCAAGAATCTACCCGATCTGCGGATAAATTTGAGTACACGCTGGATTTCTAACGAACCAATATTTACTCTGTTGACTTTAGCAGTGCCAGAAACCTCGCATCTGATTCTGGAAAACAATAATTTTTTAAAGTAAAAAATATTACATATGAAATTCGCTTCGGTAGTCGAGTGTGAAGTGCACTGAGCTCCCAACCCTGAGGTCGTAGGTTTGATTCCCACTTAAGGATCGGCCCCGCATTTATCCAAATTTTCTTTACATCTAATTGCTGGCAATGCCACCAACTTTTCCCTTTTTTTCAATCTTCTTAGCATTTCAAAAAAAGGGAATGTTTCTATTCCTTCCACTTCATTCAGGGGATGAGAAGCACACAGCAGATTATCCTAAGATCCTAATTTTCAGTACTCGTACCATCAGCAGCGCTCATCGAAGCCACCAACTCTATGCTATCCACTTTCTATAGCTCGATTACTACTTAAGACTTGGCTCCGTAATTTTCTTTACATCTAATAGTTCTCCAACTCATCAACATTTTCTGAACAAATGCTCAACCTTGGGACAAGTTTCTATAGCAGCTGAATTGCTTCATTTTTTGAAAACAGCTGACCTCAAATAGAAAAATAAATCACTATTTAAAGCACCTATCCCTTCTGGCTTAGGAGCTGCATTCGATAGAATTGTTGTCTCACAATGTACCCAAACATTTCTATCTACTTCGGCCATGTAAAACGAGTCGTCATCACTCTTACCGCGATTCTACAGTTTCTTCTGTCTAGTTGCACAAGAAACCCAGATATGTTGTTGGTTAAGCCAGTCAAGTTTCAGCTCACTTTGCGCATCTGTAGACCTTTTACTTGCGATTGTGTACAAGAGCAATCTAAAACTAAATCATGGCCTTAATGACCTCTAGGAAGATGTAGAAGAAGACCGAGCGGGCTCCACACTAGCAAGAAGTAGGAGAAGAACAAACAGGCCGGGGTCCAGCTTGCAATATAATTTTCGTGAGATTGTATGAAATTTCATTCCTCCATGTCTATGCATCCAGAGACCCATGTACAACAGTCTATAACCTTGGACCGGACCTGCAAAATCAAACTATTATACGAGTAGAACAGATCACTGAGTGAACAGATAATGAAATTTATTTGTTGTATACAACGAAAGCCCAGAAAATTTCATTAATCTTAATTTATTGGTTCGAAAGTTATTAAAAAAAGGCGGACGCTGCAATTCTAATGAAGTAAAAATTCAAATTTATTTGTGTATCAGTATTTTAAATAATAAAAAGATACAAAATCAATGAAGCGAGAATAAAGAAAATAAATGAAATTTTGACACGTGGTCAAGGAGATTTTGGGTTTTAACATACTTACCTTTCAAGAAAGTTCGATGTAAATTTTCAAGGATATAAAGGATTAAAATTTTCAAAGGACCTTTTTCATATCCTTTTTTACAAATAGATAAACATTTATTTTATTTAAATTTCTGAGCCTTTGCTCTTTCATTTGATATACATATCTCCATATTTTAACGAGGTTAAGTATTTTTTATTTATTTTTTATTCCCTTCAAAATTTTGAAGTCCTTTTAAAATGACAAAGAATGTAGAAATGAAAAACTGAGTACGCCGTATTACTATATTTGGTCTCTAGTTTCACGCACATATGGATTTTTCGCGGTGTAAAAAATTCTGTTGCACGGTGTTATCAATGAAATGATTCAGCACCTCATCAAAAACAGAGCCCGAATTTGTAGGAAAAACTGCATTACTTAATGTTCGATTGTACAAAAGTTTTTACAATAATATTTGAAATAAATTTTAAAGTGATAACTTTCATATTTTCTGCATCACGCCACTGTCGTATTGCAGTCGTAAAGTTAAAATTTTAATGCAAGTACACAAAGCAGTTTGAGCGCATTCGTGAAAATGCATTTTTTGTTCGATTTGTTTTGTTCTGCGAAAAACTTTGCGAAAAAGAAGTATTGCCCGCGGATGGGTAACTTTGATTAGTAATCGAATTGGCGATGGTAAAGAACGCAATGAATGGTTATTAATAGTGAGCGGAAAAAAATTGCGAGCTGCTGTGCCGCAAAGAAAGGTCCTTTGGGCCGTGCACTGCACTGCACTGCATTGCGCTGCAAATTTCATGCATTTCAATGAATTATAATGAGGCAATTGTTCATGCTCACAAAGAAACAGCAACAGCAGCAGCGCCAGCACAACAGCAACACAAACAAAAAAACAACAGCATCGCCCCGACTCGTGGTGCATAATTTTCATTTACGAAAACATTAAAATTACTAAATTCGAATGTGTGTAAATCGAACGGAAGGAATCGCTTTTGCAGCGCACTTTCTCACGTTAATTTGTGCTATAAAATTATTTCATTTTAAATGTTTACCCTCACGTTGAATTGCGTCTCCGCCTTCGTTCACACTTTCTTTACATTTCGCAGTCGCCGGTTGCACGGCCGGTGCGTCTTTCAATTAAGTATAACACATTGGCCACGCTTCGCTCGCGTATGCAGCCAACTGAGAATCAGATGAATTTCAAAACTGACGATAACAGCAACGGCAGCGCTGCACCGGCAACAACAACAGTCAGCCAACCAACAACAAGAACAATAGCCACACCATGATGGCCATTATCATCAACATCATCGTCATCATCATCATCGTCATCGTCACCACCATCGTTGGCCACAACAACACCACAGGCGCAGACTCAACACTCACTATCAGCTTCGTCGTCATCATTATCGTCGGTCAACTGTGCGCACAGGAATTCCAACGCCGGTCAACGCCAACCAGGGGCGATGACGATGCTCCGAAAAGGTGAGCAAGGCATAGAAAATGCACGAACAAAACACAACGCAAAGAAAACAAATACGAAAGTGCATACGAATATGAAAACATAAGCGACGAAAAAAATGTGAGTGTGTAAAAAAATAAGAAAACTACAAACCAAGTTGACAACAACAACTGCCACAGCAGGAAAAAACACAACAGACGAAAATACAGCGAGCAGTGGCGGCCACGACGCAAAGTGGGAGAAGCAGTCGAAGCAGGCGAAGAAGTCATAAGAGGAATATATTCATTAAATACCTGTCGATCAGTGCGCATATCCCAGCCCAATAATGAGCGTGCACACGGGCAGCGCCTTTCCCACTCCAGCCGCACACGCACACACTCAACACTAACACACGCGCATGCGCTCAAATTTCGCTCCGGCGCTCTTGCGCGGCCTTTCTGCGTTTGGTTGCATTCAATGAACCGGCCTGCGTGCGCTTGTTGTTGTTGCTGTTGTTGTTGTTGTCATCTGACAGCGCGTGTAAAAGACCGAGAAGTTACCTGCCAGCCAGTCAGACAGCCAACCCATGCCATATTAGACACAATCAAATTCCATTAATATTATTAAAAGTTTGTAGTTTGTATTTTGGTTTTTACTTCTACGTGCGCGCCGTTGTTGTTATGGCCCCTTATTCCTGTCTGTCTATTTTTATTTTGCATTCTTGTTTGTGTATATTTACGCCTCTCTGCTGCTGCTGCGCCGTGCGCTGTTTCTCTATATTTTCCTGCCCAATTGTTTTTATTGTCTGTTTGCTTACTGCCAACGCTGTTGTTGTTGTTGTGTGGTTTTTGTTTGATTGTTTTGAACCTTGTTGCAATGTATGGCAAGTGCGCTGCTGTTGTTGTTGTTCAGTTTTTTTTTTTGGTTTATTGTCGTCGTTCAACAGCAATGGCAATAACAATTGGTGTTGTATTTGTGCGCTTTAAATTTGGCGTGAAGAAATCAAAATTAAGAAAACATATTTGTCTTTGCGGGCTACACATTCCATGCGGTGCGGTGCGGTGCGGGGGTAGTGAAAGAACGTCAGAGGTGGTACGAGTTGAATAGATTGTTAAAGGGGGTAAGAAGGAATTTATGTGAATTTTATTGCATAAGCTTTACTCACCTGCTTGTCGAAACAAAAGACTTAAGAAACGAACGCATGAAGAAGAATGAACCTTGGACAGAGTAAAGTGTTAGTTTAAATTAAAAATTGTAATGGAAGTGGTTCGTTTAAAAGTAGGCAATAAAAACAATGAATTGTAGGTGGGTTGTAGGTGTATACAAATTTCCTGATTCTGGCCATAGTTCATTGCATTCAAAAAAGTTTGGCAAAACAAACGACTTAAGAAACGAATTAACCTTTAAGAGAATAAAGTGTTAGTTTTAATTAATAATTGTAATAGAAGTGGTTAGTTGAAAAAAAATTATTAAATGTGACTACTGACTGAATGTGATTACAGTGACTGTTGGAGGGATTGTAGGTGAGTTGTTGTAGGTATACATAAATTTCCTGATCCTGGCCATAGTCCGCTGCATTCAAAAAAGTTTAAAGAGAGTAAAGTGTTAGTTTTAATTAATAATTGTAATAAATGGTGGTTAGTTTAAAAGAAAGCATTACAGTAACTGCTGGAGGAACTGTCGGTGAGATGTAGGTGTACACAAATTTCCTGATCCTCATCCTGGTCCATAGTCCATTGCATTCAAAAAATGTTGTCTAAACAAACGACTTAAGAAACGAACGCGTAAGGGTAAATAAACCTTACAGAGAGTAAAGAGTTAGTTTAAATTAAAAATATAATAGAAGTGGTTCGTTTAAAAAAGTTTTTAAATACAGTGACTGCTGGAGGAATTGTAGGTGTAAATAAATTTCCTGATCCTGTCCATAGCGCGTTGTCTACAAAAAAGTTTGTCGAAACAAACGACTTAAGAAACGAACGCGTAGGGAAAATAAACCTTAGAGAGAGTGAAGAGTTAGTTTAAATTAAAAATATAATAGAAGTGGTTCGTTTAAAAGAAAGCATTACAGTGACTGCTGGAGGAATTGTAGGTGAGTTGTAGTTGTACATAAATTTCCTGATCCTGGCCATAGTCCGCTGCATTCAAAAAAAGTCAAAACAAACGACTTAAGAAACGAACGCGTAAATGAGAGTAGTCTTTGGAGAGAGTGCAGCATTAGTTGAAACTGAAAATTTCAATGGAAATAGTTATTTTATAAAAAATATTTAATATCCAGTAACGACTAAAAGAATTGTAGTTGAGTTGTTAGTGTAGACAAGGCGCCTGATCGTAGTCATAGTTTTTGAATTTCAGCAAAAAACATTTTTATTACTATTGCTCAATGTTTCCTCCTTTTTATTTAAATTGCCAGAGTTTCAGAGAATTTTTACATATCCAAGGAAATCCTTGCATTGATTTTTTCCATCATACAAGCCCTAACCACTATTACAGCTCAAAATAATAGACTTTATTTCACATTAAACCGAGGAGTACGTATTATTAGTGGCCACTTTTAGTTGCAGATATTTTAAGTTGTTCTGTTCAAAAATTAATAATAAAAATAAATAATAAATAATAAAAAAAATTAAAAAAAATGTTTCTCTAATAAACGATTTTTCAGCCTTTCAAAAGAGTATAAATACTCCACGGAATTTTCGACCAATAATAGTTAAAAGGTAATTAAAAAAATTATTATGAGAAAAAGCGTAGGGGTAGGATTTAATAGCGGTTAGGGCTTGTATAAGTAAGCTGTTGCTGCTTAAGCGTAGTGCGATCAGATATTTGTGCCTAAAATCAAATAGGCAACACTGTCAGTTTTTAGTTATTTAATAAGATTTTGTTTTACTTTGAGGGTTCTGGTATTATTGTTTCTAGAAGATATTCTAAAGTACATCTAATCTACCTAATCTGATGTGATTTTTTTTTGCACTCATCACTTCATAGTTCTACTGATAATTTCTAAACTAAAGAATTTTAGTATTAAATTCGGATTAAACAGGATAGCAACATTGGCAGTTCAATTCATTTTAAAGAGATTTGCAAACGATGTAGCGAACACTAGTGGGCTCGAAGCTTCTGGGGGTTCGAATATTTTTAAAATTTGTTGTTGTTAATTGTTACAAAAACTGTGCGTAGTAAATAAGGTTTCAGATGGTATTGGGATCAAGAGTTGTAAGCGGAAATGAAATTCTAACTTGGCCTCTGAGTCTGCCTCTTGCATGGACAATCGAGAGTTACAAGATGAACTCTATTCATGTTAAAGCGCCATCTCTTTCCCCATCGTGTCATGTGTGCTCTAATCATGTTAACCTTTGTGCCAATTTGCGGAAATTGGGGATCTTCCTGTACGACAACGCTCGACCACATGTGGCAAAAGTTGTCAAGGAATCTTTGGAGGCAGTTCAATTGAATATTCTACTCCACACGCCGTATTCACAGACATTTCTTCTTCCGAGCAGCACTTTTCTTCTTAAAAGAAGCCAAAAATTGGGTCGAGTCTTGGATCGCTTTTAAAAACGAGAATTTTTTCAACGCCAAATACTTTGATTAAAATATATTTTGTAACATTTCCTCTTAAGAAGCTTCAAAAATAAAAAAAAACAAACTTATTTTCTCAACAGGTTAATTATGCATCTAAGATCAGCTGGTGCTTTCGTTTGCTCAGAGTTAGGACCATTCTCCGATAGTTACTTTGGTTTTCTTCTTTGCACGTCTGTGTGTCAAATCCTAACACGCTTTAAGAACCCCGCTCATCACTCTCAGAATTTAGGTCTTTGCCCTCTAGTGGCCAATTAACAAGAAGCAGCCTATACGGATTAACCATAATGTACTGTTAAAAAGGTGTATTTCCTCACTCTGTCAATAACGGAACAACTTCTGTAACGTCGCAATAAGCTCTCCAAGACAGTCCCAATCTTTTTGGATTTTGCATAGCCAATTCATAATTGCCCTTCTTTTTTTCACAACAATCTCGTGTTTATATACGATAAATTAATATGCGGCCATATTGATAGCTTTTAATGTAATAAATCCAATTCTGTAAACTAGGTCACAACATAAATTCATCACAATTTGGTTTATTAAGCAATTTAATAATTCGCATCAACACCAAATGAAATTTTCACGGTTTTGTGGCCTTTCTCAGCCGATTGAGCTCATAAATTGAACTTTCTCCAAAAATCATGTAAACTATCAGCGAATATTTCCACAATCGACTGCATTGATTTGCTCTCAATTGAAAATGCGTTCAATGTGCCACGTATGTGTGAGTGTAAGTGTGTGTGTGTGTGTTGCACACACTCATCCTTTTGCATGTTAGGCCCAAAGCAGGTAACTATGCTCAATTTTCCATATCATTTTCCAATTTTCTTTGTGCTACGCTCCTCTTCTTCTTCATACATATGTACATATGTATGTATTTGCGTGTGTACATGTGCACTGCTATGCGTTATTCAAATTGTGTGCCCACGTGTATGGACAACTGCAACAACAACAACATTAACAAAATAAAAAATAAAGCCACACAGCAAACGACTCCAGAAGCGACGCTACGTATGCCCGCACATAGCAGCCGCCAGCCGTGAATGTTGAGCATAGCAAAACACCACGGAAAAAAAAAGGAAATAAAATGACAACAAAGTAACAACAACATCAAGTCGCACGACAAAAACAACAACCACACAGCGTAGCATAAGAAAAATGAGCATCGATAATTTTAATTTGAAACCAGTTTTCCTACTTTTTTTCAGCTTCTGCCGGAGGTTCAGTCGTTTTGGTATCTCTTTGCTTGCGCTGCTGTTGTTGTTGTTGTTGCTGTCTTTGCCTGTTGAAAACTGAAGAATTTTGTTTTGAGAATTTTTTCAACTTGGCGCGTTTTGCTTGTGGTTTTGTTGTACGTTGGGGACTTTCGGCAGTTGCAAGCAATATTATTGTTGTTGTTGTTGCTGTAGAGTTTTATGCTCACCGCTGCGCTGTCGTTGGTGTTGGTGATGCCCGACAGCATGCTGATGTTTTGGTTTTGTGAAGTCTTTTTTGTTGTTTTGTCTCACCAAAAAGTGAGCTCACAATTTTGCCGGCGGCTAAAGAAATTCAATTCTCAGTCAATTCTCTGCGGCAGCGCGTAAAAATTCCTCAAGTTTGCATTCGTCTGTGTGCAGAGCAAATATAATTCAAAGACAGCACTGAGAGCGAACTCTATTAGTGGAAACATGTGCTCGTGCTCTCTCGGCTCGCACACATACGAATGCAACAACGACTGCTACTGCAGTGAGTTGAAATTTTTCGAAAATTTAAGATGGAGGGTTGTCTGTCGTAGGCCACTAAGGAATGGAATTTCAAGGATTAAAGTAGAGTTGCCATGTTGCTGGGGTTAAGTGCATTTTTATTTTTGGTAGTAAGACATCTATCTATCTATCTATCTATCTATCTATCTATCTATCTATCTATCTATCTATCTATCTATCTATCTATCTATCTATCTATCTATCTATCTATCTATCTATCTATCTATCTATCTATCTATCTATCTATCTATCTATCTATCTATCTATCTATCTATCTATCTATCTATCTATCTATCTATCTATCTATCTATCTATCTATCTATCTATCTATCTATCTATCTATCTATCTATCTATCTATCTATCTATCTATCTATCTATCTATCTATCTATCTATCTATCTATCTATCTATCTATCTATCTATCTATCTATCTATCTATCTATCTATCTATCTATCTATCTATCTATCTATCTATCTATCTATCTATCTATCTATCTATCTATCTATCTATCTATCTATCTATCTATCTATCTATCTATCTATCTATCTATCTATCTATCTATCTATCTATCTATCTATCTATCTATCTATCTATCTATCTATCTATCTATCTATCTATCTATCTATCTATCTATCTATCTATCTATCTATCTATCTATCTATCTATCTATCTATCTATCTATCTATCTATCTATCTATCTATCTATCTATCTATCTATCTATCTATCTATCTATCTATCTATCTATCTATCTATCTATCTATCTATCTATCTATCTATCTATCTATCTATCTATCTATCTATCTATCTATCTATCTATCTATCTATCTATCTATCTATCTATCTATCTATCTATCTATCTATCTATCTTATCTTATTTCAACTAAATACGTACATATTGTATACATTATTACATATTCTGCGATCGACATTTTGCTACCATGGCAACCCTATGCCCATAAGCATGGTCGCTTTTCTTCACCGTGAAAATGAAAATAGAATCGCAGAGCGATCGTTGTGCAACAGAAAATCGTCTGAGCGCAGACATTTCTGCATTACAGTTCTAACTCTCGCGTCTAACAAGAACATGAAAATCGAAAATGTGAACAAGTGAAAAATTCCTGTTTTACCTGTACCGACCAACAGGTAGGTTAGTCGTCGTAGTCGAGTCAGCCGCTGTTGGGAGAGTGGCACTGAACAGCCCAGAAGCAGAATCGAACAAACCGAATCGATCGACTAGCCATGAAATATGGAAAGAGAGAGAGAGAGAGAGCTCAAAATTAACCCAACGTTTACGGTGCGCCGTTTCGGGCCAAAACAAGTTGCCGCATTTGGTGAGAGCATCTGTGTGTCTTTTGTTGTAAATTGTAAATGATGTTGCCAAACTGCTTTTCCAACTTCTTGGCGCTGTGTTGGTGTTGTCGTGGTTGCTGCCACTTTAACTTCAACGGCTAGCAGTGTGGCTAATGTTGTTGTTATTGGTTTTTTGTTGTTGTGGCAAGGTAGTGGTGTGAGTAAAGCGTTGCGTTGCGGCAGTAATGACCATTTTTTGTTTGTGTATTTTGTTGTTTTCGGGCCGCTATTGCTGCCACTCGGTGCGCTCTCGCGCTGTCAACAGCAGCGGCAGCAGCAGCAACAGTTGCGGCCGCTACGCAATCGCAATGCCGTCTCTCCAGTTTTGTAGCGACCGCGATTTTGTGCAGCAGCGTTGCGCGGATAAATCTCGATTTTGTTATGTGGAAATTTAATCGTGGCGTTTTGTGAGCGTTTCGCTGGCTTCTGGTGTTTCTTGTCAACGCTTCTAAATTGCAAGCACAACAGCCAACACAAGAAAATTGTTGCAAGCAAAATACAAAAAATTAAGAAAATAATTTCAAACGCCGGATTTATGCGTTCGTACCAATTGAAATTGTTTGTGTCGCAATGCAAGTTGCAAGCTGATGTGTCGCGTTGCATTTCTTGCCATCGTACACGCCCCTATACGTGGCCGTGTGTATGTGAGTGTGTGTGTGGGTGCATAAACAACAAGTTCAATTTGATGTTTGCTGCATTCGTAGCGTCTGTTTGGTGATTTTCATATCGCAATGTGGCGAGAGTTGAATGAAAAGGCACAAATGATGTTCTAAATGAAAAAAAATAATAATAATGAATTCATTTTGTATGTTGAAAAGTGGTATTAACAAGTGCTGAAGAGAATAAATGCAACATATATCAATGCGTGTAGCAAAAAGCGTCGTAATGCAGTGGCGAGCGAGCTAAAAAGGTGACAGCAAAACTGCCTTTCGGCTTAAATAGTAAAGAAAAGTTTGTATTCTCTTTGTGTTGGAATAAATACTAGAAAAACTCTTGGTTGTAGTATTTGATATGAGCTGTTTGTAGATTTTATTATTTGCTTTGAAGCGCTTGAAGGTTTGGCCGTCGTTGTGTGCCAGCAACAAGCGGCAGGCGACGGAAGTCCATTGTTATGTTAGTTGTCGCCAAGAACATTTTCAAAAAGTGCGTATGCGTTGAGAAGAATAATAGTAACATTTTTTGACTTCATAAAATTAAAAAAAATAAATACAAATTTAATAAATAAAAATTCCAAATAAAAATATTGCATTTCTTTGACCTGATAGAAATAAGTAGGTACCGAAATAAAACAAAGCAACAGTTGAATAACAAAAAAAGTAAAATTGTAATAAAGAGAATTGTAACAAAATAATTATAAATAATAATAACAATAACGTAGTAAATAAAATTTAATGTAATAATGCAAATTTAATAACTAAATGTATATATTTTGTTACTTCTTTTTTGTATTTTTCCTCAAGTCAAAGAAATATAAACGTTTTTGTATTTATTATCAATCCATTTTATGGTAAAATTGTTATAGAATTATTTTGTTTATTTTTCATAGTTACTTACTCATTTTTTTCAAGTCAAGGAAATGCAAAAAAGGTTCCAGCATGTTTTTTTTTGTTTTTTAATTCATAGAAAATACACTCAAAAGCTTTTCAAATGATTCCAAGGTACTGTCACACTCAAACTTTTAGTCACAAATATTCGTTGCTAAGTTTTATAGAATTTTAAGTCATGAAACAGCAGATTTTGTTAACATTTCACTTTTTTATGTCAAAGCAAGTATTCCATTTTTAAATCATATTCAAAAACCATTCAAAAATTTAGATAGTTTCGGGTTGGTTAGGGCAACTGCTTCTGTATGAGATGCGCTTAGGCCTATGTGACCCGTTGTGGTACTACGAATTTCATCTATTTGGATGTATGCAACACTGTTTTTTTTCAACATGTTTTATAACACACATTTCAAACGGATGGGGGAAGGGTAGAGTCAGATAAACATGCAAAAAGTGATACTTAAAAAGTGATATACTTGAAAATCTCTTTTCGCCTGAAATCTTTAAAAAACTTTTACACATGTGAGACTTTCCTAAAGCCACTTCTTTGCCCACTATTAAAATGTGTTAGGATGATTAGATTAGGTAGAGAAGGGTGTCTGTGTGCGGCAAATCTGCACTTCCACTTCTCGGAGGCAGAAATGGTCCCTTCTTATATATGAAGATAGCCAACAGTCTCAATCCGGGAGATATCAGCGCGACTTCTTAATGAAGGAGAGCAGATACGAGATTCCGTCGCACTATTCAACTCTCTCAGAAATCTTGACCCCCGGGTACGGAGTCAGAATTCCTGCAAAGTTGGGCAGTGTCACAGGAAGTGTGGTATAGTTTCTACCTCTTCTTCATCTCAGCAGCTTCTAAGCACAGATTCAATAGCTCAGTGTCCGGTGATGACTTCAATGAGCTGCCGAATGGAGGTTCGACGCAGGGACAGTACAGTATAGAATTATTTGTTCATGAGCATTTCTAAAAGATTAAATAATTCTTTAAATCTGCCATAAATTGTGTGATTGAAGGCAGATTCTGCGGTCCTGGGAAAATATTTCCCTAAGGGTGAAAGACAATAATTTTTCCTATAGATGGTTATAAAACTGTGCAGTAAAAAAATGTAGGTATGTTAAAAATATATTATTGTTGTTCTTGCATCCGTTTAGCTGCTATAGAGCCAAACTTCCTCTTTCTTTATAACCCAACAGCCTTAAAAAAACACAAATTTTTAACAAAACCTTAGGTTTTTGATTTATGTTAAGCTGAACAAGATTATAATCTAAGACCATACAAGATGAGATTGTCGATTCAAGGTGACTGAAGTAACGCATTTAACCCTTTCAGTCACAATGTCCAATATATTGGACTACAGCCCATACAATTCATACAGAACGGGTTTATTTTCATGTCGGAAAAGGTTAACTTATAATAAATATATAATTAAATATTTTAAAATTATTTATGACCCGCACATCTATTTGTATGTTTGAATTTAATAAATTTGATTTAAAACGCACCGCACAGCTCTAATGAGGAACACAACTTTAAGTACAACAACAAAACCTAAGAACTCAAAATTCCAGCTCATTAAGTAAACTACACAAGAAATATAAAAATAGAGATAAAAAATGGTTATATATTAAAAAAAACTGCAAAATACGAAAGCATCAATGAGGACACGTTGTAGTTTAAACGGAGAAAAGAAATGTGTTGTCATAATTAGAAACGAAGTTATAACAATAAAATATCAAAATTATTGCAAAAACACTTCACACCTCACATAAACTTGCTAATGCTGTCACTACTGTACGGCTGATGTGGCCGAAACGCTCGCAAAAGTGTATGCGTGTGTGTGTATGTGTTTGAAGTATGTTGATCAAGTGTTGAAATTCAAATGATAGGCTTGAATGTTATGCTTGGTTGCGGTTGAGTAAATGCAGTGCTTCGACTGCTTCGAGTAGGCACAAACAGAAGACTCAAGCAACAAACAGTAGGCACAAACAAAAGACTCTAGCAACAAACAGTAGGCACAAACAAAAGACTCTAGCAACAAACTTGATTAGTTCCTTAATTAAAAAATCAGAAAAAACTTAAATAAGGTATTAAAACTAAAGAAATTGTACTTAAAATGCGAATTTTGCGTAACTTATGTTTAAATTTATGGCATAAGAGACTATTAAACAAAAACAAAAATTTATGGTAGGTCATATTGGATATATGAGGAAGTGATAGGCTCGGTTGGCAGCGTTCGATAGAGCAGAAAAATGGAAAGAATTTCTTCAGTATTAATAATAAAAAGAAAATTGGATGGCCTGAAGATAGTTTTTTATGTTTTGTATCGATGAGCATAACAAATTAAAAAGAGGAATTAAAAAGCCTATTGTAAAATAGGCTGATTGTCTATTTTCATAATGTATGGGGGACTTAAATGGTAAGGAAGTGGTAGGCAGAAGTGGCTGCCCCAAGGCGGAGCCTACTAAGAGCAGAAAGGCACATTGTTTTATCACAATTAATCGAACTTAGGGCCGCTGACTCATTGAACCACTAGAACCACTAGATTTCCTAGAATGTTGAAGAAGGATAGTATTCCTTCTTGTTGATAACTCCTTCTTCCTCTTTCCTCGTCCCTACAGCTCCTACAGTAATCATTTGAAAGCAACCCCAACCTACTTGATTAGTAGCCAATTGCACAGTGACCCGTCAGAACAACAATCATGGTTCTCATCTGGTCCCTTTTCAGTGAAAGAAGTTCGCTAGAACAACAGAAGTTAAGGATTGGCAGTAAATCCTATGAAAATCTTCTACAACATAACTAATTTTTAAAGCGAAATTAAATTGAAAATGTTGAAATATTGTTAAAAAAATTTAGCTCTGCCCTTCAATTAGATTCTGTACGAATATTTAAAGAAAGTTAGATTAGCTGTTGTGCGTTCTAGTTTTGACCGTATTTGAAAGAACTTGAAAGAACATGAAATACATCAATTTTTATTATTAATTGCATGACTTTCTGAAAGAAAATCTTCTGCAACTTCACTTTTTAAGCAAAATTAAATTCAAAATGTTTAAGTATTGTTAAAAAAGTATAGCTCTGTCTTACAATATGATTCTGTACGAATATTTGAAGAAGGTTAGATTGGCCGTAGTACGTTCTAGTGTGGACCCTATTTGAAAGAACATGAAATACATAAATTTTTTATTATTTATTGCATGAATTTCTGAAAGAAAATCTTCTGCAACATAACTAATTTTTAAAGCAAAATTAAATTCAAAATGTTTAAATATTATTAAAAAATTTTAGCTCTGCATTACAATATTTAAAGAAGGTTAGATTGGCCATTGTACGTTCTAATGTTGACCCTATTTGAGATAATCAGAAATCAGTATAGATTACATTATATTCCATATCGAAGATGGAGAAGGAATCAAAAAGTGTTGACAAGCGTTTGGAAAATGTTTTGTCTTTGTGAAAATAAGTTCTGTAAAAGCGATGAAGAATCAAAGGAAATCTGTTTATTTTTTGGTACTTTGAATAATTTGGCTGAATCACAGTAAGCAACAAATTTACTTGGTTCAAGCAGTAGAAGAGATCGCACTGTTTTTGTTAATAATACAGAAAATTAAATCAATCATGTATTAAGGCACCCACACCCTCCTCCACTGTGCATCACTTCAAGTATTTCGAGTATCAATGTCGTTTCTTAGGAAATTCCATTCACTTGTTCTGTGCATTAGAATTTAGTTTAATCATAATTATTCAGCACACATTCCTTCCCATATCAGCTAATAAACATTGAAGGGTTTCACCGAGTCTTTATTAGACGTTATCCGACACCATGCGACATGTCAATTTTTATGCGCTGGAATTTGCCATATCCAGTGGATTCTATTACCAAAGCTGCAACAAATAGCACAGACGCCTTCATATCGCTTTACTGCTTATTAAACAAGTATTATTTATGACAAGTCGAGCATTTTTAATATTTTTATTACCAAAGTTTTACATACTCGCAAGTTCTCGCTCAACGCTACACCCAAACCCTGCGGCTGCATAATAAATTTCGTGTTAAGCCAACAAACAAACAAATGCGCCCGTAAAATATTAAAGTAGACTTGTAATTAAACACATTACCGCCTTGCAAGCTTACGACAACAGCAGTAAAAGCTTTCAAAAGCAGTACGCGAATGCGCGCTGTTGTTTGAATTTCAAGTTTCGGGTGACATAAGTAGCGCCTGCGCTTGTCACTAAACCAACAATCAAGCCAGCAAATGGCTGCAAAATTAAGCACACAGGAAAAAAAAGCGACCAAAAGCAACAACATGAATTGGCCATGAACCAGCGTTGGCTTTAGCAGCGGCAGCGCTGGAAAAAATGCAGTTTACAGCTGTCGCGGCGGCGATTGTGGCTGCCGTTGTTGGTGGAGTAACTTGCGCGCCGACAGCAAAAATAATTTCAATTATAACTGCTATTTGTTGATTTTGTTGGCAATTAGAATTTGTTGCACAAATGTCGGCACTGCAGTATAAAATAAATAAAAATGCTTACAGCGTGGCATTACAAACAAATTGGGATTTTTTTTGCTGCAGTTCGCGCTGGCAGGCCAATCGCATTCATTATGGCACTGCAGTGTCAGCTGAAATGTTGTTGCAATATTTTTGAACCCACTTTTTCGGGTAGATTTTTTTGGTTAGATTTGTCGCTGATGTTTTTTAGGTGTGGGGGTGACACATTTTTTGTGGCTGCAATACACATTTATATGCATTGCCGGTACGTGTTTCATTGATTTTGGTTGAAAGAATCAAAAGACTTAAGAGACAAACGTGCTGCTGTTGCTGGCGCGAATTTCATGAGAATGTCATTAGAGTTAATGGCGTGCTGCAGTGTGGTCACCGTGACACAAGCAACAACAATAAATATGCCAACTACAACAACATAAAATGACAAATATTTTTGTTGCTGCTAATTTGGTGATTAATTTTTGATTTTTATTTTCTCAATAAATTTTATTTGGGGCGTTGAAATTAAAGGCAAACAGTGACGTGGACCAAATGTTTAAAAGTTGGATTTTAGATGAAGTAGAATTATAAGTAAAAATGTAACAAAACTGAAAATGATTTGTAATATTTTAATAAAAAATTTAATAGGAAAATTACAAGTAAAAATAAAAAAATTTCTCAACTGTTTTATTATAACTCAAATTAGTAATTCAAAATAGCCACTGAAACTATAGAATATTCCTAAAGTTTATGTTCAGAATTTATGGTCAGAAGTTATGTTTTTTGTAGATGTTTCAATAAAAAATTTAATAAGAAAATGAAACAAAAAATTTAGAGGCAACCTAGAATAAGTTAACCGTTTCTCTTATCACACAAATCCTCTTAAAGTAGTTCATAAGTTATGGTCAAAAGTAATGTTTTTTCTAGTCCTCAAGATTCACTCAGTCTAAATCTTATATATCCTGCAGTTGTTTTCGAATCGAAAGCGTTAAATAGCTTATTAATAAAAAAGTTTATATACACTACAACAAACTTTTGACAACAGTCTGAGCTCACCTTCTGCATTGCTTTTAATCTTCATTGATATCTGTCAGCTTTACCTTTAATTGCAAAATTTTCATTCTATTTCATTTGAAAGCCCATACCAACAACATGCAATGGCTGAATGTGTGCATGTGTGTGTCATTATTATCACTTATCGTAGTTTAACTGCTGCTTCCCATAATGTTTCTATCAATTACTTTGCTAACGATTGTTCGTTGCCAGAGAATTTCCAGTTTTATCGCTGCAATGCCATCAAAATCATGAACTCATGGAAGAAAGTATCCCAGCAGTGGTTGGGATCAACATCAAATTACGATGACGTAGCACACAATAAATACCACAAATGCAGCCAATTTGCTGCGCTTGTATGTATGTGTGTGCGTCTGTGTGTGCAGCAAAAATGAAATATTGACAATTTAACTGCCGCATTGGACAGCGTCAGCATTCAGAGTCAATATAATTTTCATTGTCACATTTTCCAGGCAGCATTGGTAAAATGCTGCCAACGCAACAAAATACAAGAAATCATCAATAACAACAACAACAACAATAACGTTAACAAGCACAGCGCAAAAAGTAGGCAACTATTGAGCAAATTGGCGTTTTGTCCATAAGTGACCATTTTAAGCTACAAGCGCGCCTGTTCGTATTTCGTGTATGTGTGTGTGCAGTGCAGTTTGTGCGCAGTTCGCTTCAAAAACGACTTCAATTATGTGCCTCATGGTAGACGCCACAAATTCACTGAGAACAGCAACTAAAACAACAACAAAAACCACACAAAAACAAGCAACTTCTGCACTATGCACTGCCATTTTAGGCGCATCAATTGCATACACACACACACACACACACACACGAACACATACGGGCCATAGCAAAAGCTCGACTGTTTTTATAGGCCACATAATTGCGCATTCCAGTTGCAATCAAATTCAATCGAAATAAAAAAATATTAAACTCATTTAATCAGTTAAATGGGCGCAGCACCCGGCAGCTGCTGCTGCCCGAGCGCCGCAATGTAATGCGTGAAGTCAGAGTTCGCAACAGTGAATGTGTCATTGTGGTATTTTAAAGCAGGCCGCTTTAATCTCGGTTTCGAACGAACGTTGCCTTTGAAATGTCGTTTCAATTTTTCAAATTCCTGAAATTTAATGAGCCTGGGAACAAACCAACAACCAGCCACAGGCAATAAAATAAAAAAATAAAAAACAAAAAAAATTAAATATATATTCTGTCATACCTCAAGTAATGCAGTTGTTGGTTAATCAAGTTCAAAGTAGTAAAAAAGCGGTGAATAAGTGAGGAACATCCATTATAAGACAGTATTTGTTGCCATCTTTTGCTAATTTTTACTTTCCATTTCAATAGAATGCTTTTCAGTATTTCGATCTCAAGAACCCAAACAAATCTTTCATAATGGAACTAAAAATTCCCGTCGTAGAGAACTAAAATTTATCGATGTAGCCTTCAGATGGTTATGGAGACCTTAGAAAAGATGATAATCTGATAGATCAAGTCAGAAGAGAGTATAAGCTTTAATTTCTCATTGGTTATTTGGCTTTTGGTATTTTGATCTCAAAAACCCAAGCAAATCTATTGTAATGAAATTAAAAATTCCCGTCCTGGGGTTCAACATGCTGCAGAATTTAACAATACTCCTCCCTTCAGGTGGTTCTCAAGATTTTTAAAAAGATGATAATTTGAAGAGCCAAGTCAAAAAAGAGTATAAGCTTTAATTTCTGATTGGTTATTTGGCTTTTGGTGTTTTTATTTCATTATCACTTCTACCACAGAATTTAACGATATTTTGTTTATTTTGTTTATTTTTTTGTTTCTCATTTGATTTTGATTTAAAAAATGGAAGTAAATCTATTGGAATAAAATAAAATATTTCTAGGCTTTGGCCTTCAGATGGTTCTGGTCAAGTCCAAAGACTACTCTCTAAGCCATAATTTCTCAAAGCCAATTTGGTTTTTCCTATTTTGATTTAAAAAATTGAGGCACATCTAATAAAATAAAAAGTTTCTAGGTTTCGGCATTCAGACGGTTGTGCAGACTTTTGAAAAGCTGATAATCTCATACAGTCAAGTCTGAAGAGAGAATAAGCCATCATTTCCAGTTATTTCGCTTTTGATATTTCGATTTAAAAAATCGAAGCAAATCTATTGAAATTTGATATTGTTCTCTTCTAGGATTAGGATTTCTGCTGCATGTTCATAAAAGTTATTATCTGATAGGGCCAAGTCAGGATAGTAGACGAATCATAATTTTCCATTCAAACTGCTGCAGTTTTCAGAGAGTCTTCCGAGTAACTTAGGATCCCACATGGTTGTGATTGAAAATCACATCTCTTCTGTTGGCCAAAGCAGGCTAACAGCAAATTTTGAAATTTGATATTGTTCTCTTCTAGGATTAGGATTTCTGCTGCATGTTCATAAAAGTTATTATCTGATAGGGCCAAGTCAGGATAGTAGACGAATCATAATTTTCCATTCAAACTGCTGCAGTTTTCAGAGAGTCTTCCGAGTAACTTAGGATCCCACATGGTTGTGATTGAAAATCACATCTCTTCTGTTGGCCAAAGCAGGCTAACAGCAAATTTTGATTGAGTTGGCTCCTTACTGATGGTTTTGCATCACTAAACAGCTCATAGTAGATGATTTCAATCACATTCCACAAAACTCGCAACATACAATTTTTTTCGGATGGAAAGATGCATTTGAAGCACCTTTAATTAATGGATTTATGTCCTTCGATTCTAAATTGCTCTGAATGTTTTTATACAAATTCCAGGATTAATCAAGAAGAGTAGATTGCAAGTTCATTTCCGTCATATGGCACTCACCATCCCAGTTTTACAACTTTCTCAAAAGCTTTTAAGGTTCTATGAACATTTGAATGGTTCGATTAGAGTTTTTCACTTAATTTTTCAACTGTTCACAGAAAAAACGAGTAGATTTGCATGACACTGTTGCAAGTTCATGTCTATTAGTTCATGTAACACCCCTGCACAGTTTTGACACTTCCTCAAAAGCTTTTAAAGCTTAGTTGAATGGTTATTAATCCATTGTTACTATAGGATTTTTCTTACTCCCAGACCTCTGTTTATCTTCAAGTTCAAATTGTTCCAACTGAAAGCGTCAGACCTCGACTCAAACTGATTACTTACTTTCTCATCATAAATTGACCAAAATTTCGAAAGTTTCATGTAGTTAAAATTAACAAAATTTTTAGTATCTGAATAAATCTTTTCTAAAACTAATCAGAATTTGCCAGGAAACATTTTATTGCAAAGCGAATGACGGAGAAACCAAATGATTCCTGTGCGATCTGCGATAAAATTTGGAAATTTTCATTTTTGATTTCTGAGTTATAATATAAATTTTATGGTGCAACTTAATAAAAATTTGGCACATAAAAATTAGCGTAAATTTAATTTTAGACTTTCAGAAGTATCAATCGATCGATGTTGTTCTAGAGTTGACCGACTTGATTAATTTGCATCTAACTTGGTGGCAATTAAAGTGAACTCCGTGTGAGTTACAAATTTTTTATACTCGCATGAAAACATAAAATTTAAATGTTGCTCATTTGTCGACTGCCTGCCGGGAGTAGCACAAGCGATACATTTATTGGTTTGAATAAAAAACAAAGATATAGTTGCTGAAATTAGAGCCATCATTTAAATCATGAAATTTATTTTGGCTAAAATTTGTCAACTGTTGGTTAATTAATTTTTTATTTCTTTGTTTTGTATTCCTAAAATAAAAAAATTATTAAGAAAATAAAAAAAAATAATGCCAAACTCAATAAATACATAGAAATTAGAGCCATCATTTAAATCATGAAATTTATTTTGGCAAAAATTTGTCAATTGTTGGTTTATGAGTTTTTTTATATATTTGTTTTGTATTCCTAAAACAAAAAAATTATTAAAAAAATAAAAAAAAGAATGCAAAACTCAATAAAAATACATAGAAATTAAAGCCATCATTTAAATCATGAAGTTTAATTTGCCAAAAATTTGTCAAGCGTTGGTTTATGAATTTTTTATTTCTTTGTTTTGTATTCCTAAAATAAAAAAATTAAAAAAATAAATAAAAAAAATAATGCAAAACTCAATAAAAATACATAGAAATTAGAGCCATAATTTAAATCATGAAATTTATTTTGGAAAAAATTTGTCAATTGTTGGTTTATGAGTTTTTTTATATATTTGTTTTGTATTCCTAAAATAAAAAAATTATTAAAAAAATAAAAGAAAATAATGCAAACTCAATAAAAATACAAAAAATTTAAAGTCATCATTTAAATCATAAAATTTATTTTGGCAAAAAATTGTCAAGCGTTGGTTTATGAATTTTTTATATATTTGTTTTGTATTCCTGACATACAAAAAAATTATTAAAACAAAAAAAACAAATACTGCAAATGCAATAAAAATACAAAGACATAACATAACTTTGTCCCAACTAGTGTCCAGCTTGTTTGTTTGCTCAATGTTAGTAACTTATTTGATTTTCATGTGATAAATTATGTACAAATTTAATGAACTTGCCGAAAAATGTCGAAACTTGAATGCAGTGTAATTAACAGGCAGCGCCAAAACGCATTTGAAACGCCAAATAAATAGTTTTGAAACATGGGATAATAATAATAAACTACTAAAAGGTGAATGGGCGTAAATGTGTTATCGTTGGCCAAGTAGCGGCGGAAACATGCTAAGCGGCAGCGCACAGCAGCCGTTGAAGGCATATGAAAACTATAGGCTTTGGTTTGTTATGTGCTATATAACTATATATGTTTAAATACGATCAGATTGCGCGGCACAGCATCGGTGGTTCGTTCCAAGCTTGAAGTGGCATGTAAAGTAAGTGGCTGCTTTTGCCGCTGTGTGTTATCAAAGGGACGCATCGCCAACGAACGAACACATCAATCAAATAAATGAGCTTCAAATTGATTTTTGTACGCTTCGTTCAAAACAAAAAAAAAAAGAAAAGGGTTACAAAAGGGCAAAGACTGGAGCGTGTGAGGCCAAGCGGCTTACATGAACATATTAGGCAATTATCAAATTTTGCTACAACTTTTAATAGCCCCAACGAAACGTTCACCAGTTCACTGAAATTTCACTGTAAAAATTCCAAATTAACTGTATGAAAATATGAGAAACTTTCCAATGATTAGTCGATATTAAACTGTCTTCGAAAAAGTAAATGGAGAGCACAAATTCTCACACTAACTTTATGCTTAACTAAAACCGAAAAAAATCTAAATGTTCAGTCAATCAGTACGGCCAAATGTTGGCATCTAGTCGCACGGCAACACAGCGCTGGCCATTGACCGAAACAAATCATCTGCAAACAAGTCCAAACGAAGTGAACAAAGATAAATAAAAAAAAATGAAAAAAGGCAATGAATTCTAAAAATAAAAAATGTGTACAAGTGCTTAGAACATGCGGTTTGCTTTTACAAATTTATTTATTTTTTCTTTCGAACTTATTTATATTTTTTTAATTATCTTAAATCTTCATTTTGTCACTCGTGTCTTTTGGTTTTCGTAAGAGTGGACTTTTTTTAACAATTTTAATAACAAAAGGTTATGGTATTTTGTTTTTTGTTGTGTTTAGTAATTTGTTCGCAGCCTCGCAACGCTTAAAATCCAGCTAAGCGTTTAAGCCAATTGCTTGTGCTAACGCTTTTGGTTGTTGTCATACAAATTTCTTTGAAAAAATTTCATCTGAAAAACATACAAAATGAAAAAGCCAAGTTTTTCTAGCACGCAGTCGAACAGCATTGTTGCTTCAGTGTGTGCTAACATGCTGATGATTGTTGTTGTTGTTGTTGCTGCTGAGCTTGCCATTGTTGTTGTTGTTGTTGTTCTGACTGTTTAATTTATGTTTGTTTGAAAATGATTTTGTGTCTACGCAGGTTTGTTCCAAAACAAAAAAAAGCCAAATAAAACATATGCAAATTAACGATATGCAAGCAGACATACAGAAAGATATACCGACAGACATACAGAGCGACATAGAGACAGATAGGCATAGACAAGCATCATATGCCACCAAAAAGAATAAGTTACAACAACAAAAACATGTTAACTTGGTGCACTTTTCCCAACCGATTCGGAAAATTTCTTCTTCGTGTTTGTTTTAGTACTTTTTATTTACTATATACTGCAGTCGCGTACTAAAGCGATGCCATTTTGGGGCCAATTTACGCCAATGCAAATTTTTTTGGGATAAATTCATGACATGTTTTAATTGATTTTTTTTTCAAATCTAATTGAAATTATAAACCTTGAACGAAACAAATGAACAAATATAATTTCACTTCAAAAGTGTGAATTCCAAGTTCAAAAATCTTAACAAAATTCAAAAATCTCTCTCTATGCAAATGTGAAAAATATAAGCACACTTGGACTTAGTTGGATATCCTAATCTTTAATCTTTGGTAGGATTATGGAAACTTTGGTCTAACTTTGATTAGATATAAAAATTCATTAAATTTGCTACCCCATAATACGACATTAGAGGTTCTAGTTTTGCAGTTACAGCCTTTTAACAAATTTTTTGCACAACAATTTCCTTGCAATTTTTGTTCCTGCAACTTTTGCAGAAGCAATTATGCAGCAGATCCAATCTTTTGGCCTGTTAGACAATGGGACACTACCAAGTTTTGATGTCCACGACAATCCCTATGAAGGGTTAGTTTACTGGATCTGTCCCGGTCAGTTGAAGGTCGGATCTGCCTTTCCGTATTGCCCCTTAAAAAAATTTATTTTTATTTCAATTTCTAAACTAATATTGACCCCTAATTTGCTTGGGTTTCTCGTTGGATTTCGAGCCCAGACTCAGAAAGCCGATCATTCTACAAGAACGAAGCAAGTTCAAAGCCTTAGGTTTCCCAGTTTATGAGCTACAGCCCGTAAATTAAATTTAAATATATTTATATCCCTTTCGAAACGAATCTTTACCTTTCATTTGCTCGGGTTTCTACTGGTATTTCGAGCCTACAAAACCAATCAACCTAAAAGAAAGTACAATTTCAAGTTTATGTTCATCAGTTTAGGAGTTACAACCTATTAAATAATTTCAATTTCAATATTCTTTTTAATTTGAATTTCTTATAATATAATAATTTACATAATAATTTAAATTACAATATCCTTTTTAATTTAAATTTTTTAATATTAAAATTTCAAACCTTTAGATTCACATAAAAATCCAAAAAATCATTGTGCTTTCATTTGGAGATCCACGTTTAGCTTTGATTTCTCGGGCTTATAGCAGAAGTTTTCGAAGCATTGTGCTCTGATTCACATAACTCATGAAATTTTCTAGAAAATAAAGAAAACTTTATGACACTAGTAATTTCTGGTTTTGAAATTACAGCTTAAAAAAATTTTAACTGCACGTTCCATTAGATGCACGTTCCTTCAATGTAAGCTTTGTTGGATTTCAGATGCACCTTTTTTGGAATTAAAAATATGTTTTCCTTTCCATAAAGAAATCTCAACCCATGCCTGTTTGGCCCTGTGATACTTGAGCCACTTGAAAAAAGTTCTAGGGTTCGCTGCACACACAAGTACGCACATGTCTGCACATCACTGCTGCCGTCTGTGGATAAGTGACTCCTTCTGTGTGTGTGTGTGCATACCGAGGTGTGGAATATGAATCACTTTTGCTGTGCTGCGCTGTATTCAATAATTTTGTGGGCTCTTGACTTTGGGTCGTTTCTTACATATGTGTGTGTGTGTGTATGTTAATAGCTTTAGAAAAATTTTAGGCATCAAATCAGGTTGCTGTCTATATATTTACATACAAACATATAGACATGTGCATATCCGCTTCTATATATAAATACATACACACAATGGTGTAGATATGTTAAGTGTATACACACAACATTTCTAAAATTAATTTCAAGTTATTTTCTTTTGCTTTTTTCAAGCTGTTGTTCTTTGCTTTGCTATTGTCTTTTACCTGTTTGGTTGGTAAGCAAATGATTGATTGTTTTAAAACACCTTAACAGTGCTTTTTCTACTCTACAAGTTGAGAAAAACTAGCTGAAATATTTCCTTAACCTTTTTTTATGCATTTTTTAAGCATTTTTTATTTTTGTTGTAAGAATGTTTGGTGTTTATTTAACTATCTTGTAGTGAATTTATTCTTCGTATTAACTAGTTGAAGTTGTGATTATTTTTGGCATTGTTATTGTGTTATTTTTATCATTGTGGCAAATTATTCAGGCCATGAGCTGAGTGTGAGAACATAAACTGCAAGAAATGCTGAGGTTCTGGTTTGATCAACTAAAAATATAGCAAAAATATGCCAGAATGTTTATTCATAGTTATCAAAGTGAATGTTTTTCTGTCTTTTCGTGGGTGTAGTACAAAAACTAGTACAAAAATTAAAAATCACAAACTGCAAGAAATGGAGTTAAGACGCGAAAATATTGGTGTTTAATCTTCTTTAAAAATAATAAAAAATATGTAAGAATGTTCATTCATCGTTGCCCAAGTGACCTTTTTGTGGCCTTTCACGGGTTTAGTACAGATGTTCTCTAGTTCAGATTCTAAAACATGAGACAAGAACCAGAAGCTATGAATATTGAACAATTAGTTTAGGGTTCAGAGAAGTGCGGATCTTTTTGTATGATTGCAAAGCCAAATAAAGATCACTATGTCAGAACTTGGATTCAAAACTAGCTGTGAATAGTGAACAGTTTTCAGACTAAGTTTTCATTGTAATCTGAGGAATAATAGACCATCTTTGGATTAGGGCAGAGTGCCTGTAGGCTCTGTGGCGGTGCAGAGATAATCTCAAACCATATTGTCCTAGACTGTGCCGCTGTGTCCTATAAAGGACTGGATGGCTGCGACAATACTAACTTAATCAGAGCTATGTTTTTTAGAAATATGGTCCAAAGAAGAACCTACGTTCTGGGTAATCAGACGTCCTCGCTAGTTCGTTTGGGTCAATTTCGATTGCCATTCCAACTTTGAGAATTCCTAAGCTTTACATGACATTTGGTTTAGGAGGTAATTCTTTGATCATAATAAATTATAATAAATTATTATCTTAATTTAAAGTTTTAATTTGAAGTTCTAACTTTCAACTTTCTATGCGTTCAACATTTCATAAAAAGTTTTGACTCTTTATCTTCAATCAAATGCGCAGAAAAGACAGAATGAGTACAGCATCTCCTTTCACACTTTTCAGCACTCAGTGGGAGAAAATTGCACATACTAGGACAACCGCTTTTACGAAACCCTGTGGAGATATCCTATGTAGATTTTAAAGATCTGCTCAGGTTCTCAAAATTCTTCAGATGGTTTAAAAAAGTTTAACCAAATATTAGAGAAAGCTGCTTATGGCCTCACAGCGGGCCAGCTTCTTGCTCTATGTGTAGGATATGCAGGATCTATTCAACCATTAAAACCTAACCTAATCTATTCTTCGAGATTTTATGTTTATATGCAAAAGAAATTTAAAAATATTTTGTTCCCAAATATATAGAATAAACTTGTTTCTAAAAGCTTAAATGTGCTTGAAAAATATTCAAAAAACTCCTTGAAATTCGCGCTGTTTTTTCAGCTTAAAAATGTGCGAATTTTTTCTCCTTCTTCTTCTAAAAATATTTCGTTCCCAAATATATGAAATAAACTTGTTTCTAACAACTTAAATGTGCTTGAAAAATATTCAAACAATCCTTGATCTTTGCAATCGTTTTATCAGCTTAAAAATGTGCACATTTTTCTGTTTCTTCTTCTTCTTGTTCTAAAGAAGGAAGCAGCTAATAACATAGCATACGCATCCAGACAGCTAATTAAATGTTTTGCAGCTTTTGTAGTCTGCCATGTTTTATATAAAATTGAATGTTTTTCTTGCCCGTGTTTTATAAAAATCAAATAAATTGCATGTTTTTTTTAATTGAAATCACTTTTTGAAAACTGTTTTGTGAGGTATTTAAATGCTAAATTATAGCAAAAAATTGTAGCACAATTTTGTATCTTGTAGCGGTTGTTGTTGTATTCATTGTTATTCTACGCGCAGGTAGCGTTGAATTTCACAGATAGCCTTCGCTGCGTTATTCGCTGTTTTGGTTAATGAATGACGGCTGTTGCTTGGTAGCATTTAAGATTCCGGCTGACTTTTGAAGAGGAATTTAGGATGTGAATAGAATTTAAAGAATATGTTAAATTTGTTAGTGCAGTTTTTGGTGTGGTCGGTGTGGAGTCTAAAAAGGAAAAGTATGAATTGAAAAGGCCACAGAATAAAGGTGGATTTACTCATAAATGAGCATAAAATCGATTAGAATAACTTCGATTGCATAGAACAATGTGTTCAATGACTTTCATATGCATGTGCAAGCAACAATTGTGAACAAGTTTTATTAAAAAAAAAACGTTCTGCTATCTTTAAGCTCATAAACACTTAACTTTCCAGCCAGACTCGCTAGAACTTTTATCGTCAAAGATTGCGTAATAAATTGCTCTCTTCTTATTTATCAGTCTTTTCAATGCTGCAACGAAACTATTTTACAATATCGTTTTTTTTGCAATTCCTCACACATGGGCCTGCAAGCCGAGCAATGCAAGAAAAAGTTCTCAAAGTAAAACCAAATTGCAATGTTAGCAGCATCCATGCACTGGGCGCTGAACATTAGAACGGCACACTTAATGCTGGCGAGACGGTCGAGAACAAGTTGGCTGACGAGCACAAAAAAGCAGTCATAAAAAAAAAAACTGAAAAGCCAAGACAGCTATGGCCACAAACAACAATAACAAAAACAACACCAATGTGAGCAGCTAAATACCCTCAGAGCTTGGCGCATGTTTCAGCAAATGGCCAAAGCAAAACAAAATAAAATAAAAGCCGCAACAGCGCATTGGTGAAGTGAGCTGAAGTGTTAAAAAAAACGTGTGCACAAAAAGAAGCAGAAAATTTTAGTGGAAGTAGTGAAGCATTGAAGTAGAAGGCAGAGGCCGAAGGAGGCAGCAAAGCGACGCAGCATAGGAGCTGTTGGCTGGCTAAGTATGTGTTGTGTGCTGAAATTTCAAATGAAGCGGAATTTTGTGGCCATAGAATTTACACAAACATACACACACTCAACACACACACACACATGTAAAGGCTGAGGCAGTCCCAGTCCCAACAGCGTAACGTTGCTGCGTTTCTGCGCTTTTTTCAATTTTTGTTATCGTTTCTTCGTTCTTTTTTGGTCTTTTTTGTTCATTTTTATTTTCAAATGTTTATTTTTTTCTGCTATCATTTTAACACCAGCACCTCTAGCACATGTTGCCTTGCACTGTACACATTTTTCATCCTAAACACACACACACTCTCACAAGACTTGAGTTTCTTAGAAATTTTGAAATCTGATAAAAAGTGAAAAAATAGAAAAAAGATGACAAAAAAGCAAACACATTTTTAGCTGCTTGTAGAATTCAAAGAATTTTGCATGAGTCCTTTCAAACGATTTTCAAGTTTTGTTTGAGAATCTTTTCTTCAGCGTTAATTTAAATTTCACAGTTTAATTGCTCGCTTTGTTGTTGTTATTTTTGTTGTAATTTAGCGTATTTGTGTCAGTAATTCAGCGGAAATTTGGTGTTTGTTTATTTGCGCTGCTATAGTGAACATTTTGTACGTACTTGCAACAGTTTAATTATACTTTTAATTATTTACATATTTGTTGTTTCTGTTTTGAGATAAGTGTGTCACTAAGTTGTCTGGAATGCTCTTTGCTCTAATTACAAAATCATAAATTTAATTGCAAACGCTTCTTCTACCACAGCAACACAACATAATTTCTATTTTATTACAAAACAAGTTTGTTACTTGAGTTTTTTGTTGAAGGCTGACTACTTGCTAGGCTTCTGGTACAGTGGCAAGAACTAAAGGAATCGCTGGCAGAACAAAAGCAGCAATTAAAATAGCAACAACAACAGCAACAACTGTTATAACAACAACAACAACAATTGTTTCATTCATCAATTTTGAATGCTATGAATGTGTAAAAAAGTGCGGCAGCTTCATTACGCTTTGCGCAATTCAAGTAACAATTAAAAATAACAATGAATTACTTTGAAATTGAGTTTGTTGCTTAATTTTTAAGAAAAATCTGTACAATAAATGGGTTAGTTGAGAGAATGTGATAGACAGTGTAAAGGAATAGTGGTGTATTAATATAGTTTTTTAGGTTATTCATGCTGAAAGTGGTCTGTGTGAGGCTGGGTTCGAGAAAATGCTGACATTTAGGTTTTAGAAAATCTGGTTTGTGCATTTATTTTGAAGATTTATCGCAACGGACCATAGGTATATAGGCGTAGGAATAGTGGTATCAAAACGGCTCTATTTGGATGTCGCAACTTCGCAGCTGTGTCTCATAGAGAGGAAGCCACCGTAATCTAACCTTACCTAACCCAACTTAACCTCTGAAGGTTAAAGTTTTATTTTAATTCATTGCAGATGCAAAAAAGTGATTTTTTTCTGTTAAATGTTATTTGGTTTTCAAAAAACTCTACTGAACTCTTTGTCTGCGCTTATCTGGCTCGCTTGTGACTGAGAGAGAATTTGTGAGAATTTCGCTAAAATTCCAAATTCGAACATTTTCTGTTTGTTAATGTGACTGCACCATGTTTTTTTGCGTCCTTGTTTCTTTTTAATCCTTTTCTCATTGACTGCATTTTTTGTTGTTGATTGTTGTTCGTCTTCGGCACAAACATTGATTTCAGTAGCATTCATCATAAAAATTCTGAATGCTCGTCAACTTCTTTGCACTGTCACGCTCTGTCCGTACGTGCTGCATGTGCGTGTGTTTGTGCGTATGTTTGTTTGTACAAAAAGCAACAAACGGATGTTTGGAATTTATTTCAGTACACCAGCCACCAAAAAGTTGGTGGCAGGGAAGCAGAGCTGGTAACTGTCCAGTCGGCCAAGTGGTCGTGCCAAGGTGAGCAATCTGAGCTGGCAGCAAACTGATCGAAGGCAAAGCGACGCACCATCGAGGCGTCCCGCAAAATTAAAAATGCACAGCGCACACACACAGAGTGCGGCGGCGCGGCAGTCGTGGCCAGGCCGAGCGGACCAGCCGCAAACTCATTAAAAGCGCTGTGCCTCAATGGTATTTATCGCATTGAAATGCGCATGCTTTCGGAAATATCTTAAAATGCTTCTGTTTGCGACCAAGACCAGCCGAGCCCTTTGCCGCTTGTGTCAGCGTCGTCAGCGCACACTGGTTGGCCAAAAAAAAAAAGAGCGGCCAGTGACTGCTTATGAGCGTCTAATATGAGTCGAAATTTTTGCGTGGCCATAATAAAATTTACCCTTCCCCTCGGTCCGCCTATTAAGCGAAAACCCTGCCAAACAAATACAAACAAAATCAACAAAAAAAAAGGGGAAAATCCATTAGTGCAGTTTGCAAGCGAATCTTTTTTTCGGGCTCAGTGTTTTTCGGCGGCTGCTGTTGCACTGCAAAGCGGCACACTACAACCTGTGCATGCCAAGAACAAATTCATCATATTTGCTGTTGTGTTGCCGTTTTTTTTTCGCTCGTTCGGATGGCACCGAAATGCGGCAGGCAAAAGCAAAATGCGAAAATTTTAAATATTTGGCGTTGGAGCCGTTGTTGCTGACGTCGCTGTGGCAGCATTTGGTGGCAACGGCAGTTAATGTTAAAGTGAAAATTTTAAGCGTCTCGAAAATGGTTTTAAAATTGAATTGAAGCTGGTAATTAAGCAACGCCAGAGTGGCGCAGCCGGACGCGGCGTTGCTGCATAAATTTGGCGGCCGCCGATGCTGCTGGAAAAATGTGTCTACAGCCAGATTGCTGCTGTACGTTGTACGCATAATGAAATACTATATTGTCGAGTGCGTTTTTGTGCCTTTCTTATAATTAAAAATTAAATTTTATTAAAATAAATGAACCACAAATTTGAACAGCGCGCAGGGAAATGCGGCAAGTGAGAGTGCGAATAATTGAACGGGCCAGTGCGAGTGTTGCACTTTAGCACACACACATGCATGCATAAACATACCAACACATTCATACTTGTACATGCATACAAATTTGTGTGCATGAGTGCAGCTGCGCTGTGGTTAATCGCATACGAGGCGCATGCGTCACGCTCGGCGTACTGTGAAAATGTTGCTAATTTTTTTCTCGCAGCATTTTCCATAAAACACGCCAATCCATGAGCGGCGCTGCAAACAAACTGAAGCGTGTTGTATGCGTTTATGCGGTCGACTCAATGGCTTTCTTTTTCCTCCCCTCACTGTTTGTAATTTTTGGCCTGCCTCGGTTACGGATTGTTGGCCAGACCAATACGCAAGTGAATCATTGGCATAGGCAGACATGAAGCAGTCGTCTGCGGTGTGGTGACTATTGTATTATTTTTGCTGTTGTTGTTGTTATTGTTGTTGTATTTTAAGCGTAGCGTTAAATTGGCATTTCGGTGGCAATAATTGTGTGCGCCAGTGTTGCAATTGAAAGCGTTAACATGTGTGTCTGACGCTTGGCTGCACTAATTCGGTGCGAACATGGCTGCGCAGTGTTTAGTTGATTCACTTATAAGTGTTTAAATAATTTGAATTTAATTAATGAGAAAATTACGCTGTCAAGTGCATTTGCTTAATTAGTTAATGTTTATTTAATGTTTGGTTTTTATGATATGGAATTTGTGGCTTATGATGTGCAGAGAAAGACATTAAATTATTATTATTATTTAATTAAATTATCATTAAATAAAATGATTGTTAACGAGTATAAATTAAAATATGATAAAAAGTAATGACCACTTAGGATCTGGATACACATATCAGACTTGTATGAATAGTACAAATTGTATTCAGTTATGGACTTCTTCAGGTATTGAATGTGGTTTTGTTTTATTTCAGAAAAGAAATTTTATTAATTGTATTTAAATATTCATTTTCAACGCTTAATGGCGACTGACTGGATTCGCTTCGTCTAGGCGGCGTTTGCTTCTTTTTTTCATTAACCCTTTCGCTATTTTGTGTTATATGGCAACATGCTACTTTGTGAACGTCTGCATTCTCTATGGTTGCAAGAATACATTTTTTTGTTGGTCCTTAGAATAGTTTGAAGTTTTAGGAAAAATACGAAATTAATAAACTGAATATTTAAGTTTAAAGAAGAGAAGTATACACGTTTTTTCGTTTCAATTTAGATACTTTTTTTTTTTAATTTTGGCTGAAGTAAATGAAGAAATATTCAAATTTTTGTTATGCGTAAAAGTTTAGTATTTAAGTAATTATTACAGCCACAACGATGTGGTTGCTCTCATCGAAAAACACTCTAAAATATTTTAATTTAAAATTTTAACTTTCCCCAGTAAAAACCTGTAGCGAAAGGGTTAAGTTGTTATTGGTCAATGTTGTTGGTTATTGAGTCCATTGTTGCAATTTTTAGTACTGTCTACTACTCCTACATACATATATGACATATTTATGAAGAGATAAAAGCACTAAAGTGGATTGTCTTACTTTATGTAAAAAAAGTAGCAAAGCCCTTTTTTGCCGCCTGAATTTCATTTTATTTCCCTCCACTAATGTTTGAGGTTATGTTTATTTTCGTTTGAGGTTCCTGACACCCAAATGGGGGCTTGGTCCGTATTATTGATAGAGAAAGCTTCATTCGGTCAAACGTCCCTTTGTTTCTCAGTTGGTATGCAACATAGATCGGTTGGTATAACTGGCCATGAAGGGCCACACATTATTAGGAAATTAGGACATCATTAGCTTCTTAGCGATGCCAGAGGGAGATTGGTTTATGAGTCCGTGAGAATACAAATGCTTTTGGCAAACTTCAGCAAATACTTCTGGCCGATGGCCTCCACTTCATTTGTGCCTCAAAGATTGCCAAGCGTTGTCTTAAGATGGCGAAGAAGAAGCATAAAACAGGTTCTAATATTTCTCGCATATTTTCCAACTTTTACTATCTGTTAAATCCATCCTCAGCGCATGAGCTGCTAGAAGTCAGTTACTACGTCTATGGCGAACTTGCAATCTGTACGAGATAGTTCAGTGCTTTGGTGTTAAGGCTCTTTCAGCTGACTTCTGCCTTTCTTTTCGCGCTGTTCTCTAATTCTCTGTGGACAGTGTAAAGTGGCAGTCAGCTAGCTGGAATGCAACATAACTTTAAAAACAGTTGAAATATTGGAATAAAATTGAATAATGAAATAAAATATTATTAACTTAACTAAGAAAATATAAAAAAATATTTCCTTCTATTTTATTTAAATATCATAGCCTTGTTATAAAATTTAAAAATAAGAAGCTGAAATGCAACATAACTTTAAAAACAGTTGAGATATTGGAATACAATTTTGTAGGACTGTATTGTTAACTTAATTAAGAAAATATGAAAAAATAATTATAATATAATATAAATATAATTATAATTATAATTATTATTTCCTTCTATTTTATTTAAATATCATAGCCTTGTTATAAAATTTAAAAATAAGAAGCTGAAATGCAACATAACTTTCAAAACAGTTGAAATATTGGAATACAATTTTGTAGGACTGTATTGTTAACTTAACTAAGAAAATATGAAAAAATATTTCCTTCTATTTTATTTAAATATCATAGCCTTGTTATAAAATTTAGAAATAAGAAGATTTACTACAGGGTGCACCAATAAAAAGGCACGATTTAAATTCGGTGTAATTTTTTCTGTGCAAACGGCAGCTCTGACATTTGAAGCTTTTGTCCGCTATTGTTTTGATCCAAATTTTATTTAATATCAAAAAATAATTTTTTGTAATTTTCACATTTTGACTAACTAATAATATTATTTATTAATGATTTTTTTCTTTTTATATTTACAGCTCTTCAACTAATATCACCAGCAGCAAACAACTTACAATGTATGCCAAATGACAAATGCCGGTTCGGTCGTTTGCTGTTAGTTTCTTAATCAATTCCTCGACGCGTTGTTAAGTGCAAAAAATTCCAACGTCCGTTAAAGAATAAAAAAAACAGAAGCAAAAGAAAAAAAAAAATTAAAACCCATAACAACAACTAAGCAAATACGTTAGTTTTAAAACGAAATTCATACCGACAAAAAATTTTGGCAGCTGGCGAGGGCAAAGCAGCAACAAAAATGCCAAAGCTACGGACAAAACTAAAATGAAACCAATTGCCAGAACTTATCTCATTCGGAACACTAATGGCTGCAAGTTTAAAATTTTCAAAGCGAATCGAAAAACAGCAAGCAAACAACAAACACAACAACAACAACAACAACCACTTAAAAACAAACAACGCAACAGTAAAGCGAACGCTGCAATTGAAGTCAAGCATTGCAGCACAGCCACAACAAAACAAAAGCAACAACAACAGCAACAAATAGAAACAGGAAGCCGCATAGAAGTGCTCGCGCGGCTTGGCACTGTTAGCTAGGCGCGCCGCCTCCCTGCCATCCTGCACCCAGCCAACATTATGACGACGTGCTGCAGGACGGCGCACTACGACGAGTATTTGCCTGCAGCCGGCGTGCACAACAACAACAACAAGTGGACCGCTGCGCACACTTGCAGCATGACAAATCAACACAATTGTAATAATGTCTTCATTACAAAAACAACAACAACAACAACAACAACAACAACATCGACAAATGTCAGCCGCAACGCAAGTCGAAAAACAAAAACAAAACGTCCATCCACAACGCACACAAGAATTAGTCGTTTAGCAAATACAATTAAAAAAGACTGCAACAATAATTTGCCACAAAAGCGTTGCGCACCAGCAGTGAAAGCATCGCCCATACAACGCCCGCACCATTCCCGTTCAGCGCATAGTTTAGCCGTAAGCATACTCAGCTGTGTAGCGCTGTCGCTACTGCTGCTGCCGCCATGTCACAGTCAACGTCTAAGTCTGAGTCCGAGTCAGAGTCGAAGTCAAGTGTCGATCAGCGCGCTGACCTCGACGGCGGTCACCGGTGGCCAGTATGTGGCGTTTCCGCGTCGGCGCTCGTCGGCCGGCGGCGCTGACGGCAGCAGCGGACTGATGCAGTCGCGTGCCGTCGACACCAGCGCACAGTTCGAGGTGCTGGAGGGCCAGCCGCGCGGCACCGTTGTCGGCTTCATACCGACCAAGCCGGACTTTACGTATCGCTTCAACGAGCCGCCGCGCGAGTTCACGCTCGATCAGGTCACCGGCGAGGTCAAGACCAACGTTGTGCTGGATCGCGAGGGCATGCGCGAGCGATACGACTTGGTGGTGCTGTCGTCGCAGCCCACCTATCCCATCGAGGTGCGCATCATTGTGCTGGACGTGAACGACAACGCGCCCGAGTTTCCCGAACCCAGCATAGCGGTGTCCTTCTCGGAGAGCGCCGCGCCCGGCACGCGTTTGCTGCTGGACGCAGCCGCCGATCGTGATATCGGCGAGAACAGCGTCACCGACGACTATCGCATTGTCGAAGGCAATGTGGATGATAAATTTCGACTGGCCGTTACCACAAATCCCAGCGGCGATGTGTCCTATCTGCATTTGGAGACGACAGGCAATCTGGATCGCGAGTCGTGCGGCTTCTATCAGCTGAATGTGTCGGCACGCGACGGTGGCACACCACCCAAGTACGGCTATCTGCAGGTGAATGTGACCATTGTCGATGTGAACGACAATCCGCCCATATTCGATCATAGCGATTATATTGTGTCGCTGAACGAGTCGGTACCGCCGGGTACGCCGGTGCTGCAGGTAATGGCTTCCGACAACGATTTGGGCGACAACGCCAAGATCACCTACTACCTGGCCGACACCGAGCAACAGTTTACCGTCGATCCCGAGACGGGCGTCATATCGACCACCGAACGGCTCAGCTGTCCGCAACAGAATTGCCCCACCATCATACGACCTGGTGGCAGTTGCCCGAAAAGTTGTGTCTTCACCGTGTTCGCACGCGATCACGGCTCGCCGCGTCAGGACGGCCGCACATACGTCACTGTGAATCTGCTGGACACCAACGACCACGATCCGGTCATACGTTTTCAGTACTTTCCGCCCACTGGCACCTTTGCCACCGTGGACGAAAATGCCGCCAATGCCAGTGTGGTAGCCGCCGTCTCAGTAGTGGACATGGACGAGGGCCTCAACGGCGAGACCAGCATACGAATTATCTCCGGCAACGAGATGGGCCACTTTCGGCTGGAGAAAACGCCCTCCTTTGACATTGTACGCGTCAACGGAGTGTTGGACCGCGAGGAGATTGGCAAGTACAACCTGACAGTGGTCGCCATCGACAAGGGCACACCGTCGCGCACCGCCACCGCACACCTCATCATACACGTGAACGACGTAAACGATCATGAGCCGGTTTTCGAGAAATCCGAGTACTCGGCCGTGTTGAGCGAGCTGGCGTCGCCCGGCACGTACGTTGCCTCCATCACGGCCACCGACGAAGACACTGGTGTGAATGCGTTAATTTTCTACGATTTCGTTTCGGGCAACAACAAACAGTGGTTCGCCATTGATCCGGCCTCCGGTTTGATAACGACTCAGGCCGCACTAGACCGCGAAGTGCAGGACAGCGTGGAGCTGAGCATTTCGGCGCGCGATGGCGGCCCGAACCCCAAGTGGGCCTACACACAGCTCAAGGTGACCATACTGGACGAGAACGACGAGGCGCCGCAATTCTCGCAGCAGCACATCAATGTCAGCCTCAGCGAGAATACGCCGCCGCAAACGCTGATTGCAATGCTAACGGCCGTCGATCACGATCAGGGCACCAACGGCTCGGTGACATACACGCTGCCCGGCATTGTGGAGCGCAAGTACCCGCAGCAGTTCGCGCTCGACTCGCTCACCGGCCAATTAACGACGCGCAGCGCACTCGATCGTGAGACAATTGCGAATTATGAGATTTTTGTAGTCGCACGCGATCAGGGCGCACCCCCGCAATCGGCCACTGCCACCGTCTACCTCAACGTGAAGGACGTCAACGACAACAGCCCGGAGTTCTATCCCAGGCACTACTTCTATGCGTTGCCCGACGATGCGACAGATGACAAGCTACAGCCGCAGCACCAACAGCAGCAGCAGCAGCAGCAACAGCCATTGTTGAAAGTCACTGCCAGCGATCGTGATGCGGGCGATAATGCCTTAATTACTTACAATCTGGAGTCAGGTGGCGATGGCCTGTTCGCCGTCGATGCCTGGACCGGCGCGATAACGTTGCGCAGCGTTGCGGCCGGCGCCGGCGACATACGCCAGTCGCCGAAGGCACTGTACAAGCTGACAATCTCCGCCAAGGACCGCGGCGAGCGACGCAGCGAGCAAGATGCGACCGTGGAGATTGTGCTGCAATCCAAAATGGAGTTGCTCGAGTTCGACTCATATGGCAGTTATGAGTTTCAAATAGTGGAGGACCACGAGCAGCAACCGGTTGCGGAAGCAAGCGGCCGCGAGGTGGGTCGGGTACAGGTTAAGTCGCTGGCTGGCAAAGCGACACTGCCACCCAACATCGAGTATGCGATCGTTTACGGCGATGCCGATGAGAATTTCACAGTCGATCGCCGCACTGGGCGCATTAGGACGGCGCGACGCATCGATCGCGAAGCGCAGGCACAGTACCAGCTCGTCGTGGTGGCGCGCACCGGCCTCGCGTACGGCCGCTGCATTGTGAACATCGCAATCGGCGATCTTAACGATAATGCGCCGATCTTTGCGCAAGATCGTGACGGCGAGATACTGCTGGCCGAGAATGCCGCTGTCGGTCAAGAGGTTTACTTGTCACGCGCACGTGATCGCGATTCGGGCATGAACAGCAGAGTCACCTACACGCTCACCTACAATCCGGACGAGCAGTTTCGCATCAGCGAAGCGACCGGCGTGCTCTACCTGCAGCGGCCGGTGCGCGCCGAGCCGGGCACGCTGCTGCACGTCGAGCTTACGGCCACGGATGGCGGCACGCCGCCGCTGGCCACGCGGCACACCATCGCCGTACTCATTGCCGATGTCAACGATCATACACCTGTATTCGATCACACATCATACGAGACATCGCTGCCGGAATCCACCAAGGTGAATGCGCGCTTCTTTGCACTGGCCGCCACCGACGCCGACCTGGGTGCGAACGGACGCATTGCCTACGAGATAATTGAGGGCAATGCCGATCGCAAATTCGGCGTCTTTCCCGACGGCTATTTGTTTGTGCGCGCGCAGTTGGACCGCGAGGAGCGCGACTACTATGCGTTGACAGTGGCGTGCCGCGACGGTGGCACGCCGTCGCGCTCGTCGGTGGTGCCGGTGATTATTCACGTGATCGACGAGAACGACAATGCGCCGCAGTTCACCAACAACACATTCACCTTCAGCATTGCGGAAAACGAGCCGGCCGACTCGTTTGTGGGCAAGCTGACGGCCACAGATCGTGACATTGGCCGCAACGCCGAGCTGATTTACACGTTGGCAACGCAAGAGCAGGACTTCACCATCGACTCGCGCAACGGATTCATTAAGACGCTGCATCCGTTCGATCGTGAGGAACTGGTGCAGCGACGCAGCGGCGCTCTGCAGCTGGGCGCCATGGGCGTGGGCGGAGCGGCACAGCCGGCGGCCGTCGCCGGTGGCAGTGGCAGTTTGGCTAGTAATGGCCAAAATTACATACAACTGGAGGCGATTGTCTCGGATAATGGGGTGCAGCGCCTACACGACAAAGTCAAAGTGAAGATCATTATAACCGATGTCAACGACAATGCGCCGCAGTTCGTGCGTGCGCCGTACCGAGTGCAGATTTCGGAAGGTGCCAGCGCGGGCACGCAGGTGATGCGTGTGTACACGGTGGACGCCGACGAGGGGCTGAACGGCGACGTTTACTACTCGCTGGCGGCGGGCAACGAGGGCGGCCGCTTTGCCATCGACGATGCCACTGGACAATTGTCGCTGGCGCGACAATTAGATCGCGAACAGCAGGCGTCGTACAAGCTGACAGTGATTGCGCGCGACGCGGCGCTCAAGGACCAGCTGAGCGCAAGCACCACAGTCACGGTGGACGTGCTGGACGAGAACGATGTGGCGCCGGAGTTTGCGCAAACCGACAGCGAAGTGTCGGTGCTAGAGACGAGCGCCGTTGGAACGGAGCTAATGAAATTCCGTGCCACCGACTCGGATTTGGGCGTCAACAGTCAGGTGTCGTTCAGCATAACGGCAGGAAACCGCAAGGACACGTTTCACATCGATGGCATCAGCGGCAGCTTATACCTGCACAAGCCGCTAGACTACGAGGACACCACGGTGTATAATTTGAACATTACCGCCTCGGATGGCGGCACGCCGCGGCTCTCGAACACCATTGTGTTCACTGTGAATGTGGTGGACGAAAACGACAATCCGCCCAGTTTCCCCAACACGGCCATTGTGCGTCAAATCAAAGAGGGCATTGCTATCAAAACGCCCATAGTCACCATCACCGCGGAGGACCCCGATTCGGGGCCGAACGGCAAAGTCACCTACTCCATAGCGCGACAGGAGCCGGAGCTGCCGGGCGGCCGCCACTTTGGCATCAACACACTGACCGGCGTCATACATACGCTGCGTGAAATCGATCGCGAAACCATTGACACGTTCCGCCTCACTGTGGTGGCCACCGATCAGGCCGAAAAGCCCGAACCGCAGCTGTCCGCCGAGAAACTGGTCACCGTCATTGTGGAGGACATCAACGACAATGCGCCCACATTTGTTTCAATGAATGCGGCGCTGCTGCCAATGCACGCGACCGCCGCACAGGGCGCACCTGGCCGCGACGGCTCGCTGGTGATGTACGTGCAGGCGCGCGACGCCGACTCGTCCAGCAACGGACTGGTCACCTACGAAATGGTCAGCGGCAACATGGAGCTGTTCAAGTTGCATCGCAACACGGGCGCCATATCGCTGCGCAAAGCCATCACACAGCCGGAAGTGCGCTATCAGCTGGCACTGAAGGCCACCGACGAGGCGGTGCAGAGCGAACGCAAAAGCACCGACGCGTACATAACGATTATAGCGACGGGCGGCGGCAGTGGCGTTGGCGCTGCGGCGTCCGGCCCAGTTTTCGATCAGCGCGAACAGAGCGGCTCGGTGTACGAGAACGAGCCGACCGGCACCAGCATACTGACGGTGAGTGCGCGCTTGAATGGCGCCGCCGAAATCGAGTATTACGTGACGAATGTGACCGCGATCGGTGCGGGAAAGACGGCCGCCGGCGGCGCAGTGCTGCAGCAGGTCGATCGCCTGTTCGATATCGATACGAAACTGGGAATACTGTCGACGGCAAAGGAGCTGGATCGCGAAGCCGGACCGGACACGTACGAGGTGGAGGTGTACGCTATTGCGTTGGGCGGACCGCCACGCACCACCAGCACCAAGGTGAGTCTAATAAGAGGGGACAAGTGGGCCTAGTTGGTAGTAAGAAAAGAGAAATTGAGGAGAGAAATTGTTGAAGCTAAAAATTTCATGTTTTTTGGAGAGAAAATGTTTATAGGTAGTGATGATGATTTTTAATGCCTTCTTTGCTTAGGTTAGCCAGACCAGATCTTCTACTTTCGAATTGCGTAGTTCAAGTTTAAAAGTATTTCCATAGAGTCTGTTGTGATGTCAGTTGGTATATCAACTGACCCCAAAGCTGCCTGAAAGCAACTTCACCTTTGTCATCTTATAGCAAAAGCTGCGATTGATTTATGGGTTTAATTTCAGTAGGCACCCACAAACTAATATTTTTAAAAGAGAATTCAAAGCAAATTACAAATATTTTACTGTTATGCCCAAAATAATTTCCAATAATTTGCAGCGATATCAGGGAAAGTTTGTGTTCTAATTGAAGTCTACGAATTGGGCGCGTTTGATCAAAACCCTGTTTCTTTAATAATGGCTAAATAAAATCAAAAAGTGATAATTTTGCATTTTTCCAAAAATATTATGTAATTTTTCTGTGATTAAAAAATATTGATACAAAATATATTTAACCCGTTTTAAGCTAAAATTGTTCAAAAGTAAATTAGCTCTAGAACTCTAACAAAGAGGCGTGGCAACTTCAAATGTCGTATGCACAAGTGTTTCATGATTTAAATACCAAAAAGTAATATTGGGGAGTAAAAGTATCGCATTTGGGGTCGTAAGGGTTAAAAGTAACTAATTTTTCACACAACAAATAAGTTTACTTTTCATAAGTAAGATTTAAGAACACATAAGTTCACTTTTTGATTCAAGCGTCAAGTTCAAATTTCACTTCATATTTTTAAAGTTCATAGTTTTAAAGTTAATTTTGCAAGCATTGTAAATTAAAAAAATTTTTTTTTCATATTCTTAAAGTTCTTAGTTTTAAAGTTAATTTTGCAAGCATTGTAAATTTTTTAAATTTTGTTTTCATATTTTTAAAGTTCATAGTTTTAAAGTTAATTTTGCTAGCATTGTAAATTTTTAAAATTTTTAGTTACTCAAAGTTTCAATCAAACTATATCCGACCGTAACCATAATTTTTGACATCTCTGTCATTTGTAAATATTTCAAAAAGAATGAGTCAACCCATTGTTCATTTCACTATTTAAACATCCACATTTGTGCAGCTTCCATGCTTGAAAATAAATGTAAGAAAAATCATAGACCTAATCGTAGACTTGCCACACAACAGAAATCAATCTACTTAGAATACATTTGTGTGCTTATCGCATTCCGCGCTGAATTTTACCACCACTCGCCTTCTAAACAAATTTAAACACCATAAAACGCGCATAACCATAACGAACTAATTTATTGCCATGCCGTGCCGCAGTGCACATTGCAATGCAACAGTCGCCACAACAAAACGCACAGCACCGGCAACGGCAACAGCGCCCAGCAGTCCAGTGCCGCTGCACGCTCCACTACAAAATCTGTGCACTTTTGCGCTTTAGCGACACTTGCCCACACTTCACAGCAACGACAACAACAACAAAAACAACAACAACATTAAAGTCATACACACTAAAAGCGAAAGAAGGCTCGAATCCAGGCAGCAGCCGTAAAAGCATCGGAACAACATACCAACAGTCAGCCAGGCATCCAGTCAGGCAGTCAGCCAAAACTAACGAAAGTTTGACTGCGCGACGAGTGGTGCGGGCCGCGCCATAAAAATCACCTCGCAGGCAGTAAAAAATCATTGCAGATGATATTTCACAGGCGAAATGTGTACGAACACACTTGCGGCTGCCGATAGGAGGCGAATGTTAGTGGGATTTGGATTGCGTTAGGGGGGTGGAGAGAGGCCGGCCGGCGCACGAATGAGGGTAAGAAAATGGCCCTGGCCAACACCATTTTAACATATGTCGCAGCAATTATCGCCGCTGTGGAAATGCAAGATGGCGGCGGCATGGGCAATGGAAATGGAAGCGAAATGAAATGAAACGGCACGAAATGGCGAGTGTGGCAAGTGGCCGCGTTGCCGACGTTGTGCGTTGCGTTGCACTGGAATTTATTATGATTGCTAGGAAATTTGATTGCCATGCGTACTGGGCATATAAAAAATTTTGCACGCACACAAATACAAATTCAAAGTAGCCTTAAAAATAAAAATGCAAAATAAAAAAATTACAATAAAAAAATATATGTAAGTAGTAGCGTAGCGAAGAAACAGCATTGAGTTGTGTCCAAGTATTTGCGCAGTCGGTGTGCGCAGTGCGTGCAAATTACAATTTGTAGGGTCTTAAATGTTTATAGTCGCCTGCCTAGAATTTATGGCCGACTGCACTAATACGCACACACACACACACACAAACACACACACAGCAACTGGGAACCCATGTGGCGGCTACAGTCGCGCCAAATCGCTGTGTTTACTCAATTTTCAGCAAACATGTGCAAAAGTTTGTTATTCATTTTGCATTTGTTGTTGTTGTTATGGTGGTTGTGGTTTATACAAAGATTGCTGTTTTGTTTTTTTGTTTCTCTTTGCTAATAAAAATTTGTGCGCGTTACATGCTAAGTAAATTAATTACTCAATGTCAATGGGGGCCATTTTTTTGCCGAAAAGAGTTTGTTGTTGTTGTTGTTGTTGTAGTGGCATGCGTGCGAATTGAAAAGTGGTGAAAGATAACAACAAGTTGCAATGAAAATGTGTAGTTAGTGTAATTTATTGAGACTTATAGGTGCAATTTAGTTGGATATAAATTGTAAGGATGTATTTTTCTGGTATATATTTTTGATAATTTTTAACCCTTACGACCCCGAATTTAACCCTGTGTCTCAATATAACTTTTTGGTATTTAAATCATGAACACTAAGAAGTGTGCACACGACATTTGAAGTTGCCACGCCTTTTTGTTAGAGTTCTAGAGCTAGTTTACTTTTGAACAATTTTAGCTTTAAACGGGTTATATAAATTTTGTATCAATATTTTTTAATTACACACAAATTATTTAATATTTATGGACAAATACAAAACTATCAGTTTTTGATTTTATTTAACCATTATTAAAAAAAACAGGGCTTTGATCAAACGCGCCCAATTCGTAGACTTCAATTGGAACACAAACTTTCCCTGATATCGCTGCAATATTGGAAATTATTTTGAGGATAACAGTAACATTTTTGTAATTTGCTTTGAATTCACTTCTAAAAATATTAATTTGTTGGTACCTACTGAAATTAAACCCAAAAATCAATCGTAGCTTTTCCTATAAGATGACAAATAGGTGAAGTTGCGCTCAGGCAACTATGGGGTCGAAAGGGTTAAGTAAAAGCCGCGGAAAATATTGATTTAATATTATTATAATAATTTATTTTACGTATTTATACGTCTGCAATTTCTTTAGTTAGCGTTTAGGCCTCAAACACATTGACTACGACAGCGACACATCTGTAAAAATGTAATATTCCTATGGAAAAAAAAAATGATTGTTACATTTTTGTTGCCGCTTTTATTGTAATCAAGTAGTTGACTATGCGGCCACAGTTGAAGTCGACAACATTTTGTAGTGCTGTGGCTCTCTCGCTCTCTGTTGTCTTTAATGTGTTTGGGCCACTAGAGGAGGCTTTATGCAACTTTAATCTAATAATAACAGATTAAAGATCGCGTTAGACAATTTTTTAGAAAGCTTTTTTGGGCAATAGAAGTTAGGTGCCAAGGATTTGTGTACAGTAGAAACAGGTGGCCTGAGGAAGACCTATTGTTAGTCTTTTTTTTACGTGAAAGAATATCTAACGGTCTCTGCTGGAATTTCTTAAAGGTCCTATGTAATTTTTTCCATTTGAAACTTTTATCATATTTGAGATTTACAATTACTGAAAAATATTCATTTGGTAGATTTGGGATCTGCAAAATAAATTCTTTCCATGACAACTGACATCTTGCTAGGAGAAAGATTGACAAGATTGACTGGCTCCTTCGCTGCAAGAACGTCATAACTCAAAACTATATCATTCCGAGAAAATTCAATTTTAAAGTTTACCATTACAGGCAATTCAAGGCATCAACAAATTTTTCATGTCGTCTTGTGAGCAAAGTATTGAATATTTTACAAAGTGGTTTTGACAGATAAAATATCATATGCAGATACACACAGGGTTGCCAAAAACGGAAACAATTTTTTTTTTAGTTATGACGTTCTTGCAGCGAAGGAGCGATATACTTGTAAAAGTATTTTATTGTACTAGAAAAATTCTGAATATATTAATTAAAAAATTTTCACCTTGAAAGTTGCATCAAACACTGCTTGCTAGTTGCAGCAACAAAATAAATAAATCTAAAAAAAAAACCGCTCCCATAATGTCAGCAGAAACGAGCAATTTTTGATTGATAATGACGGCTTTAACGACTCGTTCATAAGGCTGGGCATATGCTACATACACCCATACATACATACGTACAAACATATATGCATATGCATGATTACATATAGATGTATCGCACCCCAACTGTTGAGTTTTTAGTCAAGTTGATTTACTAGCACAAATCACCACCGCCAGCAGCAAAGGCCCCAACCCACAGCTCACTGCTCACTACCCACCAAGCAAAATGTAAGAAATAGGCAACAATCGTCAGTGACAACAAATTGGCGACTCGCCGATTTATTGCCGCAGCGACAAATTAGCAACATGTCCCAAAAACACGTTGTTTTCCAGGACTTTGAAATATCGAATTGATATGCTTTGTATTTCAGTGAGATTGATCGCATTTAAAAAATTTTTATTCATTCGCCGACCGTTCATTGATCAACAGCATTGATTCAAGCTCAAAACAATGAGAGCAACATTGAATCTTTGTATGCAAATGAAATTCCATCCCAACCAAAACTGACTGACTTTTTATATATTGGTAATTTTCCAAACAATATGATGTATTTAGATATGAAAACAACTCGTCCAGGCGATATGAAAACGACTCGTTAAGGCGATAAAAAACTACTCGTCACGGCGAGTTGCTTTCGGCGGACGTTTTAGAACGACTGGTGATACGAAATAGATACGTTGGTGATATTACCGGCAATAAATTTGTTGCCGTGGGCGACTCGTTTTCTTATTGCCGGCAACAAAAAATATCTGGTGGGTACTCACTCTTGACTGCTCTCTGCGTACTGGCGCACATGAGTTTTCAGGTAAAAATTTATTTTTACAAATATTTGCACACTTGAGGTGATCAATCAGAGCCACTGGTGAATGCATATACTATAAATCGCGTCAAAATGAATTTGCAAATGTTTAATTGATTTCAAAAAATTGAAGTAAAAATTTTATTTGTTTTTTAAAGTCACATTTTACCACATCAAATGCTGTCAACTGGTGCTTAAAAAGCAAAGGAATTAAAATCGATTTTTTTTTTGCTAGTCTCCAGTTGAAAGTAGCCTTTTTGGTGTTTTAGGTATTTAAATTTTAATTGATTGCAACTGCCCGGCTCAAGGTTGACCTGGCGCACTGTGCAAATGCAGAAATGCAGCCGGCCACAGCCCAACTGCACTTTTCATTTGGGCCAACACTAAAAAATGTAAAAAAAATAAAAACGAAAAAAATGTATAAAACCAAAACTTCAACTAAAACTTGTTTCTATAAGTGTGGAGCGGCAACTGGCTGCTTTGCGGCTGGTGCGTGCAGCTTTTGCGCCGCTCAACGTTCAACGTTCAACGTTCACCGTTCGTCGTTGTCTGCTGGCTGTGGCAGTGGCTGTCACAGTTAGACAAAATGCTTCAGCTCCCGCTGCTGCGGCTGCTGGTCTTCATTTCGTCTGTGCGCGTTCTTTCGCTTTTATTCTTCTCCGCTGCCGTCGCTGCAGTCGACCAGCACATTTGTGGTGATTAAGTAAATGGAAAATGATTATTGAAATGTGCCCATAAAGTAGAAAGCAGCACCGCATGGCAGCGCACGTTTGTAGTTGCATATGTGAGTAGCACACACACACACACACACACACATGCACACAAGCGCAGTAATGCAGCCACACTTGTACACATACAAAATTTATGAAGCTGCACGCGGCCTGCATTGTCGAGGAATTATGAACAACACCACCAACACTGGCTGCCGCTGTGTAATCGTTGTGATTATTAATTGACGTGATGCTAGAGCCATTAATTAGAAATTGCTTTCTAATACCAACAACAAATATTATTATAATTTATATTAGTATTTGGATTTGGTGCAGATTTGTGGCCAATGTTCAATGCTCAAGTCTTGAAATATCTTAACAATAAACAGATAAGTTGTCACACATATATGGAGCTCAACCATTTCATGCTTTCAATTCAAATTTGATGTTGTTTTTAAAAGGTTTTGTCTACTCATGCTTAGGAGTTTTTCTAAAAACTAATCGAAGCCAATAAAAAAGCCCATAAAAAATGCAGATAAAATCATTCTCAAACCTCTGAAATGCCCGTAGAAACCAAAAGCTCACTTAAGTTTGCTTCACTGTTCACATTTCTTATGCTTATGGCGTTGTTTTCTTTAATTTGCTCACATTAAAAAGCGCAGCGCATTGCATTGCAGTTGGCAACCCTTTTAACTTGAATGCATCGCTTTGCATTTGGGTTTTGAGTTTTTTTTTTAATTTTTGCAAATATTAACTTAAATGAATTTATCATTATGACATGCATTTACATTTTCGCACGGTATGTGGTAAATTGAAAAACAGGCGCACATGCCGATCCAAAGAGGACTTCAGTCGCCCTAAAGCGAATGCAAAATCAAGGAGTTGATTTGGTTGGTGTTGCGTTGTAGTCGTTGTGATGGTGTTGGCTCTTAATCGCCAGGCGGCGTTGCCATTTGGGTTAATGGAACCGCAGTGACAAATGCAAGTTGAGAATGCGGCGTTTTGTATTTCGAGACCTGATTACAGTTTAGCTCATCTTTGTCTGTGTGGAGTAAGATACAATCAATGTAAATATGCATTTTTGAATAAGAAGAAAAGAGGTTGAAGCAGACAGTGAAACTTGGTGATATTAACAGAAATAGTAGAGATTTTATGGCGCAATAGAAAAGAAAACTTTCTGAAAAATTTATTGTATTTTTTTTTAATATTAAATAGCAGACAGTTTCAGAACCAATGTTTTTAAATTAAAAAAAGTAAAGAACATTTTAGTTTTTTGCAAAAATCTGACTACATTTTGTGGAACCGAAAAAGGACTAAGAATAACCATGCCTCAATTTCAGATTTTATTTCAGCAGAAGCTTGAAAAAAACACAGAAGAAATAGTCCTTACGACTTGTTTTTCGCAAAAACCTGACTAAATTCTAATTTTCTAAAACAGAAACTAATTTTTTAAGTCTAACAATGCCTCAATCTAAAATGTTGTTCAAACAAAATCTTTGACGAACACAGAAGATGTAGTCTGAGCGACTGACTAAATTTTGTGGAACAAAAAAAAATTCCAAGTATAACAATGCCTCAATCTCAAATTTTATTGGAACAGAAGCTTTGACGAATGCAGAAGATGCAGTCTGAGGGACTGACTAAATTTTGTGGAACAGAAAAAAAACTTCTAAGTATAACAATGTCTCAATCTCAAATTTTGTTCGAACAAAATCTTTGACGAAAACAGAGGATGCAGTCTGAGGGACTGACTAAATTTTGTGGAACAAAAAAAAAAGAAGTATATTATAACTATAACTATAAAGTATAAAGAACTTTATTCTTTATTTCTTATTTAAGAGATAATCTGTGCCTCAACGGTTTCGTAAAAATTTTACTATTTAAATTTTGTGGAGCAGAAGAAAAACTTCTTAACACACCTACAAAAGAAATATCCACATAATCTTCTCTACAGTGCACTGCTTGATAAACCCTTTTCATGTGCTTTTCATATCCTTTGGGCAGGATGATGAAATCACAAACCACTTTTTGTTAGGTTTGATCCATTTACCACTGATGCGTTGAGAAGCACCAAAAGCTCCACTAAGATTTCTTCGGAGGTCGGATAGGTTTAAAGCAAATAAGCAGAGCACTCTTTTTGCGCTGGTTAGAAAAAACCAGACGGCTGCCTGCAATTCTTCCTGAATAAAAAGGAGAAAGAAATTCAAAAGGCAATCCAAGTACATCTAAGGCGATCCAATTCAACTTGACTTAAAATGGCTTTTAAACCTAAAATTACACCAAACCAAAACAACAGTTAGAAGTCTTTCAGACGATTTGATCGAAGATTCACTAAAAAGCGCTTGCTTTAAATTTGACATCCCAGTCTTTCTTTAGAAATTGAAATACATATAAGTAACTTCCCTCAAACTTAAGATCCAGGAAGATATTTGGAGAATTCTTTTTTATTGGCCATGCTTTAATTTTTTCAGGAAGATTTTGAAGACATGACACTATTTCTTGTAATTCATTGCACTAACCTCAGGCACTGCAGTCAGATAACAAACCTGGTAAAATTTCCCTTTAAACTTAAGATCCAGCAAGATCTAGGGATATTTGATGAATTTTTAATTTTTGAAATCTCATATCCAAGTCTTTCTTTCTTTCTTAAGAGTTTGAGATAGGTATGGTGCTTCTCTCAAACTTAAATTTCAAAAAATTTTAGAATATTTGGAAAATGCTTTTTCTTTTTATTCTTTTTTCCATTAAGGTTTTGAAGCCATGACAGTTTTTATTTTGATTCGTTGCCCTAACCTTAAACACAGCAATTGGATGACCAGACTGACTTTCCTATTCAATTTAAGATCCAAAAGGATCTTGGAATTTTTGTAGGACATTTTTTTATCAGCCATAATCAGTTTTATCTTTTCTGTCAAATTTTGAAGCCATGACACTTTTTCTTGTGATTCATTGCACTTCCGTCAGACATTGCAGCCAGATAACCAACCGGGTTAACTTTCCTGTTAAATTTGAGATTCTCAAAGATTTTTGAATATTTGATGAATACTTTTTCATTGGACATAAGAAAATTCTTGAATTTTTTCAGTGGGGTTTTGAAGCCATGACACTTTTTCTTATGATTCATTGCACCTCCGTCAGCCACAGCAGTCAGATATCAAACCTGGTTGACTTTCGTATTCAATTTAAGATCCAAAAGGATCTTGGAATATTTGGAGGACATTTTTTTATCAGCCATAATCAGTTTTATCTTTTCTGTCAAATTTTGAAGCCATGACACTTTTTCTTATGATTCATTGCACCTCCGTCAGGCACAGCAGTCAGATAACCAACCTAATTGACTCTCCAATTCAATTTAAGATCAAGAAGGATCATGGAATATGTGATGAGCGCTTTTTCATTGGCCACAAGAAAATAATTTCTATTTTTTTGTGTGAGGTTTTGAAGCCATGACACTTTTTATTGTAATTCATTGCACTAACCTTAGGCACAGCAGTGAGACCAGCAGCCTGATTCGCTTTCCTGTGTACCTATATAAATCATATTCAATTCAAATATTCAATTATTGTTCTTCACATTGATCTGATGAGCAAAATCTGAAAAATTGTCACTGTCTTTTGGTCTCGAGTACTCAAAAATTTACAAGGAAGTTATCGAACCATGAAACAGGTAGACGGCGCCTACTCAACTTTTGTACATATAACATAATTCTGTATGTATTGTTGTTGTTGCTACCAATGAAAGTCAGCAACAATAAAAATTTAATACATTGTGATCACTCAACTGATATCGCTGCGTTCATTTAAAATGTCATCTGTCATTTTGTGGCTTAATGCCATTTCCGTTAAATTCATCTGAACCAGACGTTAGCATAAATGATGGTTGGGTGTGTGTGTGTGTGTGATATTGTCAACATTCCAACACACAATAATAATAATCATAAATACCCAAAATCACCGAAGCACATTTTAGCAGCAATCTTAATGAGATTTTACGTAACTGTTCATTCGTACAATCGAATTGCTTTGTTTTTTACATTTTATAGTCAGATTTGATTTTGATGTTTTGCTTTGTGATGTGCGCACAAGTTCCATTAAGCGGCGCTTTTTCGATTATATGAAATTTTCAATCTTTTGTTTTTTGTTATGACTTATAAAAAATTTATTACTTCTGGTGCTCAATGCAGTCAGCTGCTACTGCTGCCGGAGCGATTTTCACCTTGACAGCATTTAAAAACATGCAGCCACATACAGGTTGAAGTAAACGCGAGGACGCGACCGTATCAGCGGCCACACGATCATCGTCGTGCTGGAATCATTATCGTCGTCATCGGGCATGAAGAGCCCCAGCAGCCGGCACAGAAATTAAGCGGTTCATTTGTCTTGCCCGCAATATTGACCGTTTCAATTTTAATCAATGACTTAGTCATCATTCATTGCCACATCATTTATCTTATTTTGCTTTCAAGTTATCGCTCTGCTCTTTCCGTTTGTTGTTTTTGGGCATCGTTTGGCCTTCCAACGGCGCGGATAATAATTCAGCGTTGACTGGCCTTTGTGGATTTTCGAAATGTAATTAGCAAAAGATTACTAAAATGTTTACATTTTTAATTGATATGGGAAAATTGCTATTGGAATTTGCATACCAACATTTTGGAACATCTATTTCTCTTGTTCAGCATTAATTTAACGATATTTTGCTTTGGCTGCTTTTAGCTGAAAAAATGTCTAACGTTTGATGAAAACTTCAAGTTGGTTCAACATGTTTCGATATGAATATCAATGGAAAATTTTTCGTGTTATTTGTTGTGTAAAGTTTGAAGTTTTAGGAGCTTAAATTTTGCAAGTTTCAGTTAAATAGATTAAATTTTTAAGTATTTCTAAATTTCAACAATACTGCTGCATAGATAAAAACCAATAACTATTGAAGAAAAAACTTCAAAACTTAACACCCAAATAAATTTTAATACTCACATTGTGTACAAAAATTCTTGACACCATTTTAAACAAAACAAATCAAATTCTTTGAATGTTATTAGTTTGAAACTTCTATGTTGTATCGTTCATTGCTTTCGTACATAACTCACGCAGTCTTCTAACAGTGAATTAATGCGCCAATCAACAAGCTTTTGTTCAGTTGAAAGCCAACCAGGCGGCAACTTGACTCGCTATTTCTCTTCAGCATGTATACAATATTGTTTTATGAAATTTCAGAACCCTTCACAACAACAAACATGCACCCACCATAGTCTGAGAAGATGACACGCCACATTTATAATTTATGCAAATTTTTTGAATGCGCTCATTTATTAGTTTAACACTCGACGGAACACTGAAAGAATTCCAAATGGCTCCAAGTTTTTCGTATTTTGGGTCAGTAATAGATTTAAGTTTGGTTTTGTGTCGTTTTCCTATTCTTCTTTCTTGTTGTGCATTAATATTAATTGTGTGGCAATTAATTTCGCTTTTAATTTGATGGGAACTTTATACCTTTACTTGAAAGCTTTTTAACATATTAAATTTTGGGCCGGAAATTTGGTGGCTTGACTTTATGACAAGTCAGAAGGGCGTAGTTTCATGGGTGTAGGTGTAAGGTTGGTGTGATTAATATTAAAAATTAATATTAATTATCGAGCTGAAAGGAAATTTAAATTTTTTGTTGTTGTTATTTTGTGAAAGTTGAATTTCTTAATGTGTCAATGTGGTTGGTGTGGGTGTTGTGTGAAATAAAAAATCTAGTTTTTGAACCCTCAAAAGGGAAAATCAATTAATTTCCATCTAAAGAAAGTTGTTTCAGTTTTATGTTGTAAAACTTGTGAATAAAACGGCATAATTTTAAAAAATATAACCTTGCAACGATCTACTGAATGAAGAATGCGTTAAGGGTTCGATTCGATTGCAAATTTTCAAATCCTATTCAAAGAATCTCTTTCTTTGGTGATCTTCTTCTAAATATTTTACTTGTTTTGAGAATCTTCTGCCTCTAAAAACCGCAAATGTTCTAAAAAAAGAAGAAGAAGAAAAAGCAAATCTTCAAATCTTACTCAAAGAATCTCTTTATTTGGTGATCTTCTTCTAAAAAGTTTACTTGTTTTGAGAGCCTTCTGCCTCTAAAAACCGCAAACGTTCTAAAAAAGAAGAAGAAGAAAAAGGCAAATCTTCAAATCTTATTCAAAGAATCTCTTTCTTTGGTGATCTTCTTTTAAAAAGTGTACTTGTTTTGAGAATCGTCTGCCTCTAAAAGCTGCAAATGTTCTAAAAAATTGAATAATAATAATTTTCTCAGGTTTGCCTCATTTTAAAATTGTTTTCCATTTGTGAACCTTTCTCTTCATTTGATCTCCCACAGCAAAGGATTTCCATTCCCTAAGGATCTTCTTCAAAGAATCGTTTTCATTGAGCATTTCTTTTTTGTGTAAATCTCATTTGTGATGGTTTTACTTCTTTTTTTTTGAGGATCTCCTCTTCTAATAATTTTTAATACAATTTTTAAAACATATTCTTTCGAAAGATTTCTTTTTTGGAGAAACTTTCTTCAGAAGATCTTTTCTTTTAGGATCTTTTTTGCCGACAATCTTCTTGAGAATTGCCTTCTCCTGAGAAAATAATCTTTCTAAAGGTCTCCTCTTTTAAAGATTTTGCTTTTCTGATGATCTTCATGAAGATTTCTTTCCTTTGAGCTGCTCTTCTTCTTCCGACAAACTCCTTTTCCGTGAATGTTTTTCTTTCTTTAAACTTTTTATACTGAACATTTCCTCTTCTGAGAATACTTTTCTTCTGAAAATCTTCTTTTCAGGGTCTCTTTCTTCTGACAATCTTCTTCCGACGTTTTCTTTTTTTGAGAAACTATTTCTCTTGATTTTTTCTCTTATAAAGTCCTTGTTCCTCTGATGATCTTATTTTTGAGGATTTTTTTCTTTTTAGCAACTTTTCTTCTTCCGACAAACTCCTTTTCCGAGGATCCTTGTATAAACTTTTTCTACTGAAGACTTCCTCCTCTGAGGATTTTTTTCTTCTGACAATCTTCTTTTCAGTATCTTTTTCCTCCGACAATCTTCTTCTGACGATTTATTATTTTTAGCACTTTTTTCCTGAGCATCTCCTCTTCTGATATTCTTTTCATTCTGATGATCTTATTTTTGAGACATTTTTTTCTTTTTAGCAATTTTCCTTCTTCCGACCATCTCCATTTCTGACAATCTTCTTTTGAGAAACTTTGTTTCCTGAAAATTTCCTCTTCTGAGAACCTTTTTCCTTTCACAATCTTCGTCTGAGGGTTTCTTTTTTTGAGCAACTTTTTCCTCTGAGGATTTTCTCTATTGAGGATCTATTCTTCAACAGAACAATCTCATGTTTTGTGGATCTCCTTGTATTGAGAAAATTTTTTTTCTCAAAAATCTTCTGAGATTTTCTTCTCCTGAGCATCTTCTTTTACTGGGACATTGATTTTCTATGAATCTTCTTTTGATTATTTTCTTTTGCCTATGTTCCGCCCTTTATAAAAAATTCTCTCTTGAAGATCGGAAGATTTGAGTTCTGAGGGAGGATCTTCTTCTTTTAATTCTTTTATTCTACCCCTTCTTAAACATCCTCTGATGACCTTCTTTTTCAGAATGTGTTAACTGAAGATCGTTTTTATCAAAAACTTACTATTTTCTAACGATCTTTTCTTTTCGGATCTTCTTTGCTTTTTAAACTTCCATACTAAAAATTTCCATACTAAAGGTCGTTTTCTCCGAAGGTTTATTATGTTCTAAGCATTTTCTTAGAAATTTTCTGATGATCTTAATTCACAAAATTTTTTTAAAATATTTTTTAAGCATTTTCTTCCCTTCGGTTCTTCTTTGTCCCCGCAACTTCTAGAACATCTGCTACTAATCTTCGTTCTGAAAATTTCTTTAATAAAGTTCATTATCATCGAAAGCATATTATTTTTTTTTAAGATTTTCTGATGACCTTCATTCTAAAAATTTCTTTACTCAAGCTATTTTCGGCTTTCTTCGGCTCTTCTTTGTCTCCGCAACTTCTAGAACATCTTCTGATGATCTTCATTTTGAAAATTTCTCTACTAAAAGTAATTTTCATCGAAGACTCATTATTTTCTAAGTATCTTCTTTTTCGGTTGTTCTTCGCTTTTGCAACTTTTAAAAGATCTTCTGACAATCTTCATTTTTTAAATTTCATTACTACAGATAATTCCTAAGCATCCTCTTTTTTTCGGTTCTTCCTTATTTCCTCAACTTCCAAAAATTATTCTGCTGATCTTCTCTATGAGATTTTTTCTACTGAAGAACTTTTTATCGGATGCTCTATTTTCTATTTTCTTCTTTTCTCGGTTCTTCGATTTTACAACTTCCCAAACATTTTTTTTCTCTCCAAAGACACTTAAATGTAACATTAGGAAATACGAACAACTTTTACTTTTCTCGTTTTCCTCCAATGCATCCAAAAACCTTTCACAATTGCCGCCTTCTGTGCTCCAAAAGTGATGTCACACAAATTTTACATATCAAACAAATTGCTTACAAATTGCCGCAACCGTAGCATAAAATACAACAAAAATGACAATGAGCGGAAAGACGCTGAAGAAGAATGCAATTTAACTGCAAATAAAATTCCAACTGACACTTGATGTGGCAGGTAGGCAGGCCAACAAAATTTGAAAGCAACAAAACATGCACACACACACACACTGATGCATGCATACATATGTGAGTAACAATCTATGTAGACATAATACAATTATGTATGTAAACCCACATCTATATACATGAGTATGTTTGCCTACATCGCCACACAAACACAGACACATACACACACAGAATCAGTTTCAACTGGTTGCAGTTGCATTTCGTGACACAGGACACAGTTATTTGCAGTCAAGAAATAAAAACGAAAAACCTGCAGCAAAAATTCAACCCAAACTTACAACCAAAGCAACAACAACAAGAAACGATATCACTATCGAAATGCATGAAATTTAAATTCGTTACAATTGCTGCGGTTGTCGCTGCACTAAAGAAACAAACAAAATATTGCAACAACAATAACAATAACAACAGCTGACTGTCTGTCCTTCTATTCTTTTTCCAGTTTTGTTGGTGCTGCTGCTGCATGTTTTGGTCGTTTCTTGCGCTTTCGGGCGGCCTTCTTCATTTCCGTGTGTGTGTTTGCCTTTTATTGTCTCCACTTCAGTTGAAAGTCCTCAATGTCAATAAAATTCGGCTTTATCAGTTTGACAAGACCAAAACACACTTAGCCCCCCCTTCCCCCTCACATTTCCTGCACCCAGCCACACATGGCTTGATTTGTGAGTGTTTGTATGTGTGTGTGTGTGTGTGCGACATGTGATTGCGATATTTTATGGCATTTCATTTCAATGCTCTTTGCCTTGACTGCATAGTCGGTTTGACTGTGTGGCTGTGTGTTTGTTCCATAGTACCGTTGCCTCATTACGATAGGCAGTGCGGATAAGCTGACCGAATTGGTTTAAAGTTACGACACTGGCGGCGACAATGCGTTTGCTCGACGCTGTGCGGTGTCTTTGCTGCCTGCAACCGATTTTCGGGGGTAATGAATTATGTTGTCCCAACTTGCAGCGCTCTCGATCGCTGTTCGGTGTACGTGTGTGGGCAGCATGTGATGACTTTGGTTAGGGTCTTTTTCTTGTTGTTGTTGCTTTTGCTTTTCAATATTTTATTGCACATTTCAAAATAATCACAAACTGATAAATTTCCTTATGGGCTCGGCAGATTCGTCATTGGCGGCACAAAAGGCAACTTTATCAAATTTATGAATGTTTTTCGTGCGCTGCTCTTGCATCTGAATTTTTTGTTTTTCTTATATCTCTGCCTCTACTGTATGAGTAGGGGAGAAGTGGACTGAAATCATAAAAAAAAAAAAAATTGTTATACTTTTCCCGTGAAACTTGGATTTTTGTGGATCGAAGACTGAAGAGTTACGTCAAAACATGGCTAAGCTTAATATACCTCTTTCAAACTAAAGAAGAGGCTAAGAACAGCGCTCTCCTACTGTGCTGGATCAGTTATAGTTTGACTGATTTACAAATCACTGAGTAAGCTTCGTACTCATACAAACTTCCTTCATGAAACTAACCTAAGATGGGTTGAAGACAACATAGAATTTACTGTCAGCCTTAAAATTTTGAACTTTTTTTAGAAAACTTCTTTTACTAGGTCGTGGTTAGGTTAGATATAGGTTAGAGAAGACAATTGTGCGGCATGCACTTCCACTGGGAGACCATTTCGAGTCCATTGTGATTCCCTTCATTTAACTTCTCTCACTAAAAAAAAGACCAGTTCAGAACCATGACTGATGTTGGTGTTGGTACCCAAAAGAGAAAATTAGATTTGCTTTCGAATGATTAATGGTATAGCTGTATGAATGAAGAAGAGCATGAAACCGTACAGCATTGTCTATGCATTTGTCCTTCATTACCTAAAAGAAGGAAGACTCACCGGAGCAACTTCTTCTATGGCAATCTAATGGTTCTTGCCGATAGGACTATTCACAGTCCACTAGGCTACCAAAGGAACTCATACTGGCCCACTGAGTGACCGGTCTTAAGCTCGAATGTTTGTGCTTTCCCAATGAGCCCTCATAGCCTAAAAGGGCTCTATCTACCTGCCGTCCTACCTTGTGCTGATTTTGTTTTATTTATTTTTATATCAAATCTGAATCATTCAAATCTGAACATGGGGATCATCGCTCATAATTTTTTGAGCAAAATATCATTGCTGGAGACATTTGCTAGAGTAACCATAGATCAATCTATGGTATGGTTTGCCTCGGATTTAAACTGATTGGTTAGCTCCGGAACCATTTAAGAAGGGATTCACAAAGGGCTAATTTGGCCTCCAAATGCTGCACACACCCTTCCCTACGTAACCAAACCTAGATCCATAGATCAAAGACCAGACACCAAATTGATTGAAATTTGTTTTACACTTTTAATGTTCAAGTTATTATAAATTTTCCCTAAAAATTTCAACTCAAATTTTTAATTTCAAGTGCTTCAACTCTTACTTAGAATGTCGGACCCGACAATGGGTTGTCTGAAAAAAAATTCGATTTCTTGAGTTTTTAACTATTGACAACCTCTACAAGAAAAACGTTTTTCAAGTTTTCATTAGTTTGTTGTCTATAAAACTAGTCGAGGCTTTTGAGGTCATAAGTGGTTAAGGTCCAGTTTCCTACAATTTTTTGTAACCAAATCTTACTGGCTACAATATCTTAGAATCACCTAAAGCTTTGACTTTCTTATTGCTAATTCCTGCGTCGCTCAGCTTCAACCTCAAAGTTGCAAGTGCTTCAACTTTTACTTAGAATGTCGGACCCAACAATTGGCTGTCTGAAAAAAAACAATTCGATTTCTTGAGTTTCTAACTATTGCCAGCCTCTACAAGAAAAACGTTTTTCACGTTTTCGTTAGTTTGTCATCTATAAAACTAGTCGAATCCTTTTGAGGTCATAAATGGTTAAGCTCTAGTTTCCTAAAAGTTTTTGTAACCAAATTTGACTGGCTACAAAATCTTATAATCACTCAAAGCTTTAACCTTTATATTGCTAATTCTTGGAAATATAAAAAAAAAACCAGCGTCGCTCGACTTCAACTTCAAAGTTTCATTCGTTACATGAATCCTTGTCGCCGCACTCATTGGGCGGCTTGCAAGAGTTATCGCCACAGCTGCCAATGATGTCCGAGCTGCCGCACTGGAGTAATGCAGCAGACATTGTATACAGTGCAGTGTACTTGCCGCCGTAATTATGTAAAATATATGAGCACTTTTTACGTGCAACATATACGACGCCGCTCAAATTCAGCCGGCGGCAGCATGGAAAGCGCTTTTAAATAAATTTTATTCAGCAGCATCGCTTAAAAACGTCAAATTTTTAAAATGTCTTTCACACGAAATCACAAACACACACACACACACACACACACACACACACATATATGAGATATGCGACGCTGGCAACGAGACATTTGCTGATGCAACGTGTGGCAAGTGGACGGAGGACGGCTGGTTTGCATGCGTCGGTGCATAGTTGACATACCTACGCATGCAGTGCACCGTGCAATGGCCATCAAAGACGGCAACAACAACAACAACAACAACTCTAACAACAAGAAGAACAACAACATTAAAAACGACAGCAGCGGCAAATGAACAGCAGCCAACAGCCAGCAAAGCGCGACTGTATGGACCCTTTTAACCCCTCGGCAGCCGACGCGCCACATGGCGTTGCCATGCACTCAGCTGGAGTGGCGGCGGTGCGTCCAAGCGAACGGCAACAGCGACAGCGCGATCTGCCAATAAAGCAAATTTATTATAATTTTAACCCTGCGGCCCATTAATACATCTTCAAAGTAAAATGCTGTGCTTGTCTGCTTATGTGCTGCTGCTGCTGCTGATCGTTCTGTTGTTGTTGTTGTTTTTGTTGTTACTGCCGCTGTTGTTGGCCACTGTTGCTGGCTGCTTGATCTGCTTGGCTTGACTACTTTTAGTTTGCATACGCACGCGTTGATTTTATTTTCTTAAAATTTTCTCCATTTAAAATTGTTTTTTTTTTCTTTTTTTTAGTTTTATTTTTGATGCAAAAAGCTTTTTACATTTCTTGTCTGTCGCTCGCTGTTGACTTTATTGGCTGGCATTGTTGTTGTGGTTGTAGTTGTTTTTGGTGTTTTGGTATTGTTCGGCCCATGCGGCTACATTTAGCGAGCCAACACTGCACCACAACAACAACAACAACAGCGCAAGAGCGCTACATTTTTTTCCACTGTAATCAACATTCATATCAGCAGCAAACATTAAAAGCGCATTAGTGCGCTTGCAGCATACGCTGATAAGGCCCTTTTTGCACTAAAACAACAACAACAAAAACAACAATTTCAACAAAAACAACAACTTCAACAAAATCACAGCAATACAAGAAGAACAAAAATGGCCGAATCGTCACGCTGAGCAGCAATGAACAGCGCACAGTGCTTTGATTGAAATTGAAAAGTGCAGTTGTTGTTGTTGTTATATGGATGAATAATTTTATACGGCATCTTACCCATCGAGTTACTGTACGGAACAGTGTAATTGTGTGTTTGCAGGTTAAACTATTAGCAGAATATTTGCGATCGTATTGAAATAGAATTTCACTTTGCAGACCATTTTTTTGCTTGTATTTGAATTATATTTTCACTCGACAGAAATCACTGTCGAATGCTTGAAATTATTGGTGGCATTACTAATGGTGTGTTCAGTTTTTTAAACCTCATGAATTTTACTTTCAACTAGACACGACTGATTCATGTCATCTCACAGAAGCAAATGAAGTTAGAAGACGTATTGCATACTCTTAAAGCAGTCTACGGAAAGTGAAAGCGTCTATGAATTAATGATCATTACTGCAAAGATTTAAAATTGTTATCCACGTGAAGCTGGAAGAAGTACTAATTACACGGCACAACAAAATCAAATTTTTTTGTAGATAACAAAGTTCTGACAAATGATTCTGGTAGAGTGGACCAAAACAAAATATGCGTGTATCGGCGTTTTCAAAGTTTACGTCTTAATTTTTTTTTAGGGGAGGTCAAAGTTTTCCCCTTTTTGCACATTCTTATGGTGAATCGGCATACGAAAACCATGTAACCTCACATTTTAGGTATATGAGGTGTTCAGCAATTTGATGTAAAATACTACGATAAACATTTTTGTGGAGCATTTTAACCCTGTAGCTCCTATTTGTATGGGTCAATTTGACCCTTTTTTCTAGAATGCCAGAAATGTCCTGTAAAACTGGACTTTTTAAGGACAAAATGTACCAAGAAAATATTCGCCATAAAATTCTACTATAGGTCTCTAAATACATCAAAGCTCAGAAATTAACTTGAACGTCAGAATTAAGCCAAAACTGAAAGTGTGTTTAAGTGTTTATTTCGTACTTAATCAAAATTAGTAGGTACTAAAATCTGATTTAAAGTAGTCCACTGTATTCAAAGTATCTATATTACTTCTAATCTGAATCTATATTACTTCTAAATAGACTGAAAGCGTTTATGAATTACTTATCATTACTGCAAATATTTTAAATTGTTATCATTCGGAAATGTGCATCGCATTTGCTGCCATTACTTACCGTAATATTTTTTTGTAATATTTTCTTTATGATTCATGGATTTCTGAATTCTTTATCATCCTATATTTACCTAGTAAATCTTTTTGAGAATCAAATTTGCAGACTATGTCTCGAAGACGCTGAGACAGCAATACACGTGTGTTGTCTAGTTTTGGCAATTAGACGGAAATGTAAAATATGCATCCAAATGGAAAAATATCCATACAAAAAGATCAGTTCCACTAAGCATAGGGATTGTTTCGCGTTGGCTAGTAGAAGGATTTGCTCTTTCGAACAAACATTCCAGTATGGATGAATGATGAATGAGTTGTGGACCTTAAATCACACGAATTTAGTTAATGAAGGATAAAGTCATCAGGTCTCTGGACGTCTTATCCCATTCCTCTAGGAAACAATAAAGGGTTCATACTGGACCCTGAGTTGTGGACCTTTAATCACAAGAATTTAGTTAATGAAGGATAAAGTCATCAGGTCTCTGGACGTCTTATCCCATGACTCTAGGGAACAATAAAGGGTTCATACTGGACCCTGAGTTGTGGACCTTAAATCACAAGAATTTAGTTAATGAAGGATAAAGTCATCAGCAGGACGGTCGATGACCACTGAAAGCCTCTGCACATCTTATCCCATTCGTCTAGGAAACAATAAAGGGTTCAATTAAGTGGCCTATATCAGAATTACCAACCTTTGGCTGTTTTTAGTCGTCAGGAATCGACAGGAAAAGAAAAGATTTTCACCTCCGTTAAAAACATATTTACAATGGACCTTTTTGGTCACAAAATGTATTTACTGATTGTTGTTATGAAAAGTCAACATGAAGTTGAGTATTGTGTTGGCTTTAAAAGGATGTTAAGGTCAGGACTTGGTTTTGTTGAAAGAAGTTTCGTAATGGACCAGAATGCATGAACTAATCTATTTAAGTGAGTTGGTTTGGGGTAGAACCGTATTTTTCATTTTTAATTTCATGTATTAAGATCAATGTGCCAGTACAACAACATTTTTTTTTCCAAATCTTGTAATTAAATTATTAAAGAATAGCATACAGCAGTGAACTATAGTTTGCCTTAAATTCATGTTCAATGGGCACCAAAAAGATATCTGGAAAATAAAACAAGCTATGTCACGTTTCGACGATGTTCGAGTTAATTGCATAGTTTTGAATGTACTCGAATATTTTCAAATGGGTTTTTGAAACCCTACCTTGCCTTTGTTGAGATAAAGTGCTAAGTATTTAAATAGACCAAATGAAATATTTCCTGTACCGTTTTAGAAATTCCAGCGATCATCAAGCTCGGCTAACCCATATTTTACAGTCACCAAATAACGAGAACCATTAAAAATTCAATAAATTTTGAATGAAAAAAACTAGTTCAGAAAAATTTAATAGTCCCAGAAGTAGAAGAGGGCACAACGAAGACAAATAATTATGGCACGAAGTAGAATGTGAAAATGATGAAGAGAAGGGAATATGTATACAGCATCGAGCACGCTGATAACCCTTAAATAATTTTTGCATATCAAAACATAAACTTGTCTGGCAATTTTTTAAGCTTCGTGCCTTTTGGCATGCAATACAAACACGCACACACACACTCGCACACTAACACATTTCAGGCGCATAACGTGCTGCACTTGCAACATGCTCCCTTCCACTTGGTTCATTCGTTCATTCGTTCAACCGACCGGTCGTCCATCCATCCGTTCGTCTGTGTGTCGATCTTGCTGTTTGTTTTTTCTTTCACTCTTTTTTTGCTCATGATTTTTTTGCTGCAAGTATTTCGAGCACACTCGGTGACGTGCTGTGGCCGCTGCAACAAACTTAAGTTGTACGCTACAATTTTGCCGCGGTGCTTGTTGTTGTTGTTGTTATTGTTGTTGGTGTTTGCGATTTTTGTGCGAAAAAAAATTGTATGCAGATTTTGTGCGATGATGCATGCCGTGAATAAATACGCGCGCGCAACAACACACCGACAACAGACGCGGCATCGACAGCAGCCGTGGAAGCTGTTGCAGACAGCAGCGCGCGACAGCTAACAACATGCGGCGCAACGCGGCATGGCAGCGCTTACGTCTACGCAAACGCAACGAATTTTTATGAATTTCTGCCGAGGGCGCTAGAAATTGCTGCTTGCCGGCCGAGTGTTGTGGTGTTGTTGTGCGAGCTCATGACGCGCTCAAAACTTAAACTGAAACGTAAGTTGTTGTTGTTGTTGTTGCTGGTAGTGTCAGTGGTGGTGGTGGTGGTGGTCGTTCTGGTGGTGGTGGTGGTGATGATGATGAAGCTGCCAATGTTGTTGCCGACACTGCCGTTGTGTTGGCTGATGATCGGCAACTGATCGATCGACACGATGGATAGATGGTTGCTGGGCCGGTTGGCTGCTTGGATGGATGGATGGATGGATCGATTACTTTTGCACACACACACTCACACACCGAAATATGTGTGCAACCAAAGACAAACACACACAGACAGCGCCGGTGCACGAACGTGCTGCTTTTGCCACTTGCCACATTTTCAGCCTGCGCCATCCAGCCGTCAATGTTTATCTGCTTTTGCCTCAGCTGCGTTTTTTCATGCCTCTTTGTCTGGCTCTTTTTTTTGCAGTTCTTTGCAATTCGTTGGTGGTGTTGTTGTTGTTGTTGTTTTTGTTGTTGTATTGTCGCTTTTGTAGATTTCACGTTCGGTTGCTGGCCGCCATGCTGCATGCTTCAAAACAATATCTCAATAAATAATGACCGCTCATAAATAATAATCGGCAAGCAAATGTGTAATGATTTAGTTTTGTGGCACAAAGTTCTCAGGCCCGGTTCGCTGAGTGCGCGGGTCGGCTCCGACCGACAGCGCAGCCCACAAAACACACATGAGCGCCGCAAAGCAAAGCAAAAACAACAACAGCAACACATGAACTTGAAAGAGCCACAAAATAAACGCTTAAACAAATTGATTGGCAGTTAAGTTGCACGTTTGCATACATGAACGTGGCTGCATGCGCGCACAAATACAAACACCAATGCACGTTTTTGTGTGTGTGTGCATATGTATGTGAGCAGTTACTGCGTGCGCTAGCACGCAGTCAATTAGGCACATTTGATTTTTTTCTGCTGCATTCGGTTGCCTACTTCATACAATATGGAAGTTTGTTGCTTAAGTCTTTCGTTGTGAGAGGCCAACATTTTGAGTTTAGCTAACCATTGCTGCAAGTTTTGAATTAGGTAGCAGATGTAAAAGGTTAAATAAATATTACAAAAATTAAAAAAAAAATTTTAATAAAAAGAAATAACAAAAATTCATTATTTATAAAAAATTTCTTCACATTAATGAGTTAAAATTAATTAAAAATTTAATTATTTTTTAAAATTAGAAATTAGATTACACAACTGCAATATTTTAAAATTTGTTTTCAATTTGATTAAAGCATTTTTTTATTTATTTGAAACATTTTTGGACAATTTTTTTTATAATTTTTAAGAAATGATTAATTTTATTTCACAATGTGCTCAAAAACATTTACAAATTGTCGCTTTTGTCTGTTTTGTCAGACATTTTGTGAAAATATATAAGCCGATATAAAGTCGATCAAAAAGTGTATCTATTGGTCGCCGGCATTCGATTAATATTCGATTAATATTTGGATATTTTTTTTTCAGTTTGATTAAAATTATTTCTTTATTTATTTGAAACATCTTGGACAATTTTTTTTATAATTTTTAACGAATGATTTCTTTTTTTCACAGTGTGCTCAAAAACATTTACAAATTGTGGCTTTTGTTTGTTTTGACAGACATTTATTGAAAATATTTATAAGCCGACATAAAGTCGATCACAAAGTGTATCTGTTGGTCGCCGACATTCGATTAAAAGTGCAATTCAAGGTGTTTGACGTGCAACTGTCAGATTAATTTCCAGCAAAATGGGCAAGTGACTTCTTGGTTTGCATATTTTTGCAGCGTCTTCAAGTTAGCAACGTGGCGACAAAGATTATTGAGTGAAGGATATATATTTCAGTGAATTGAAACTAAACGATATTATTTGTTTGATACGTCGAGATACGAATTTTTGTTAAATAGTCAACTAAATTGTTTGCCAAATATGAAAATTCATTGTACCTAAATTTTTAAAGTGCATTTAATTTCATGAATTTGTTTTTGCCACTTTTTGTCATCCAAACCAGTTTTAATTTTTGCGTTGAAAACTAACAAAAACAGTTTTTACCAGTTAAACCTGAATACATTTAATTTGCTTGAATGTGGCATACTTTTAGGAATGGTTTTCATTTTATAAATTTGTATGTAATTTTTGTAATTTGTTTTTGAAATGCATTTTTTTCTCAGTTTCGGGTTTATAATTTTTAAATTTATTATCGTCATAATTTAGGATTGTAAATTTTTAGTATTTTTATTATTTATTAAATTTTTTATTTTTCTCAGTTTCCTGATTTTGGTTTTTAAATATATATTTTTTAGTTTTTTGGTTTTGATTTTTAAATATACTATCGTCATAATTTTGGACTGTAAATTTTTATTATAATTATTATTTATTACATTTTTTATTTTTCTCAGTTTTCTGTTTTTGATTTTTAAATATTTTATCGTCATTATTTTGGACTGTAAATGTTTATTTGAATACTACAAACCATACAATTCAAGGTGCCGTCAGACTATTTTGGTGGTCACAAGTGCAAGTTTTACTTTTTGGAATGAAAATAATTTCTGAAAGCACTGTACTTGCGTAGCCTGACAGCACTTATAGTTGTACTTCTTGCAATTTAACATTAATCAGCTTAACTTATATTGAACCCATTGAGCATATTTTTAGGAGTATTAATTCTATAATTTTATTTAGTTGTTTTTGTTTCTACATTTCAATTTTGTTTCTTTCAATTAACCTTCAACCTGTTAAATTTATGTAAAACCTGGCAAACTTTTAGAAGTAGTTTTTAATCATTTGGTTATAAATTGAATTTTTATATATTTTTTCACTCTTGAATACTACAACAACAAATTCACTGAGCTTCCAAAACCTCTTGTAGCATTCGTGCTCTTGGCTCGTTGAATCACTTTCAGCAAATTCTTGCAGCTGAGTTGCAATTCTGCTGTTTGCTTGTCACTGCATTCAATATCGGCGGCTGTCTGTCCGCAAGCCTGTCTGCTGTGCCTGCCAGACTGTCGTGTAAATCATAACACGCACAATAAGATTCATAAAAGTGCACGGCACATGCTGCCTGTGGCATGTGGCATAACTGGCTGTCTAAAGTCTGCCAGCGAAAATATTCTCCCATGCGAATGTTGCTGCGAGCGCGAGAGCACTTCCTGTATGCGTAGGCTGGGTGACAAGGGATGGGCAGTTTAATGCGCGCACACAGCTGCCTGCCATTAGACACTCCAACAACAACAACAACACATGCCAACTAACTACAGAATTTATATTTATTTATTTTTTTGGTTTGCCATTTCAAATCACATGTTGAATTGTCGACATGCAATTTTTTGTTGTCTCTCCTTAAAATTCCAACGCGCATTTGCTAAAAACATTGACACAAAGTCAGTTTTCTTTTATTAGCCACACACTAACACACCGAAACATGACAAGTGTGGCGACCTCTCGCCTAACGTTCTTCGTTCGACATTTTCTAGCAGTGCGCCAGCACGTCGGTGTGCGTGCGTGAGTTGCTATTTGACATTGGCGGCAATTTTATCCCGGAAATTTACACCTACTTCTCGTGTAAATTTCAACTTAATGACAGACAATACGCACAGCATGCCGTGAGCGTTGCGCGAGTGAATGCCGGCGTAATGCTGATTGTTTGTGCTATTATTGATTCGACGGCTTTGATTGTGGCCACACCAAAAATACCACAAATTGTACGCTGCGTCTTTGTGTGCTGGCTAGCAGCGAATTGCCAGCACATTTGGCATGTGGATGGGTGGAAATTTGTGGTCATGTGTGTATGTGTGCTGTGGCGTGGGTGGTGGTCACTGTATGTTTATTTATTTGTGGAAATGTTCAAGAAAATTGTGTGTGCTGGGTGTAAAATGTGAGTAAACAATATTTATGTGCTGGTTAGGCTGGCACATAAATCGCATTGGCATTGATTAGGTTTTTATTGCAAATTCCATGATCATAAAAATCCAAACAAATATGGTTAGATGATGTTAAATTTAAAATTTCTATGCAATTTAGCAAACACTCTTTAAATCATTTTTATTTTTTCGTTGTTGCAGGTAAGACGAAATTTTATTCTTCTGGCGATGCTGAAGTATTTCGTAACGAATTTGGTATGTAAGTGTTTAAAATTAGATGTTTTTAAAATGTAATAAAATATTTAATGTGCTAGCTTAGAGCCGAAAGCAAAGATGGCTGCCAGAATTAAATTTGAATTTGTTGGCGACTAAATGAAAGGATTTTCGTATGATGAGGTCAGACGCAAAGACGTGTGAGAATGCACAGTTATTGATGTGTGTACGTTTTAGTAACCAAAAGACAAGATAAAGATTTGAATGAAAAGGCAAATGGGTAAAAACATGAATACATGAAAACATATGTAAAAAGCTTTGTGGATGAGTTGGCAAGCAGAAGATTAAAAATATAAAATATTAAGCTGTTGAAACGGCATGCCGACAAACCCTTTAACGGACAGGAAAATATATGAAAGTTGCAAGTCTAGACGACGAAACCATGCAAGATCATAAATAAATTAATAGACAGACACATAAATGAACAGAGGTATTGGTAGATGATTTATATTTTCGTAGATTATGAAATATATGGAAGCACTAAAAGATGGATGTATAGACAGACAAACTAGATAATTTATTCTTTTATAGATCATTGATGTATTACTTTTTAGTGAATGAATAACAAGATGAAGAATTGAATCGAAAGACAAATATATGACAGATTCAATAGATGAAGACACATGTAAAGAACTATGGGGAGTATAAATAATTAGATAAAAAGATAAAACATTAGTAAAGAACTATGTGGATTACTAGGCAAATGGAAGAGTAGACAAAAAATACTAGAGCTGCTTTTAAAAAAGACAGATGGGCGCCTATACCAAAAGAGAATGTAAGAGAGTTGTAAATCTAGACGACGAAACCATGGACGATCATAAATAAGTAAACAGACAGAAACATAACGATGGCATTGGTAGATGATTTATCTTTTCATGGAACATGAAATATATGGAAACGCTAAAAGATGTATAGATAGAGAATCTATCGTTTGGCTGAATGAAAGAATATATTAACAAAAATACTGGTGAACAAACGATGGAGAGGAAATATGTATTAAACATGACAACAAACAAATAAACAAACAAATAAAAAACATAGCCCTTGGTCTACTTAAGGTTGTTTATTAGAGAAGCGTTGACAAATTGAAGATAGACGGTCGTTTGTATAAATAATGGATTGGTTATAAAATGAATAAACCAAATTTATCAATACCTTGAAAAATTGACAGACAGCAATATGAATACTAAGTAAAAGTAAAATAAATTGATATAAGAAACTTATCGAAAAACGGATGAACTTAATTAAACAAAAAAGATATATTACACCGTGCGACAAAAATTAAAAAAATGTTTCACACCGGAAAAAATCCATATGGGCTTGAAACTAGAGACCAAACAGAGTAATACTGCATACTCAGTTTTTCTTTTCTTTGTCTTTTTAAAAGGACTTCAAAATTTTGAAGGGGATACAAAATAAAAAAAATTTAAATAATACTTAACTTCGCTAGAATATGGCGAATGTATATCAAATGAAAGAGAAAAGGCTCAAGAATTGAAATAAAATTGATTTTTATCTTTTTGTAAAAAAACGATATGAAAAAGGTCCTTTGAAAATTCTAATCCTTTGTATCCTTGAAAATGTATAAACAATTTTCTTGAAAAGTAAGTATGTTAAAATCTCCTTGATCACGTGTCAAAATTTCATTATTCTCGCTTCATTGATTTTGTATCTTTTTATTATTTAAAATACTGATACTCAAATAAATTAGAATTTTTGCGCTTCACTAGAATTGCAGCTTCCGCCTTTTTTTAATAACTTTCGAACCAATAAAGTTAGAGTAATGAAATTTTGACACGTGATCAAGGAGATATTGGGTTTAGACATAGCTACTTTTCAAGAAAATTCTATATAAATGTTCAAGGATATAACGGATTAAAATTTTCGAAGGACCTTTTTCATATCCTTTTTTTACAAATAGATAAAAACTCAATTTTATTTAAATTCTTGAGCCTTTTCTCTTTCATTTGATATACATATCGCCATATTTTAAACGAGGTTAAGTCTTTTTTATTTATTTTTTATCCCCTTCAAAATTTTGAAGTCCTTTTAAAAGGACAAAAGATGTAGAAATGAAAAACTGAGTACGCAGTATTACTATATTTGGTCTCTAGTTTTACGCTCATATGGATTTTTCCCTTTGTGATATATAACAAATGTGATAAAATCACAAGAAACAAACTTTGAAACAATAGAAAAATGGAACCAAAAAAATGTTCAATGGAGAGAATGTAAAGAATCATATGTACTGGTCGAACTTTTCAAGCCATTAAACTTGATTTTTTAGAGTATGATTGTTTGGGTCTGGTACTGCGACCATGGATGGGTAAAACTAAAGAAAAAAAATGAATGAAGTGGACGTGGGGAACCTAAATCTGACTTAGTGGAATCTTTAAAACCATTCAACTTTTTTCTTGAACAGTTTTTAGTTGGGTCTGGTGACTTGGTCTCTGCTCTAAAAAAAATCAAAGTACATTTCTGCTACGTGAAGGTGACGTGGGGAACCTAAATCTGACTTGCTGGAATCTCTAAAACTATTAAACTTTTGTTCTTGAAACATTTTTATTTGGGTCTGGTGACTTGGTCTCTGTTCTACAAAATTTTTTTGTTTACATTTTTGCTGAGTTGAGAAAATTTGTATATTTCCTTAAGACTCAAAATTCTGATCATGAATTCCTGTCACTCAACGAGGGAAATTAAATTCATTGGGTCTTTGAGTTTAAAATGAATGAAGAATGAACTGCCCGATTCTTTGGAATCACTAAATTCACGTCTTTAGTGTCCCGTGGAGAATTCTGTTTCTTGGTCCGGTTTCTGTTTTATTGTCTGAAAACTTATATATGCACATATTTATACATATATACATATGAAACTTTCTATTAAAGAAAATATTTATAGTTTCTTAAAATTACCCTCCTCGATTCTGTATTCCTATCACCCTCGAAGCAAAAAGTGTAAAAATCTTGATTCTTGAATCAAAAAGCCACGATTTAAAATTGCTCCAAAGCAATTTGTGACAGTGGCAGCTTAACGCCTCTACATTTCAATTTATTTTTGTGCATTTTTGGACTTGAATTTGCTTAGTCGTGCAGCGTTATTCAATTTGTATTGAAATGTGGCGTGGCTCGGCAAGTTTATTGCTTTGTCAGTGCATTGCAGAGACATTCATTTAAATTTGATATGCCTGTTGCAGGTATGCGGCATGCCACAAGCAATACGTTGCATGCTTTTTTGTTGTTAATGTTGTATGCCCAAGAAGCCAGCAAGGAGACGAAAAGCGCGCGCAGGATATGCGCGTGAAGGCACTAAGCACTGTTCGTCTGTCCAAGTGGTGCTCGTGTTTTTTCGAACTCGCCTCAAGTTTCACACGAAAGCAGACAGTGTGCGAGCTGGAAGCGCAACTAACTCAAGGAAATGACTGAAATAATCCGGAGGAGTCGTTGACTGCTCGAATGTTGGCTGTTGTGTATTGGTGCTTGTGATTTTGTGTTTTTGTTTGCTTAAGTGTTAGCGTAAATTTAAAATGTGTAGATTTGGTGTCAAGGCGCTTTTAGTGGAATTTATAAGTTTCCATACACAAGTGTGTGTGTGTGTTTGTGTGTGTGCATTGCAATGAGAATTTAAATTTGTTACTTTTGATTTGAGTGGATGACATGGCCATAGAGTGGGGTGGATGTGTGTGTGTGCCTTCATTGTCGCTGTGCTGCATGCGACAATATGGTGGCCGCAGCATTAAATGCCCACGCAGCGTGTGGCTGCACTTGAAGGCTGCAGCCGACACGCAGTCGCGCCAAAGGGAGAGAGAGCGAGCGGTTCGTGCATTTAGATTTGTGGCGGAGATTTATGGAATTGAATTGTGCCAGCATCGGAGCATTAAAGCCCAGCAGAGGTGGCAGTCGTTGTGCGGCGAGTCGAGTTCGTTGCCTAAGTCTAACGTTTTTGCATGTTTGCGCAGCATGATGTGGGCATGTGTGAAATGTGTAAACATTCTCAAATAATTTCAGTTTCCTAGTGACAATGCTGCTGTCGGCCAACAGCATTGTCGTTGCCAACTTCCTGCGACTTGTGCGCTTCACTTTGGTTATAGTTTTATTTCGGTTGTAGAGCACAAAGCATGTTGGCACATGGCTGCCAGCTTATTGTAGCCGAACGAAGTTTGCAGACAGTTCTGGCTAGCTGCAAAGCATTACAACAATAACAACAAGAACCATCAAGTGCAACAAAAAAGTTGCAGACGGCTGTGCAACAATGTTGCATGCAACGCACATATAAACACACATTACATGGGCGCTGTGGTCGAACTGGCAGCCAACCAGTGAAAACTTCCGACAGCACTGGGCTGTGTTTCGTGTTGTTGTTGTGTTGTGTTGCTTACGAACGGCACATGCGTGCTCGGCCGTGGAGCGCATCGACAATATGGCGGCCACCTTGGAGATAATTCCATTGCAATTGCAGTGCTGTTTTATTATTGTGCTTTTGTTGTTGTTATTGTTGTTGTTGCTGTTGCAATTGCAGTTTTTGCAGTTGTTTGTTTTGGTTTTTATTTATATTGTTGTTGGTGTTGTGGTAAAGGCTTTTGAGCCCATATGATGTCACACTGTTTTATGGTTTCATTAAGCGCCACTTTGCTATCAAATGCAAATAAAAATGTTTTTCTGTAACTGACGTCGACCTATGCAAAACATATATAGAGCAAAGCGTTTATAGAGTTTTGAGAAATTAGGTTGTTTTTGAGTGTGTTTGGGCAGTTTTGGATGTGTGACTTGGGTCAAGCTGACGGCTTCTGGGCGATTGCTTTCTTCACACAGTTCCATTCATGACAATCTAAGTCTTATTTAAAAGTTTAGAGGAGCAGCTCATAGTTGATGATGCCCGGCCAAACCCAGCAAACACTCAGCAAAACCTTTCTGACCGTCAATCCTTTCTTGGCCTTTCGCTAACTCCTTTTTTGCTTCACATTGTCGTAAACTTTTCATCACCAGTCTCAGAAATGGGATGTTTTGTTTGCGACTTAGCAGCAATTCGGGGATGTAAATTCGATCTATGAGGTTTTAAGTCATGTGGCATCTATACATCGCACTTTTTTTTGTATGCAGCCTTATTCTTGTGGTTCCAAATGATTTTTTGTGCAATGTTTAGCTTCTCAACAGTCGAAATAGTGTTCGCATAATGGTTAGACTCGACAATTTCTATGATTTTATCGAAAAAAACAATTACATTAAAAATTACCCGAACGCAATCAATGAAACCAAAAATGCGCATAATTAACTGTTACAATATCAAAACCAGTGGCGCACACACGACTCAATTTGGGGGGGTTTCGTACACAACTTTTGGGGTACATACCATTTCAAACAATATTTGCCAACCAAAATGTTTCTAATAAAAAAATATTTGGAAGGTCTTTCAACCCCCCAACCCCTTCTCCTCGTGCGCCACTGATCAGGACCATAAACTCTATTCACATTCTCGCTTATTTAACTAATAAAATATCAAAGAAAATCAGAAAAATATGGCATGTTTTCTCGTTGCTGGTGTCCATTTTTGACAAACGCTCAAGCAAAACTGTTTGAGAAATTTTATTAGTACGAAATCTTATTTTTCTAACATCATCGATCCTAACCTGATCGCACTTATATAAAGTGAGATAAAGATTGCTTAAGTCATCTATTCTAAAAGTCATCTATTTTATTTTATTTTATTTTATTTTATTTTATTTTATTTTATTTTATTTTATTTTATTTTTATTTCATCTTATTTAATTTTATTTTATTTTTTTTATTTAATTTAATTTAATTTAATTTAATTTCATTTATTTTATTTTTTTTTTAATTTAATTTTATTTTATTTTATTTTTAACGTGTTATTTTATTTATTTTTAAGCCTTAGAAAAAATTTTAATATACTGTACCTAATATATAATTGTTAAATTTCCAGCATTTTGTAGTCCCATGCTTCAATTACACCATAAATTAACTTCATATAAAACAATATAAAAGTTATTCGCATGCTTGGTACAAATCAGAAGACTCCTGTCACGAACTCGTTTACATAATTCGAAATTAAAGTAGCCACATCTGCCTTTCATGCATAAATTATTTCACATATACACAGACATATATAACTTTTCATTAGCAAACAAAGTAAATCGCATTCAAGCTAGCAGCGACATATTTAATTATGACTGTAATTTGCCATTAAACGCTGCCGTCGTCTATTGCAAAATTGCTTTTCACTTTTACCAACACTCGAAGGCGCTCAATCAACGCTCCGCGCAATTCATTTACATAAAATAGCCATTGCGATTTTAATGAAAACACCCACGCGGAGAGTGCAAAAAATAAAACGGCAAATGTCATACGGGCGGCAGAAATTTTAATTTATACTTTGCGCGCGCCTTCAGGTACTCACAGCGGCTATTGCAGTGCGGCCTTTTAACTTGATTTTTATATTGTTTTTTATTGTTTTTGTTTTTAACTTGATTTTTATATTGTTTTTTAATTTTAATTTTTTCATCTTGCGGTTTTAATAATTTTCGCTTTTATGCCAAAACTTGAAATGTGCAAGTAATAATGCCAAGAATTTCATATTTACATCGCAATATTTGCACAGCGGGTGTGCAATCGCAGCCCAAACATGAGTCAGGGCCCCAAAATAGCAGCGAAGTGAAGTGGTGCGGCACCAGTATCAGTTCATGTGTCAATTAATAAAATAACAATAACAATTTTATATGCAAACAAAATGCGCAATTATTATTTGTGGCTTTGGAGCGGCCACAGGCTCGCAAATTGCCTGCACATTGCGCGCCCACTTTCACGGTGCTCAAGTGGAATAAAAAGGCTAGTCAAATGTTGGCAATTTCATCCTAATAACAGACATAAAGCTGTGCTGTGCTGTGCTGTGCGCATATCCGCCAGCAACAAAGTCGACTGTTACTACGTTTATGGTAATCATAGCGCTTAAAAGGCAAAGAGATGCTGCCAGCGCGGCGCTCCACCTACAAATATTTGAGTCGAGTTGAAATTTTGCCTTTTAGAAAGCAACGCGCACAAGTGACACCATTTGCCAAAGTAAAAGAAAAACTAAAGAAAATAGAAAAAAATCTGTGTACAATGGCAGAAAAAATGCAAGTAAACACTTGTCGTTGTTGTCGATGTTGTTGTTGTTTTTGCCATTATGGTACTAAGCCTGATTTATTGGCAAAGCATAATGGCAGAGGATGCAACGCGCATGCCAACAGCTGAATTTTTCGCAATAACAATCGTCCATATGCTGAAAATACAAAAAATGTTTTGCTTTGTTTTTTTTTTTTCAAAGTACTTTAACGCCTATTTTGAATGCCGCATGCAGTCATTGGCAGTTAGAAATGTGCATGTTGTATAACCTAAATTTTATGGAAATTCTCCACTTGCTGTTTTTTTGCACTTTAATTGCATTGAGTGTGTGTGTGTGTGTGTGTAGCACACATGCAATTGTGCCAACTATGGCCAAAGGACGCACCTTGATTTCTAATATATGTGTGTGTGTGTGTATGAAATGAGGACAAGTGTGCTGACCAACGGCGTGCCCAGCCTCGCTGCTTAACGTTGGACACACGCTAATCAATTTTTCGGGTGAAAACAATTGCGGTGAAAATATGAGAAAAGGTCAAAATTTAAAAGTAATGACCATTTATGATTGTTTGCTTTTGATAAACTATGCGCTGCCGGTTGCCAATTGAAGCTGGTCGGGAAAAGACTTCTCTACGGTAAGAAGTTTGTAAGGCCGAAAAAACATAAATGGGCATTCGAATGAATGTTATATGAAAATAAGAGTCGCAAGTCTGAGGCTCAACCACAAAGTCAATTCCATTCGATTCGATTGACCGTGACCGTATGGAATACACCGTGCGACAGCATTTTTCACACCGGGAAAAATCCATATAGTCGTGAACCTAGAGTCCAAACATAGTAATACTGCGTACTCAGTTTTTCATTTCTACATCCTTTGTCTTTTTAAAAGGACTTCAAAGTTTTGAAGGGGATAAAAAAGAAAAAAAAATGTAAAAAATATGGCGTTATGTATATCAAATGAAAGACAAAAGGCTCAAGAATTTAAATAAAATTGAGTTTTTATCCATTTGTAAAAAAAGGATATGAAAAAGGTCCTTTGAAAATTTTAATCCTTTATATCCTTGAAAATGTATATAGAATTTTCTTGAAAAGTAAGTATGTTAAAACCCCAAATCTTCCTGATGACGTGTCAAAATTTCATAACTCTAACTTTATTAGTTCGAAAGTTCTTAACAAAAGGCGGAATTGTACTTCAATTCTAATGAAGTATAAAAATTCTAACTTATGATATTTGAGTATCAGAATTTTAAATAATAAAAGGATACAAAATCAATGAAGCGAGAATAATGACATTTTGACACGTGATCAAGGAGATTTTGGGTTTCAACATACTTTTCAAAAAAATTCCTTATACATTTTCAAGGATATAAAGGATTAAAATTTGCAAAGGACATTTTGTATCCCCTTCAAAATTTTGAAGTCCTTTTAAAAGGACGAGAGATGTAGAAATGAAAAACTGAGTACGCATGTTTGGTCTCTAGTTTCACGCCCATATGGATTTTTTTCGGTGTGACAAATTTTTTTATTTTTTGTCGCACGGTGATACAGAGATAACAGATATCCTTTCACGAATTATGGTTGTTTGATTGATTAGGCTGGTGATGTCTCCGATATCCAATTAGCACCAATGCGCTGTTTTCATATCACTCAATCAATATTTGTGCGCAGCTATCGGCTATTTCGACAGTTCAGCACCTTTGCTGTTTTGTAGTCAGTTCAAAGCGTTAATAAAGGCCAGTAAATCTCTATTTTCCTCTGCTAGAAATTTGCTTGATATCCCCAAAAAAAAAATTCCCTAGCTTTCTCATTATCCTTCTGGCTAAGGCCGAGCATGTAGATAGGAAGTGATCCATACATTTTTTCTCAACTGGATCGCAACAACTACAGCAACTGGTGTAGTGAGATGTCCCTTTCTCTGCTCTTCTTCAGCCCGTGGCCTGTGATAAATGTGGTGAATCTGACCATTACCTCGCTTCATGCTAAACAGTTCCACAGATTTCTTGTTGTCTTTTAGTAGCCAAATTGATCAACTAATCGTTTCAGGAGCTCCTGTTTGCCTTAGCTAGGAAGTCCTTAGAAAAATTTCTCATAATGAGAGCGAATATAGAAGCAACAACTTTTCTTTTGGCTCCTGCCCACTTAAATGGCAAACTTTTGAGAGTAAAATTGCTTATGAAAAAGTTCCCTAGTATTTAGAAGGGACCGAAAATAACACTGTGCAAGTCGAAAAATCAGACATGGGGGGGGACCTACTGAGCGACTTTCTATAGGTATACTGAGTTGAGATCCATCAGCCGTTTGGCTGGATTGGCTCTAGTTTAAGAGAAATCCGACTTTGAAGTTTGCTCATTTTAGTCGAGTTCGTCGCTTAAGTCTTCGAACTTTTAAATGCTAATACTGTCCTAAATCGTTCCGAATATCGCTTTACTGTCTTCAGCAAGTTTGTAGATATTTTGACGACCAAGAAATTTGCTAAAGACACCAATCCAAAAAAAATACATTCAACCTGTGTTTTCGACACAAATGTCCAAAAAACCCCACTTTCCACGTCCAGGCATAAATGTAGTGTAGCGAACCTCGTAAAAAAAATAAATGAGTATGCTTTTATATAGAGGGTTGGCTCCTGCATCTAACAAACTAACAATTTTGCCTGGGAAACGCTCATAAAAGGCGTGGCTAGGGGTCAAAGTTCAAACTTTTTATTAAAAAAACTCAATTAATCTCGAACTGATTTACACGATATGGGTATCAAACGAAAGGTCTTTTTCTTACCTTTCTATTTTAGATACGTAAAATGTACTAATACAAATTTTTAAGCGAAAAAACATTTTTTTTTATAAACATTTTTTTTTACGGATTTTTTACTCGGAAAAATCCATTACTAAGGTACAATAACTTTTCCAGCACATTGTAGCCTGTGACATTCCTTTTACAATGAAATAATAATAATTATTATAATATTATTATTAAATAATTATAATTATTATCGCAAAATTTTTAATAAAAAATCAAGATGAAGGAGTCATTGCAGATATATCATGTAGTGCAATGAAGTGATTATTTTTGAAAGCAGTTTTCAAAAAAGCAGTTTTCAAAAAAAAATAATTTTTATTTCATAAGCGAAAAGTAGTGCTCAGAAAATAATTTTTAAAATACAATTTTAAAAATTGAATTTACCATATGAGGCTTATTTTGAAAACAAAAACAAAAACTCACCCCGTAATTTTTATTTTGTGAATTTTATAACAGATATAACAAGTATAACAGAGATAATAAGTAATTCAATAAATAAATAAATAAACAAATAAATAAATAAATAAATAATTTAGCCAAATTATAAAATTATAAAAAAATAAAACTGAAAATTCAATTCTCATTCTGCAAGTGGAAAATAAAACTCACCGCATATTTATATTTTTCCCCAAAAAAATAAAAATCAACAATAATTTTTTTTTATTTTCTACTCAAAAGAAAATCAGCAAATAATTTGTATAATTATAAATAATTTTTATTCATTGAGCGCAAATTAAAAATCGAAAAATAAGTTTTATATTTTGATTTTTATATTTAGCTTAATAATTTTTACGGTATTTATTTATAATTTATTTCTTTTTACATATAAGCCCACTTAGTCTACGTTCTGGCTTCCTTTGACACTTTGAAAGCGTTGAACTATTTTATTGAAACATTTTTTCGTGACTCCTTGTACTGGATTGTCCACATTTGAAATAGTAAATATTATCTTGCATTATTTTTATATACTTAAAAATTATGTGTGTCAATCTGTCTTCAGTCAATCATACAATACACCAGAAGCAGCAAACAACAAAAACCAAACAAACAACTCATTTTTAATTCAATTGCATCAAAACGCTGTGCAATGTATGTATGTGTGTGTGTGTGTGTGCGCTTCTCATGTGTGTCTTTATCAGCGTTTGCGTATCTTCAACTTAATTAAAAATCGTAACTTTTATTTTATTTGTTTATTAATTTCATCGCACATGTTTGAAGCGCCATTGCCGCCATTAGCGGCGGCACGACCGATGGTCCACACAACCGACGCAAAAGCACAACGAACTGCGCAATCCGGCACACAGTGGCGGCGCACACTTGGCAGCGGCCACTTTGGCCATAACTGGCTGCACACTACACCCACTTGTGTTACACTCTCTCACACACTCACACAAACACACACACACAGACACTCGAATATCAAAATGGCATGCATACAACTTATTTTTGGCTTAGCTTGATTTGCTTTGGTTTTGAGTGTTGTTTTCTTATTTGAATTTTTATTAATTTTATTTTGTTTTTACGACGTTTGTTGGTTAAATGCTTATCGCGGGCTCCCAATCGGCTCGGCCGGTTATGAGCGATAAAAATTGAGATCTGTAGCGACGCAAATTAATATAAATAAATCTTCACCTTTAGTTTAGAGTCAGCGAAACCGGCCCGCACTCGAACAGGGGCGCAACTCAATTGCAGTAAAAGTGAAATTGAAATTGAAAGTAAAACACACAACGTCCGTCCAGCTGTGCACGTCCGCTAGTGGCAAGCAGCCGCTCGGCCGCTTTCACAATGTGTCTTAATTTCTTCATAGAGTGTTAGATGAGTTCACGTTTCAGTTTTTCGGATTTGTAGTTGGCGTTTGTTTTTCTTGCGGCAATTGCGCTCATATACTCGTATTTTTTGCCACAAATTAGTTTAAAGCAAAAAAAAAAAGAAAATACATTTTTTTCCACTGGTTTCAAACAAATTTAATTGGGTTCATTGTGGTTGAAAATTTCCAACAATTGCCAGCTGCCACATGGTTTTACTCCCTTTCGAGTGTTGCTCATGCATTGGCATCACTGATGGCGTATCGTGCAAGGGCCATTACTATGACGACTGCTTTCGTAATTGTAAAGCTGCTGGTTTTCTCTTGAATATTTTTGTTGTTGTTTTAATGGTGTTATGTTGCCGCAGCTTATTAAATCAATTTTCGAATTTTCGGCATTGCATTTTATTGTCTTCGTATGTGGCATTTTTTAGCACTGCACAATTGTTAAATGTCAATTTCGTGATGCGAATAAAAGCATTTTTTTGGCTGCTTGTTATGGCACTTGCAAAATAAAAAATTATTACAAAATTTGAAAAAGTTTTTGATTAAATTGCATCTTTCATAATTGATAATAATCAATCAGTTTATTTTGTGTTATGTTAGGTTAGGTAAGCTGGCCATGCATAGGGACTCTTGGGTTTCTATCGAACTAGTAAGTATGTTATGAATTCAAGGACAAATTATCATTGAGAGTGTGGGTGTTTCTAGAAAAGTTCAGCAATGAAATAATGTCATGTTTGGGGACTCAATCTAAACCAGAGAGGAATAAGCCCCTAAGTGAGTAAAGCGCAGTCTTAAGATAACCGGACAAAATAAAAAAATGTGCTTCAAAGTTAGGTTAGGTTGCAGAAGTGCTGTGTGCGACATGCACTTCCACTCGAAGACCCTGTTGGATGCATTGTGATTCTCTTCATTTAGGATGCACTGCCTCTCTCTACATGTTGGGTTTCCTGTAAATGCAGATGGTATATTTTTTTGGAATTATTTGGTTTTGCCAAAAAAAATATACTAATCTGTGAATCGTTTATTTCGAAAAATCCATCAACAAGAGTGCGGAGCCGTGGTTCTTATAGTGAAGAAAAGTGGCAGTGGTAGATGGATATATGCTCGATTGACGCTACAGCATTCTTATCTGCACAGATTATGCATCAATTGTCTTTAAAGTTTCCCCAATACCATTTTCTTTGCACCCCTTTCGACCCAAAATTTGCCTGAAAGCAACTTCAACTATTTGTCATCTTATCACAAAAGCTACGATTGATTTATGGGTTTAATTTAAATAGGCACCAACAAATTAATATTTTTAGAAGTGAATTCATAGCAAATTACAACAATTTTACTGTTATCCCCAAAATAATTTCCAATAAATTGCAGCGATATCAAGGAAAGTTTGTGTTCTAATTGAAGTCTACAAATTAGGAGCGTTTGATCATAACCTTGTATTTTTAATAAACGTTAAATAAAATCAAAAAGTAATAATTTTGTATTTTACCATAAATATTAAATAATTTTTCTGTAATTTAAAAATATTAATAGAAAATTTATTTAACCCGTTTTAAGCTAAAATTGTTCAAAAGTAAACTAGCTCTAGAACTCTAACAAAGAGGCGTGGCAACTTCAAATGTCGTGTGCACACTCCTTAGTGTTTAATACCAAAAAGTAATATCGAGACAAAGGGTAAAATTCAGGGTCGAAAGGGTTAAACATGCTGTTCCGAACAGAAAACCTCTGCTACAACTCCTTTCGTCGTTTTGAAGCTGTTTGCATGCATTTTGAGGTTCCTAAGCCAGAGTTCCAGGCTCCATGTTCTAGCGTCATGTGCTCTCAGCTGTCCACTGCATTTTGACCTACAGAGCTGTGCCCGCATGTGAACTGTCCTGTGCCTCTTAACCTACCCACTGATTTAGTCGCCAAGCATTTCGCTTTCAGGTCGATGGGCCGAAGGTATCAATGAATCAATTTGTTTAATAAAAATATCTTATTTGAGGCCTATTAGAGATTTTGTGAATCACACCATTTATAGAGCATTTCTCAATACATCTTCATTTTAATTGAAAACAATTCATAAACAATTTTATATACCATATGTTTGACAAAATGAACCAAAATCCATGAGCTATGAACCATCTACCACAACAGTTCGCACTGTCAGTGTTCGTGTTGAAGCATAATCCTTGCAAAATATGCAACCAAGAATTGCAAACGATTTTACATTCTGCTGCAAACATTTGTCTCTACAAATACCATTATTTATGGTGTGCAATAAAAATTCCATAGTCACATAAGCTACTGCGCGGCAGCGTGATGCGTGCCATCGCTCAAATGCGGATATGGGCACCGAAGCTTAGTGCGCCGCCCGTTTCAGCACTCTCTCTCTCGTAAATACTGTATTATTGGCCTATGAACTCGACAGTGCATTTAAATTTATTAAATGTCCGACTGTGTAGCATAGTGTCGATAAGCGGCAAACGGCGCCGCACTGCACACGCGCGTTTGTGTCTTGAGTCTTTTGTTGGTCTTCGTTGGCTTGTTTGGGCATGAATCTAAAATAATTTTTCATACATTTTTTTTTTAATGCACGGTTATTGAAGCACCAAATGGCAGTCAGACTGAGGTTTTGTAAAATTGTTGTTGTTGTTGTTGCTCTAAAGGAATTTACAAAATTCATTCATTAGCATCCCCCAAAGCAATGCAACAATAGAAAATTGTATCTACCCTCAAAAAAGAGCACAACTTGAAAGTGCATGAATATTGTTGCTTGTTATTGTTGTTGCTGTTGTTGTTTTTGTTGCTGCTTGGCTGCGTAAGAAAAATGAAAATTTTCAACTTTGCTTAAACCTGACAATTGAAAACTAGCATTTTTCCATATTTGTTTTTTGTCCGTTTTTTTCCCTTACTTTTCACCTGGAAGTACGCCACGTTTTTGTATTTTTTTTTGGTCATTTAAGTGCAGCATGGCAACGGCCAAACGGCAGCGGCCGCATTGCACTGCACTGTAAGCACGTTAAAATTCTTGTTTGTGCAGCCACAAGCGAAAATCATAATGTGCGGATAGCATCGCGCAGCGGACTGGCGCGCTCAACTCTTTATTACTGTTGCCGGCTTGGATGCTGGATGCTGTTGTTGTTTTTCCATATTGTTGTTGTTGCGCCAATGCTTTGCAGCGGCGAAAGGTGCATTTGTTGTTGGCCGTGTGGAAAAAAATTATACGCTTAGGTTAGAAAAATATCAGTTTAACGCCTTTGCCTGCAAGTGTTAAATAGCACAAATGTTAAGGTTAGAAAAACGTTGCTACGTTTTAGCAATCGGCAACGAAAAATACCCAAACAGCCAAGCAATAAAAACAAAGCAGTGTGTAGGAAAAACACACTCAACAAAATGAACAAAAACGCAATAAAGTAAAATTAAAAGAAAAAAAACATAGAATAAAAATGGAATAGTAGCGGCAGCGGGAATAGCTGCAATGTGCCAAACTGCAGCCGTACTCTAAGTATGGGGTTTTGGGCCACAGCCAGCGCAGCGACTTCATTCACTTTTGCAGCGGACATAGCCAGCAAGAGGCGAAAACACAAAGCCGCAGTGGGTTTTGTTTTATGCCTTTTATTTTTTTTGTGTTGTTGCTCTTTTTTGGGGTATGAAATTGCGCTGCATCACCCGGGGGTGTTATTTCCGCACACACACACACACACATATGTGCACATCGCTGCCGCTTACCGCTTACATGCAAGTCCCAGTTCCAACTCCAACTCCCGACCCCGACTACTTTGCATAAACGTGATTTCTGTTGCTGTTTGTCAGATTCTCGGATGCTTTCTTTCTTTCTGGCCTTATTTTTGTTTGGCTTTGTTTTTTTTTGTTTTGGTTTTGGTTTGCTGGCAGTAAGTGAAATTATCATTTTCATATTTCGTGTGTTATTATATTTTAGTGGTGAATGGCGGAAAATGTTCGAAGAGAAATTATTGGTTTCATTTCAATATTCGGCAGTGCGAGCAGTTTTGTCTGTCAATATTGAATGTGCATAGCCAATGTCAGTGATTTGCATTTTATGCCGTTAGTGCATTGTTTTTCGGGCCATAAAGACGTTTCCATTTGATTTTATGGCATGAGGTGTTAGAACAATAATGGAAATTGTTTAAGCCTCTCTTGGTGGACAGAGTCGTCGGCTGAGTTGAGAGTTTAAATTCAACTTTTGTTAATGCAATGCGAATGTTGTTTGGTGATAGAGGAAAAAGTTTTGTTGACACAAATTCATATTTTGGAAGAATTTGTTAAAGCTGAACATAATCGAAAGAAAGAATAGTGTTGTGGGAAAGTTCTAGTGAGATTTATGAGTTTTTTTGCGCTATTTGTGGCCAAAGAACGTAAAGACTCTTTTGAATGCATCTATTATTAATTCCAGGCCTTCCAGGATATATAAAAAGGGAGGATGATGCTGATTAAGCTTCAGAGAAAAGTTTCATTCGAAACCTCTACCCTTGAATGAAATCTTATGGCATTCCAGGATATAGAAAAAGGGAGGAAGATGCTGATTAAGCTTCGGAGAAAAGTTTCATTCGAAACCTCTACCCTCGAATGAAATCTTATGTATCCAACTTCTAGGAACCATATCATTCCTATTGAATCCATACTTTGATTCAAAAAATTAAAAATTATAAAAAATTAAAAAATTATATATAAATTAAAAAAAATTAAAAAAAAATTAAAATTAAAATTATATATTATTTTTTAAATTATATTTTAATTAAAAATTATATTAATTAAAATTATATTTATATAATACTAGCTGAGCCCCGCGGCTTCGCACGCAAGCTCTCTTGTTTCACCCGATACAAATTCTGAACCCATTGACCCCCGTCAGATTTTGATTAAAAAAAAACATATCTATGTCTATTATTTTTGATGTCAAGTATTTCCAAAAATTTTGAAGTCAAAAGCCCTTTAAATCATGAGTTTCCCCATTTACCCTGAACAAATTCTTAACCCTTAGTTTATCACGGTAGATTTCGATTTTCAAAAAAATGAAAAGTGCATTTTAATTATTTCCCGATAGAAGTGCTTTTTGTCTAAGTTTGAAGTCAAAAGGACTAATAAATCGTGTTTCTCCATACAAACTGTTAACCCATTGTTGACCCCGTTAGATTTTGATTTTCAAAAAAGTGAAAAACACGTGTCAAATTATTTCTCACTAAGAGTACTTTCACAAAGTTTGAAGTCAGTGGCCTCAGTAATTCATGTTTTTTACAGTTTCGCCATGCAAACTTTTAACCGGTCGCTGACACCGTCCGATTTTAATATTCGGAAAAAATGAAAAACACGTATCAAGTTATTTTACATTTGAAGTACTTTCACCAAGGTTGAAGTCAAAAGGCTTAAACAAAATTTGTTTCTCCATACGTACTTTTAACTCGTCATTGATCCAGTTAGAATTCGATTTCAAAAATAATGAGAAACGCGTGTTCAATTGTTTTTTATTTCAAGTATTTTTACAATTTTTCAAGTCAATAGGCCTATCGGTTCATGTTTTTTCGAGTCTACCCTTAAACAAATCTTAACCCATTGTTGGTCCAGATAAATTTTGATTTTCGAAAAATTATAAAATGCGTGTCGAATTATTTTTGATTTAGACTATTTTCAGGAAGTTCGAAATCAATATGTCTCTTAAATCACTTTTCTTCATACAACACCTTAACACATGTTTTACCCCTTCACACCACGAATTTCAAAAAATCCCGTCATAGCTGAGGTTCATTTTTCAAGATGTACCTATAGTTCAAATTTCATGTTTGTAGCTTCAGCGGTTTGGGCTGAGCGATGATGAATCAATCAATCCATCAGTCAGTCAGGCAGTCAGGACAAACAATCTATGTTTATAAAAATGGAGGCGGTACCACGCCCCCTTGTGCAATGCTCACAACTTTCTTCTAGTCGAATTGTGCTACTAAGTGGAAAGTTCGTACCAAGTTTCACTGATGTGTGTGTGTGTACTGCATAACTGTTGGATCATAAAAAATGTGCCACGCCCCTTGACCAACGCCAATCAAATCACATCAGTAGAATGACACATCTATGAAACAACGGTACACCAACTTTTACTGCTATGCGGCTAACGATTTCGAAGCTATTCCATATAAAAGATTTGAGTTGTATGGGCGGTGCCATGCCCACTTATTAAATACCCGCCCCATTCCCTCTGTCGATAGATATGACTAAATGGTAGGTTCGTGCTAAGTGTCATTGATGTGCGACGAACAATTTCAAAACTATGCGGATAGTTTTGACCCAAAAATGTACCACGCCCCTTGTTCAACGCCCATCAAATTTTAACAGTAGAATGACACTTCTATGGGAGGATGCAAAACCAAATTTCAATGCTGTGCAACTTACAATTCCAAAGCAATTCCATATAAAAATTTAAGTTGTATGGGCGGAGCCACGCCCTCTTGTTAAATACCCGCATCATTCCCTCTGCCGAAAGATATGACTAAATGGTAGGTTCGTACCAAATTTCATTGATGTGTGACTTACAGTTCTGCTGAAATGTTAGGTCATAGAAAATGTCCACGCCCCTTGTCCAACGCCCATCAAATTTTAACAGTAGAATAACACATCTATGAGGCGACGGTACACTAACTTTCAATGCTGTGCGACTTACAATGCCGCAGCTATTCCACTCAAAAGAATTGAATTGTATGGGCGGTGCCATGCCCCTTTGTTAAATACCCGCCCCATTCGTTCTGCCAAAAGATATGATTAAATGGTAGGTTCATACCAAGTTTCATTGATGTAGGACTTACAGTTCTGCTGCATAAAAAATGTGCCACGCCCCTTGTTCAACGCCCATAAAATTTTAACAGTAGAATGACACATCTATGAAACGACGGTGCACCAAATTTCAATATTGTGCGACTTACAATTCCGAAGCTATTCCATTTAGAAGATTTGAGTTGTATGGGCGGTGCCACACCCCTTTGTTCAATACCCACCTTATTCCCTCTATTGAAGGACATGATTAAATACTAAGTTTGTACCAAATTGAATTGATGTGTGACTTATGGTTCCAAAGTTATTGTCTAAAAATGTATTCTTGTGGTGCCACGCCCCGTTTTCCCGACTTTTCTTTTTTTATAAACCTTCACGTAAACATTTTGAACAAACTCGCCGAAGGAAGTATTCAAGTTGGTCCAGTCGTTTTCGAGTTTTAAGCGGCCGAACGAACCACGTTTCATTTTTATATATATAGATATTGTATTTCAAAATGTAGTTCAAAATGGTACAGTTATGTTCTTTAACTTTAGAAAAATGAGAGCTCTAACTTATGGCATACAACTTGAGTAGACATACAACTTGTTCAGCTTTACTTGTGTAGATATGTGAAAATAAAAAGCACAATAAGAAATATTCATTTTTAAACTCTATTAAATTCAAATTCATTGGTTTCACTGCAATTTTAACTATAATTGAGCTTAAAATTTCCAACTCCAAATTTTTACAAAGTTTCTCTCTTGATCTCTCTTATGAAATCCATAGAATCTTTGAACAATTCAATCACAAAAAGTATCATAAAATATTTCATAAACACTTTCATTATTGATAGCACAGCATTACACTAAAAAAAGTTTAACAAAACTAAAAACAACAACAACACTGCCACTAAAATTTCAACATTTTTGTCTGAGCAACAAAAAAGCCTGAAGCAAAAATGCCTCAAAACTCAAGAGAGCACTTCATTTAAAAAACATTTTTTTTTTTACTTGGGATTTTCACATTTCCTGTAGCACAATTTCTTGCGAAAAGAGAAAACGATAAAACGTTAACAACAGCAAAAACAAAAACAATAAAACAACATGGCACAAGAGGGAAAATTATAATTATTAGCATTGGTCACGACTGTTGGAAAAATGCACTGCTGGCTTCAAAATTGTTGCACTACCTCAAGAAAAAAAAAGCCGAAGTGTAACTAAAATCAAAGTGAAAAGCATTGGTGAACCAACAGCGGTGAGTTGCAGACAACTGTTGGCAGCGCAATAATATTTCTCAGTTGAAAGATGAAAATTAAAAATAAACCAAATTAGAGCCGACAAGCCGCAGTTGCGGTGTGATTACGTTGAAATATATTCAACAAATATATAATTTTGAATATATCTTTTTTATTACAATTTGATTCTTCACGCATTGGCCCAAGTTTTTTTTATTATTTAGTTTTTACATTCTCTAAAAAACGTTTTTGACTTTCTTTGAGTATTCGTTGTAATCGATTTTTTATTACTACAATTTTCTCTCAAAATTTCTATTATAAAAATAGTTTTTTTTATTTCAGCAATGTGGTAAAAAGCTTTTTACCTTTTTGAAGGTAAACATCTCTATAAAAAGTTTTGGTACCATTTGGAGCCCACTCGTAAAATGCTTGCAGCCATACATACATATTCAACTCATTATTTTTATTACTTCTTTAGACAAAGTTCCCATTGTTTTTGTTGTCATCAAGTCTGGCATCAAGCTTTACCAACAAAAAATTGTCGCCACAAAGTTTTATGTATTGAAATTTCTTCGTCAAGTCAGAGCCAAGTTTCCATTTGATTGCCCAAAAATTGCTGCATAATGGGATTTTGAAGGCGTTCGAACAGTGCCGGAGCTTAAAAAGCCACAATGACATTTTATAATTTTATTAGCTTCAAATTTGTGTGTTTCACTTTCAAGTGTTAGTCTTGATTAGGTGTGCGTCTAAGGTTTTTTAAATCGGTTCATTAACATTACACATGCTGACAATTCAGTGTCTTTAATTTACTGCGAAAAAGCTATAAAAAGTGTTTTTTTTTTTTAATGTTTTTTTTTATCTCCGGTTAACTATTAGGTGTTAACTTCTCACCGAATTTTATATTCATAATTTGAATAAGTAAATTTATGGAAATTTCTGTAGTAAATGGTTGAAGTAACAAGTTGCTTTCAAATTCCTGCTTAAAAGTTCAAAAATTTGTGTTGGCGTTTAACATTTGTTGATCACGTTGGATGCTGTTTTATCTAATACGAATTCAATTAAGTTTTAGTGCGCTGAATTAAAAATTGTTGGCAGTTTTTTGAGATATACTCGGTTCTTCAAAACATGCTTGATTTTGTGTAATAAAAGTAAAGTTATTGTTTTTGTCTGTGCTTCATAACTTTGTCATTTTTCTTTCAATTCTATTGATGTTAGGATTTACATTTAGACAGATAATATATCTTTCATTTTGGATTTTAAAACCACAGGAGATAATTTATTTTATGTATAAAAAAATCATTCGAAAATTTATGATTTTTCAAAATTTTCCAAAAATGCACTTTTTTACAACTTTCGCCGTCATTAATTTCCCCAAATTTCATCTGATTTGAACAATCTGTATATCGCTGGAAAGCCTAAAATATTATCTTCTGACCGACGGACAGCTTGTATGATTCGTTTACGAGATATGTGCTCATAACTGAAAGAACAGTGAAAAACATGGTTTTTCGAAGATTTTTCTTAACCCTTTCGCTACAGGTTTTTACTGGGGAAAGTTAAAATTTTAAATTTTACTTCTTAGGCTATGTGGTTATATTAGCAACATTCCATAAATTAAATTTTTTAATTTTTATACTCGGACCCTGTGTTTGAGAATGTTTTTCTATCAGAGCAACCACATCGTTGTGGCTGTAATAATTAATATACTTAAACATAAAACTTTTTACGCATAACGAAAATTTGAATATTTCTTCATTTACTTCAGCCGAAATTAAAAAAAAAGTATCTAAATTGTTAACATGGGATTTAACTCCCCAAATACAAAAATTGCTGGTGCCAAGTATAGTTTCGAATGGTATTGGACTCAAAATTTTTTAAAAAAATGCCCCCAAAATGAAATCCTGTGTTCGCCACTGGTTACTTAAATGGAGTAACTACTTACTGAGGTTTCACTGTAATTCATTGTGCTCCTATTTCGCACAATTTCAGCAACAACATTCAAATAGTCCACTTGCAAGTCCATTTTTAGCCGCTCAAACAAAGTTTTCATTTGCAGACTTTTGCTTCGACTTTGAATGTTTTATTAGTTAATTTTATGCTCGATCCGAGTTGCAAGTTGCCAACATTTCGAAAACATCACAAACAAATCAGACTAGCTGAAATCATAAAAGTTCAAATTAGTGCTGGCAATGTTTCATTTTCATTTGCAGAATTCGCTACAGTAAAACGCAGTGGCAATGCAGTTGCCGCTTGCGTCACTTTGTTGCACTGCGACTGGTGCTCAGCGACCAGTTTGGGCCGTCAAGTGCGGTGCAGTCGGCAAAGTGCCAATTCTTCAAGTTCGGCCGCCATTGCCACTGCCACTGTTTGCAGTCATTTGGCATTGTAAAGTGCCGACGGTGCTGGTGCGTCTGAAAAATGCATTCTCTAAATTGATTTATTATATCAATAAATGGTAATTGAAAAACTCTGTTTAATTAATCATTAATAAAAATGCTTTAATTAGCCGGCTCGCAGTCTCACTGTTCAGACTACTGACTACTTGGCTTGGCTGGGTGCTGCCAACGACAGACAGACAGACAGACAGGCTGCCAGTTGCTGCTATCGATATGGGCAGCCGGTTGCCAGACTTAGTCACCGCAAAAAAGGCTTTTAAAAGCAACAACAACAACTGACAGTAACAACAAAAGCGGCAGGAAACGCATAAATACAATGAACGAAAACATTTACATGTATTGTTGTTTTGCGTGGCGCGCAGCTGTCAAGCAGACGCGGCATGCAACATTGCAATGCAAGCAACACAACTTTGGCCGCACAAAATCGCCACCGAAATGTGCGAAAACTGCGAACGCAGTCGCCGTTTTGTTGGCAATGTCACGCGGCAGTTTATGTTGCTGTTGCTGTTAGTGTTGTTGTTTTTGTTTTGGTTTTATTTTTTGTTTTTGCTGTGCTTAATTAAGCCATTTGGCATTGGCAAAAGCCAATAAAATTTGTTAGTACATTAAAGCTGTGTGCTGCTCCACAGCGCCTCAGCGCCAATTATGCACCAACACACTATGCATATTACCAACAACAACAACAACAACAACAACAACATCAGCCAATTGCTGCTGCAGCCAAAGTGCGTGTTTGTGCCGCTGTGGAATGTGCATTTTATATAAAATAATTTAAAGCCCCAACTGACACATTTTAAATCTTCTTCAAGCCGCACAGGTGACAAGCTGTTATCCATTCACAAGTATGTTGTTGTTGTTGTTGTTGTTGTTGCTTTGCCTTTTGCCTTTGTGTGTTTTGGCTGCATTTAAATGATATCAGCGTGTTGAGATTTTGTGAAAATGCCATGCAATCGACTCGCATTGCTCGAGACAATTTCTCTTTATTTATTGGCGTTGTTGTTGTTGATATGTCTAAGTATTGGTTTGTTATTTATTTCGCGTTTATAGTGCAAAATCATGTAAATTGTAAGTAGCTGGAAAATTTATTACTCATGTTTGGTGCGCTTAATGAATGTGCGAATTTGCATTTATTTATTTGTGGCTGTTTTGTGTCGATGTGTTGCATGCGACAAATGCGCGCTTTGTTGTTGATTATATGTACATGCAACCACACGTACATAGCTATGTATCTTGTGTGATGTCTCTGTGTGTGATGTCTCTGTGTGTGTGTGTTCGAGCAGGAAATTGTAAAATGCTTACAGTTAATGGGCAACCAATGTGAAATTGTAAGCAATCCTTCTGGTTAGTCGTGCAAGCAATGTTGCAACTGGCATTGCAATATTAATGAGCTGCAAAGTCAGTTGCTGGGCAGCAACTTTCGTTAATTACTCAACAAAGTGTTTAGTATGAAAGGCGCCAGACTGTCAAGAAGTCACATGGAATGCGAATTAATTTTGATGTGAATCGAGGAGCAGAGCAATTTATTCAAAAATGGAAAAGGAGTACAAAGAATATATGAAGCAATCAGGCAAAGAGATTTTTATTAAATTGCTGGTAAACTATTTCAGTAGATGGTTCAAAATTATAAAGAAAAAAAGAAGATTCACTTTTGCACATCTTTTCAGTAGCTAGAAAATGTAAAATTTTAGAGAAGAAAAAGAATAGAAACTTTTGCACATCTTTTCAGTAACTAAAAGGTGCGAATTCATTATTTCTAAACTCTTCTAAGTATCCAGAAGCCGTAATACCTATTGGACTAACTACTTTAATCTTTTTATCAGAAAATCAAGCCAAAAGGATCGTCAAGTAATTTAAAAATTTCCAAGATTTTCTTAAATTTCTGACTAAAACTCACTACCAGCGAAAACAGATTATTACCTTTGGATCATTTCTTCTCGATTATAAATCTTTTCAGTATCCAGAAAGTGAGAAATCCATTTATTTATGTCAAAACTTTCGGTCAGATACCTTCTCGGTATCGTTAAGCTGTAAGCCTATTTGATTACTTTAATTCTTTCGCTATTTTGTTGCCATATGGCAACATGCTACTTTGTGGACGTCTGAACCCTCTATGGTTCTAGGAATACATCTTTTTTATTGGTCCTTTGAATAGTTTGAAATTTTAGGAGAAATACGAAATTAATAAACTGAATATTTAAGTTTAACGAAGAGAAGTATACACGTTTTTTTAATGGTATAGCTTGACATAGTAAAGGAAGAAGAAGCAGAAAAATTAGATAACTTTTTAATTTGACGTTTTCTTTCAATTTAGATACTTTTTTTAATTTTGGCTGAAGTAAATGAAGAAATATTCAAATTTTCGTTATGCGTAAAAAGTTTAATGTTTAAGTAATTATTACAGCCACAACAATGTGGTTGCTTTCATAGAAAAACACTCTAAAATACAGGGTCCGAGTATAAAAATTAAAAAATTTCTTATGCAATGTTGCTAATATAACCACATAGAAGCCTAAGACGTAAAATTGAAAATTTGAACTTTCCCCAGTAAAAATCTGTAGCGAAAGGTTTATCGTTTTTTTTTACTTTAATCGTTTTATCTGAGATTCAAGTAATTAATAAATTTCCAAGGTTCTCTTAAATTTCTGAAAAGAATTCCCTAACAGCAAAAATAAATTATTATTTCTTTAAATAATTTCTTCTCGATTTCACATCTTTTCAGTATCCCGATAGTGAAAAATCGATCTGAGTAGTTATTTCGAAATTTTCGAAAACATCTTTTTAGCATTAAAAAATGCAATTAAATTTATATTAACTTCTTCAATATTTTTATCTGAGATTCAAGCCAAAAGGATTGTCAAGTAATTAAAAATTTACCAAAATTTTCTTAAATTTCTAAACTAGAACTCACTACCAGAGAAAACAAATTATTTTCCTTGGGTTATTTTTTTCGATTACACATCTTTTCAGTATCCAAGTGGTGAAAAATCCATCTGAGTAACTATTTATAAATTTTCGATAACACATCTTTTTAATACTCAGAAAATGCAAACCTCTTTCAGTGTTGCCAGATACCTGAATCTCCTAAATCTTAAAAAAAACCCAAAATTTCTTCCAAATATTTAAAAAATCCACTTAAAATTTGTGTTCATAATTTTTGTTATTACAAACTTAGGAATTAAATTTCTCATAAAAAATATATTTGGTTTACTTTTTTATTGCAGCCTTTTTATTCATTCCGCTTCAGTTTAACAACAACTTAACAGAAACAAAACATACAAATTTTGATCGGCATGAAATTCGCTTTTGTAAACTTCCTTTATTCATTGTATAAGTCATACAATTTGAAGCAACAAATTTAATTAAATTAAATTGGACACTATAGCTTTCAATATTCAAAGCTTCGGTGCCATTAATGATGTGAAATGTATCACTATCAAAATCTCAAACTTTCTCCTAAACAGTTTTTTCTCCTAAATATTTTCCTAAAAGGCCAAGAATCTCATAAATCTAGAAGGAAATCTACTGATCTGACAACACTGTCCCATTTCATAAACTACTATTTTTATCTCCTAATATGAGAACCATGCAATTAGGATAGTAAGGACCGATATAGCTGATTCTGGCAGGCAGCAAGAGTGATGATTAATTTCTTCTCCATCTTTTCAACTCGATTATATCATTTTTTTAGAATCCCGATGATTAAAACGATGGATTTCGGATGGATAGAGCAACTTATTATTTCTTAACTTTTGATCACACATCTTTTCAGTTTCCAAATTGTATAAAACTTAATGGATTTAAACTCTTTAAACTGATCGTTGATGAGTTTTGATGGAAACTGGGTTGATCTCAGATTTCAGTTGACCAACATTTGGTCATTGTTTATATTCTGGCGATCGTTTTTAAATTGCATAAACTACTAATCGACTCAGCCAGAGGATAAACAATTATTTGCATAAATTGGGCTCATCAATCTAAATGTTTTGGTAAAAGTTTTATCAAAAGTTTTATTAAAGCAAAAATTAATATTGGCACATTGCTGGATGATCATTTTTGTACTGATGACCCAAGCATACTGTACGCAATAACTCCGTTGCTAGTGAAAAAAAATATTAGGAAATTTTAACTGGAAATCGGGGAAGGATGTGCCTTTCCAATGGAAAAAATGCTACCAGAAAATATTCTATTTTAAAAGTTTTGTTTAATTTAAAACGCAATCTTTTATAGTTTTCATTTGCACAATTTAATTTTATTTTCCAATTATTCAGAATTTTTGTTAAGCTTTATAAAACCCCTGAAGTTTATTCACAATATTATGGCTAAGCTCATGAAATTAGAATTTATCGATCGCGTTAGCATTGTCTTTGAAAATCTTTCCAATGCAGTTCATACAAAAAGCTTCCAAGTATACCATAGCTCCATTAAAAACACTGATATCCACTAAACATAACATCTGAGTGGATTTTATAATGCAACTTAAAATTAATTTTTTTCCACCATTCATAGCAAAATTTCTTCTATTATTCAATAATTTGTTTCCTTTATCAAATTTTCAACTCAAAATCAAATACCAAACGCAACCCGAATACCAATCAATTTGCTATAAATGGCTCTCCCATTCATATAAACATTTTCCCTACATATAATTTTTTCATTATAACAAACGAAAATAAAATGCAACTTTATAAAGAAATAAATTAATCAAAAGTTTTCAACAAAAGCTTCGAAACAATTGACATTAGATGTCGTAAGTTGTTAACAATCGTCATCCGCCACACATATTAACATAGATATGTTTGCTTGTCGGTAGACAGCAGACAGAGCAGACAGCAACAACAGCATTAATAAAATATAAAAATAATACAATACAATAAGCAACAATAAAAACAACAACAACAAAATCCAATCACAATTTTTAATTAAGATTAATTGAAAACGATTGGCAGTTGCTGCAACTGTGCAAAGTAAGCAGGCAAACAAAAAAGCAAAAGTAAAATATAAAAATAAAAAAACAACAAATACAAAAACAAAACACTTCAACTCGCCAACTATGGACAACTACTGCGGCTGTTATTTGATACAATAAATTATTGCAGTGCACAAAACTACACGCAACATAAATTGCGCCACACAATTTTCAAGCGAGCAGCGAGATGTTTACAACCCGATAAGAATAAGTGACTTACAGATACAATTGTTAGGCGCTGTCTACCTATAAATAGAAATCCAAGTGAGATGGCAATGTTGAAATCTTAATGCTGGCTATGGTCGCACTGCACTCAAGCGACGTTAATATGAACATTTGTGCTGATTTTTCAACATGAAAACAACTATTTATAATTATATATATATTTTTTACAAAATATATATATAATTTATAAGGGAGAGGGCTGGGTTGTGAACCGGGCTGGGTTGTGAACCATTACCGTTTTTTCGTTCCCTAATTGACATATCGCCAATCTTTCAACTGTCAAGTTTGTATTTTGATATGACTCTACTTTTGTGGTTACACCAAAGTACAAACACGTGTTGCTTGTGGCAGCTACAGACATCGTGTTTGAAAATCGACTGCGAAAACTTTTTTGCTTTTTTTTAAAGTGCTATCCAAGTGACTGAATTCATTGCAAAAAGGTAGGTGTAATACATGGTTATTTAGGGTTTTGATTCTATTTTACGATCCAATTTTTGTTTATGTCGGATTATGATTGGAAGTGTCGTTATTTTAAAGTTTCCAAAATGGCATCGTGGTTGGGCTGTGAACCACTGAGGTGGCTGGGTTATGAACCACCTATTTTTCGTACTACATTTGTTCTAGCACTGTCAAATATGGACGGATATATTAAAATAAAGTAATTTTGTGTAATTTTACTTGACTTGCTTTAAGCGGACAAACACTTGTTAGGTTAGGTTAGGTTTCCACAATAAAAATCACTTCCTCATTCGGTAGCGGTACGATAACAATAACGTGTTTTTGTGCTGAATTATATTTGAGTTTTAGCAATGTTTACCTCAAAAAACGCCGCCGCATTACCAAAAAAGGCTACCGCAGCCAAAGAAATTAACTTTAATGCGTTGTTAGGTGCCATTAAACACAATTTATTAAAAAAAATCCATACGAGCGGCTGCCCGTAAATATGAAGTTGACAGAATCACGCTGACCCGTCATACGAAGAAAGTTATTGACCATTTCACGGATATTTCCACCGTCAGGGATGTTGATTTGTTGGAATTTATTCGCAATTCCAATATGCAGATTCCATCGAACATGGTATGTTTTTTTTATCGTTTTTAACCTTTTTTTCCTCATATGTGGAAGCTATTTTAATGGACTTTGCTCGATTTGTCTAGGTTTTCTCTCTCACACAAGAAAAACACCTAATGGAATATATCCTGAAGTGCGTCAATCATTATTACGGCCTCAGTATTAATGAATTGAGGAAGTTAGCGTATCAGTTGGCATTCAAACTCCAAGTGAATTATCCGGTCTCTTGGAATGACGATTCGATGGCTGGACGTATGTGGTACCGAGGGTTCATGAAGCGCCATCCCGAGCTAACGCTAAGAACCCCCGAGCAGACATCAATCAACCGAGTTAAATCTTTTTGTAAAGAAAATGTAGGAAAGTTTTTTGCAAATTTGGCTCGGTTGCTCGACGAACATCACTTTGACAGCACCTCCATTTACAACATGGATGGAAGTGGGTTTTCAACGGTGCCCACAAAGATCGGCAAAGTCATTGCAATGAAAGGGATAAGGCACGTTGGGAAGTTAGAAGCTGCTGAACGAGGCACCAATGTCACGATGGCTCTCACTGTGAATGCGAGTGGGAATTCTATTCCTCCGTTTTTCTTGTTTCCGCGCAAGAATATGCGATTTTGCTTTCGTATTTTAAAATATTCTTTTAAAAAATTAACATGTTTCGCAACAGGTCTTGGAAATTCGTCACATTGCCGGTATTATTTCTACGACATTGGATTTGGCTTTAACGCCAAAAACAATAAAATCAGGATTTTTGGCGACTGGTGTTCAACCATTTAACCCTGATATTTTTACCGACGCTGATTTTGTTCAGGCTGTTCAGGTAAACGCTCGTGAACTTGAAGTCGATGCTGATCTTGGTGAAGACGAACAACGACAAATCACAAGACAAGAAGATGTTGAAGGCACGCCATTTCCTTTTTGTGAGTAATCCACTTCTCGCTCTGTACCATCCGCGTCAGGAAGCACCAGTGTTTCGTTGCTTCTGGGTCAAATTGGACCATTACAAGCAGCCACCTCAAAAAAAACATCAAAACGTGGCCGAAAGCCAATGGAGAGCTGCGAGTTGACTTCTCCAGAGAAAATTTTTGAGCTGAAGCAAAAAATAGCAAAGTCAAAACCACCAGCAAAAGCAGCACAGAAGAAAACACATCCAGCGCCGCCCAAGCGTCCCAAAGCTACAGGACATTGCGATGCCGATTAGAATGAAAATGAAAAAAAATTGAGCACTTGCATTCATTGCAATTTTTTAACTTAAGTGGCGTCATTATAACTTTTTTTCACCTCTTGAGGCCTCCTGATTAAATAAATTCTCAACTTATTAAAAAATTATGGGTGTTTTACTTAGTATTTCCCGACTTTAATTTGGATTTGCCAGATGGTTCACAACCCAGCCACTTTTTTGGAAAAGCGAAAAATCACGTCCTTAGAAAATTGGACGTAGAGGGTTAAATTTTAATCAAAACGATAATCTGTCTTCACAACAAATTTGCGTTTAATGTTTACCTTTCCAACGGTATCTCCGATTTTTCGATATCTTCATTCTGTGAAAAGTTATAGCCAAAAAACAAAACCCCTGTTCATACCCCAGCCCTCTCCCTTAATTATTAATTTATTTATTCATAAATTTTATTCGTCACAGAAAACTATAAATCAATCACCTAAATTAGCAATCAGCCTCCAAAAGTGTTTGTAGCGCCCAACAGTCACTCACACAGACACATACACACAAAGTTACCAAGCTACAGCCAAATTGCAATAACAAAAACGTTCAACCGAAATGTCAATGTCAAAATGTCATACAATAATTGACAGTCATTTTGACAGTTTCATACTAAAACGAATGCACACGTTGCGTTCGCCCCTCAGCCACTCGTTGTAATATTTTATTTCTTTCTTCAACTGTTCAATTACGCTACCCCAGCTTAATTTAATCCAATTACAAAAGTCCGCCAGCAGTGAATTTCATGCAAATCAATAGAGGAAGTTAAACATGATTTATATTTTTATAAAATTGCTATAATTTGTACGAAATACGAACGAAAACTGCTCAACTTAACTGCCGATTGTTATCTGCTCAGTCCGAAGTTATGGGCACAGGGAATGCATTTTGCTGTTGTTGTTTTGTGATTGCATACTTTTCAACACAACAACAACAAAAAATTATAATTTATAACTTCTGGCACACCCCATAGTGAGTTGCATGTGAAGAACCGCACTGCGGTAAGTACTGGTCGCCGAGTTGCCTCGATGGTAGCGGCATCAACGAACTGGACTTTACTTGTTTGGCGCGTATTTTGCATAAATATTCGCTTAGGGGTAACATAAATGCACTGCAATGTTAAGAGCAACACTAACAATTACAATAACAACAACATGGTACAAGTGCATTGCGACAAAGTGAGGTGCAAAATGTGGTGAAGAATGCAGTTCAAGCTGTAAGAAGTCACTGGGAATTTTGTCAGTTATATTTGTGGAGATCCTTTTAGTAACAATGGCTCATATATTTTATTTTATTATTAAATTATTATTATTATTATGTAGGGATCGTGCGTGGCTTACGCCTCGCGTACGTTTTTATAAAAATTTTTTAAAAACGGATTTTTTTCTCGAAAATATCCATAATAAAGGTGCAATAAGTTTGTGACCATATTGTAATAATTTTTTAATTGACTGGCACGACAGCCCGCTTACGCGAGACTAAGGCCTAGCTTCCCGCAACTACCCGTGTTGTGCGTGTGAATTTGTACGCGGGTTGAAGGGACCTACAGTTTTATGCCGGTTCCGAACGGCAGGTTGGGAGCTTTTTCATAAGCAATTTTTACTCTCAGAGGTTTGCCATTTCCAGCTGAGAGGACAGCCACCGAAAGAGAAAACGAGTTTTCCCGTTATTTTTTTTTAGGTGTTATTACAGGCAGTGACCATATTGTAGCCTGTGAAATTCCCTTTACAATGGAATATAAAAATGTATACTTTTGTTGTTTTTCAATATATATTTTTAATTTTTTCTAACTTGACCTTTGGTCCAAAGTAATTTCGTCATCATCACTTTCGGACATCACCATCACTTTCGGACAATGAGTGCTGTAGGAGGTTGTACAAAGTACCTGCCGTATTAAAAAACGTTCTCAAAAGATCCTGATTTCTAGCTTTACATTCTTTAAGAAGCATACACTTTGCAAGATAGCCATCGACAAAATCAGAAGTTTTGCACAGTTGCAAAACATGGCCATTACCACACCAATGACTACCATCGCGGGGTATTAATTTCCTTTCCATTAACTTTTCAAGGACATCTTCGCTGATCTCAAAAGCCTCTTCACTTTCAAATAGCTGGTACAATTTAAAGGGATTCATGTGGTCCATATTGAAATAAAAATGAAAATTTTGGATTGTTTAGAACTAAAAAGCACACTTATATCCTTGGTTTATCGTTCAACGGTACTTTTCCACACTTTTATTCTTTGCTTACCGTTCAACGGTACTTTTCCAGGAGGTTCAGGGTGGTAGTAAACCACTTTTTTCTGTATTAAAGTACCTTTTGTTGAAGTGGCGTAGAAAAAAAACATCCTCCATTACGGACACTTAATCTCCGGACTGGCTAATCTGAAACAAAAACCAAAAATGATTCATAGTTATTAAGCTTTCGGACACAGGAATTCACCAGAAAAATAAAAAAGCGCTAAAAATAAAAGGATAGGAGCTTTTTGAAAAAAAGTGTCAAAAATTGACTGCGTTTTTCACCTTTTTTCCCCAGAAAAAGTACTTTAAATAAAAAATTTTCTTCAATATTGTAGTGGATTCTTGTAAAAAATAAGTTAATAAAAAGAACTAAAAAAATTTTTTTTAAAATCGGTCGAGCCAATGCGGAGATGAGCTGTTTTTTGTGTTCCTTAAACATTCAATATATTGTAAAAAATTTTCAAAAAGATTGATAATAAAGGAGCTGAAAAATAAATAATTTCGTTAGTCATTAAAAATTCCCCTTTCTAACGTGCCATGATACCTTAATTTAAAAAAAACTGAAATGTTAAGAGATTTTTAATTTTTTGGCAAAAATTGAAACTTCCTCCCAAAAAATTATAAATTCTCCTACAATTTTTTTTAATTATTTGTATAATAATTATTATACAATAAAAATTTAAACTTCTCAGAAAAAAAATTATAATATATTATTTTTTTATTGTAGCCTTTTTATTCATTCCGTTTCAGTTTAACAACAATTTAACAGAAACAAAACATAAAAATTAGATTGGCATGAAATTCACTTTTGTAAACTTCCTTCACTCATTTCATAAATTATACACTTTGAAGCATAAATTTTAATTAAAATGGACACTTTAGCTTTCAATATTCATGGCTTCAAACCCACTAATGATGTCAAATTTATCACCATCAAAATTTCCAAAACTTTCTTGGAAACAATTCTAAAAACTCCTAAAAATTCTCCTAAAAGGCTCAGAATCTCCTAAATCTAAGAGGCAATCTTCTGAGCTGGCAACACTGACTGACACTGGCAACATGATCTGATCAGTAGACTGAAATAAATAAATAAATAAATGCATATGTATGAATGATTTGTATCGAAAATTCAAAATAGATATTAATTCCTCACGCCGTAACAGGGCCGATTGTGGCCACTACCGGGCACTATGATCCTCCCTTTTCTTCTGGGAAACGCCATTTGTACTCTCCTTGAGCCGAACCTTTATTCGATAGCACCTTGGAGTCATCACCGGACACTGCACTATTCAGTCTAAGCTTATCAAATGGCTCCTTTCGTTCAGTGATGTCTTTTGAAGTTGTGGAGATGAAGAAGCGGTGCAATCGAAATCTTAGATCTGCTCTCCTTCATTAAAAGGTTGAACTAGTTAGCCCTGGATTGAGACTGTTAATCAGCTCCAGAGGAAAATCAGAAGGGATTCCCAATAAGTCATTTCGGCCTCCGAGTGACAACTTTCAGTATTTCGATAGTTGACAATCGTTGAATCGATACATTAGTTCCATATCGAACGCTCGACGAGACAGTTTTGCTTTACATATTTCGACAATAGTCGATACTCTCGTTTTTATATTTTAGAAATTGTTCGGAAAGTGCTTTGCGGCTTTGGGGGGACAAAATAGTGAGAACTTTGAAAGGGATTGGAATGATTTTATTTTTAATTTTGAAGAGTTTTAGTGCAGAAAATTCTTCTATTACTAGACGAAAGATGAGAGATGCATTCAATTCTATGGAGCAACCAGTGTTGTGATAAATTAATAATTTCAATTTCAATATTAATTTATATCCACTTCACAGCTTCCAAAAAAATACCGCTTCGCTTCATTAGAGGCCCATTGCTGTTTAGTATTTCAGTTAATCGGCTCCATAACATATTTTTTATGACGGTCATCCAAACAATTTTTTAAGCTAACAATTTTTGACTTATTATTTTATTTATTTTTTATTGAATACCTTCATTTGAGCAATGGTCGTTTGTTGACTCCCAAATAAATAAAAACTTATTAAAAATCACAAAAAGATTAAAATTTTTCATACTTGCTTTTAACAGCTGCGAACTGGAAAAACAAGAGCAAAAGTGCTATCGAACAGTTTCTATTGAACATGCAATACGACCAGACGGCATTTTGTGTTATAGAAAGCACAAAAAACCGTGGTTCGATAAACGTATTTGCTTAATATCGAATTAAGGAAAGTTACCACTGTTGTAACACCTGTCGAACCTGATTTGAACCTTTTATACTATTGGCCTGCATTGGATAGAGGGAGACTTCAGGTGAGGCGAGGCACCCCCTTAAACACTTTTTGACTTAACTGACCTGTAAACAAATGTGTGTAGTCTTTCATGTCAAGTCTTTTAGTCTCAATATCTCTTATCGTCTTCTTCAAGGAAGGAAGGAAGCAGTTTATATCGAAAAATTATAGATGAGAGTTTGAACTTGAAACTATATGCTATATATATTACTATATAGAACAAAACTATACTTCCCTGTGGTAAAACAACGAATCCTTACTGAACTCAGTGACCTATTAAGTTGTCTTTCCTAACCCTATTTAATTTAAGTAAATAAAATTAAATTAAATAAATTAAATTAAATTAAGAACTACTATTGAAAATTAAAATTTTTTTATTAAAAATTACTAAATTACTATTTCAGATTTTTAAGAATTTGTCCATATAGAAGAAGCACCAAGAAAGGTTAAGTTGCATTTTGAGTAATTTTATTTAATTTAAATAAATAAAATTAAATTAAATAAATTAAATTGAATTAAGAACTACTATTAAAAATTAATTTTTTCTTTATTAAAAACTACTAGATTACTATTTCAGATTTTTAAGAATTTGTCCATATAGAAGAAGCACCAAGAAAGGTTAAGCTTGCATTTTGAGTAATTTTATTTAATTTAAATAAATTAAATTAAATTAAATAAATTAAATTGAATTAAGAACTACTATTAAAAATTAATTTTTTCTTTATTAAAAACTACTAGATTACTATTTCAGATTTTTAAGAATTTGTCCATATAGAAGAAGCACCAAGAAAGGTTAAGCTTGCATTTTGAGTAATTTTATTTAATTTAAATAAATTAAATTAAATTAAATTAAATAAATTAAATTAAATTAAGAACTACTATTAAAAATTCAATTTATTTTTATTAAAAATTACTAAATTACTATTTCAGATTTTTAAGAATTTGTCCACATAGAAGAAGCACCAAGAAATGTTAAGCTTGCATTTTGAGTAATTTTTTTTAATTTAAATAAATAAACTTAAATTAAATTGAATTAAGAACTACTATTAAAAATTAAATTTTTTTTATTAAAAATTACTAAATTACTATTTCAGATTTTTAAAAATTTGTTCGTATAGAAGAAGCACCAATAAAGGTTAAGCTTGCATTTTGAGCAATTTTATTTAATTTAAAGAAATTAAATGAAATTAAATAAATTAAATTGAATTAAGAACTACTATTAAAAATTTGTATTAAAAATTACTAAATTACTATTTAACATTTATTTACATTAACATTTATTTATTTACATATAGAAGAAGCACCAAGAAAGGTTAAGCTTGCATTTTGAGTAATTTTAGTAATAATAAATAATAGTGTTATTAGGCTTCCATTTCATGGTTCATTTCCTTATTCCATATAAATTCACCTAATTTGCTTAACTATCTCTGACACCAAATCTTCGAGTTGAATTTTTGCGTTGGCGCAGCAGCACAACTAAAGTCCACTTGTCTCTCCCACTTACTAAGCTCACCGAATTCATTCGCACATTTCAATAACTTGGAATTAATTACTCCAGCAGCTTGTGGCATTACCAGTTCAATGGCACATTTGAAATGCGGCTTTTAACTATACTCGGATACATTTTCGTACAGTACAAATGTCACATTGCGTTCATTGACAAACGAACGCCGACCACTGGCGGCCACTCCCAGTTAGAAGAATGACGCCGGCTTTTGTGCCGCACTTGAGCTATGGCCACACTAACTCACGCAATGTAAACAAAACTTGGCTAAAACCAATAAAAAAAGATTAGACCTATAGAAAAGATTCAGAGAAAAATGTGTAGTATTTGATAGAAAAAAATCAACCAAAAGAGAAAAGAATAAAAAAAGACCCACTTACGAATACCGACAAATGTGAACAAAAGAAATGACAGCCATAATTTCGAAATAAAAATGATGAAAAAAGATCGAGCTGAGGTTAGGTTGAAGTGATTTTTTTGAAGCATGTCTGTGCAGGCAATGTGTGGCTTACAAATAAGTTTTTTTCGGTAAATATCTTTTTTTTTTTGGTAAATCATTGAAATGTGAAAATAACAAAAATGAATGGATAGAAGTGTGTGGCGCTCATAGTTAGAAGTGGCAGGTAGACATAAGAGTTGGCTTGAAATATTAGAGATGTCTGCTGGTGTGTGTGTGTGTGTGTGTGAGTGCCATATACGAGAACACATTGGGTTGGCGTATAATAAAAATGCCAAAGAAAGTGTTTGATAAAAGTCAATGATCGCATTAAAAGGTTGAACGCCAAGAGTGATCGAAACGCTTGAAACTTTTGAGAAAATTGATAGAAGATAGAAAATCAAAGAATCGATTTTCATTGTAGCGGCACGAAAAATTAGTGGAATCTGATGAAAGCAAAGGCAGGAAATTGAACAAAAACAGTTTTCAGTTAATTCAGAAATAGATATTCGATTTCGTTGTATTCTTTTTTGATTAAAAGCAGATACTTTTCTTCAAATTTCCATTCTAAAATTACAAATGTTCTGTTAAGTTTGCAATTAATAAGTTCAATAAACTTTCCGCAAGCCGTTCAGTGCCCCAATAAACTTTAATGCAATAAGCTGCGCAGTTTTTCAGTAAATTCAATGCTCTTTTAAATTTATTATAATTCAAATTTAGTGAAAATCCACTGAGGAGTTGAGCGCTTTTAATGGTTTAACTTAGCATGCCGCCAGCATTATTTGCAAATACACCATTCGGCTCGCATATGGCAAAGAGATATGCACAAAAGTTGCCATAAAACTAAAATGCCGCCTCTATATGAACGTTTAATTGGCAGCTTCTGTTCGCTTTATGTGTGGCAGCGCTTGCGGTCTTTATGGCTGCCACATAATTACACACACAGAGACACCGAGGTGCGAGTGTGTGGCTGAAAGGCATATTGCGCACTTCTGAAGCGGCGGCAGTCTTTTGTGCTGTGCATAAAACCGTTTAATGCACGCTTGATGAAAGTCGTAAATGCCGCTTAGTGTTGTGTGCAGCAAAATTTAATTTACATTTTATTATTATAAATAACCCACAAAAATTTATTATTTATTAGATTAAGACAAATTTAACTAAACTATTGAGCGCAGCTTCCGCCAAGCCCAAAGGAAATGCAGAAAATCGGCATCATACGAACTCTTTTTTTTCTTGAAGAACAAAATCTATTGAAGCCTGACATTAGTTGTTTAGCGTTAGGAGACAATTTGATTTTTAATAGAAAAATAATTTTATTTGTCTTAACATTAATTTTTAATAGTCAGCAAGCAATTAAAAGTAATCTTTAATCACTTTCACATACAAACACAAATGATTTATTGAAGCCTGACATTAGTTCTTTAGCTCAAGAAGACAATTTGACTCTTCATATGAAATTAATTTCAATTGTCTTAATATTAATTTTTAATTTTAAATATAAATTTGATTTTTAATATAAAAATAATTTCATTTGAAAGAAATTTATTGAAGCCCGACATTAGTTGTTTAGCGTTAGGAGACAATTTGATTTTTAATAGAAAAATAATTTCATTTGTCCTTCAATGAATTTTTAATAGACAGCAAGCAATGAAAATTAATCTCTAATCACTTTCACATACAAACACAAATGATTTATTGAAGCCTGACATTAGTTCTTTAGCTCAAGAAGACAATTTGACTCTTCATATGAAATTAATTTCAATTTCTTAATTAATCAATTCAATAATCAATTCAATTAATTTTTAATTTTTAATATAAATTTGATTTTTAATATAAAAATAATTTCATTTGAAAGACATTAATTGAAGCCTGACATTAGTTGTTTAGCGTTAGGAGACAATTTGATTTTTAATATAAAAATAATTTCATTTGTCTTAACATTCGTTTTTAATAGTCAGCAAGCAATTAAAATTAATCTCTAATCATTTTCACATACAAACACAAATGATTTATTGAAGCCTGACATTAGTTGTTTTGCTCAAGAAGACAATTTGACTCTTAATATGAAATTAATTTCAATTGTCTTAATATTAATTTTTAATATAAATTTGATTTTTTATATAAAAATAATTTCATTTGCCATAACATTAATTTTTAATAGTCAGCAAGCAATTCAAATTAAACTCTAATCACTTTCGCTTACAAACACAAATTATTTAATCTAAAAAATTAGTTCCATGCTCATTTATAGTCAACACACAATGAACCCACAAATACATACAAACATATGTTATTGTAATAGAAAAAAATATCACAAACAGTGCAATAATCATGCAACCGCAGAAGCCCAACAAATGCAAACAGAATTGAGGTCACAGCCAACAGTAGTCAAATGTCACATACGACAGCTCGTAAACTTGTTCAACAATTGACAATTCCCGCTGTTTCAATTGCAATGCGACTGCTGAACTAATGTCGTAATGACAGTTGAAAAAAAATTTATATGATAAATAAATGAAACAATTTGAGGATTGGCCACAAAGTAGAGGAATTGAGATTTGAAAATGCTAAGAACACTTTACAAGAACAATGGACTCTTTACTTTATGACTTTATGACTTTAGATAACTTTTATGCTGCATTTCGATGTTAATCAGTTGGTTGTGGTATAAATTGATGATTATTTAAAAAAATGGTATTTGAGTTAAAAGAATTAAAGGTCAAGTCTTCAATTTAAATTACATACATAAATATAAATAGGCACAAAGTAGAGATGAGAAGATTCGTTTCTGTGCCCATAGGACTGTGTATACTTACTAATATGATGTCAAGGTAACTTAATCTTGGAATGCTTTTGAGTTTTGCATACTTTATTTCAACATTCTTTCAAAATTTTTTCTTAAAGAAGAACTAAAAACTCACAGCAAAAATTAATATCTTGTAAAATCCTATTGTAAAATAAGTCAAATATAAATCCTTCGGAATACTTTCAATTTTGCAAAATTTTATTTTTTGGAAACTATCAATTTTTTTTAGAAGTTTTGCTAAAATGAGATGAACAAAAAGATAAACTTTGCAGAAAAATAAATATACAAAAAAATCATTAAATAAATGACAATCTTTCGGAATGCTTTGCGTTTTGCAAATTTAAATTTTTTGGAAATCTTATAAATTTTGAAAGCCTTTTTCTTTTAAAGAAGGAGCATTTTTTCCGCTAAAGACACTCTCTTTTTCTCTTTAGCAAATAACATTCAGTATCTCTGAAGTCTATGCTTCATCCTGAGTTATAAAGATCGAGTTGAACAGCAAATTTTTTACAAAGGGCTTTAGATTTTCTTAATCCAAAAATTTCTTAGTCCAAAACTGATTTCATATTTAATACTAATTTTCTAAATCTGCAAATTTTCTTAGTATAAAACTCATTTCCTATCTATCAGACGAAGAAAATTTCATATCTTAATTCAATACTAATTTTCTAAATTTTCAAATTTTCTTAGTCAAAAACTGATTTCCTATCTATCTTTTAGAAAAAGATTTTATTTAGATTTAGAAAACTGATTTCATATCTATCAGAAGAAGAAGCTTTCTCATCTAAATTTGTTGCTTATTTTCTAAATCTGCAGATTTTCTTAGTATAAAACTCATTTCTTATCTATCAGAAGAAGAAAATTTCATATCTTAATTCAATACTAATTTTCTAAATTTTCAAATTTTCTTAGTCAAAAACTGATTTCCTATCTATCTGTCAGAAGAAGATTTTATATCTTAATTAAATACTAATTTTCTAAATTTGCAAAATTTCTTAGTCGAAAACTGATTTCATATCTATCAGAAGAAGCAGATTTCATATCTAAATTCTTTTCTAAATCTGCAAATATTTTACATAACGCTTTAGATTTTCTTAGTCTAAAATTTGCTCAGTCGAAAACTGATTTCATATCCATCAGAAGAAGAAAATTGGATATTTAAAATCTTTATTAATTTTCTAAATCTGTTTAATGTTAAACTTTAACGTCTATAAAAATGTTGTTTCATTGGCTGATCACAGAAAATCGGTATATAATTTTTTAATATATATAAAATTTTAATTTATTTGTATTTATTTATACAATGCCAAGAAAATTATGTTTTGGAATTCCTTAATTAATATTTTTTTGCAAATAAAAATAATCTGTAAAGAAATTAATTTCACGCTATGCAAATATCGCAAGTAAATTAAAAACCGTGTACGGCATTAGGGTCGAACATCGGCACAGCCCGTCAATAATTTCCAATTTCAGGCGCTGAGAACGCAGGCAGCCCAAACGCGAACGCAATTTTAATTCCAAATGAACTCCACCCACTGTCGAAAAGAAACGCAAACAATTACCGCAAACGATGATGATACGAAATCCAATGCAGAGTAACGAATGCGATCGGTGGGCGGAGGGGTTACGAAACGGGAAGACGAAAGGAAATTTTCAAATTTCCAGTGAGCTGCAGAGGCAAAATGCCGGCAGACAAGTAAATTACTCATGGCCCAATTTTCAATTAAAATTCAACTCTCAATTTTTCATTTCCGAATGTTGGCTGACCACGACAACGCTGACGACGACGACGGTGGTGGTGGTGTAAATTTGGTAATGGCAACAACAACAAAAGCAACAGCGACAACAAAATTCTTTCTCAACATTGGCCGCAGTCTTAATGCCAAGTGGCAACATTATCATCAGCTTTATGTGTAGCTGTGTGTGTGTGTGTGTTTGTGTGTGTTTGATTCTCGTGCTTGCCAGACCATTGAGCAAATAATGAAATTTTAGACCCCCATCAGTTAATCGCTTTAAGCGTGCTGCGCATGAAAATAAACACAACATCAAAATCAGTTTTCGCAAAATCCCCCAAAAAAAAAAGAAGAAATTCCTGCAACCAGGCAACTGCAGCAGCAACACCACCAACACCGAACAGCAACAACATGGCCGACACAACGGGCGAAATATGCAACAGAAATCCTTTTTTCTCACTTGGCACTTGGCGGCCCCGAAAAATCGGGCGTTTACAAGAAGTACCGTAATTTGGTAAACCCCACAATGGCAATAAATTATATTGCGCGGAGCAGCGCTTTGCTGGGACCCGCCGCTGCCGCCGCCGCCGCCACCGTTGACGTCGTCTTCGTTGTCCTCTGTGTCGCTGTTGTTCTCAGTCCAGTTGCTTTGCCATGCAATGTGTGTGCAATGGCAAACGCACATTCACAACGGCCTGTCAAACATTTGTCGAACGCTTAAGCGGCTACGTTTTTAATACGCGCCGACTTTGCGTTGCGTTGCGCCGTGGACGTCGATCGCCGGCAAAGCGTGGCGTTCTTTGAGTTGCGAGAATTCTGTTTTTGGCGCTCATTTCGATTTTGGTATACTTTTGCATTTTGGGGCGTTTTTCGAAACGATTTCGGAACGAATTGCATTCGGCACGGATGCATTTTGCGTTCCGCTTGCCGTCTTCTGACCGGCTTTGTGCGTACACGCAAAGAAAACCAAAAAGAATTGAGTGATTTTTTTTTTAATAAATAACTCGAAATAAATTAGATTATTTCATATCGAAATAAAACATAATTATTTTAAGTTCGGTTAAATCCAAAAAAATATTGAATATAGTTAAGAAAACTAAAATATATTTAAAAACTTTCATAATGAAAATATAAATCAAAAATAAAAATAGGAATTAGAACATTAATTAAATTCATATAAGTACGGCAATTACGTTAATCAGGCTCTATGCATCCAAGTTAAATGAATATGAAAAATATAGGTAAGAAAATAATATTTGTAAAATCATATAGAAACGCTGAGAATGCCCAAAAGCGCCACTGACTGAAGAAACATTAGAAAAAAAATCTTCAATATTTTTTTTGAAAGAACGAAGATTGAAAGTACCTAAATAGCTTACGTCAGTGAACATCTTAGAAGAACATTGACTTAAGGAACTGCATGAAAAATTGGGTATTGAAGAAACTATATGCAAATTAAAAAACTATGTTTAAACACATTTCAGCGCATTCCTAAGGAATTTTCGCTTCACTCATAACTGTTGACGAAACATGAATTCACTAAACCATCTACACACCTGAGAGCAAGAAATAGTCAAAGCATTTGGTGGAAGCGAGGTGATTTGGTCTCATTTGAAAAAGAAAGTTCCGTGCGCTTCCGTAACATCAATGCATCAGCTCAAACTTCAATAAAAGCTGTGACATAATTTGATTATTTGGGAAATTAATTATTCCTTCTTCCACTCTGTTTTTCAGAAAGGGTTCGTTTCTATTTTTTGTTCTTAAAGGTTAGAAAATAACTCAGTGGCAAGTAATTTGCATAGAACGAGAAAGTTGACTGAAGTTAACTGAAGACTTTGAAATATCGTCATATTAAGTTTATTGGTAACACGCTAAAAATTTCAATAATCATAAAAATTGTTTGTTGAAATTTTTCTCAGTGTATGCGGCAATTATATTGCAAGCCAGCTGCATATACATAAATACAATGCAATCTGTGAATTTGTACATGTGTGTGTGTGTGTATGTTTGATCGGTGTCTGCGTGTCTTCGCTGAAATATTGTGACATTTCTATATGGCAGGAATACGCACAGAGCGCATTCACAAAATGATATGTGATACGCATGCGCATATAAATTACAATCTGCTGACATAATTACAGAAAAGCCGATCGTAATCAGATTACAGCAAATATGAAAAAAAGACAAAACAGAAGCAAATGCAAACAGGGCTTTACTAAAGAATATTTTAAAATATATAAGAAAAGGGCAAACTTGTAAAATTCAAGCGAAATAAATAACAAAATAAATTTTCTTGTTTAAAAATAAATAAATAAATAAATACAAAATACATTTTTTTGTTAATTTCTGAATATAAAATATTAATTTATATATTTTTTAATATATTTGTTATTATTTATTTTAAGTGTTTATAATTTGATTATTATTAAACTGTAATTCATTAAATCATTATAATTATTATTATTATTAAACTATACTTAATTAAATTATTATTTGTATTTATTTATATTTTATTTATTTATTTTATTTTAATTTATTTTATTTTGCTATATGTACAATATATTTTTGTTTGTATTAAATTTTATTTATTTAATTTTAGTGATTAAAATATAGGGCAAAATAATAAAAAATAATAAAATAAAAAAATATGAAATAAAAAATAAAATAAAATAAAAAAAAAAATAAAATAAAAAAAATAAATAAATAAAATACAACAAAATAAAATACAATAAAATAAAATAAAATAAAATAAAATAAAATAAAATAAAATAAAATAAAATAAAATAAAATAAAATAAAATAAAATAAAATAAAATAAAATAAAATTAAATTAAATCAAATCAAATCAAATCAAATCAAATCAAATCAAATAAAATAAAAAAAAATAGAATAAAATAAAATAAAGTAAACTACCATAAAATAAAATAAAATAAAATAAAATAAAATAAAATAAAGTAAACTACCATAAAATAAAATAAAATAAAATAAATAAAGTAAAATAAAATAAAATAACATAAAATAAAATAAATAAAGTAAAATAAAATAAAATAAAATAAAATAAAATAAAATAAAATAAAATATAATAAAATAAAATAAAATAAAAAAAGTAAAGTAAAATAAAATAAAATAAATTAAAATAAAATAAAATAAAATAAAATAAAATAAAATAAAATAAAATAAAATAAAATAAAATAATATAAAATAAAACAAAATAAAATAAATAAAATACAATAAAATAAAATACAATAAAATAAAATAAAATAAAATAAAATAAAATAAAATAAAATAAAATATAATAAAATAAAATAAATAAAAAAAAAAACAAAACAAAATAAAATAAAAGGCAGTAAAAAATTCAAATCAAATCAAGTAAAACCAAATAAAATAGAATCAAACAAAAAATATCAAATGAAATAAAAAATAAAATTTAATAAATCTAATAAAATAAAAATAATAATTAATAATAAATAATAATAAATCATAATAAATAAATAAATAATTAATAAAAATAAAAACATATCTAAGTATGTTTAGTTAATTTGTGAAGAGTTAAAAATCTGAAAATAATGTTTTAAGTTATTATACAAAACCATAATTTTGTTTTTTTAATATATTTGCTAAAATGTATTTATTTTAAAGCTATAAAGATTTACATTAATTATTTCCGTTCCATTTTTCCGTTATCTGGAAATCCCTAATCATATTAATCGAAAAAGAGTTATAAGTTTGCTATAAAAAATAACAGTAAAAATATTTTTGTGGTAACATTTTGTAGGAGAAATAAAAAGTCCATAGAAACGCTGTTTCAAAGCTATAAAAACACTCTTTTTATTATGAAAAATAGACTGATTGAGAGTTTTTTAGTAAACTTTATAATTAATTCCTCGATTCTTATTCGAAGTAATATCATAACATTTGTTTCCCATAAAATTTATCTGACTGTTTAATGTTTGTGGGTTAGTTGTTCTCAAGCCTTTGAAATGGTCTTTCTAACTGTACCACTGTGAGAAACTTTTTCATAAACTTTCCGTACTAGTCGAATTTTGTTGCTCTGAATGAAACTGAGATCCAGTGAAATATTAAACATTGAAAATTTTTAAATTAAATGCTACTTTTTTTTACGTATTTGTGTAATTTCTGGAACTGTTCCGCTGAGCCTTCGTTCCTTCGTATGAGCCTTTTCTGTTAGTGGCTTCCAATATAGGACTGCAAATTGTTTCGTAACAATTATTGGTATTCATTGGGCAAGAAAGAAACCGAGTTTTAATGACTTGAACAGTCACTGGGGGTGATTTGCATTGGCCATCATTGCCAACCAAAAATTCTCTTTGAGCAATACTGTGAAATATCCTAGGAAACTGTCAGCACCATCAAGATTTCATGTTTTTATTAGAAGATATCTTCTGTAGAATATCTCCTGAGGGAACTCTCAAGAACTGAAATACACAAAATATACTTTTTTCTGAAGACAACAAAAGTTATTTTATTTTATCTTCTACACCTTTTTAAGTTAATCCAAATCTTCGTGCGATCAAAACTTTCCTTCACCATCTTAACTAACTAATTAACGTGTAAAAACATGTTTTTCATCAGTTTGGGAAATGAAAACAGAGTATTTCTCCACGCAAATTTCCGTTGAGCAATAAAAATATGAACTGTTTCGTTGAAGCTTGAAATCGCTTCATACAAAATCAAAAACTCAAGCATTACTTTGCTCGAAAAACGCCTTAATTAACATACGAAATTTATATACAATAAATCTTATCAATAAAAGTGTGAAAAATTAGCACAAAACGTGCCTCCACTAATCAGCCAATCAACTGTGTGCAATCAGCAACTACGAACGCCAGCAAGTGTGAACTGATTTTATATATTCGGAGCATAATAAATGATATGTACACATAGTCTTTGTTGTTTATCATATCAGCATGACATACGCACAGCTATAAAGTCACAAATGTGATAAAGAAAACATGTTGAAAAATTGCGCTGCCTGACAAACGTTTACGGCAAAGCAACGCAACCACAACGAAATTATGCGATAAGCCGCCAGCAAAGCAAGCGGCATAGTTGAAAAATAATACTAAAAATAAATATAAAAAAACACACATACACAAACATGCATACACAGTTTTAACAAATAAACGATAAAGACAAATATTTTTAAAATTTAATGCGACGCCGGACCGCCCAGTTGCCATAATTCGATTTGTCTGTTTGCTGTTTGTAGTTTTCCAGTGTACAGTTTGTTGTTTTATTGGCGGAAAATTGTTGCTGGCATTTTTATGAATCATGGCCGTGCAACATTTGCCGCGGGCAGCTGTTAATACTGCCATTATGATTTGTTGTTGTTGTTGCTGTTGGCAGTTTTGGTCGCTGCGCTTTTTGTCTGCGCCACGCTTCAGCGTTGACCAATTCATGAAATGCGCCAAAATGCCAATTCGACTATATTTTATTTATCAATATTTTGTTGTTGTTGTTGTTGTTTTCCATTTAACCGCATATTTCGATTATAATGTTTAATGTGAGCAATGCGCCAGTTGCAAGTTGCGTTTCGAAAGTAAAAGTCACGATGTGGCCAGACGAAACTGAACTGACTGTGTCTGGCTCAGGCACCGAGCTGACGTTTGTGTTATCAATGGATCACGTGTTGTTATTACGTTTGTACTTGTGCAGCTTATCGCGTGATAAACAATTTGTTATAGCGTGCAACATTTCGGCGAGGCTCGAATTACGGTGAGATAATTATTTGTGTTGCAAAATGTTGTAAGAAATTTTGAGTATTATAAAAAAAGAAAAAAATTATAAAAAAAAGAAAAAATTATTGTATTTTTGTACAGAAAATATGAAATCTTTTAAATAAATAAATTAATAATTTAAAATTTTTTAAATAAATAATTTTTTATTTTTATAGTTTTTGCTGCGTTTGCGCTGAATGCTGCAAGACAAGAAAAAAGTTTGCTAATCACATAAATTCCATAAAGTTAATTGCAATAAATTTGTTTGCAGAAAAAACTTGTTTTACAAGCATTTGTTGTTATTGTTGTAGCCGCTGGGGTAAATTAAAAAATGCCCACGCACATTTTTTTTATCGCCACTACTGTTGCAAATATGTCACAGACTTGCAACAACTCTTTCTGCATGTTTGTTGCTTTCGACTCACTAAATCACCGCGTAATTTCAAGCCTCGTCCAGTTTAACTATCAACAGTAATTTTCATAAAGATTAGATTAGCATTAAAAGCATTAGATGCATTTAATTTTCATAGATATTTGAAAAATTTAAATATTTTCCTGATTCTACTCACACTTACGAAACAGTTTTTAGAAATAGTTTTTACATATACAAAAATAGTTTGAGGTGTCAGTGTGTTTGAATAAAAGAGATTTTTTTCGTGAAACACTTTTTTTCCTTTCCACCTTTATTCAATTTTTTTTATAGCTTTAAAAAAATAAATTTTCTTAAGGTCCTCAAAGTTTCAGTGTTCTTCTCTTCATTCGAGCCAAATCTCTTGCAGTCGCGTCATTTCTTCAGCTTATAAAAAATAAAAATACAGAAAATAGTCGAAATGAGCTAAATTTAGAGAATATGCTGGATGAGGTAACAGTTCGTCGAATTTATTGATTTTTGCCATGGCTACTACCTCCCTTTGTACCTATGCATTTTCATTGGTGAAAGAAACACTGCTTTCTTTGGCAAATGCGGTCGTATTTACTTTAAATCAATGTCGAATCTATCCAACAGCTCAGATTACATTCGCCGTTGAACGTTTTACGATTATCTTTTCAAGGTATTCGATGTGAATGACTGTCACCATTTCCTTATGGGCGAACAGACAATGAGCTGTGGCGTTCTTTGGTGCTTGTTCATGCGGAGAAGTCCACAGCTCTGACTGTTCCTTTTTGTTGACCTTGGCTTCATCTTCGGAACAACTCAATTTCGTCTGGTTTTTGGTTGCTTTTGGGATAAAGCAAAGTAAGCAGTACTTAGAACACGTATTGTGTCATTTTCCAGATTTAGAAAGACGCAGGATGAAAGTCTTGGGTAGTGCCTTCATGACAGAAACCTCTTTGATCTTAAATTTTTTGCGAATGCGACATTTTGCGAATATGTCATATTAGTCCCGAAATGAGAAAAAGGTCAGACATAAGCGATAGAACTATGGACAATTGTGTCTATGTGAGGAGTGACCGCTGAGATCGTGTTGCTCTGTTACTTGTATTATTTATGACCGAATTGAATTTAACTTAATTAACAAATGAATAGAACTTTTTTAACTTTTTCTAATTTTGTGCTTTTCATATTTTTTCTTTGCAGGTGAGTCCATTGTTTTCTGAAATCAAAAGGAATATGTTTGTTTTAAATTTTGAACAAAATTCAGTGAGTATTAGTTACTAAAAAACTAAGATAAATTAGTTCTAACTCTAAAAATAATTTCAAAATTATTAAATTCGAGCAACTTTACACCTGTACAGTTGAGTCCGCTTAGCTGCAGGTCGATTTCCTTTCCTTTTTTATTTTATTTTATTTTGTTTTGTTTTGTTTTATTTTATTTTATTTTATTTTATTTTATTTTATTTTATTTTATTTTATTTTATTTTATTTTATTTTATTTTATTTTATTTTATTTTATTTTATTTTATTTTATTTTATTTTATTTTAATTTAGATTATTTTATTTTATTTGATTTGATTTGATTTGATTTGATTTGATTTGATTTGATTTGATTTGATTTGATTTGATTTGATTTGATTTGATTTGATTTGATTTGATTTGATTTGATTTGATTTGATTTGATTTGATTTGATTTGATTTGATTTGATTTGATTTGATTTGATTTGATTTGATTTGATTTGATTTGATTTGATTTGATTTGATTTGATTTGATTTGATTTGATTTGATTTGATTTGATTTGATTTGATTTGATTTGATTTGATTTGATTTGATTTGATTTGATTTGATTTGATTTGATTTGATTTGATTTGATTTGATTTGATTTGATTTGATTTGATTTGATTTGATTTGATTTGATTTGATTTGATTTGATTTTATTTTATTTTATTTTATTTTATTATTTGTTTTTATTTGATATTTATTTAATTATTTATTTTATATTTATTTATTTATTTATTTAATTTTTATTTTATTTTATTTTTTATTTTATTTTAATTTTATTTTTATTATATTTTGTTTAATTTAATTTTTATTTTATTTATTCAGTCTAACGATAATAGTCTTAGGTTAGGTTAGGTTGAGGTGGCTGCCTCTGTATGAGTCACACTTAGGCCTCTTAATGGGCCCGTTGTGATACCACAGATTCCACCCGTTTGAAAATGCGTATGCAACACTGTTTTTTTTTCAACATGTGATACACCACACATTTCAAACGGATGGGGAAAGGGAGGGGAGCGGACCTACAGATAATAGTCTTACAGACTAATAAAAATATTTAATTTAATTCTTTCACTTTACCGAATTTTTCAGTTAAGCGAAGTTTCAGTTAAACGAAATAATTTTCAGGAAAAATTACAAAAAAAATTGATACTTCAGCTAACTGGATTTTTCCGTCAAGCAACTTGCAGTTAGGCGGTTTCGACTGTATAATTTGATATTTTTACATATCAGATGGAGACTCAGATCACCCAATACCAGAGCATTTAATGCCTCATAAATAATTTAATGTTATTTTTCATTTGAAATTCTAACCATTCGTATGATTTGATAGTAATTAAAATCGAAATAAGAAAAAACCAAAAACCTATCAAGAAAGATGTGCAATACTTAAATTTTGAAATAAAAAAATATATATATTTCCAAATATAACCAGCCGATATGTATGCGTACACCTTTCACTTAAAAAACAACACAACAAATACTTGAATACACCAAACAATGAATTGTTATTAATTTCTATAAAACCTATTCATGTTCAATATCAGCGTTTGGATCGCCTTTAACCCATTAAATTAAAACCAAACAATTTTGAACTTTTCGCTAATGGCTTTAATTATGGTGCATGTATACAAATCTGTATTATATGTGTGTTTGTGTATGTGTTCAATGAAAACACGAAACTTTAGCCAGCGTACGTTAGCCAAAAAGATAATCAAAGTCATTTGCAGTCATGCAAAGACTTGAAATAACACTCGAATCAAGCGCTCAAGTTACCAAAATATATAAAAATCAAGAAAATAAAAATTACAAAAAAATTTAATTAAAACTCATTTTGTATGTTTGCGAAATGCGCTGCACTTATTTGCTCAAGTAAGAACATTTCCAGTGATCACAACTAAGCCCAGCACATTTTTGGTTAAGTACGTTTTGTCTGTTGTTGTTGTTTTTGTGATTGTTTCAAGCTTGACTTGACTGCGCTAATGCCATTCGTTGATTCGTTCGCTTGTTTGTTTGTTTGACAGCAGCAACAAAAGGTTGGTCTTGTCACGTTTTTGCTTTATTGGCAACGTGTTGCTGTACACAGATTTTTGCGTCGTTGCGTTCTTTGGTGCACAACCATAAATAAATAAATAAAAATCCGACAAAAATTTGGAAATCAAATAATGATTTTGGCTGTTTGTTTGTTTCTTTAGTTATTTGCGGGTTACTGACACTTGAGCTGCCAAGCGAAAGGAAAAGCGACATTAAGTTGCAGACAATAAAAGCACAACGCTTATGGCTGACAAGTTGGCTGGAACGGTTGGTCGGTTGGGTTTCATTGTTAATTGGTATAGAGGCGCGTTTTAAAACCATTTTATAATACGGTGCAAATTTTTCAACTGAAATGCTGGGAATTTTTCTTGAAAAAAACAATCACCAATTCTTGGAAAAAAAACGCTGTAGGAAAATGTTTACATATTAAATGATGCGACTAAACAGTGTGAACTAAACGCATTTCAAATGTGCTTCAAGGCTTGTTTAAAGTTACATGTGTGAAACAGGAAACCATTTGAAACACTTTATGACTTAAATGTTTTGCAAAATTATCTGGAAATTGCTTAGTTGTTTTAATGTCAGCTCGAAAAGCTGTTCAATGTCAAATGCCAAAGAGTGTTTGTCAATTGTGAATTTGCATTATTTATACAAAATATTATTCAACTTTGTGCGCTTGACTGGCGTCAGCAACACTGAACGCGCAGCATATGCCAACAGCTGAATTTACAACGCTTCGCTAGTGCAACGCCACTAATCAATTACTGCTCAGAGCACAATTTCAACGTCAATTAATTAAGCCACTTACAACTGCATGTGCGCAACATTCGACTCACTGACTGCGTAAAGATTTATGTGAAATTTTTTCAGCTGTTGCACTAATTAAAAGTGGTTTCTAGTAGTTGACGGTAGAAAAAAAATTATGAGATTTTTTTTAATTTTTTTAAGGCCGCGTAAAAACTATTTGAGTATGTAAACAAGCTTCAGATAAAGTTGGGATTAAATGGTTCGAATATTAAAGATTGAAGTTATGAGGTGGTTTGTAAAATTTTATCAGTCGCTGGTGGGGCGCTTTGATTGGAAAGCAGTGAATGGTGAGTTGCTTCGTTTTAATTATAATTAGGTTAGATTAGCTGTGGTTAACTGAAAATTGACTCACTGAGCTATTTTAAATTGGAGTTACAAAATGGTGTTTTGAAAGAAGAGATATTAATGATTTAAATTTAAAGTTTAATGCCCTACTTTTTAACCAAAAATGTGCCCTTTTGTTGCTACTTATCCACTTATCAGGGACAACCCGTTACCAGGTTTCGGCCTGACGTAAAAGTGACCGGTCATATGACCGTCATGCCTGAACGAAATTTCGATCAGGCCACAAAGTTTCGTTTTTATACAGACGCACAGTGCTTCGAGAGTGGCCAAAAATAGGGGAAAAAATTAGGGAAGACGATATAAAAATTGTTGATACCTTTGCAGACAATTCCACAGATTTGCAATACGAAAGTGAAGAAAAATAAATCAAAAATAAATCAGTAGTAATTTAAATTCAAATACACTTTTATGAAAGAAACAGTAAGTACGCATAATCTGAAACAAAATTTGACAACAGCTCGATATTTTAGCAAATTTCTTAGAATTTTGCATGTTTTCAATTAAGTTTAAAAGTAAGTTTGCTTCAAATTTAGAACAATTATATTTTCCTAAAATTAAAGAAAAAAATTTGTAATTTTTTTTACAAAAGAAAGATTTAAAAAAACTATAACATATATACAAAATATAACTTCATTTTTGAGCTTAGCAGACCCAAATTACTATACGTGTGAAATTTCATTAAAATCTAACAACTCCTTCTATTTTTGCCACAATTTTGTATGGAGTCGAAGCACTGTGAGACGGTGTGAAAAAACTGATAGAAACTCTCATGTACGTGTGACTTTTTGGTTTCACTCTAACACATACCTTTCACGTATTTAGGAAAGTATAACGCGTGCTCCAGTGCAAAGTGTTTTTGCTCTGCTCTAACGCATACCTATTCCAACCCCCAAATATTTAGTTTTGTATAGCTATCTCACCTACTCCTGATGGGAATGTCAGTCAGTTGACCGGTCATGTGCCGAAATTTCTGACTGAAATGCTGATGCAAATATCGGTCACAACGTGATGTATAAATCGGTCATTCATGACCAATACTCAATATTGAAAAAATGCTGGTTTTGATTGAAAATTGTGTGAAAAACCGTTTGTTTTTACTGCTGCCTGATTTTATTTCATGGAAATTCAATTTTAAAGAATGTTAAATAATATTTAAAATAAATTAAATTATACAAAATTCATTTCCAGTCCTCTCGGTCCTACTTGGCCGATCCCATATTGTCGCAGTCGAAGGCGTCTGCTTTGACCCTCAATTCCTCAACTCCGTTCCCGGCATCACTGGCATCGGCTTCTTGGTCTTGCGCTTCGGCACTTGCTATGGCCCAATTTTGAAGTCACTGAAAGTATAGAATTATTTTAATTTTCAAAAAATATTATTTAAAAGAAAAATTACGAATTCTTACTTTCTTTTGCCGGCTCTTAATCAATTTTATTAATTTTCAAACAACTCCGATGCGAGTTCTTCTCATGCACACATGCGCGTATAAGCTATGAATTTTCCTATGGTTTTCAAATGTTTTGTTTCAGTTTAACTGAAAGACAAATTGCAGCAATATTTTCTCTCGTATAGGCTAAATTACATGTAAATGTATTGGTAAATTAAAAAATGTTATGAATGTAGTGGAGTTTCGGTCAGCCATGTCTTGTAGGGTGATTTTTACTATAGTAATTTTATAGTTTTTAAAATTGTTTGCATTTCATTACATCAGCTGACTCCTTTTCAACTACCAGATTTTTACTTTCAAATTTCCAATCTAACAAAATTCCACTTTTTACCTTCAACAACAGCCCACAGCTTTTCAACTATCAATACTCATTTCTCCATTCAATAGTTGAAAAAAAACAAAAAACCAAAACATCTATTCAAGAAAAACAACAGCAAATGTCTACACAGCCCATGTGACACATTTCGCCTTTGAAAGCCATCAATCAAATGGCGTTTTGCAGTTTTCCACGCCGCCTCATGCTAACGCAAAAGGACTGCATTTAATTTGCATTTAAGCTTAACTCAGCGGAGACTCAGTTGCTCAACTCGAGATTCAATTTAGTCGCAGCTATTTTTTTTTCCTACGCTGTTTTTTTTGTAAAACTGTTTTCTGTTCGTTTGTTGGTTTGTTTGTGGCGCATTGCCACGCTTTAGCGCAGAATTCAATTGTGAATGTAGACAACCAACCAGTTGCTGCGGTATTTTGCATTGGATTTTGCTCTGTGTGGCTTACTGCGTACAATTGGTGTCTCATTGTTGTTGTTGTGGCTGATGCATGAAACATACGCAAACGCATAAATATATTTACATACATATTGTATGTCTGCATAAAATCGCACAACAACGCCTACGCAACCGAATTTTAATGTCTGCATTGCTTTCCCATTCAGCGCTACTCGACTCGACTCATTTGATTGCATTTCATTTCAGCGCCGTGTGCTATTTTGAATTATAAACTGACAGTTGCAGCTGTCATTTGCAACAACGAGACAAATTTACACAATTCGAATGCAACCGTACAAACACACACACACACATACATACACACATACACAAGACATGCAATTAAGCCTTTTGTTGTGGCGTAAAATGCTGCCAGCCATGCGTGTTGTTATTACTACCATTTACTGTTATTTTTGTTGTTGCTAATGCACAGTGGCAGTAAAAGTTGTTGTTGTACTGTAAAATGGTTTTGTTAATTTCTTTGTTAATTATTTGTTTTTTTTATAAATGTTTAACGCCATTTGCCATTTAAATAATGCAAGCAAAAAATGCAAAAATCCTACACTCAAGTGCTGATCTTGATCGAGTGCTTAGTTGGCTTAGTTGGAAAATTAATTTAGATTTGTGCAAACATGCAATGTGCATGGAACAGTTGTTGGCCAGTTGAGAGCAGTAAGTGTGACTTTTTGCATTGGTTTTGTTCAGTGATAAGTACGGCTGCCTGAACAAAAGACTTAAGCTGCGAACTTGAAACTATATTTCAAATTTCTTTACGTAATAATTTTTATTAATTAATTACTTCATTAATTTTACTTTTGCAAAATTCAAAACTATTTAATTACTTCAAGAAAATGAAACACGATTATACGAGAAAGCATAATTTTTGCTATTAACCAACTAGAGGCACACATAGGATTTCCTTTGGGTGGTTCACGTGCGAAAAAATGTTTGCCACCCAAAATGCTTTGTATCAAACAGACATTTAAGAGGTTTGAATCTATAAAATTTCTTTGCGTGCGCCACTGAAACAAACACACACACCCAAAACACCTACTAACAACGCTTAAAACTGCTTGCCATATGACAAAGGGCGCGTTTGTTGCTTGAGTCTTTTGTTTTTACAGACATTACACTCAACTTTTGAGCTCAATGCCATTTTAAAGCCACTAAAATATTTTGTATCAACAGATATTTAGGGGGTTTGAACCCACAAACCTTCCTCGAGTGCGCCACTGAAAGCAACACACAAATACACCAAATTTTCCAACTCCGACAGAAAAAAAAACACCTACCAACCATACCTAAAACTGTTTGTCATATAACAAAGGGCGCGTTTGTTGCTTGAGTCTTTTGTTTTTACAGACATTACACTCAACTTTTGAGCGCAAAGCCATTTTAAAGCCACTAAAATATTTTGTATCAAACAGATATTTAGGGGTTTTGAACCCACAGACCTCCCTCAAGTCCCGCCTCTGTAACCAACACACACTCACACATACGCAAACACACCTAAAAACACCTACCAACATTACCTAAAACTGTTTGTCATATGACAGAGCACGCGTTTGTTGCTTCAGTCTTTTGTTTTTACACACATTACATTCTCCTCTTGTCTATGCAAAACAAGCGTCAAGATATTTTCATAATTTCCTTTCCTTTTTTTTGTGTGTTACAACAACACGGAAGTCATTATTTGTTGACAGTTGCAAGGGAAAAATACTAAGACTTCCTGTTTAGATTTTTACAAAATATGCAAGCAAATTCATTCTTTGCTTTTTCAACAGCTTTCCATTCGAATTAAGCACTAAACAACAACGGCCAACAATTTCAAGGCCTTTTCGGTCTGGCCGACGGCGTTTATTAGAAATTTCTTTAGCGCTGCTTACGGTAGCTCGGTCGTTGTCGGTGCGACGGCATGCAGCCATAATCCGCTTATGAGCTTATTAAATTTGAAAATGGGCAAAACAAGCCGTCCGGCAGCCGCATTCAGGCCTGTCAATGTGCCGAAGCGGCCGCCTTGCCCGGCCCACAGCTGCAAAATGTCTTCATTTCTGCTTGTGCGTCGTTGCTATGCCTCGGACACGCTGCTGCTGTTGTTGCTATTGAGATAATTTGAAAAGCGCCGCAGCCGGCCAAACGAGCAGCCAACGCAACCGGCAATCGACTTGCATTTTTACCCACCCAACAGCGACTCGTTGCAGCTACTGCAGTTGTGCGGCTGCGGTCGACGCACACACAACACCCACACAGCGCCAGCATTGTCAGACTGTTGCACGTCGTTGTGCAACACTGTTGAAAACAATTTCATTTTGCACTTTTTTTTCGTTTGACTTCTTGGAATGGCGTTGTGTGCGTTAGTGCACAAAGCGCAGACAAAAACAATAATAAATATTTTATGGCAAAATGGACGCAAAAAGCATGCGATCGCACCAAATGTGCCGTCTGCATTGTCGCATTTTCACTCTTGTTGCATTTGTTTGTTGTTTTTGTGATTATTATGAAATTTGGCGCAAATTGAAATTTTCTCTTTCGCTTGCAGTTTTTCCTATTTATATTTTCGTGGAAGTTTTTCAACATTTTCCACTATTTATTTCGCTTTTATTTTGCCCGTTCATTGGCAATTGACAAGCGTGGTGGCAATTTATGGCCAATGGTGAGAAAATGTTTCTTTTTGGTGTAATTTGGTGTTTTTATTTTTTTATCTTGCGGCAAAATGTGCCATTTGCATACACATTGCGCTCGTAGCAGTCTGTCTGACAGCGGCCTAAACAGCCTGCACGCCAAGTGCTGCCGCGTTCGGTGTTCACACATGTTGCCAGACACATGTTGGCAGTGGCAGCGGCGGCGGCAACTGTTCGTCGACTGTTTGCAATTTGAATTGAAACTGGGGCAAATATTTGCAGTGAAATTGTTGCATATTTCCATAAAGGGAATGCTGATTGTTTTATTGTGTGCATGTCATTTGCTTGTTAGTGTGTTTGTTGCACTATGCCAGCTAACTGACTGCCTGTCTGCATGTCTGGCTGACTGGCAGGTCGGTGTAGTTATTGTAATTTTGTGGTTGTTAAAAGTTTTGCACGCAAATGTTTTCTAAGCAATGGATGAATTGGATGGAATTAAACAAAAATTCGTTAAATAATTTTATTATTATTTTATTTGATGTTATTTTATTTGAATTTATTTGAATTTTTTGTATAATTTTTTAATTTATTTGGATTTAATTTAATTTTATTATTTATTTATTTATTTTATTTTATTTTATTTTTTTTTTTATTTTATTTTGATTTGATTTCATTGTATTTTATTTTATTTTGTTTTATTTTATTTTATTTTATTTTGTTTTATTTTATTTTATTTTAAGTATGTTATGTTATTGTATTTAATATAATTAAATAAATTAATGTATTAAATACAAATTCGTTAAATTTTATATTATTTTATTTGATATTATTTTATTTTAATCTATTTGAATTTTTTGAATAATTTTTTTATTTACTTTAATTTAATTTAATTTTGTGATTTTAGGTTAGTTCATTTTATTTTATTTTGTTTTATTTAATTTTATTATTTTTCTGATTTTTTTTACTTCATATAAATTTGTATCACATAATTTTATATACTAAAATGTAAATAATGCGTATGCGCAACGCCAGTTACCAACGCTTTCGGCTCAAATAATTTGTAAACTTAAACAAAGTTTAAATACCCAAACATTGCCACTAGCTGTCATCTGCTTTTTATTCTTTAATATTAATATTTCAGAACTATATTCATAATTTTTTTCTAAACAAACAAACAAAACGTTTGTTTTGTTTCGCACAAAAGCTGTACAACAGCGTCATTTTAGGTGCCAGTACTTCCATTTTAACACCTTTCCGTGCAGCTGAATCATGGGAATGTGTATGTGCGTGTGCTTGTGTGCATCTGCGCGCCGTCAAGTGTGAACGCATGCGCGCAGTTGCCACATTGTGGCGTGTGAAAACAATTGAAAATTCACCGCCTGAGCGCTGTGTAAAGTGGAAATTTCTTTAAAAGCTGCGTACGTGCTTTTACTGCAAATTATTTAATTCTGAATTGTGGCCGCCGCCGACGACGACCGGACACTTGTGCACTGATGAAGACGCCGACTTTGAGACATTACCTTTTTGGCTGTTTACTCAAACTGATTTGTTTTTTCTTTCTTATTTGAATGCAGCCTTTACGACTGTTTGAGCTGGCGCGCCTTGAGCTCAGTGTGACAGCTAATCGTTGCTTGCTACCTGGCTTTGATTAGCTCGTTGTGAGAGCGCGTGATTTATGCGCATTTCAGTTAATTAGCCAATGTCGATTATGAATAAAAAGCCTAAAGGGCAAAATGGTTCGGTGATTTGCGCTTCAAACAAACCAACCGATGCGAGAATGTTTACATCCAGTAAAAAAAAACTTGAAGGGACGCTTTGAAATTCAGACTTTATGGGAGAAATATTAGAATGAAAAGATTTTTTCTTCAAATTTCTTTTAATCATAGTTTACACATTTACATGAGTCGATGGGCGCCAACGTCTGCCTTTCTAATGAGCTCATTAAAGTCGTGTAAGAAAATCGTTTTTGAAGCTAAGCTGTTCAGCCTGAGCCACTCCCCAGTGAAACGGCAGCTGAATGAATGGATTAGATGTGTTACGCGAATAACAGCGCAAAGTAAGTGGCTGAAGTTGATCTCAAAATAGCAAATATTTTTCGTTTACTTTCATTCAATACATTTTTTTCCCCCATTGGCAGAAGCACAAAAGTGGTGGCAAAATCTATTAGCAAAATATATTTCACATACTTTCTCTTGTGCAGGCCTGAGCATTAAAGTGATTTTCTTGTAAATTGCCCAGCTTTTTATCTTTCTATTCTACCTTCTATCTGCACTGTTACCTGAATGCCAGCAAACCACAATTCACCAATCACGAAACGCTTCATTGGCTCCTCCAAAACTTGTAGCCAACTTTTTTCAATTGTATTCTTTCTCATTGCTTAATTTGTGCCAATGAATTTATAAATTGACGAGTTGATATGCGTGAATGAATAAACGAATGAATGAATGCTTTTGTGGCACAATATAAAATTTAATGCAAAGGCAAATTTGCGCACACACATTTCTTTATGATTGCCGCACTGAAAGCTGAAATCGAAAGACTGCAGCCACAAACGCAATGCTTGATTTTTGCCAAATGTGGCAAATATCAAAATGGCAAAAAAAAACAGAAACCAAAACCCAATAGAAAAGCAAAGCTAAACTCGTAAAATAAATCTTCAGTGCATACTTCCGCCTTAGCTGTGGTGTGCTGCGTCGCTTGGCTGCCTCTGACGCTGACTGCCTGATTGACTGGCTGACAATCAACTTAACGTTCTGCAATTTAACTAATTGCCCAATGCCGCAACGCACCGCCACCAAACAGGAATTTGTCATGTATTGACAGCAGCCGCAGACGAGTGTTTGCTTCGTACGACCACGAAGAAGACGACGACAAAGAAGAAGAAGAACAAGCAGAAGCAGCAGCGCTGCCATTAGATTTTTACAACTTTCTTGGCTGCGCAACGCATTCGGCACAGACGTTCGTGCGCCATCAGTCTCCCTGCTGCCCCCTGCTTCCCTCATATTTGTGCACACGTTGGCGCACCGACTTGAAAGTATTTAAATCACTCCGTTTAAGCGCGCGCGACTGGTGCAGGTTTAAATTTCTTGCGATTAAGTCAAGTCAGCTGTCAATCTGCAGCGTTGTCCAATCGGCCAACGCGATCACAACAACGACCAAATTTTATGTTTGCAAATATCAAAACACTTGAAAGGCGGACGCAGTGCGTCACATTTAGCCTAAAATCCATTAGACCATTTACTGTTGCTTTTCTTCTTCGTGTTGTTGCTATTTTTGTTGTTGTGAACGTTTGCCATTTCCATCATTACGGTCGATGTGGTGTCAATTAATTATTATCCTGGCATCAATCACGGAAGTCGCTGAGGCGGCAAGCAACAAGTGAATGTGTTGCCCGGGGCCGTGATTGGGTTTTACATTTACAAAAAAAAAAAAACTGAAAATATTTCAAGGAAAAACATTTAACTGCACATATCGCGTTAGGCCGTGTTTGGTGTGTTTTCAACATCGGCGTTTTTATTTTTCGGGCTTAACTTTTTGCGTTGTTATCGTTTCTGAAAAGGAAATCGCCGCGCACCAGCCGGTTGCGCTTATCAGCGGGCAATAGATCACTGCAACAGCACACAAACACACACACATACATAGAAGCAGGAAAATGCTGTATGCATGTGATTTTGCTGGTGTTTATTTGTGGTGAAAATGTTTTACAGATAGTGTTGAAAAATTACTGATTTAATATTTATTTGTCAAAAATAAAATTATAAATTTAAATCACTATTGCAAAAAGCTTAAAGTAATTACTGAGAAAAAGTAGAAAAAAATTGTACGTATGCATGTAGCTGCTTATCAGCTAAAAGCAGTATAAGACATGAGCCGTTTTTAGCGCCTTTACGTAATTCAAATTCAATCAAGAAATGCATGCAAAAAAAAGTAAATAAATAACACTACTCGACACGAAAAATGCTCCTAAAAATAAAAGTATTTTTTAGACTAATCTTCGGCTGCTGAACACGAAACTGAAAATCAAAAAATTTTCTTAAGAAGCGTTTTCGAAAAATCTTCGAAAAACTCGTTTTTCCCTCTTATTTCAGTTATGAGCACATATCTCGTAAACCAACCATCCGACTAACACAAGTGGGCCGTCGTTCAGAAGGCAATTAACTAACCTTTCCAACGATATATCGATTGTCCAAATCAGATGAGATTTGGGGAAGTTATTGACGATGAAACTTGAAAAAAATTGAATTTGTTGCCCATTTTCAAAAATTATACATTTTCGAATCGTTTTTTTATAGATAAAATAAATGATCTCCTCTGGTTTTAAAATCTAAGATGAAAGATATATTATTATATTATTATAGCAAATATTAAGCCTAACATCAAAAGAATTGAAACAAAAATTACAAAGTTATAATGCACGGAGTGAAAACACCAACTTTTCATTTATTACACCGAGCGAAAAAATTTTGTAATTTTTCCGAGACCTATCCAAATGTTGATATAGACGTGAAACTAGAGGACATTTATAATATCCAAGCATAGTCAGTTTTTCATTTTCTGACCCAAAAACCTTTTTAAAGTACTTTAAAATTTTAAGCACATACACATTTCAAATATTTTTTTTAAATATTTGCGATTGTACAATGATGAAGAAATGGGTATCAAATGAAAGAGGAAAATTGTCTCCTATTAACTAAATTTTCTATTTTTAACTTTCAGGACCAAAATATGTCAGGTATGCAAAACATAAATGTTTTGGATCTCAGTCTGTAGGCTCATACATATAACTTTTTTTCTATTTCAAAGTTTCGGCCCATAACTGAAATAAGAGGGAAAAAACGTGTTTTTCGAAGATTTTTCGAAAACGCTTCTTAAGAAAATTTTTTGATTTTCAGTTTCGTGTTCAGCAGCCGAAGATTAGTCGAAAAAATCCTTTTGTTTCTAGGAGCACGCGATAAACCCATTTTTTGTCGAGTAGTGTAATTTGCATTTAAACTCAAATTTCGTCTTGGTGTGAATGTCTGTGTTGGTTATGCAGCAACAGAAGCATTGCGATTTAATATTCATCTATTAAAAATCTCAAAGCAAATCAGAGCATTTCAGGTGGTCTTGGCTGGCATATTTAAACCCTAAAGCGCCGCTTTGTTGAAGTAGATTAGTTTTTTATTTTTCCTCGTTATAATTTGTTTGATGCTATGACCCAATGTTGATTAGGAGATATGCTACAATCATTTCTAGTTGATGGTTTTTTGGATTAAATTGAAATTGTTTACATTTTGTATAATGTCAGCAGTTTTTTCTGGTATCACAGTAAACCTATTTGAAATTTCATTCATAGTTTTGTGTTAAATTTTTTGATAGTTGAGGTGCGTTTTGACAGATACAATAAAGGATGTTTGACGATTAAATTAAATCAATTATTGCAAGCTAAAAATACTTATAAAAAGATCCCGTAGATCTAGTGTCCGAATAAAATTGAACCGATGCCTATAAATTGGACTCAGTAGTTCAGTAGAACTCGGTAGTCTAGGAATGTTTAATGATTAAATTAAATCACCTTTTTCAGGCTAAAATGATGTCAAGTTCACTATTCAAAAGAGATACAAAAAGAGTCAGATGTAGTGTCCGAACTATGAGTAAGTCCCATTAAATCCAGTAAATCACCAGCTCAATATACATACAAAACAAGCACAAATGGATCCAGAAGATCTATTGTCCCAACTGTGAGTATACCCGCCAAACCGATGCTGATCTATTGTTTCAGTAGAGTCTTTAGAACTCGGTAGTCTCTGGTCGTCTCAATATTGAATTAAATTACCAGTTGCAATCTAAAATGACATGAAACTCAATAAGCAAAACATGCACCAAAAAAATCAAGAAGATCTATTCTTCCAACTTTGAGTATACCTACTTTTCTGGCCAACGTCGAACCGATACCGATCCATCGGCCCCATTAAAAACAGTGAAATCCATTGGTCGATGAATGCTTGATGATTGATCTAAATTACCTCTTGCAGTCTAAAATGATGTGAAGTTCAAAAAGCAAAAGAAGCATCAATTCTGAATTACAACTATACCCACTTTTCAGGCCAATACTGAACCGATAAGGATCCATAGGCCTCAGTAGAGTCAGTAGAACTCGGTGGTCAGTGGACGTTTGATAATTAAATTATTGTTAACTCTTACTGGCTAAAATTACATGAAGTTCAATAAGCAAAAGAAACATCAAAAGATCCCAGAAGATCTATTTTACAACTTTGAGCGTACCCAACGAACCAATGCCGATCCATTGTCTCATTAGAGTCATTGGAACCCGGTGGTCTGTGAACATTTTATTATTAAAACAAAGAATTATCTTTTGTAGTCTAAAATAACGTGATGGTCAACCAGCAAAAGAAGCACAAAAAGATCCAGAATAGTTAGTATCTGAGCTATAAGTACGAGTGCACCCACTATCTCACCAATGCCGAATCAACAATGATCCAAAATCTATGTAAATTTTCTACTGATTCTTGGCTTTATAACTACCAACAAGTATCAAACAAAAACAAGTGAAGTTTCTTAAAGAACCGGTTCAAGTTTTCCATGTTGATCTTTGTCGAGTCATAGGGTTTGGAAATGGACAGCGATATGGTGCAGGAAAAAAGTTCAACTGAGTACTACTGAACATTTAGTACTTTAGTATGTAGTATTGATACATCATTCACTCGACCTCAACTTATCATAGATCGAAGTGGAAAACAGGACCCGATTAGAAAAAAATAATCAAATGGGGGTTTTCTTTCTTAGAGTTTCTAAAGTCAAATAGACACAGCGGATTTGTTAACTGTGACCTGGGATCTGCCTAGGATGAAATCGCATCTCAAGCGAGCTCTTTAAGATCCAGGTTGATTTATTTTCGCATTATTTGATTCCATTTCAGTACTTATAATTTGATCCCAAGAAACTTTGCCACTAACTCTAACAATTCGGATCTCCTAATTACTGAATCTTTCTATAACATACATTCTTACTTACTTAACTCACCCACCCTCACCCTCACTCACACTCATTACCGAGTGACGGCCTGGCGCAAAAGTTCTCTCCAGGCACCTCTGTTTTTTGCGCGTCTTCTTCAGTCGGTCACATCAAGACTCACATATAGCCTCAAAGATTTTTCTCTCTTTCATTGTCCATACAGCAGACATGAAAGTTGATTCGCTGTGTTACGTTCATGTTTTAAAAGAACTCGTACAGCTCATTGTTGTTGTTTCTATTAAATAATTTCAACCAATTTGCACAAACAAAAGCGTCAGCTTTCGCACGCAAAACTATTTCATCACAATTTTGTTCCGCTTCATTCATTCGAATTCATTTCAAATCGATTGCAATGTTGCTTTTAACTATTTCAACAATTTTTAGTAATAGTTTTTTATTTTTGGTTTTGTATTCCTGACATTGCTAGCTCCACTGCTGTTGCTATGGTTATTGTTGCTATTGTTGTGCACCAACAACACTAACGACAACAACGCCAACTGCCGAACATTGCCCTCATTCTTTTGGCAATGAACGCGTTGCCGCCACAGCCGCCGGCGCCATCGACCATACACTGCGAATGAGTGACATTTTTGTGCGCTGGCCATTGACAGCTTCGCGTACAGCACACACTTCATGGCTGCGGCGAAATGAAAATGCTCATGTGTGCGCATGCGCCTCACTTTGCTAAATACTCCAAGCAAGCGGCGATAGTTCGTTCAATTGTCTCCGGGCAAGAAGTTTGAGCTTCGGCTAGTTGCCTGATCATCGTCGTCGTCGTTTGTGCCAGCGTAGAATTTGACATTGTCTCACGGGAGGTGCTTGGACTTTGCACGATTTATGGTTGCCATTGAAAATAGTAGATACCGTTACATTTTCCACTGTCAGTGTGTATGTCGCAGCAACAAGAGAGTTGCGTGCGGTAAAAAGTTTTTAGAAGTTTTTTTTTGTTTTTTTTTTTTGGAAGATTGCAATAGGAAAGAAAGAAAGGGTTTTCAGAAATGATTTCGAACTGGTTATTGCTGAAAAAAAAGTTTAACCCTTTCGATCCCGAATTTTATCCTGTATCTCGATATTACTTTTTGGTATTTAAATCATGAAACATTTGACTATAAAGTGTGCACACGACATTTGAAGTCGCCACGCCTCTTTGTTAGAGTTCTAGAACTAATTTACTTTTGAACAATTTTAGCTTAAAACGGGTTAAATAGATTTGGTATCAATATTTTTTAACTGCAGAAAAATTATTTAATATTTATGGAAAAATACAAAAATATCACTTTTTGATTTTATTTAACCATTACTAAAGAAACAGGGTTTTGATCAAACGCGCCTAATTCGTAGACTTGAATTAGAACACAAACTTTCACTGATATCGTTGCAAATTATTGGAAATTATTTTGGGCATAACAGTAACATTTTTGTAATATGCTTTGAATTCACTTCTAAAAATATTAATTTGTTGGTGCCTACATAAATTAAACCCATAAATCAATAGTAGCTGTTGCTATAAGATGACAAATAGGTGAAGTTGCTTTCAGGCAACTTTAGAGTCGAAAGGGTCGAACTAAAACAGTCCTTGTTTGCGCCTGTAAGGAAGATAGGGTTTCGCGAAATGACTTCGAATTGGTTATTGCTCACTAAATTTGTAACTAAAACAGTTATGCTCCGCTTGGGAGCATAGGGTGTCAAAAAAGTTATCTCTTTTTGTTGCTTACGTTAATCGAACAAAGTTCTGCCAGGTGCGGTGATTCATCGCCAGTGTTGCCAGATCAGGTGATATCCTCCTAGATTTAGGAGATTTTTTAGGAGAATTTTTAGGAGAAAGAATTGTTTAGAAACTTTAGGAGATTTATATTTTATGTTAGGGGATTTTTCTGATCCTTAGTGGATTTTTAGGAGCTTTTTGGTTAAAGAAGTATGATGTATTGGGAACACTGGCAAAAAATCATATTTTGGCAACTATTTTAATAGTCACAGCATTCTGTTGTGTTAAAAATTTTTAAGCTTACAAAATGTAAGCTCGTTCTGTCTCGCTCTCACTTATTTCTGTTACAATGAAATCCCGCCAAAAATTTCACTTTTTATTTAATTAATTTGTTATGTTGGTATTATGTTTTGTTTTTGTTAAGTTTTTGTTGCTAAGCTGAAGATGAAAGTGAAAAAAGGCTGCATTAAAAAAAATATGTACATATTTTAATTTTTTTATGAGAAGTTTAATTCCATTAAAATGAAGCAAATTATAAAAAAAACATTTTAGGAGATTTTTGGGAGGAAATTTCAGAATTTTTTTTTAAGGAGAAAGTCATTTCAGGTATCTGGCAACACTGTTCATCGCTAGCAGTCGTAGGTAATGGGGCTGCCATCAGTCCCTTCCCAGAAGGGACGCCTGCGTATGTAAAAGTTTATTACTGAGCTGTGTAGAACATCCTCTCTGCATTCGTTGCTGCTACGGTGTAGAAGAGGTTGGTGTCTGTGATAAGCTTTGTCACCTATTTTCTTTGCTTTTAATTTAACTGAATACTAAACTTTAGGTTAAGAACTTTGAAACATTTTCCTCTAGAAATCCTTTTTTTATAATTTTGTATTTTTTGTATGCATTTTTCATATAATTGCATTTACACATTTCAATTATTATTGAATATTTTTTAAGTGATATTCGTCGCCAATTAACTTTCGACCCGCATGCAAATAACGCGTGAGCATATTGGCTACTTAACGAAATTGGTATCTACTTAGCCGTAGGGCAGTGTCACTGTCGCTGCCAACCCCATTAAGCCAGCTCGATGTTGCGGCTGCATTGCAACATTTCAAGCGCGACTGGCGCAATTCCGAAGCGTATTGACAGAGTCGCCGACATTTAGTGGATGCGGAAAACGCATAGCGACGGACAAACGGACAGACAGACAGACAGTAGCAGCCGCAGTGCGCACGAAACAAAAGAGGAGCAGCGGTCAGACACTGACAGGCGCAACCGCAAACGCGTCACTGCGCCGCTGCCACAACTGTGTCCAGTGTTGCTGGTCAGCCGCGTAGTAGGAGCAGCCAATCAGACCAAGAGCAGCACATATATGTGAACAAACAGACAGACGGACAGACGGACAGAGAGATAGGCAGCAGGCAGCGGCACAGACGCAACGACAGTCAGCCAGGCCGACAGGCAGTTAGGCGCACACAGTTATTTTGGTATTGCTGCTGGCATTTACTGTTTTATGTCAAAAGTTGCAACGCTGTTGCTTCCTCTATGGATTTTGCTTGCTATTGTTGTTGTTGTTGTTGTTATTGTTGTTGTGAAAATGCGAAAATGCGGCAATCGCAAACAGTGCCACTGCCACTGGCACTTTGACTGCCACTGCCACAGTCGCTGTTGTTGTTGTTGTTGTTGTAGTTGCAGCCGCAGCGACTCATTGATTTGCATTTTGCGTTCTTTACCTATTAAACTGTTTTTTTCGTTGCTATTGTTGTTGTTGTTGTTTGGTTTTAGCTGCTTTTCTTTGCATTTAACCTAATGTGGCATACATCTCCCTCAGATTGCGAATGCGCAGTTATCATTTGAATTGCATTCGCAGTCGCATTCTTTGTTTATACGCACACAAACACATACATGTGTGTTTATGTGTGTGTGTCTTTGTGTGTTTGTGTGAGGTAATGTCAGTTGTTGCTTGCCGCTTGATTTGTTGCGCATCCAGTCCAACGCCAACTTCAACTCCAACTCTGACTCTGACTCTTGAAAAACTCTAAATCCAAGTCCCAATCGTTGGTCTAAGTTTTCGTTGGCCACATTTTCATTGCAACCTTTATTGCCCACTGGGTATTTTTGTACCCAACAGGCAACAAGCTTAACAAACCAACTTGCATTGAAATTTTGAGCGTTCAGCGCTCAGTCCATGTCAGGCATTAATGGGTTAATGCAGATGCTACGCAACAACAGCTGTGCCGCAAAGTATCCTTGCTGCCGTCGTACGCATTGCGTGTTGCTGCCGCCACACACTGGTCAGCGGATAATGGGCTCTCAGTGGCCAATCTAGCAGGGGCCACAGTCACAGTCGCAGTCTCAGCTCAGTGCTATGCGAACAATCAATGTCGTTATTATTATCTCAATGTCAATTTTTGCAAAAGCCAAACAAAACACACTCACACACACACACATAGAAACGCACATAGACTCAGAATTTGCTAGCAGGAAATTGATGAAAAATTATCTGCCATTGTAGCGGCTGCAGCACTTAGCCGCAACGCACATTCACACTCAAACGAGCACACACCTAGTTTTAAATACTTGCAACGCTCTGCAACGACATGCCATCACTAGCGTTTATTTTACAGTTGCTCCGCGCTTTACATTATGATTTTCAGCGGCTTCAGCACGCCTGCAGTTCGCGTCTTCCGTAGTGCGCGCCGCACATTGACCCAATTCTCAGTGTACGAAAGCTGTAATTTGTCTCGAATTCCTGCGCATTTGCATGGCTTAGAATTATGTACAGTGGAAATTTTCATATAAGCAGCAGCAGCAATTGCACACAGCATCAACAACAACAACACCAACACTGCATAATTCCAAGCCCCTAACGAACGTTAACAAGCCGCAGCGAACGATTATGACATAAATCAATTTGCATTCGTTTAAATATTGTGATTTGCTACGATTGGCCGCCGCACCAGATAACGTCACATTGCCATGGTTTATGTTGGCAATTTTATTTTGCGGTATTTCAAGCAAAATTGTTTAACCCTTTGAGCACTTGAAAACATTTCTGCGTGGGTGATTTAATGTTAAAAATTTCTTAAACATAAAAGTCCAAAATTTTATTCTTAAAGGTAGTCAAACAAGCATTTTAAGCATTCCTTTCCAATATTTATAAAAAAAAATTAAATTGTAATGCTGTGTTTCAATGAATCAGATAAGTGCTTCTTAGTAAAAAGTTCAATTTTTTTTTACATATTTTCACACCGCCAGACAGAACTGATAGAACTTTCTATATTTTGCAATTAAAACCCCGTAGACAAATACGCTTTCAATAAAAACAAAATATATAATTATTTTTTTAATTAAGTTATAATGTTGTAAGTGCTTTAATAATTCACATAAGCGCTTCTTAGTAAAAAGTTCAGTTATTTCCCAGATTTTCAAACAGGCAGACAGAACTGATAAAGTTTTCTATATTTTGCAATTAAAAACCCAAATTTGTCTATGTTTTCAATAAAAACAAAATACTTTTTTTAGTTTCATGTTAGAAAAAAAATCAAGTTATGATGTTTTCAGTACTTCAAAAAGTCAAATAAGTGCTTCTTAGTAAAAATTTCAATTATTTCACATATTTTCACACCGCCAGACAGAACTGATAAAGTTTTCTATATTTTGCAATTAAAACCCCATATTTGTCTATGTTTAAAAAAAAAACAAAATATTTTTTTTTTTAAAACTAATGTTAACTAACAAACTAATGTTGTCAGTACTTCAATGAATCAAATTAGTTCTTCTTAGTAAAACCTTTAATTATTTTTCATATTTTCACACAGGCCGAAAGAACTGATAAAACTTTCTATATTTTGCAAAAATACAAAAAACAAATATGTTTTTGTCTATGTTTTCAATAAAAATAAAATACTTTTTGTTGAACATAGTAGTGAGTAAAGAAAATACTTTTTTGGAAATTTAAGGTAAATGTTAGGGGCAACTATTTTTGTAACAGTATTTCCAATTTTATAATTTTTTTATAATTGCATTTTAATTTTTTTAATTTATTTTATATTTTTTAAATTTTGCTTCAACAACTACTTAGGAACTGAAAATCACGAAAGAGATTTTCTGTCAGAATGCGATGAAGTAAAAAATTGTTATAATAAAAGATCTCGCAGGCATTCCAGTGTTAATCTTAGTGCATTCTTTTGTAGCGCTGAACACTTTAATACAGTTTAAGAATTGTGTTTGTGCTTGAATCGATTCAACTGAAATCAAAATTCCATTAAAAAAAAATACAAATTTTAAAATACTTGAATTATGTCAACATTTCTTTGTTGACATAATTTTTTGGTGACATTTTTCTTTGTTTTTAATTAAAATTAATCAGTTTTAAATTTAAGTAGTTTAATACTCCAATCACTGCAATCGATACAAGTCATATGAACAATTTTTTTTTTAATTTTAAAAAATTTGTAATTGTTTCCATCGTTCTTATTAGTCGTTATTTATCGTCGATATTAACTCAATGGATTTAACACTCTAATCGCTATAATCGATTACACTCAAATAAAAAATACCATTCGAATGAATTACTTACTTACTTACTTACTTACTTAGCTGGCGCTACAACCGTTTATCGGTCTTGGCCGAATCCAAAAGAGCGCGCCAGCCGGTTCTGTCCTGTGCTTGATGGCGCCAGTTGGAGATTCCAAGCGCCGACAGGTTCTGCGACACTTGGTCTTTCCAACGTAGATGAGGACGTCCTCTTCCGCGGCGTCCACCTGAGGGTACCCTCTCGTAGACTCGCCTTGCCGGAGCATCTTCAGACATACGGGCAACATGGCCAAGCCAGCGTAACCGCTGTATTTTTATGCGCTTGACTATGTCCATGTCCCTGTATAGCTCATACAGCTCGTTGTTCCATCGTATACGGTACTCATCACCCACGCGGAGCGGACCGAAGACTTTGCGGAGTATCTTTCTCTCGAACGCTTTCAAGGCACGTTCATCGGTGGTCGACAACGTCCAGGATTCTGCACCATATAAAAGGACGGGGATGATAAGTGCCTTGTAGAGCGTAAGTTTTGTTCGTCGAGAGAGGGCTCTACTTCTCATCTGCCTACTGAGCCCAAAGTAGCACCTGTTGGCAAGAGTTATTCTCCGCTTGATCTCCAGGCTGACGTCATTGTTGGTGTTGATGCTGGTACCAAGATAGACAAAGTCTTTTACCACTTCAAAATTACAGCTGCCAACAGTGACGTGTTGTCTAAGACGCGAAGACTCTTTGTGTGTTGACAGGAGGTACTTTGTCTTGCCCTCGTTCACCGCAAGACCAACTTTGCCTGCTTCTTTCTGTAGACTGGAGTACGCCGAACATACGGCACGGCTGTTGAGGCCAACGATGTCGATATCGTCGGCATATGCCAGTAGCATGACACTTTTGTGGAAAATAGTGCCAGCACGGTTCAGCGCCGCAGCGCGTATGATTTTCTCCAGCAGGAGGTTGAAAAAGTCGCACGAAAGGGGGTCGCCCTGTCTGAACCCTCGCTTGGTATCAAACGGCTCGGAGAGGTCCTTCCCGATTCTGACGGAGCTAGTAGTGGTGTTCAACGTCATTTTACACAGCCGTATCAGTTTGGCGGGGATACCAAAATCAGACATGGCGGCGTAGAGGCAACTCCGACTCGTGCTATCAAAAGCGGCTTTGAAGTCGACGAAAAGGTGGTGCGTGTCGATCTGTTTTTCATGGGTCTTCTCCAGGATTTGGCGTATTGTGAAGATCTGGTCGATGGTGGATTTACCAGGTCTGAAGCCACACTGATAAGGTCCGATCAATTTGTTGACGATGGGCTTCAGTCTTTCACACAACACGCTGGATAGGACCTTATATGCGATGTTAATCAGGCTGATCCCGCGGTAGTTGGCGCAGATTGCAGGATCTCCTTTCTTATGGATTGGGCAGAGCACACTCAGGTTCCAGTCGCTTGGCATGCTTTCTTCCGACCATATCTTGCAAAGAAGCTGGTGCATGCGGCTTGTCAGTTCCTCGCCTCCGGCTTTGAATAGCTCAGCCGACAGGCCATCGGCTCCGGCGGCCTTGTTGTTTTTGAGCCGCGTTATTGCTGTTCGTACCTCATTACGATCGGGTGGTGGTATGACTATCCCATCGTCAGCGACTGGGGGTTCGGTTTCAGCTTCATCGACGCCACTAGATCCACCGTTAAGCAGCTGCGAGAAGTGATCCCTCCATAACCCAAGCATGCTCTGGACATCTGTCACCAGATTACCGTTTTCGTCCTTGCAAGAACTGACCCCGGGTTTGAAACCATTTGTCTGGCGCTTGACCTGTTGGAAGAATTTTCGGGTCATATTCCTGTCTCCCAGCATCTCAAGCTCCTCACACTCGCGTCTTTCCACATCCCGTTTCTTGCGCCTGAAAAGACGTCTCTCTTCCCTCCTTGCCTCGCGGTATCGCTCCGTTGTGGCTCTCGTTGCGGCCATCCGCAGGGTGGCTCTGTATGCTGCGTCTTTCGCTACGGTGGCGTCTCGGCACTCGTCGTCATACCACGCGTTGCGCGTCTCGCGGAAGTAGCCAATCGTCGCTTCGGCTGTTGAACGCATGCAGCAGGCGATAGCATTCCACTGCGTGTTCACGTCGCTATCGAGCAAAGGAGTGCTTTTAGTAAGCTGGAGTGAGAGTTGAGTTGCGAAGTTCCTGGCTATCCGTTGTGACTGTAGCTTTTTAACGTCCAGCTTTCTTTGTGTGCGTTGACGTAAGCTTTTCGCTGCGCATAGGCGCGTGCGTACCTTGGCTACAACAAGGTAATGGTCCGAGTCGATGTTGGCTCCTCGGATCGTACGTACGTCTAGCACACTGGAAACATGCCGTCCATCTATTACAACGTGATCAATCTGCGATCGCGTTGATTGATCAGGGGATAACCAGGTAGCCTTGTGGATGTTCCGATGCTGGAATCTGGTTCGAATTCGAATGAATACTTGTTTTAAAAAAAAATTTCAAATATGTCAACCTCTCTTTGTTTTTCATCAAATTTAATCAACTAGTTTTAATATTTCAATCCTTGTAAACGATGCATATCCATATGAAAATGTTTTTAAAAAATTTTAAATTGTTGCCATTTTTATTATTGTTTATTAACTTCTTAGATTCAACACTCCAGTTACTCGAATCGATTCAACTCAGATCAGCAATCCCATTCAAATAAATACATATTTAAAAAAGTTGAGTTATATTACCAATCACTTCAATCGATGCAACACTTATGAAAATTAAAAACTACGCTTAAAAAACTATTCAAAAAATTTTAAATTAGTTCCATTTTTCTTATTTTTATTCAACTCAGTTCAAAACATTCCAATTGCCGAAATCTATTCAACACATTTACAAAGAAAAATTCAAAGGCCTGCAGGAAAACATTTTCGAAAGTTTCACTTTCAAACACAATGCCCTGACATTTGAAATGCAAAGAGTAAACAAATTAAAATGAAAAGCTGAACTCATGAAAAAAACCCACACCCAGAAATTAAAATTTGAAACGTTTACGAAAAAGTTAAACAAAGCCATTATTTCTTTATTGTGTGCATTAAACTTTTGAAGCGCCATTTCGTTCCCCACAAATAGTTTTTGTTTTTGCTTTTATGTTTTGTGGCGTTTGGCATCGCTGATTTTATGAACTTGTGCGGGTAATCAATCAAAAACTTGGCCAAGCGGCTGGGCGCCAACAATGCACTGCGGTACGTCGAGTGGGAGGTGCACAGTGCCGCGTTGCTTCGAAGTCGGAAAGGGTGTAGAAAGGCAAAAATTGTAATTTTCAATGGGTACATTTGTCATTTTTTCGGTTGACAGCTAAAGTTGAAGTTGAATTGAGCTGCAGTTGAGTTCAATGGGCGGCCGGTGTATGTGTGTGTGTGTGTGTGTGTGTTGGGTACAATATTTCTACATTGCTTGCTGTTAGCATTTGACTGCTCTTATGGTGCAATTGTTGTTGTTGTAATTGCTGTTTGTTGTTATTGTTGCTATATGCTACGAACTTTCACTTTTGTGTTGCTATAAATACGCACAGCCGGCAATCGGTGCGCCGACAACATCGACTACGCGCTCGCTCAGTCGCGGCCGACGCTCGTGTGCGTTGGCCGGGGCCAAGGGATCGGCGAGAAATTCATTTGCAGCAACATGACACCATAATCATTACAAAGCAACAACAGCAAATAGCACAAACAACAAATACAAAAACATTTGCAAACAAAAAAAAACCGCAAAGCTTGCAAAAACCATTCAAATATAGTTTGTTGTTTTTTTTCCTGCAATTGTGTTATTGCAATTTTTGTGCAGTTGCAGCAGCATTGCTATTTACTTTGACGTTTTAAATATGCACATTTTAATAAAATAAAATGTCATCTGCGCAAATTGCAAAGCGTCGTAACTCGTCGCATGCGTTGCTTGTCGTCTTGCATCGTTTTTTTTTAATATTTATTTTTATTTGTATTTTTATTTTTATTTGGCTTTTTTGCCATTCGATGCTGCTTCCCTCACTTCAGACGCTGTGTGTAAAATCTTGTTGCAACATTGCGTTTGTATAGTTTCTAAATTGTTGTTGTTGTTGTTTTGTGTTGTCTATGCCCGCTGGCGCTCATTTCGCAGCCGTCTGTCTCCGCGCCAACTGCTAAACTGATGGTTTGTCGTTTCTTTTTTTGATTGTTTCTTGTTGTTTTTGTACGTCTGTCCATTTGTTGTGGTTTAATCGTTTTGCGGTTGTTAATGCAAATCGATTTGGACATGTCTCATAATAAATAAATAGTTTGATTGTGTTGCGATATATGTTGCAATTTGTTGTTGCAACATGTTGCCAAAATACCACAGCAGCAACAGCGGCAGTTTTGCAATCAAATTGCCGGCACATTTGTCAAAGCAGAAAATTCATTTCAACATTTGGCACATGTTTGATTTATGTGCCGCTTTGTTGCATTAACTACAAGTTGGTATTTTTCAACAATGTGTAAATAAATGAAATATGCTAATGGCAATTTATTGATCAGCAGGTGGGATTCTTTGCTTTGTTTGCGAATCGAAAGCATTCTAAGAAGTTGCGGTCTCTTTCAAAGACAGTTGCTGCATTGAATGGCATTAATCTAAATGTATTAAATGATGGAAAAAATCCATCGAAGCTGTTGTAAAGACAATTTCCAGCAGCCCACTTTGAAGTGGAAAGTGGCATCAGCATTCAATTTCTGGTATGACACTTCAAAAAGTGCAGACCGGCCAATGATTTTATGTTTAAAAATCATTAAACAGCCGAAGGCTTCTGCTGCCAGTGCTGCTAGGTATTTTTTTGTAAAATAAAATAAAATAAAATAAAATAAAATAAAATAAAATAAAATAAAATAAAATAATATAAAAAAAAATAAAATTAAGTTAAATCAAATAAAATTAAATAAAATAAAAAATAAAATAAAATAAAATAAAATAAAATAAAATAAAATAAAATAAAATAAAATAAAATAAAATAAAATAAATAAAATAAAATAACAAAAATAAAATAAAATAAGTAAAATAAAATAAAATTAATTGAAATAAAATTAAATAAATCAAAATAAAATAAAATAAAGTAAAATTATATAATATAAAATAAAGTAAATAAAATAAAATAAAATAAAATAAAATAAAATAAAATAAAATAAAATAAATTAAAAAAAATAAAATAAATTTTTAAAAATCCTTAAATTCCAGAATGTCGTAATCAATCGAAGGTCGAATGTCTCAACGAGAATGGTCTGAAATGTTTTCGAACTAACAATTTTCTCCAAATAAAGTTTTATCTGTTTAGATAGTTTCCTGTAGTTCTACACACTTCGCCCAGCTTTGATTTAATGCACTAACGGAGCGTTGGAAATGTTCATTCGAACTTTGTGTTGATCGAACGAGAGCAAATGCGGCACCCAACGCTGCTGTCTGCAGTTTTTTAGGCCTAAATCTTGAACTAATATGTGGTTCTGCTGTCTCTCTCACTTTAATTCAACTTTTGTCTAGCACCATTTCGCCAGTCTCGATAGTTCAGCGAGTAAGGCGCTGGCGTCTCATACCAGAGGTCCTAGGTTCGATTCCCAGCTCGGGCTGGTGAAACACTTCTATCGCTATCACCATGAAACTGATGAGAAGGGGTTGGCTCGAACACAACTTTTGATTCAAAAACCTATCATTTGGACCAAAATTTGCCAACTATAATTTTTGTAAATAGGTTAAGTGGCCACCTCTAGGACATCACTTAGATAATGGGACCCCTATTGTGTTAGCATTTGGGGGCTCTGCTTTTACACTTCACGTAGATGAGAGCCTCTTGATAGATCTGATGAATTTGAATCAATAAAACTTGACTCTTCTCTAGGTCCTGTAGGTCAGCTTCGGTGAGCGAAAAAAAAATCGAGAAATTTTGGTTTATTGCTTTTTTGATAACTCCTTTCAAAAACAATCACTTTATTGCACAACATGATATATCTGCAATGCTTCCTTCATCTTGATTTTTTTTATTAAAAATATTGCGAAAATAATTATTTACGGTCCCTGGATTTATATTTTGATTTTTATATTTAGCTAATAATTTTTACAGTCCCTGGTTATCACTTCCTATAGCAACAAACTTTATAGTCTTCAAACTCTTGCTTGAAATATTTCATCAAAATGCTTGTTCATACAACATTTTTACGTGCCCATACACATTATTCCGCTGATTTAATTTAGTCACACAGCAAACGACATTCAACAAGGCAACGGTAATGCATTTAATTACAAATTGTCGCTGCCATTCGTGCTGCCGAACAATTCACAATCGCGCATCGATTCACAAACGCATAAACAAAACGCTTAAATGGCTAAGCGCAAACACACACACACTCGCACACTCGCACAAACACGAGCGTGGAAAAGTTGCACTGCGCATGCGCGCGCGCTCGCTCGCTTGCACATGTCAACACCTTTGAGGCGCGATTGTAATTACGTGCGACAAACTTGTCACTTGCAATTAGTCGTTTTGTATTTTATTTACTTTTACAGGCAATGCAAGCATTGTACAGCTATTACAACAACAACAACAATGATCAGAAAAAGACAGCACACCAACTTGGTCACACTTTTCCCTAAGTGATTGTTGCGATTTTCACGCTGCTAACAGCTGTAAATGAAAACAGCACGCAGTTCAGATTATCAAGTTGTTGTTTTTGTTGTTGGTTTTGTAAGTCTACAAAAAAAACATTACATTTAATAAATCACACACTGGGAAATTTGCGCATAACTGCCTACTAGGTTTGCGCCCCCTTTCCGCCTCTCAGTTGTTCATATCACTGGCCTCTTTTGATGGTAAATCGAAACTTTTCCAGCTCGTGTCGTTGCTGTTGTTGTTGTTGTTGTTGTTCTGCGTTTTGTATGCGCGCGCACAATTTTGTGCAATTTCGCAATCGTTGCGCAGCGCAGTAGCGAACTCATGTGGTGCATGCACAGACGTTGCAACTGTAGGCGTTTTGTAGTAGTTGTTGTTGTTGTTGTAAGTGTTGAGTGTGTTTGTTATTTGGCGCACTCCCACCCGCATGCACTCGTCGAAATAGTTTAACAAAAGTCTGCGCTGAAAATTCCGCGCGCCACACTGCATGTATAAGTAATCACGTTCGTTGCTTGAGTCTTTCCTTTTCATTTCCCGTAGGCCGCAGGGTAACTGAGACATTTGACGACGCCGTGGCGCTTGCGCAAAACTCACCAAGCAACAGCAACAAAAGGTCAATTGAATGACAAATATACAGCAATCAATGCGCATTGGTCACAACAACAACAACAAGAATAACAACATCAACACTCAAATTGCACAAATAACTTTTCATTTCGTTTCAAAAGCAGCGAAAATAATGAAAAACGTCATTCCACGAAGCGGCCTGGCAGTTTTCCATTTCAATTTCGCTTTCTTTGGCCAACTAGCGTCAACATTCGTTTCATGCCAACACGAGCAGCAGCCAGAATAACAACAACAAACAGCAGCTAGTACAACTGTTCACTCAGTCAGCGCCAAGCAAGTTGTGACTATGATGAACTACATTTGATGGTAAAGTTTTTGCTCATTCGATTTTCCTTTGTTGTTGTTTTTTCTATTTTGCTGCACATTTTCTTTTCGGCTGTCGTGTCGAAATTTTCAATTTTGTTTTATGCAAATCGTTTGTTGTTTTGTTTTTCTCTTGCTGCGCATTGCATTTAACGAGATTCTTAGCTACTGCATTGATTGCCGGCGCTCTGTTTTTTTTTGCGACGCTCAAGTTTGATTTTTATGTTTTTCTATTTCTCCATTGGCTTTGTCGCTGTTTTTGTGGCTTTGTTAATTTTCAGCAAGACAATTTAGTAAAAATCAGTTTTGCTGTTATTCATGCTGATTGCAATGCAACAACTTGCAGTCATGAACTCAACAGCGCGGTTGGCGTTTGCTTGCTGCTTGTTTTAGTGGTTGTTGTTGTTGTTGTTGTTGTTATTGTTGTTGTTGCTGTGGTGCATAATTGGCCGCAGCCGGTATGCACATTCGCGGCTGTTTAGATATTTTCCACACTGTGTTTGTGCCCAATTTTTACGGCAATTTCATACTAAAATTTTACTACAAATATTTTCAAATAAAATTTATATGTATTTTATTTATTTTTATTTCGAAAAACAAACTCTATGCATTTCCGCTTTAAAATTTTATGCACTTCATATTTCTGACACAATTAGCGGCACAGCGCTCTACACGAAAAGTGTACCACACATTTGCACGCGCAATCGATTGCACGCCGCTTCCATTTGGTGTCAGGACTTTTTTTTCAGTTTGCTGTTGTATTGCTGCCACACATTGCTGTTGGTGGTGGGTAAAAATCGCCATCGCTACCGACGCCGCCGTGATGTTAATTAAATTAACAAGACTACCAAGTTTCGCCTCGTTGTGTCGCAGCATGTGCGGTCGTGTTTGTGTGCCGTCTAATGACAAACAACTCTTACTTTTCATGATTTCCTGCTGCCGCCGCCGGCAAAGACGCCTTTTGTACTCTTTTTCTTTCTATTATATTTATTTCTGTTCATTGTGTTTGATTTTTGTTTTGCGCTTTTACCGCATTGCAACACACACAAAATACTCATCCGTCGTGGCAACATTCGACAGCTGTAGCAACAACAACAAGAATAGCTACAACAACAGACAGCCACCGCACAAATCAATCGTTGCATTGCCAAATTGGAATTGATGAATTTCATCGCAGCCTCCATGAAAATTAATCACCATTGCTGGCTGTGTTGAAGCGTTGTTCAACCAAAAACAAAAACAACTACAAAATACCGCAAGCCGCTTGCTGTATTTTGTAGTTTGCAGTTTGAAAATCAGGTCAAACGTGGCCAGATTACTGACAGCGCACTAAACTTTTGCAAATTTGCGCTTGGAAAATTATTGGCAGGAGAAATCTGGTTTTTTGTTTTACAATCGGTGCAAAAAAATAATTGATTCATAATCGATTTGTTAAAGTGTTGCGAGATTTTCAAATTGTAAAATCTTCAATATCCACTTAAAGCTTAGTGAGCTTAGAAAATGTTTAACGCACTTGAAGTAATTTTTAGGCTGATTCGGTGCATTGAGTGAATATGTGTTGTTCTCACTTTAATTTCTTTATATTTTCATATTTATATTTTATATTTATTTTATTTTTTTATATTTATATTTTTTATATTTTCTGAAATTTTTGAAACCTTTCATATTTTTGGAAAAAAGAACAAAATTTTTCATAAAAATTATAAATTCCATTGAGTAAAAGGATACTCATTTATGTAGAATACCTATCCAATGATATATTTGAAACTTGAAAATATTTTCATTGTTAAAAATGATGGCGAAGCAAACAAATCTTATAGACAACTGTCTCTTGCTATATTTGTTTTGTTGTTGTATTTAGAAACTATAGAATCTAGTGTTTCACATAGAAGTGAAGAGATTTGAGAGGTTCAAATGGGATGAATCTCCCTCTCTCTATATTTTAAAGAAGGTTCTCTTGAGTACCAAACGTTGTGCGTGGTAGATTTCGACCACAGAAGTCGTACCTAATGTTTCCTTCTACATTATCTTCTTTATAGAGTACCTATCCAGAAACTGAACAACTCTATTAACCAAGAATTTTTTTTTATTACAAACATTTTAAATGGTAAAAATAGTTTCAGATGGGATTAAGCTCCAAAAATATGTATGTGAACCCTTAAAATGAACTTATGTGTGTCCCACTTGTCAGCTATCTCAGAGTTCTCTCATTTAGACTAAAAACCTCCCTGGCGACACTATCAAATTGCTTATTTCAAGTGATTCGAGTTTGTCTACAGTTCGTAGTCCCGAATTAATCTTTAATAGTATTTGAAGTTGAAGCAGCCACCGTGGCTCAGTTGGTTAGTGCGTTGGACCGCGAGTCGAAGGCAGCAACCTCAGGTTCAATACTACCTGTAATAACACCTAACAAAAAAAATAACGGGAAAACTCGTTTTCTCTTTCGGTGGCTGTCCTCTCAGCTGGAAATGGCAAACCTCTTAGAGTAAAATTGCTTATGAAAAAGCTCCCAACCTGCCGTTCGGAACCGGCATAAAACTGTAGGTCCCTTCCACCCGCGTACAAATTCACACGCACAACACGGGTGGTTGCGGGAAGCTAGGCCTTAGTCTCGCGTAAGCGGGCTGTCGTGCCAGTAAATTATTATTATTATTAGTTAGTTAGTTAGTTAGTTTTTCCAATTGTCGACCAGACCCTCTACTGTCAAATAGCTTTATTAAAACATTTATATGCATCTACAAATGATTATTTGCGACCCACCTTCTTTCCTTCCTTTCTTCATCAGTAAGCTTTGCTCTGAGCCAACAAGTCTTCTGCCATACAGAAGTATTACTTGTTCTATGTTCTGTCCTATGTTCAATGTTGTTTGAGACATTAAATAACCGAGAGTCACTTAAGTGATTTAATACATGATTCACTTCAGTGGTGCACGCATTGCCTTTTGGGGTTTCAAACCCCTCAAATATCTGTTTGGTACAAACATTGTGGATTACAAATATGGTTTAAAATGGTATTGGACTCAAGAGTTATGTACGGAACTCTGCGTCTCCCCAATGAAATCCTGTGTGCGCCACTGAGCCAGTCACTGAGTCAGTCCGCTCTACCATTCTTTCGGGATTGATTCGTAGAAATACTGCTTCCCGTACTAATCATTCAGGAGGACATCGGCAGTTAGTGCTTTGTAAAACTTTTTGGTCACCTTATGTCCATTCATGTAATTTGTAGACATCAATGTTTCCCTAACCCAGAGATAGTAAGCTTTCAAAATTTAAAGCGCCAACTTATGTAAATTTGTAACATTGTCTTTTTCCTGTCAGATTTTTAAAACAACGATATTAATATTGAAGTCGAAAGCTTTTTAAACCCTCTACATAAATAAAGAAAGTAATGTATCCAGTTTGGAATTTATAAAAATTTTCATTTCTTAATTTCTTTCATCAACCTTCAATTGAAAGTTGCCCAAAGCCAATTTCTAAAAATAAATAATTCCTTATTTGTGCACAACAATCAAAACGGTTCAATTTAATTGCATCAAAATGGCTGTCACTGTTGTTGTTGTTGTCGTCGCTGCTCTAATTGCTGTCTGTGTGCGCAGATTTGCCGCAAACAATTTTCGAATGTAAATTCAAATTTTCGTTTGTTGTCATTGGCTGTCAGGAATTTTGACATGCTGCCAAAAGGCATTCAGCAGCAACAGCAACACCACAACTAATAATAACTCCCTTTTTTTTTATCCACACCCTGCCGCGCTCGCCGCCTCACTTTGTGGCATTGTTTCGTTTGGCTTTTGATTGTCTTTTCAATTAAGCAAATAGAATTCACTGTGGGTGTCGGTCGCGCTCGTTTTATAATTGGCTTAAAAATTTATTGCCAAGCATGTCTAATGCTGTAATAAATTTACATGCCATGCCAGGCCAGTTTGTGGCTTAAGTCTTTCGTTTAGTGGCTGCAGCCAAGACGCATTTCGCAACAAATTCCACTGCAATACGCAGTCAATTAAGGCGTTCGAAGGTGCGCAGCATCCGTGGCGTGCCGTGAATTTTTCACAACAACTATAATGAAAAACAATAGCCCAACAACAACAAAGATTGCTTGCCACTGAAATTTAACCCTACTTAGAGTGTGAATTGACGCGTCGCAATTGCTGTTTGCTGTTTTTGTTGCGACTGCGTTTTTTGTTATTGTTGTTGTTTGTTTTTGCTGTCTCGTCGACTGCCTATCGCGGTTGGCAGCTTATTATGCAGTGACCGCATTGCAGTGCCAAAAAGGAGTGTCATTTGTTAACGAATACAGAAAAAAAGTTAATAAAACCAAATTAACTAAATTTTGCTGCTCATGGGTTTTTGCGTTTTGTTGTTGCCCGTTTTTACGCCAAAATGTTTAATTGCATAATTTGGGCGCACAATGGCAACGCCAGCACAGACAAAAACTATGACAAATGTTATTTTTAATTTGAACAGAATTTGTTAAGCCAAATTTTTGCAAACACTTAACAAGCAACAGCTACAATTTTGAAACATGTTGCAACTATGGAAGGTGTTATTGTTGTTGCAATGTAATTTGAACTTTCAACCTTTCACTTTCGCGACGCAAACGTGCGCCAATCGTACGCAACTGGGCAATGCCGGTCGCTATCGCTGTCATCGTTGTGAACGTTGATGCTCGAATGGTAAATTGCAACAGCAACAACAAATGCGCCAAAATGTATCGAGAGTGTGAGTGTGTCGTTGTGTTGGTGCTAATAAAAATGCATGATTGGTATCTGCTTGATGGCGTTTTTAAACACCTTATTGAGTATTTTATAATCGAATGTTGCAGATCATCGGCGGCCGCATGCATCATGTACGAGTCGATGAGTGTTGGTTGCCTATGTTGTTGTTGTTGTTGTTGCTGCTGCTGTTAATGTGGCGCGCAGCTAATTAGCCGATGCCCAAAAAACGCCACGAAAACAATGAAAACAATGGGAAAAATCTATTAATTACTCACACAGCGAAGGCCTGTCCAATGTTGCTGCAGGCCTGCGCCAAGAGGTGCGAATCGTTACGTACGTGTCCGATTTGTTCAATTATATAACAAACTGGCGGCATGTGTTGTGCTGTCATTGTTATCATAAAAATCGACAATGCATATTTAATACATAATGGCGATGATGACGCCGATGTGTCTGAAATGTGTTAAAAAATACATTTTCTGTTGCCAAATTTATCGATAAAAATTGCATAAGTTGGCATGGCGGCAGGGTGTGCTAAAAGGTCAATATGCGAAAAAACTTGCTACAAATTTCCAATTAGTTTTGTGATTTGTTTTGCGTTGAAAAAACGTATAAAAATTGTGCTTTAAAGTCATCTTTGCAGTAATGAAATGGTCATAACAAATATTTAACTATTAGTGGAATTGAGATCCGCTATTGAAGTTAATAATGAGCTGACTAGAGTTGTTTAAAGTTCTGGAAGTTGGGTTTTTAATAAATTTGTTTCAGCTCTCTTGCTGGCTTAGCCAGTCACTTTAACATCACCCAAGATTCGTGCTATTTGTCAGAGAAGGTCGCACAGTGTTGCGAGTAGTGACAAAAACGCCAAAATGCAATGTTATAACCACAAAAATTTGAGTATGAGGTTTTGTTGGAAATATTTCAATTACGAGAAATCCCAAGTCTTAAGAAAAAAAATTGGATAATATAGAAGTTATGAGCGTTGAGAAAAAAATGTACATACTGTACATCACATTTTCGCTTTCACTTTGAGGTTCAATATTTCAAAATCAATTATGAACGGGTTAAGTTGAATACAATTAAGATCTGGCAAGACCAAAATTCCGCTGATTCTTCTCACCTCTGACCTCAACGTTAAAAAGAAAAGTGAATAAAAATTTAATTAAAACTTTAAAGCTGATTTAAAAAAAAACAGTTTTTAACACTTTCAAAATTTTGGGGATATTTGGTTTTGGCAAGTACGTACATTATGCTGTAAAATTTTCAGCTGCGCATATTTGCGCGAATGCAAGTTAGTGGCATTTTTTGGTGAAGACTTGAGTGTAAATTCGAGATATTTTCACTGATTGGTTGAATGCCAATTCAATCGACAAATAATGCTCCGCTGTTGATGGAAAAATTTGTTGGAGATAGCTTCGAAAAATCAATTGCGATTACTATTATAATCGAAGTAGAGGGGTAAATGTAGTTTCGGCACTACACTTTGATTTTTTTTTCGTACAGGCCCAAAACTTGACCACCTAACTACTTCACTGGTATGGGAGGCGCCCTCTGGTGGTGAATTTTTGAACTTCTATTAATTTTGTATTTTTTGCACTCAGGAATGTTGACGATTGTTGAATAAATCATTCAAATCGGTTCAGTAGTTTCCCAGATACGATGTTTCCCCGCTTACTTTACTACATTTACAAGTGCAGAGGCAGTTCCATTAAAAATTACTAGTTTTGTATGGCAGCCACCCTAAGAGTTGGTTATAGCGGTGAGGTGTGTATAGAAAAAATATTCGAAAGGGAAAATAAATAGGGGTCAGTCTTATATATGGTACATCTGGGACCAACCTGAGAGCAATGGGAGCCCACTTTATAAAAACAATGATTTTGTATGGAAGTCTCATTAAATGTTGGAGATAGGGGGTAGGTATGTTCGAAAGAAATATTCAGGACGAAAAAATAGTGGGGGTCAATCTAAGATTTTAACCCTCTTAGAGAAACTTTTAAGCAGCTGTGGAGCAATTTATCGAGTTTTATTTTCAATCTCTTTTGAAAAAAGTGCATTTTATCTGTATACACATTTATAAATAATTTTATATTAAAATACAAATATTTTTAATGTAGCTTTTATGAACTAAGATCATTTTCATTTTTAATATGAAGTCTTTTCAAATACGTTTGTATGGGAGGTGGTCGAAGTTTTTGTCCGATTTCATGGAAATTTTGCTCAGTTAGTTCTTTACTCATACAATAACTGTGTACCGAATTTTATTTATGTACGACCACTACTTCTATTTTTGTCACTACGCTATATGAACTGGCAACACTGTGGGTCAACTTAATAAAACTCCTTGTCGCAAGTGTCCACCTACAGTTGCAATTTAATATTTTCAATTTTTTTCTGTTATTTACTACCAGACTGTCCGCCTGCCTATGTAGGTATCTGTATATATAGTTTGTATGTATATCGATTTTATTTAAATTTCTGCAAATTGCCAACTTTGCCAATGAAATTTATCATGTAAATTAGTTTTCCTTAAGGGCGTTCAATATAATTACAGAATTTCTACGCTTAGGCGTACAAGTCGTCAGCGGCGCACAGGAGTACATAGCTATTATAGGTTTGTAGGCGCACAGCCACCAGACATGCGGCCAGACACAATCAGACAGACCGCTTGGCCGTTCAGCGCTGCCGTCCACTTTGTCACAATTTTTCAATGTACCAGCCATTCATTTCAGCAATGTTTTCCTGTCTTTTTTTTGAACATTTCAACACCGCAAGGCGTAAGTGTATTAGCTTTTTGCGCCACTGCTAGCAGCGTAGCATGCAACTCAATTTACACTGGCCACCAGCTACACACACACACACACACAAACTTGCATATATTTTTGAACAATAAAAAGATGGCTGAATGCGCAACCAAGCGAAACGGGAGAACGTTGACTTTTGATTAATTTGGGGCAATTTTTCGCCTATTGAATTGGTTGCGTTCGGTTCGGGTTGCTGCGAATTGCAATCGAATGCAGCTGATGTTGTTGTTGTTATTGTTGTTGGGGCTGATGTTGATGCGGCTGTGGTGGTAGGTAGATGAGTTGGCATTGAACAGTGACCGCTATGGCAATTTAATGAATATGCAAATTGAAATGTGCTGGCCGTGCAGTTAATTAAACTTATTGTAAGAATTTCACCTGCAGCTGGAATTTTTCACTATTAAAAAAAAAAAATACAGTACATTTGAAATGTTTACAATTTTGAGTTTACAATTGTTTCAGCATTTACAATTGTTTTCATGTATGAATTGAATGTTTTTTGCAGATTTATGCTAAGTTTGAATGTTGGATTTTTTCATAGAAAGTTACTTTGAATATTTTTTAAATTTTTAAAAGAAAGTTTTTCTCTAAAAAGTTTTTAATTTTATTCTTAGGTGACAAACAGTTAACTATGAAAACTAAAATTAATATATAACATGAACAGTCGAGAGCACAGTTTATTTACTTCACGGTTTATCTCTTTTAAGTTTAAAATTGTTTCTGCGTTTACAATTGTTTATACATGAATAAATTGAATGTTTTTGCAGATTTATGCTAAGTTTGAATGTCGAATTTTTTCATAGAAAGTTACTTTTGTTGGTATTTTTTTTAATTTATAATAGAAAATTTTCCTTTAGAAAGTTTTTAATTTTTTTCTTAGGAGACAGAAAGTGAAATATGAAAACTAAAATTATAATTTAACATGAATAGCACAGCTTATCTACTTCACGGTTTATCTTTTCTCTGACTTTACAAATTCAATTTAAAGTTATGTATAAAGTGTGATTTTTTGGTATTTCATTATAATTTAATGCTCTGACAACTAGTTCATGTTTTACAAAGTTTATGTCTCCTATCACTTCAAAATTAAAATGCAACTTACATGTATAAATTAATTAATTATGAATTATTGGTAATTTATTTTTTTGTTTATTTTATTATTTATTTTAACCGTATTAATTATTGGTATTTTATTTATTTATTAATTAATTTATTTTATTATTTTTTAACCGTATGAATTATTGGTATTTTAGTATTTATTTATTTTATTTTATTTTATTTTTTATTTCTTTTTTTTATTATTTTTTTATTATTAACTACAAATTATTGGTAATTTATTTATTTATTTATTTTATAATTTTTGTAACCGTATGAATTATTTGTATTTTATTTATTTGTTTATTTTATTATTTATTTTAACCATAGTTCTCCATTTATATTAACTAACAGATCTTTGCGTATTCCAACAAATCTTTCTATGCTCTGTTGAAATATTATGATTGCCATTCTTTTGCAATTTTTGTATATAAATTAATTAATTATGAATTATTGGTATTTTATTTATTTTATTATTTATTTATTTTTATTTTATTATTTATTTTATTATTGATTACGAATTATTAGTGTTTTATTTATTTATTAATTTAATTATTTTATTATTTATTTTAACCGTATGAATTATTTGTATTTTATTTATTTATTTATTTTATTTTTATTTTAACCTTCTTCTTCATTTTTATTAACTAACAGATCTTTGCGTATTTCAACAAATCTTTCTATGCTCTGTTGAAAAGATTATGATTAGCATTCTTTTGCAAAATACTTTTTTTTTAGACCAACTAAATTCTTTTCTAATTACGCAGTTTATTTGTAGTCTCTGACCCTAAACATGCGTTTTCCCACCAGCTCGAATGCCTAAAATTATTGCGGAAAATTTCAATTTTTATATTCATTGCGTGCAGCAACACCAACTCAAATGAATAGCTGAACAGTAACAAAACAAAATGGGCAAATTGTTTTCCCCTCATGGACCCCATAAAAAAGCCTACAACCGCTGCGTAGGCCAGCACACAACACCAAACTGAAGCATTAAAAATATAAAAAAAAGCATTTTTATTGCTTTCGTGAACTTGCCACATGGCACCGGCGCCACGCGCAGAGCACTTTAATTATTTGTGTGTCAGCATTGCCAGCTCAAAGTGCAGCACAGAGCGCAACGAACGCAGACACCAACAAAACGCGCCTTTCTTTTGCTGCATTTAAAGTGTGTTGCACATCGGCATGGAATGGCGCTGATGTACAATTCGTTCTGCTGTTTGATAGATTTTTCGTGCAGTTTAAAACATAAAAATGAAAATCGTAAAAAACGCTAAAAAATCATTTTCTTATTTTCTTTAAAGTTAATGAAATTTGCCGCAAAAGTGCCCTCAATACTTGGTTAACCACTCCTCAAGTATTGGCGCTGTACACCATTTTGTGCAGTAGACAAGCAACAGCAAAACACAACACAACAAAGCCAACCAACCAACCACACAGCCACACGAACGGCAACCAATCAACTCAACCGCCCAGCCAACCAGCGAGTCAGCATGTCGACCGTGCGACATAATGCCACTGCAGACGCCATTCCGTTGCCAGCAGATGTGTCATTTGTAAACAACTTGGCGCTGATGTTCTGGCAACATTTGCCAACAACATTTTTCTGGCGCGCTGGCGTACATTTCATTCGCTTCGTTGTTGTTGTTGTTGCTGCTGCTGCTGCGTTGGCTGCTGTGCAACGAAAGAGGTCAGCCGTAAGGTTGGCGCTCTTTGCTTTCCTGCGCCGTGTACATTTGCCTTCACGTTCGAATTTAATAATTCCACTCACTTTTTGCGAGTGCCCGTCTGACACTTTGGCTGCACAACAACACTGCCGCCGCCTTTTAATGCTCACTCAGGTGCCAAGTCATTACGCATGCGACTAAAATGACGAACGACCATAACGTCTAACCGCACAAAGTCGACTCCAAGCGGTGCGGGACGCAGCGCACTCGCAACTTACCGGATGGCTCCGGCTCGGTTGAGCATTCGAGGGGTACGGCTGGCCGGCGGGACGAGTTGTGTAAAATCAGCACAAGTGCAAAGCATATCGTGTCATTTGGTCATTAGTGTAAGTTGCATGTTACGGATTACCCCGCACCCCGCGCAGCAGCAGCCGGCACACTTGGCCATTGGTCCGTCGGCCATGCAGCTAGTCAGCATGTGGTGACTTGCCATGTGGGCTTTGACTTTTATTACGGCGTCCAACAACGACTACGACGGCAACGTCTGCCAGCCAAGCGTGGCAACAAAAAACCCCAGCAACGTCGCTGATTGGCTGCGAGCGCACCACAACTTAAATATGCGCTCATAGTTTAACGACATTTTGTATGCTTGCGTTTTGTCATTTTTTTTTCTTATTATTGTTGTTGTTGTTGTTGCTCATTTGCCTTATCGTTGCTGCTAAACATAATTTCTCTTTACTTAAAATATGAATTTGTTTATGATCGGACTTTGACTGCTCGCCACGTTCTTTTTATATGTTTTGGTTGTGTCTAATGTTGAGCAAAGTGGTTGTTGGCTATTTTGTTTGTTTGTTGTTGTTGTTGTTGTTATTGTTGTTGCGCAACATTATTTAAATGTTGTCAGCGCTATTGAACAGAATTTTGTCGTGACATTGTCATGCCGTGCATATTTTGTGCTGTTTTGCTGTGACATTGGCCGCTGTGTGTTTGCCTGTCGCTGTCGCATGTTTGGTGCTCGATTGTGGCATGTTGCTTGAAATATGCGGCAAGAGATTATGAGAGAGTCGTATCGTTGCAGCAAAGGAATTAATTTCCGGTTATCGTTGAATTGTTCATAGGCAAATCGATAATGAAAATATTTGAATTCTTCAACGGCAAAATAAACTCTTTGAATTTGAATTTATGAAATTTTTTAAAGATACAAAATAATTTGGATATTAGCTACAGACAGCTAAGAAATTTCTGTGCTTTAAATATGCAGCAAAAATAAATTAAAATAAATAATTAAAAAAATTAAAATTACAAAAATTTAAATTGAAAAAAATATAAATATAAAATAAATTTAAATAAAATAAATAAAGAATGTAATAAATTAAAATAAATTATAATAAAAATATAAATAAACAAAACAATTGAAATTAAAATAAACATAAAATAAAATAAATTAAAATAAAATAAATAAATAATTTAATAATTTAAAATAAATTATAATAAAAATATAGATAAATAACAAAATTAAAATTAAAATAAATATAAAATAAAATAAATTAAAATAAAATAAATCATTAATTTAATAATTTAAAATAAATTATAATAAATTATAATAAAAATATAGATAAATAAAAAAATTAATCTTAAAATAAATATAAATATAAAATAAAATAAATTAAAATTAAATAAATAAATAAATAAAATAAATAATAAAATAAATTAAATTAAATAAACTAAAATAAATTGACTCCAGGAATCGACTCAAAGCATCCATTCCTACATAAAGAAAACCAGGTTTAATCTATTTCTGAGTCATATTTCTCACCATTAAGTAATTGTTTAGGATCATTGCTAAAGACTGTGACATAACTTTCATACTAATCAAATAGCAAATCTTTGGCAGAGATGTCTGCAAAAGCCGCAGACGTGTTGAGTAACTAGAAGCAATAACAACTTATATGCGACTTCCCGACTTTCTACGTACCACAACTTCGCCTGCTAGGCCCAAATTTGTTGCTGTTTCGCTGCTGTTTCTCCTTAAATTTGCGTTAACTTTCTCAAAAAGTCTCTGAGTAGTTGTTTTCAAGTTTCTTTTATTGAAAATGCATTTAGTTGGTGCCTTTGAGTTTCTGTGCCTGAAAATTCACCGTGTTGCTTCCTTTGAATTTCTTTCGCAGAAACTCACGGAGCTGTTTCCTTACATTGTTTTTTTTACCGAATAGTCACCAAGTTGTTTCCTTTGAGTTTCTCTTTTCGAAAAGTCAGTGAGCTGTTTCGTTTGAGGTTCTTTCCTCGAACAGTCATTGAGTTGTTTCGTATGATTTTCTTGCCTTAAAAAATCACTAATATCTTTTTTGAGTGAGAGCTTCTAACTAAGCTATATAGACTGTGTCTTAACTGCTAGATCCGCCTAGATGTGGAAGACATACCCAGGTGTATCCGCCTGTATGTCCAGGTGAATCTTTCATCAGGTTTGGCCAGATTTGGTATGTAGTACATTCAGGATTTCCACAACTTACAAGTTTACTGTCATAAAGTCCGAAGTGGGAAGTTGAGTTGGAAAACGTCCAGAAATGAGTGCGGAAAGACTAAGCACCGGAGAGGGTAAATGAAGAGCTGCATTTCCTCTCATCTGGAGTTAGCGTTCTTAAACTTGCTAAATTTTTAATCTGACAGGAGTTTTGTTGTGCCCTGTCGAGGAAGCTCATCTGCCCTACAGTTGCCTGGAGTGCACCTATCTCCTGTGCCCCAACACATATAAACATGAAGCTGTGTGGCAGTCTCGTTAAAAACTTCAAACAGTTAAAAATAGTCTATTAATGTTTTTAAAACTACATCCAGATCCGTAAGAGCAAATTGGCTGTCCAAAAAACTAGAATATCCCAACCTCATATTCTGTCTACGCTACGCCACGAATCCAACTAGCAACATGCGAATGTTTATAACACTTGATCATACAATTTTTGCACTCTTTTTTTTGTTTTTCAACACAATTTGCGTAAAATTATACAACAACAAAATCAAAAATGCCATCAGTGCCAAATGAGCAAGAATGTACAAGTTCGTCGCTTGAGTCTTTTATTTTGTTTATTTAATTTTTATTTCGTTGGTATCGGCACTTTTGCATTTAGTAAATTTAATTAATTTTATTGCATTCCTTTGAGATTTTTATGACTTAACTGCCAGACGATTGTGGCGGCGGCGAGTAGTTACAGCAAATTGGCAACCCTATTGATTTTACGACTGTCAATGATGACGGCGGCAACAACGATGATGATGATGTTGAAGTGCGGTTGAACGCGTTGTTTCATCAACAAATCACAAGTTACAAGGCAACAACAACACAAATAACAACAGCAACAAGTCAACTCTGCGCACAACGCGCACATTGCGATGATCAGCAACCGACGGGCCGCTCATAATCATTGTCAGCAACCATCGAAGGCAACCATCACCGTTCCGATCGTCGTCGTCGTTGTCGTCGTCGCCATGGCGGTGATCGTTCGCAGGTAACGTCAACGGCAGCATCGTGCGTTGTCGCCGGTGTAAGACCAGAAGTTCGTATTACTTATTTGTTCTTGCGTTCATAATGAAGCCCAGAGCTGCTATTCAGTGGGGCGCTGCACTTTCTTCTTCTTTTCTGCTGCTGCCTCTGACACATTCGACAACGAGGCGCAACGTGGTTGGCGGTTGTGGTTGAGTGCTTCGCTGCTGTTGTTGTTGTTGTTACTGCTGCTACTGCTGACCAATGAAGCGCAGAAGCTGCTAGTGCCGTCGCAAGACGCATCCAGCTCTGGCTTTATCGCCATCTTCCGCCCATATCCATCATATATTATTATTTTTATTATTATGAGCATGATTATGATTTTAAAGTGAACACGTAGCACACGTTTGCAGCAGTGATAGCTGTGCGTTTTGTAGAAATCGCCGCATAGCGCTGCCATAATCTTGATTTGCACCAGATTTATGTAGTCGTAGCGCGTCCTTGTGGCCCGTTTGCGCAGGGCTTTGCAAATTAATTAAATTATTTTATTTAAATACACCAATAAAACGCAACAAAGTGACGTTCATTTCCTGCGTGCAACTCCTCTTCGTCGCGCACAAGCAGCAAAATGTTGCGAGTGTCGAAAGAATACGACAGACAGTTTGAAATGGCAACCGAAAGGCTCAAGTAATGCCTTCACAAGGATGCCACTCCCGCTGCCATTGCGCGCTTTGCTCTCACGCCACACGTCAATCGATATGAGGCGAGTTTCCCAGCTCAGTCAGACATCAAAGTGAATTTTCCGCATCATTATCCCAGCCAACTTTGCTGGCACTTCCACTTAACGTTCAGTTCTAAAATTTTTTTTATGTTTTCATATCTTTCGACTTATACTTTAGGTGTGTTTTTTCCTTTGCGGCTGGTTAAATATCTTTGCCGCTTTCATAGAGTTTTCATAATGTGCCCTGGTGAAAATTTCGTTGTCCATAGGTCACCTTCCGCTGCTGCTCCTTCGCGCCTGTAGCCAGCTGGCAAGAGTAATTAACATGCACGGTGCGGCGCACAATGGACTCAGGTGTGAGTTGCACATCAAACGCCAATGGCGGCACATGCAGTGTCAGTCAACGCGCACACGCTTTGACGTTTGACAAAGCAAATACAATTGCAACAACAACAACAATAACTACAAACACACGAACAACACCAACAAATATGCACAAGTTGCACTTTGCCGCAGTGCTGAGAAATTGTTGTATGTCTTTTGTGGCCTTGTTGTTGTTGTTTTCTTTTATCAAAACCACACATATTTTACACGTTCAACTTGAGTGTTAAATATGTAAATGGCTTTGTTATTTGTTTGACGAAATCGTTTGTCTCTAATATGCCATAGCTTACAAATCTATTCATCTCAATGGCCAAATGAATGAAGGCAGAAAATACCGACAATAGTCACCACAACAATCATCGACTGGCTGTTTGAAAAGCCGACGTGATGGCACTAAATGGCGCAGTTCCAATGCGTAATTACTAAAAGATTATCAGTTAAGTAAAGTTACGCTAGTCAGGCCTCAAGGATGTAAGTTTTGTTTATTTTGAAATAAGAAGCAAGAAAATCAAATAGGTTTGTGCTCAGATTGTTTATAAATTTATTGCTTATAAGTGTAAAGCGGCCTTAAGACATCAAGGAAAAATTCTTTCAAAAACCGTGTCATATATTCCACAAATCGTTGTCATGGTGTCAAAGCTATGACTTACTTAGGTCATTAAAGAACTCAGTTGTGATCAAGATCAGCATAGATCAAGCAGATTTGAAGCCAACCTTAATTTTGTTTATACCTAATCTGCGCGCTAGGATCGATTACAGTATAGCTTTTAGTTTATTTAACTTAAATCTCATATTTATACTTCATCCGTGCTTTTATGATACTTTCACTTTTAAGAACGCACTTGTGCAATTCTTTTAATTGTTATCTGCTTCATGTGAATAGCGATAGAAGTAAATGAGCGTTTGACCAGCCAGCGAGCTGAGAATCGAACCTAGGGCCTCTGGTATAAGAAGCCAGCGCGCTACCCACTGGACTATCGAGGCTACTAGATACTAGATAGGTAATTTGGCGCCCTCACAGAGTTTCTTTATAGAAACTAAAGAGCTGAGTAGAGGAGCAAAAATTATACTTTGAACCTTCCACTAGTTACTACTAATCTTATTATTACTACTCGCAAATGCTGGACTGTATTATTATTATTACATTTTGTTGAGAGTATCCATGGACATAGACACGTAGACAGTGCTGTCCAGTAAACCCCAGCTATTAAGTACCTTTCACCTTGACCAACAAGTGCCCAGGAAATTGCCACTACCTGAAGTAGATTTGGCTAGCCTCACTATTGAGTGATATTGCGGCACCTTTTGACATTAACTTTCGTAGAGAAAGTTCACTGTTGGGTGAATTTGCGGCCTTTAATAGGCATCCTCTGACATCAAATTTCCCAGAGACTCAGGAACTCCTTAAGCCGGTCCAAAGCTCCCACTGTTGGGTGATTCTGCAGCTTTTAATAGGCATCGTTTGATATCAACTGTCCCAGAGACTCAGGATCTCTTTTATCCAGTCCGAAGCTCCCCACTGTTGGGTGATTCTGCGACCTTTAATATAAAATTTCCCAGATACTTAGGAACTCCTTAATCTGGTCCAAAGCTCCCACTGTTGAGTGATTCAGCGCCATTTAATAGGCAACCTTTGACATCAAATTTCCCAGATACTGAGGAACTCTTTTAATCGGTCCAGAACTTCCCCAATGTTAGGTGATTCTGCGACGTTTAATAGGCATCATTTGACATCAAATTTCCCAGATACTTGGGAACTCCTTAAGCCGAGATCTCGAGATCTTTTTTAGCCGGTTCAAAGCTACCACTGTTGGGTGATTCTGTGGCCTTTAATAGGCATCGTTTGACATTAACTTTCCCAGAAGCTCCCACTGTTGGCTGATTCTGCAGCTTTGAATAGGTATCCTTTGACATCAATTTTCCCAGATACTAAGGAACTCTTTTAGCCGGTTCAAAGCTCCCCAGTGTTGGGTGAATCTGCGGCCTTTAATAGGTAACCTTTGACATTAAATTTACCAGAGATTCAGGATCTCTTTTAGCCGGTCCAAAGCTCCCACTGCGGGGTTAATCTGCGACCTTAAATAGGTAACCTTTGATATCAAATTTCCCAGAGACTCAGAAATTCTTTAAGCCGGTCCAAGAGTCCCCCACTGTTAGGTGATTTTGTGACCTTTAATAGGCATCCTTTGACATCAAATTTCCGAGAGACTCGGGATCTTTTTTAGCAATTCCTTTGCTTTTGTAAGGCGAAGCATGTCCAGGAGCTCATGTTCCAGCAATCCACCCTCAAGTAGAATTATATTGTCAAAGCACATATGCTTGGAACGTCTGGTCATTCACTTATATAGTAAGCAGCAGTCTCATCGTCCTCTTGACACACATGCCACAAATAGCCGAGGCACGTTCCCCAATTCGGTTGACTCACTCGTTAGGAATAAATCATGTAACGAGCCCTACAATACTTCACAAATCATGCTTGCTTAGTCTCAGCAAGTAATTGGTGCTGCTGGGTTGAGGCGCATCAATAAACATCTTCCATCGCCTAGACCCCTGTACCCCGTGCCAGAAGTCGTAGGGTTCTAGCATATAATTGGATATCACATAGACCTTCTAACGTTATCTTGTAAACCCCAAGAGTTCTTATACCTATTCACCTCTTCTTTGAAAATGTTTTCTATTTTTTCTTCATGTGCTTGTTGGTCCTTTCGTTGCATAGTTTTCCTATTCTTTCCTCATCTATTTGATGGTCCAACCTTTGTATATTTTTCCGTTTCTTTTCTCATTAAAACAAAATTTATTTAAAACCAATACAGCATTGCTCTAATGGCCATAAGATGAAGAAAGCTACATCCATTGTTGTACAATAAAAATTTGTTAGTTCAAGTTTTACAAGTATGAAACTCCCATAATAAATGCGATTCAACAATAAATCACGATTTTCGATTTTCAATCGCCCAACAACGATCGATGGAAAGTGCATTAAAAAGTTCATAAACTTAAAGGTTCAGCAACTCGAGGAGCAAAAGCAACAAACAACAACTCGACAACAGCATGAAGCGGCACAACAGCAGCAGCAACAGCCAATAGTCAGCAACATGGACATTGCAATTGAGTTGAAAATAAAGAAACATTAAAATGAGAAATAAAACTGACTGCCAGTAATAACTTGAAGAGGAAAAAAAATCAGCAAAAATATTGGCAAAGCAATAAATGCAAAAGCGACAAAAAATTGCGCTTTTTTGTTGGTGTGTACTGCCGAAATTGTTGCCATTGAATAGTCACAGTAAATTACATGCTGCATTTGCTGCTGTGACAAAATAAAATTTAGAAAAGTGCAAAAATTCAGACATTGTCAAAAATAACAAAAACAAAATGAAAACTGTTTGTGGCGCATAGCAAAGTCTGTGTGGCAAAAGTAGCAAAAGTGACGTGCGGCAAGCAAAAGACAAAACTGCAAGCGGTGCATGTTCGCTTTCGTTTAATGAAATGAGTTATTAAATTTCGTTTACAATACAATGTGGCAATGTGGCAACATGCAATATGGCGTATGGCAGCAATTGTAGCGTTTATGTTTTTATTGTTTTGATTGCAGTCCCAATAAGTGGTTGCAAAGACACCTTGGAGAAGTTTGCACAAAGTTGCTTTTGGTGCACAACTCACGATGTTGTATTAGTTGTGGTTGTTGTTGTTGCTTAGGTAGCTGCAAAGGGCTACATGCAGCAAAGGGCTTTGACTATGTAAGTGAAATTGTTTTTGTATAACAAGACGACAAAAACAATTTGGTATGAATGTGTACAAAAAGTTAAGCGGCCACAGTTGGCCAGTTTCAAATTTGACAAGAAAAACACAAATTAATAAAAAAAAGTATAGGAAAAGGTAAAACCAAACCGCACTCTTGGTAGGTTTGGTTGCTTTGAAATTTTGGTTTTTTTGCTCCTATTGACTTCTCATTGTTTTTTCGACAGAAATATGCATTTGCATTGGCATAAGTAATAATTTTAAATTTTTTTTGTCGAACTAACAAACTTCAATGTTGCAGCATTTGCGTTATGCGGAAGAGAAAACCTAGCAACACGTGGTGGACCAAAGTGTAGCTATGACTGTTCATATATAATTATTATTTTTTTCTATTCAAAAGGAAAATTGTTGTACAGTTGTTGGGCTTACAAAAGCGACTCAACTCGTTTCCGGTTTTCTTGCAAATTTGCTGCTAGTTGTCTGACTTTGGTTATTTTCTGCTGCATGTCACTAGGCGATTATTAGTTGTTGTTGTAGTATTTTTTAAATTATAGTAATGTAATAATTTATTCGTTAACCTTTAACTTAATTGATAATTTTTTTATATTTGAAATAATAAATAAATAAAAGTATTAATAACTATAAATGAGCGAATGAATTATGATTTGGTTGAAATAATTTTTGTTCTATGATACTATTTAATGTTAAATTATGTTTCCCCACAAAGACTTCTTATAAATTTTGTACCTCGTATGATGTTGATTTTTGAACACTAAAAAACATGCATTGAATTTTTTCTGATTTTGAGAACTCTCTCTAAGACTGAAGTCAATGGGCCCAATAAATCTTAACACTTTGTTGGCTTTATTACATGTTGATGAAAAAAGTAAAAAATGTGTCTAGTTATTTTTTATTTGAACCATATTTGAAGTCAGTAGGCCCCTTAAATCGTATTTCCCCAAACAAAGTGTTAACTCATTTTTGACATTTTTAGTGTTAACAGATTTTAATAAAAAAAAAGTAAAAAACACGTGTTGAATTATTTCTCACTTGAATCTCTTTCATCAGGTTTGCACTCAATAGGACCATTCATTAATTAATGTTTCTCACAGTTTCTCCCTACACAATTTTAACCCTTTCTTACCAGTCGGAATTTAATTAAAAAAATTGAAAAACACCTGTTGAATTTTTTCTCATTTGGAGCTCTTTCACCAATCTGAGACTCAATGGAACCATTAATTTAAGTTATTCACAGTTTTTCCATACAAATATTTAACCCTATTATTATTTCTTATTTTAACCATATTTGAAGTCAGTAGGTCCATTAAATCAGGTTTCCCCAAACAAAGTGTTAACCCATTTTTCACCCATGAGATTTTAGTAAAAAAAAATAAATTAAAAACACGTGTCAAATTATTATTTTATTTTGTTTTATTTTATTTTAATTTAACTTAATTTATTTTGTTTTATTTTATTTTATTTTATTTTATTTTATTTTATTTCACTTTACTTTATTTATTTTATTTTATTTTATTTTTATTTTTTTATTTTATTTTATTAAATTTAATTTTTTTATTTTATTTTATTTTATTTTATTTTACTTTATTTTATTTTATTTGATTTTATTTTTTATTTATTGTATTCTATTTTATTTTATTTTCTTGTATTTTATTTATTTAACTTTATTTTATTTTATTTTATTTTATTTTATTTTATTTTATTTTGTTTTATTTTCTTTTATTTTGTTTGATTCTATTTTATTTTGTTCTATTTTATTTTATTTTATTTCATTTTATTTTATTTTATTTTATTTTATTTTATTTTATTTTATTTTATTTTATTTTATTTTATTTTATTTTATTTTATTCTATTTTATTTTATTTTATTTTATTTTATTTTATTTTATTTTATTATATTTTATTTTATTTTATTTTATTTTATTTTATTTTATTTTATTTTATTTTATTTTATTTTATTTTATTTTATTTTATTGTATTTTATTTTATTTTATATTTTATTTTATTTTATTTTATTTTATTTATTTTATTTATTTTATTTATTTTATTTATTTTATTTATTTTATTTATTTTATTTATTTTATTTATTTTATTTTATTTTATTTTATTTTATTTTATTTTATTTTATTTTATTTTATTTTATTTTATTTTATTTTATTTTATTTTATTTTATTTTATTTTATTTTATTTTATTGTATTTTATTTTATTTTATTTTATTTTATTTTATTTTATTTTATTTTATTTTATTTTATTTTATTTTATTTTATTTTATTTTATTTTTTTATTTTATTTGATTTGATTTGATTTTATATTGCGCCACCAATCGAAGCCTTTTGCTTTTCTCACGGCACTACGCGCCAGCTGGAAACGTCTGTTCTAGTGCCAGCAGGTCCTTTCGTAGTTTTTTGTTAGCAACTATGAAATTAAATAAAACTTTAGCTGGACTACTCCAACCGTTTCAGCTGCCTTCGCAGACTTGAACCCTTCAACTCGAGTCTGGCTCTATGAACAAAAGCAACGTGGAATGCGTTGCGAATGCTAGCAACGTTCGCCAACACTGAACACTGAGAATTGTATGCTTTCGTCACACTGCGCTTCTCTATCTGAGCCATAAATTGTCATCATCCCGCGCACATCGTAAACATGTTTGGTCCGAGAAGCGCACACAATGTCACGCTCTCCTATAAATTTCATGTGGTCATAATTGGAATTTGTACCGCTTGTCCAAAAATGGTTTGATTTGTATGGCAATAAAATTATTATTTTTTCATTATTTTCAATATTTGCAATTCCGAGTATTATCCATGTATATTATTTTCTTGGCTCGAACAGCACAAATATATTCTTGCCGAAGGAACTTGATAAAAAATAAATTAAAAATAAATAAATGACAAGCCAAAAGGCAGGCGGCGAAAAAATTGAAATCTCAAGCTGTAAATGCAAAAAGCACTTGCTAAAGTGTCTGCTGCTCGCCCCGCCCCGCGCCGCCCCACCACGCCGCGCACTCCGCTTCAGCGCCCAGTGCCGTACTGTTGTTATGTGGCCATATCAACGCCACATCAGTAAATTATGTCCTTTTTCGTGCACACTTGAGAGCATGACGTCGAACGCAACTACGCGCCTGCGCATAACAAATTAAAAGCAAAACAAAAAACAAACAAACATAACTAAAAGTCCAACTTGGCATACAGGCTGCGACGAACTGCTGGCTGTATGGTTGGCTGGCAAACAAATAAACAAACAGACAGCCAGAGAGACAAATGAACGAATGCATAGATAGTGCAGCAAAGGGACAGACAAACGGACAGACAAATGTACGGACAGACAAACTGCCTTAAACAGCAAAGTGCGCAAAGGCTTTGACTGCGGCCTCCTTCGGTGTTGCTGCTTTAGTTGCTGTTTTTAGGTGCAACTTGCTGTTGTTGTTGTTGTTGTTATTGCAGCAATACCACTTATAAATATGCAAGATGGCGTTGCTGCTGCGATATTTTTGCACTTTTTATTACGTTCGCAACGCCACTATCGAAGTGGTAAACATCTTCATTTTGTGGCGGCCACAATGCGCAAAATACCATTCACACCTTTTACAAAAATAAGCACAAAACGTGCAACAAGCAGAAATTTTAAATTAAAAAAAAAAAGAAACAGTGCAAAAATTTTGCAAAGTGTTGGAGTAGAAGGCAAAGACATCTTGTTGAACATTGTCGGTTGCGTATTATTGAATGCGAACAATAAAATATCAAATTAATTTTGATGTGCAAAGAGAAATATTGAAAAATCATGAAAATAAAAATTACAAAATTATAATTTTTTGAAATTTTTTATAATTTCCTATATATTTTTTTTCATAAATAAAATATTTGCATCCAACTTACAGCAAACATTTTTAGTTTAGCATTGTTCATTTTTATGGCCATTATGCTGGCAAATTTAACCCTATCATGACTGTTTAAGTGGCATTTTCAATGTCAAATTTTTACCTTTTTTAATTTTATTTGTTTTTTAATTTTTTATTTTATGCCTAAAAAAGTTTGTATGTGTGTATTAACCTCAAACTAATCAATGTTTATTATTAATTTAAAAATTTAAAACAAAAATTGTATTTTTTTTAATGAATTTCGTACTCAAAAATTGGAACTTGCTTTTAGTTTATGCAAAAAACAAAACAAACAAAAAAATATAACAAATTTTTTTTGTTGCCATTTTAAATGCATCAACACACTCAAGTTTTAACATTAATTTTAGCCAAAGATAAATGAAGCAATGCCATGATAAATTTACGTTCCGACCCACTCACTGTGCGCAGCAGTCACATGGTGTGTGTGCGCATGCGCACTTGAAGTGTCACTAGTCGTCGCGGCAGTGGCAATGAAGCAACTCTGGCATTGCTTCCATGTGTTATGTGAAAATCATTTGCTGTACGTTATGAAAATGCTAGAAAATGACAAATGACTGGCACAGCCGTGTCGAACACATGTGACAGGCGTATCATATGTGCGGTAACAGGCTGTGCGAAATTAATGCTTTATTTGTGTAAAATGAATCATTGACAGTCTGCTGGTGCATGTGTAGATGGGTTTTGCTAATGAAAATGTAGTTTCATAGTGCTTGTAGAAAATAATAATAATACTAAAAGAGCAAGAAAAACCACTCGAAATGTCGATGGAGGAGTTTAATGCATAATTTTTCATATCAAAAGTAAATCATTATACTGCTTGTCTATAAATCCCAACGAATAATTTTATAAATATTTGAAATCACACAGCAATGCATCAATGTCGATTAAGTAATCGAATCACCTAATTTTTTTATTAGTTTTTACCTAAAGTTCTGGCAGAATACTAACAAGATTTTGCTCTGATAAAGCAATTTTTTCGAAACTTATCCGATCAGCTGATTCTAGGAACACTTTAAAATCGATTCTTCAGCTGAGAAAAACCTTATATTGACTATAATTTCATATAAAGAGTAGTAAAAATAAATCCATTATTTTTGCATGAATTTGAACTCTTTATTTAGAATAGTTAGAATGAATCATTTTAGGTCAATTCTGCACCACTTGGTTCCATTGCTTGTTGTCACTTTTAAGGTAATTTCATTGTGCCTCCCTCTCAAAGAAACCATTGGCGCTCTTGACAAAAAACTGGGACAATCCATTTTCAGAAGCTTCCTTTGAGGCAAATTTTTCACCAACAAAATCATTCGCCGTATACAGGACAAGTCGATAAGGTCTCTAAGCCGAGCTGCGATTAGGAGTCAGTGGCCTGGCATTGTCCTGATGGCACACAATTCTCCTCCTATTTCATCAGACATTCCAATTAATGACAGTACAGGTGTTCAAATTAAGAGTTTAGCCGTTGGGAAACTTATAGTAGATGATTCTCTTCCAATCCCAGAAAAACCTTCCTGACCGAAAATCCTGCTTTGACCACCATTTGCGGCGGCTCAGTGCCATTTGACCATGAACACTTTTGCATAACATTGTCGTATGTAATCAATTTTGTATTGCCATTTACCACCCGTTTCAGAAATAGTTAAACGGTTTTGGCGATTCAGCAGCAATTAGAAAATGGAAATTCAGCTCAGGAGATTTTTTGCGTTAACTCGTGTGAGAGCCATTCATCGAGCTTCTTCTTGTATCCAGTCTTATTCAAGTGGATCAAAAAAATCTTTTTTGCAATGTTTAGCTCCTGAACAATCGAAATCGTGCATACATTACAGTTGGACTTGACGATTTCTTTGATTTAATCAAAATTTTATACAGTGTTCTTTTAAAGCGTAGTCTTTGATATCAAAATTACCGGAATCGATTTTTTTCTTTTAAATTTTTTAATTTGAGCAAACGCGCAGGTGATAACCCCTAATAATGCGAGGCAGGAAGGATATACAGGTTTTTTTAATTAGGTTACACTATTCACATTTTTAATCTCTGTCCTGAAAAATTGTAAAATTTTCTTATTTTCTCTTTGCTGCTGTCCAACTTTGACGCGCACTCAAACAAAGCTGAGTCAGGCAATCACAAAACTGTCTGAGAAGTTTCTCTCATACGAAATCTTATCTTTGGAACGCCATCTAGCATAACCTGATAGCACTTATGCAGCGCGAGATACAGTTTACTAAAGTCAGCTATTAAGAAAGTCATCTATTAGGAAAATCAATGGATTTCGGTTTTCTTATACGAACTCTTAACCCTTAACATATATATACACATTTTCAAATTAAATCGTGATATAATTTTTTAAGCCGTAAAATCTGTCTGCTAGTATTACGTAGACATTTTTGTACAGTAGTTTTTTTTGTAGTAACTTGCCATAACCCGATTGTGCCAGCATTATTTTTCTCTCGAATTTTGCGAAAACATGTTTGATTGCAGCCGCCGTGGCTCAGTTGGTTAGTGCGTTGGACCGCGAGTCACAGGCAGCAACCTCAGGTTCAAATACTGCCTGTAATAACACCTAAAAAAAATAACGGGAAAACTCGTTTTCTCTTTCGGTGGCTGTCCTCTCAGCTGGAAATGGCAAACCTCTGAGAGTAAAAATTGCTTATGAAAAAGCTCCCAACCTGCCGTTCGGAACCGGCATTAAACTGTAGGTCCCTTCAACCCGCGTACAAATTCACACGCACAACACGGGTGGTTGCGGGAAGCTAGGCCTTAGTCTCGCGTAAGCGGGCTGTCGTGCCAGTCAATTATTATTATTATTATGTTTGATTGATTTAATATGAATTAAATCATTGAAAAAATGCATTTTTTGAGACATGTTTAGTGTGACCATATGGTCACGTTAGGCGCTACAGGGTTAAAAAGAAGAAAACTATAGTTATTAACCAAATAAGAAAATAATTCATGCATTTGAGGGCTAAATACAGTAAATTGCTTCATTTTTCTCAAATTCACGTTATATGTAGTTTGCTAGGTGAATAATAGCATTCACTCTTATTTATTTTATTTTTATTTTATTTTAATTTTATTTAATTTTATTTTTATTTAATTTATATTTAATTTAATTTTATTTTTATTTTTATTTTAATTTTTTTAATTTTTATTTTATTTTATTTTATTTTATTTTATTTTACTTTATTTTTTTTACTTTATTTTATTTTATTTTACTTTACCTTATTTTATTTTATTTTATTTTATTTTATTTTATTTTATTTTATTTTATTATATTTTATTTTTATTTTATTTTTATTTATATTTTATTTTTTTATTTTATTTTATTTTATTTTATTTTATTTTATTTTATTTTATTTTATTTTATTTTATTTTATTTTATTTTATTTTATTTTATTTTTATTTATACTAATTATTATTTTTAATATTTAAACTCTGAATCATCAGTAATTGCCAAAAACTGTTGTTCTCAGTTCAATTTTTGAAAGCAACTCATGCAAATGTTAAAAAAAATTAAAAATATAAAACATTCGAGCACTCATAAAAAATTAAAAATTAAAATAACGAAAAATATTAAAAAATATTCTATTACAAATTAACAAAAAATTGTCCCATGTACCAGAAATAGAAAACAAATAAAAACAAAAGCACATCAGCAAAGTTGGATGCAGCAATCTTGCGGTCAGATTATGAAATATCTTCTCAAAATCAAACAGTGCATTGTGCAGTGCATTACAACTACAAAAAAAATAAAACTAACAACAACAATGAAAGCAAAAAACCAACAGCCACGAACTGCATGGAGCGTCCACATAGCCCTAAGAGTTGTTGTTTATTTTTTGTTTCAGTTTGTCTGCAGCAACACAATACTCAGCGAGCGGCAGCAACACACAAACTTATGCTGCTGACCCCCGAAGGGTTCAAAACATTTCATTTTCTTGTTGCTGTTCTCTCTGACTGCTTTTACTATTTCTTTTGTTTCTTACCTTAGCATTTTTATTGTATTTTCTATTAGTTTTGTTTTATTTGCAATTCTTTGCTACAGTTGCTGCTTCCTGTGTGTGTGTAGTTGTTATTGTTGTAGCCATTATATTTTCATAATTCTTAAAAAAATCAATAAACATTCTATTGGCATTGCAGCACATAGAAAAACCGAATAAAGAAAGCGTTTTGTGTGTACTTTGTTGCAATGCTGTCGGTTAGATTTTTCCTATTGGGCATTAAGCGCTGCGAGTATTTGAAATTCCAGTCAGCGGCGGCACTGTTCGGCGATCGTGATTGCTCTGATATCGTGATTTTTATTAAATGCACTTTGCTGGTGTCCTTTTACCTCAAAGCCCAAAGGTTTAAGCCGCTGCATAGTGAAGACAGTTTTTCTTTTGTAGGCTTTTGTTGTTGTGTGGTTTTAGATTGCATTCGATTCAAAAAGGATTATTTTTCTGGGGCTATTAATTTTCACAGCAATGATGCATTTAGATATATATTTATTTATTTATTTCTTACAGTCTAATAGCAATAAATAGGCAACAAGTTCATTTAAAAAATTCAACTAAGTATGTGTGTATGTTTATGTGGGGGAAATTATGGTAACTAATTATTTTATCTTATTTTTAATTTTTTTTATTTATTTTATTTTTTTATTTTTATTTTATTTTATTTCTATTTTATTTTATTTTATTTTATTTTATTTTATTTTATTTCTATTTTAATTTATTTTATTTTATTTTATTTTATTTTTTAAATTATTTTATTTTATCTTCTTTGATTTGATTTGATTTGATTTTATATGTTACGATTTATTGGACTCCTTAAGGGTTATTTTATTTTATTTTATTTTTTTATTTATTTTTTTTTTTTTATAATTTTATTTTATTATATTTTATTTTATTCAATTTAATTTTATTTAATTTAATTTAATTTAATTAGAAGAAATGCGAAATGAGTAAAGTTTCTTGGGACACAATTGAAGAGTTGACTGATGGTTTGGATGTTTTCATGAATAATGTTTTATACTTTTTAATATGGGAGTCTTTTTTAATATCTCCAACTAAACTGAGATCAATGAGCACCTACTCGACTAATTGTTTCTACCTTTAAATATGAGACTCTCGATTTTTTTTTTTTTGGTGCCTCTATGCGCTGTGCCCTCTGGCGCTTTTAAAAAATTCATAGCATGCTTTCGGTTTATGCGCAACATTTGCTGCATTTATCATTAAAAATGCATTTGCATGTTGCCACTTGCGAACAATGAAATGCAAACGCATACATTAACCGATGGACGCATGTGGCAACCATAGCAACAACAACTGACTAAGCAGTGGCAAATTTTGTTGCCTTACAAAATCAACGTCGTTATTACCGACGCGCCGACATCATCAACCAGAGCGCAGCAGTAACAGCAACAACAACAACAACCATGACAATAACCAGAACAAAAAAAAAAGCAGCATCACTTGCCACTTGGCCAACGTATCGGCAACATTAAAACTTGTCTCGCGGCTAGTTGGCATTGCATGTTATTATTGTTATTAATATTAACTGACACTCGACGTCTAAGGTGCACAGTTGCCTCCACGACATGCCATGTCGGCTATGGCCAAATCGATGCAGCAAGCGGCTGCAAATGTTGATTGTGCACTTTTGCTGCTGTCGTTGCTGTGTGTGCTGAGCGCGCAAAAGCTGCAAACGAACTCATTAGGCCACGCACTTTACAAGCGGTTAACTCTCAGCAGCCGCTTCGATCTCGACCGCTGTCGCGGCCTCAGTCTGTTCCAGCGCCAAATCCTAACGACTACTGCCGATTTCAACTAATTGAATAAGCGCTGCTTCACATGCAAACCAACTGCAACCACGACCACTGGCGTTGCTTGCCTGTGCGCCATTAACCTTTTACAAAAACAATAAACTCAACAACAATAACAATAAAAGAATGCACAAAACAAGTCAAAGCGAACACTCAACAAATTCAAAACTTCCAAACGCATAGAGAGATAAACACATAAACACACACACACACATACATACATACACATACTTGTACACTTGGCTGCATTGGCATAATGTATGTGACCGGCCCTTAAGTTTAGCGCGCACATGTTGTGAGTGACAAGTCGGTTGACGCCCCAAAGTAATTTTTCATCTTGTTACCGCGCGCTCGCCGACCAGTGTGTGGCATTTGTATTATTTACCTTTGCGCCTGCACCAGGGCCTCCCTTTTTAAGTTCGGCTCACTGCTCTAATTGATTTTTTTCCGCCGTTGTATGTATACACAATTGCATTAGTATATGTGTGTGTGTGTGTGTGTGTGTAGTACTTGGCGGTGTTTATTTGAATCTGCGCTTTGGTCTGCGCTTTCGGTGATGGTGGATTTTTACGACTGCGTGGGGTTGCTGACAAAAGCGAAGCTGTTTCGTTTATTGCTTCTTTTATGACCAACCATCGAGTTCTTGCTACGACTGCCTGTTGTTCAATGGAACTGCGTTCGTCGGTTGGTTTATAATTTTTTAAACCTACTCTGAAAGCAAGTAGAGAAAATTTTAAGAACAGAATTTATTGCAAATAGTTGAAGTGAAGAGAACATTTTCAAAAAAAAATTATAATGACAGCGCCACCGAGAAACTTGGCTTGAAACAAGAATGTAAAATTTAAGTGCCGAGTTTAGTCAATAAACTTGTGACATCACTTGGCTGCTTTGTGGTCTTAACATGTAAGAGTCGTTAGGGTCTAATGGATTAAATCATATTCATTCATTCATTTGTTTGTGTTGTACAAAGTTAGAAATAAATTCATGCATGTATTTCTTCATTCTTTAAACAGCGAACTAAGTACCAAATGTGCAGATTTTCAGAAATATCTTAAATTAAGATTTAAGTATAGTCTTTAGTTTCAAAAAAGGCCACAAAGAAACATGTCCAGACACGAACAATTTTTAAAAATCCACATAACGCACCCAATGAATTTTTGAGCTGAGTTTTCAAGAAATTGCGTGAAATGTTTAAAACCTGAGCAAGCTATGGCATCCCTTTCATTCAAGGCAGGTCTCTAAGCTTATAAGAATGCTTGACTTAAAAGACAAATTTTATATAAATTTTATTTTTGAAAAAGAATAAATTGTATTTGTGAACCAGCATGAAACTGATCTGTTGTGTGAACAGTTTTAATTGGATTCGAAGACTTAAAAAATGACGGTGATAAGTTTTCACTCTAATCACTGTGTTCAACATCCAGTTTAGCCTAAGTTCAGCGAGAAGCCAGTAAACATTTGACTGATTCAGTCTACTACCGAACCATATACTGCAAATTTTCATAAAGCTCCAAAAAGCGCATCAAAACGCGTTTCTAAAATTACACTAAATTTCAAGGAATCTCGCCAATTTGTTGTTTATATCATAAAGTCAACATTCGATTGGTTTGATGTACTTTCTTTTGCAGTAATGATCTGTGAACTTCAAAACTTCTTTTTTAACAAATTGATCAATCTTTCTATAAAAAATCCAACTTCTCCTTCTTTTTGGAAATAAGAAGCTTAATGAATTTTAAACGCGAACGTTTAAAACGAGTACAGTTCTTTCTGAATTTGCTTACGATGAACATAGAATACTTATAAAAAAAAACTTCAGACAAACAAAACATTTTCAGGTTTGTTCCTAAAGAATGAGGTGGAAACCAACCCTCAGTGTCTACAGATTCGAAAACACAATGCACTTATGTCTTTTCTAGACAAATCATGTCTAATGGAAGTTTCAAAAACTGTCGTTTCCTTTGGATGTATCTTTTCTAATTAAATTGAATTGAATTCAGTTCTCAGTTCAACTGTTGTTTCCCTCAAATTTAACTTTTTTAATCAATTTCAATCTTCAATTGAATTCAACTGATCTTTCTTTTGAATGTTACGTTTTTAGTTCAATTTAATTCAATTCAATTTTTTATAAAATTTAATTCAATTCAGTTAAAACAATTAGTTTTAATTGCATTCATTCAATTCTTCGGTTAAATCTTCACTTCAGTTTTATAAAAATCAATATTCAATTTAGTATTCAATCAAATCATTCAATTCTTGGGTTAAATCTTCACTTCAACTTTATGAAAATCAATATTCAATTCAGTATTTAATCAAATATTCAATTTCAATCAAATCAATTCAATCTTCTAAACTGAATTCAATTTTATTCCATAAACGTTCGTACTTATAAATATTAAATAAATATACTTATGTATAAATATTAAGTAAATATTTTAGTCACATATCCATTCAACGAACCATTTACTACGAGTTTCTCAGTCGAACAAAGTATCGTTTTTAATTGAAGAAATTCCGTTTAGTAACCTAGAGACTGAGTTTTTCGATTCAACTGATTTTAATTAAAAATATAACTGTTCTTTCCTTTGATTAAAACTTCTTTAGTTTATTCAATTATATTATCAATTTAAATCCATCCTATTCGATTCCATTCAATTCTATTCAATTCAAATCAATTCGATTCAATTAAATACATTTCAATCTTACGACGATAAACCGTCGATAAATCAATTAAATCGATCAATCAATTAAATCAATTTAATTCAATCAACTTTGCTATAAAATATTTTAGTCACGAACAGAACCTTTTACTTCGAATTTTTCAGTCGAACAACGTCTTTCATTGACAACATTTTTTTGTAGTCTAGAATGACCTTATCGATTCAATTGAATCTTCAATTCAGTTGAACTGGTTCTTTTGGATGAAACATTTTTAATTAATTAATTAATTAACTTAATTTAATTCAATTCAATCTTCAATTCATTTTAATTGTTGCTTCACTTAAATTTAATTTATTTCAGCTTAATTTAATTCAATTCAGCTTCATTTAATTCAATTCACTTTAATTCAATTAAATTCATTGAAACTCAATTCAATATTTATGTCCATACAATCTATAAATCAATTCAGATTAACATTTTATTCTTTTGTATTCCTTCTTTAATTCAATTCATTCTTATCTTCAATTCAATTCATTTCAATCTTCAATTCAATTCAACTGTTGTTTTCTTCGTATGTAACTTCTTCTACTCAATCTTCAATTATGTTTAGTTAAATTCACTTTAATTTAATTTAATTCAATTTAGTTAAACAAATTTTCGTATAAAATTTGTAGTACGAATTTTTAATAGACGAAATTCTCTTTAATAGTCTAGAGTGACTTTCTCAATTCAATTAAATCTTCAATTCAGCTCAACTGTTGTTTCCACACATTTAATTCCATTCAATTTTATCATTAATTCAATTCAATTGTTTTTAAATTCACTTAAATTTAATTTAATTTAATTCAATTCACTTCAATTCAGTCTTAAATTAAATTCAATTCAGTCTTCAATTAAATTCAATTCAATGATTAATTCAATACAATCTTCAAATCAATCCAATCCGAATTAATAGTTCAACTTCACTTCAATTCAGTCTTCAATTAATTTAATTCAATTAAATTCAATTTTTAATTCAATACATTCTTTAAATCAATTCAATTTAATCAATAAATTTGCGTATACAATTTTTTAGTTACGGACAGAGTGCTTTAGTGCGAGTTTTTTAGTCGAAAAAAGTTTGTTTTTTCATTGACGAAATTTTTTTTTAGTAGTTAAGAGTGACGTTGTCAATTCAATTAAATCACCAATTCAGTTCAACTGCTGTTTTTTTTATAAAACATCTTTAATTCAATAAAATTCTATCATTAATTCATTTCAATTCAATTGTTGCTTCACTTAAATTTAATTAACTTCAATACAATCTAATTCAATTCACTTCAATACAATCTTCAATTGAATTCATTTAAGCTCAAATCAATTCCATACAATCTATAAGTATAAATCAACTCAATTTAATTCAATAAACTCAATTCAATTCCATCCAATTTGATTCCACTCAATTTAATTCACCTTAATTCAATTCAATTCAATTCAATTCAATTCAATTCAATTCAATTCAATTCAATTCAATTCAATTCAATTCAACTCAATTCAATTCAATTCAATTCAATTCAATTCAATTCAATTCAATTCAATTCAATTCAATTCAATTCAATTCAATTCAATTCAATTCAATTCAATTCAATTCAATACAATTGAATTCAATTTAATTCAATTCAATTCAATTCAATTCAATTAGATCTAATAAGCTTGCGTATACAAAATTTTGGTAACGAAGAGAATCTTTTAGTCAAATAAAGTACTTTCATGGATGAAAATCTCTTAAGGCAGGTTTCTACCTTGTGCGGCCGAGAAAACATGTTTTTTTTTTTAAATTGTTGATGGGAAGGTTTTTAAGATAAACACTGGAAAATTTTTTCAGATGTAGGTATATGTTTATTGTACAAGTAAAAAAAGTTTCAAGATAAAATATGCAAAGGGGGGGAGGGGGCCATCGAGCAATGGCGGCAGGACTTCCTTACTCGCGGAAGTCCTGCCGCTGTTTGAGATGACTTGAAACACAAAAATGAAATTTGTTCTTATTCTGTATCCTTTTGTCTATGGCTGGAACTAGGATTTAAAAAAAAAAATGAAAAATGAAGGAAATATGCGATTTTGACTAAAAAACTCAATTTTTACCTACTTTTTTCAATACAAATTTCTATTTTTAATGAGAAAAAATTATTATTTCTGGAAGATCCTAGTTCGTGCCATAGCTAAGACCTTGATAAATGACAGTTTAAAATTTCGTAGCTATTGCTCAACTCGTGTGGCCTAAATCACTTCCGCAAGGTCAAAAAATGTAGTTTTGAGAAAAACGCGTTCAAAGTTTTGCTTCAGCGGCTCGCCGCGCTCGACACCGCTACCTGTTTCGATAAATTGCTTCCGTAATTCGAAAGATTTCAACTTCAAATTTTGGGAGCGTATTCTACAATCATGTATTAATCCAAAAATGCATGAAAAAAAAATCGATTTTTTTGACCGCACAAGGTAGAAACCCCCCTTAAGTAGTCTTGAGACTGTCTGCCTCGAAATAAAATTTTGATTTGACATGTTCTCGACTCTAAAATTATAGCCGCCAGCCATCTGTCTAAAATGTTCTTTTCAAATGTTTTGACGAAAATCTCTGCAGTAATTAAGACTTCTTTGAAATACAACTTTTATTCGAAATTTTCTCGACTCTAAAATTATAGCCGCCAGCTACTCGTATTTGCCTCAACTATGCACTTTCCTCAAATGAATTTTCTCACTTACAACTGTCTGCTTACCGCTGTTGATGTGCAGACAATTTCATTATATATCGGTCACTAATGTCAATTAACATGATCGCATCATAGCAGACACATCAACTAATCAACAGCATCACACAGCAATTGAGTGCAACACAGCACTGCTGCTGCCAGCCAGACACTTCAACAAGTCTACACGCTGACTTTGCTTCTAAATGCTAAATGCCAGCAGACAAAGAACCACTTTTCCAGCAGTCACTGCTGGAGTCTTGCTTTCATATATAATATGGCCATTAAAAGTGTTTATCACCAGACCGGCCCGGACCACACCAGTCCGCATCGAACTCGTTAAATTGCGCCAGAAAGAGAAAACTGACAGGGAGCAGCGTGTAAAGGCGCCATTGACGCGTCGGGCTGGCAAGTGTCTGCTCTATGTACAAACTACGAGTATGATGTGTGGTGTCTGATTGGAAAATTCAGCTTTTACTCTGTCCAAGCAGTGGCAGTGGCAGTCGTTCGCAACTGTTCGACACTGCTGGCCTGCTACCCGCTTCATGCACCCATAAATTTCATAAGCTGATTTTTTTTTATTCTTTTTGTTGTTGTCACTTTTGCTGATAACATTTTTGCTGCAATTGTTGTGCTCCACCACAGTGGCTACCACTCTTTTGCACTGGAAAATTGAAAATAAAAAAAACAACTCTGATGCGGGTAGTCCTGGCTGATGGTTGACTTCTTGGCCTAATCATATGCGCCGTTTTTTTTCTCTCTCTCTCTCTCTCTCTTTCTCTCGCCATTGTCTGCCGTAGATGGGTATTTATGTGTATGATTGCATGTGTAAATTTTTTGTCTGTGAATTTATGTTACATAGCCAGCGTCGCCGTTGGAAGCTATTTTGCTTTATTGTTGCCGTCTGACGAAAGACGGTAGTGAGATTACAGCTGGTCGATAAACTGAATTTGGTAATTTTGTAAGAAAAAGAAATCTCCCAAAAAAGACTTGAGTGGTTCAAGCAGTTGGTGGACACAAAACAAAAAAATCAAAAAAGTTATAAACAAAGAAAATGTATATAGTTTTGTACCATTATGGGTAATGGGTTGTGATAGATAAGGCAATTTAACAAAATATTAAGTGGTCTGTCTGGACATTTTTAATGGCATAAGAAAACGGTTTCACTTTCGCTGTGGCGGCACATGTGTGGGCCATAAAAACTAAGCCATAGAAACGAAACTAAAAACGAATGGTACTAGTACATATTTGTAGGAAATTCAGAGCATAATTTCATATAATTCAATTATATCAAATGTAACTTTTTCAATTCATTTCAATCTTCAATTGAATTTAACTGATGTTTCCTTTGAATTTTGCGTTTTCAGTGCAATTTAATTCAATCGATTTTTAATAAAATGTAATTCAATTAAATAAATTTTTTTTAATTTCATTCATTCAATTCTTCGGTTAAATCTTAACTTCAATTTTACAAAAATCAATATTCCATTTAATATTCAATTCAATATTCAATTCAATATTCAATTCTATTCAAATCAATTCAATACTTTGAATTGAATTCAATGTTATTCACTGAAATTGCGTATAAAATATTTTAGTGACAATTTTTTTACTACGAACCATTTCCTACGAGTTTCTCAGTCGAACAAAGTATCGTTTTTGATTAAAGAAAATCTGTTTAGTAGCCTTGAGACTGACTTTCTCGATTTAACTGATCTTTCAATTTAGTTCAACTGTTGTTTCCTTTGAATAGAACTTTTTTAATTCAATTCAATTCTATTACAAATTCAAATCCATCCAATTCGATTCCATTCAGTTCTATTTATTTAATCTATTTATTTATATTTCTATTTATTTAATCGATAAATCAATGCAGTTGATAAATCAATCAAATCAATTAAATTAAAGCATAATTTCATATAATTCAGATTTAGATTCATTTCAGAAAGTCTTTAATTTCCATTCGATGATTTAGTTTAACTAAGTGCTCTGCAAGGTTCCTAAGGTTTTTTTTTGCTGGGTAAATTTCTATGTAAAGGTTGGCCAGACAGCAGCGATAGTTTTTCCAATAAAAATATTTAACAACTATTCGAGTTATGAATGTTGTTTAAATGTCGAAATATTTAGGCATTGTTTAATGCTCGTTAGACGTGTGAAAATTAAAAAAAGAATACGAAATTCCAGCTTGTAAAAACGTTACGTGAATTTCAACGTAAGCTCGGTCGTCATTATGGCTTCAGTGTGCAGGTAATTCGTTGCACCATTGAATAGTTTGAGCTCTTTTGGACCTTAAGCCATCAACCGGAAAGGGATTAGAAATATCGATTCAGCACCAATCAGTTCAATTGGTCATCACCCTAGACTCAACCCGGTTTATTTTGCATTTGGATTTGTAGCTACATTCGTATATCCGACTTGTGGTTCCAACAAACCGCCACTACATGCTCGAAGGTGTCAAAGTTGAGTCAACTCACGGCGAGCGTTCATCAATTGAACGCAACTTGACATCCCTCGATTATTTTCTCTGGGGCCACGTGAAGTTCTTAAATGAAGCTAACAAGTCAACTGCTTTGGAAGAGCTTGAAGCCAACATTCGAGACACCATTGCCCGAATAACGCAGCACATATTCGACTTGATGATGATGATGTGAGGGTGGGCAGAAAGGGCTACAAGCCTTTCAAAGCATTCAGTTTATTTGAGCCGGCCTCTATAGTCCAGCATATAGTGCGCTGGCTTATCATACCAGAGGCCCTAGGTTCGATTCCTAGCTCGGGCTGGTAAAACACTCGTCTACTTCGATCGCTATCCCCATTGATCTCCACGGATAGCGATAGAAATAAATGAGTGTTTCACCAGCGCGAGTCAGTGTTGCCAAACCAGGAGATTTCCTTCTAAATTTAAGAGATTCTTGGCCCATCAAGGGAATTTTTAGGAGGAAGAATCCTTGAAGACAAAATTTAGGAGATTCTACATCATTTATGCACTGCAGTCTTGAATATTGAAAGCTAAAGCGTCTAATTTAATTTAATTACATTTTATGTTTCAAACTGTATAATTTATACAATGAACGAAGGAAGTTTACAAACGCGAATTTCATACCAATCTCATTTTTCATATTTTTGGTTTGTGTTAAGTTGCTGTTGAGCTCAAGCTGAATAAATAAAAAGGCTGAATAATAAAAAAAAAAACTAAATATTAAATTTTTATTTTCAATGAGCAGTTAAATTCCTTAATTTATAATGACGAAAATTATAACAAAAAAATTTGATGGAGAAAAATAAATTTTTTTTTAATTATAAAATTTTTGGGAGCAAATTACAGCTTTTTTTAATCCTTTCAGTCACAATGTCCAATATATTGGACTACAGCTCATACAATTCATACAGAACGGATTTATTTTCATGTCGGAAAGGGTTAAGTTGAGGAGAAAGCCATATCATGTATCTGGCAACACTGGCCCGAACCAGGATTCGAACCTAAGGCCTCGGTATGAGAAACCAGCGCGGTACCCGCTGCACTATCTAGGCTGGCCAAATTGGCCATATTGGACTTAGTCGACAAAAGCTGAAGCGAAGCTGAGGCGACCCTTTGAATGATTTGCTTTTCCATACATAATGACATGAATGTAGCTTCAAAATGAAGCCAGAAATTTATTTTCTCAACGTTCTTAAGTGGTGACCTTTTATAAGTTTTAAATCAAAATATGTAACATGGGAGTGTATGCTGTAAAAAAGAAGAAGAGAAACATGAAAAGACAAACTTTTACTGATATTAACTAAGTCTTCATTTATAAAACTTGGAACCGAACTCTTTTCGAGTCATTTTCCGCGATGGTAAAGATTATTAAAGCTATAAATTCATTAAGTTTGATTAACCCTTTCAATACTGCGAGGATATATAAGTCCCAGATAATGTTCAAAAATTACTGGTGCGAAAAGTATTCGCTTTTAAAGTGCTGGGATGGGACTAAACAGTAGTCTGTAGTCAGTACTTCACAACACGTGTTTTGGTTAGCATAACCTAACTAATTCATACTTGGTATGCGTTCAGAAGTGTAAGCGTGCTCTTTGTGCATAAAAAAAAAAAAAATCTGAAATTATGTAAACATGTTCTTTTACTTATTTACAGCACATTTAGTTCAATTATACAGAAATATCTTCACTGGCCAAAAGTCGTATTGAAAGGGTTAAGGAATCTCATATATAATGTTTTTCATGTAAAAGTGTCTTTTGTCAAAGATCTGCTGAGCATTAGGTTATATTAGAGTATAGCCTGTCGATCAATTAGCAGTATCCTTGATCTCATAGTGCGACGTTTGTGTTTTTGAAGAGCCAAACAGTGGCATTAAAAAATTGTATCCCCTTTTTCAGTTCATTATTCCCTCCATTTCCTAAGAAAGCCTTTAGCCATTACTACTACAAACACATTAAATCAAGTTCCAGAGAATTGTTTTCATAAAAAACACAAATCGAGTAGTCGAGAGTTTAAATGTTGTTGCCTGTTTTTAATTGGTACGCGTTACGCCCACAGTTTCGTAGGCTTATCACTCTGCAAGTTGGCATTTTACAGCCACCTGTGCTGGCCGAGCAATTCTCTCAAATTACAATGCATTTAGCAGCATTTTGACAAAAACTGTCAAAATACTGCACTGCAATTTTCAACTCAGAAATGTCAATCAGCGCCGCATGTGCCAAGCGTTGGTACTTCGCGACTGCAACGTCGACCACAACGAAACATTGTTGGTTGCTTGCTATGTGTCTGTGTGTGTGTGTGTGTGTGTGTGCATGTGAGTACTGCAATGACATTTTGCTGCATATTTAACATTGGTTGTGTGCGTCTAGATGTGTGCGTGCGTGTGCTCAACTCTGACAGTGTAACCACTGCGGCCAGAGAAAAGTAGTCATTTCCTTTTAGAGATAATTTTAAAGCGAAAAAGCCTTAATTATATGATTACTTCAATAACAATTTTCAGCAGACGAAACTTTTGTCTTGATTTTTGCTCTTGTTGTTGTTGTTATTGCTTAGGTTATTGTTATTATTTTCTTACTGCAACACACACACACACACACACATGCATGCATAGCAAGCAGCGATGCGTTGCCGCCGTCGTAGGGTGCACCTTGGCAGTAGGCAATTGAGTGCAGCTTTCTTGGTGTCTTGGTGCATTTGTTGTGTGGCATGATGGACACCAGCCAGCCAGCCAGCCAGACAACCAACTGGCCGACTGGCCAATGGGCCAACTACGAGTACACTGCGCCTGTCTCGGCTGTTAGCTATTACATTCTGTCGACTGTCGGCCGTGCTGGGGCCAACTGTGATTTTATGCTTGATAGCAGTAACTCACTGTTGGCATTGTTGTTGTTGCTTTTGTAGCGTTTAATTGAATTAAAAATGTGGCTTTTGTTGTTGTTGTTGCTTTTACAGCAGCCAGTTGTTGTTGTTGCAGTTGCTACTGTTGCTCACTGCAGCACTGATCGTTCCGTTTGTCTGTCTGTCTGCCAGTTTGTCTGTATATCTTTCTGTCTGTCTATCTATGTGTGTGTGTTTTTATGTGTCGGTTCCTTCATGCGTTTGCCTTGTTTACAAACATGTAGCTTGTTGCTGCTTGTGGCTAACAGTGGCTATTTCTGTTGATTTTTTTTTTGTTGTTGTAATTGTTGTTGTTACTGCTGCAATAAAATGCGTTAGCCAGACATGCAATATATGGTTATGATTACAATTAATTATTTTATTGAATTGTCTGTCACTTGCCAAGTTGCTGTGTTGTTGTTATTGTTCTTTTGGTGGGATGACGCACACAAACACACACAAACACATTCATACGAGCGTGTAAAACAGATATGCATGCAAAAGCGTCAAATCGAAACTATAAAAAATTGCAGTGCCAATTAAAATTAGCTACAAATTTTTGTAGACAACTGAAATTGATTGATATTAATTGGGAAAGAATTGGTGTACAAAAATATTGTACATTAAAAATACATTTTTAAAATCATTTTTAATTTTTTAAATCTAACGTTAAATCTTAAACGTTCTATTTTTCATTTAATTATTTTTTTAATTTAATTTAACTTTATTCAATTTTATTTTATTTTATTTATTTTATTTTATTTTATGTTATTTTATTTTATTTTATTTTACTTTGTTCTTTTTCATTTTATTTTATTTATTTGATTTTATTTTTTTTATTTTATTTTATTTTTGTTATTTTATTTATTTTATTTTATTTTATTTCATTTATTTTATTTATTTTATTTATTGTATTTATCGTATTTATTTTATTTATTTTATTTATTGTATTTATTGTATTTATTTTATATATTTTATTTATTTTATTTATTTTATTTATTTTATTTTATTTTATGTTATTTTATTTATTTATTTAGTTTGTTTTTTATATTTGCTATATTTAATCCCAAATGTTCTATTATTCATTTATTTATTTATTTTATTTATTTTATTTATTGTATTTGCTTTATTTATTTTATTTATTTAACTTAATTAATTTATTTAATTTATTTAATTTATTTTATTTTATTTTATTTTATTTTATTTTATTCTATTCTATTCTATTTTATTTTATTTTATTTTATTTTATTTTATTTTATTTATTTTATTTTACTTTATTTTATTTTATTTTATTTTATTTTATTTTATTTTATTTTATTTTATTTTATTTTATTTTATTTTATTTTAATTTATTTTATTTTATTTTATTTTATTTTATTTTATTTTATTTTACTTTACTTTACTTTATTTATTTTATTTTATTTTATTTTATTTTATTTTATTTTATCTTATTGTATTTTATTTTATTTTATTTTATTTTATTTTATTTATTTATTCATTTATTTATTTTGTTTTTTATATTTGCTATATTTAATCCCAAATGTTCTATTATTCATTAATTTATTTATTGTTTGTTTTATATTTGCAGGTTCGCGTAAAAGTGCTGGACAAGAACGACAGTCCTCCCGTGTTTCGTGACACACCTTTGGCCTTCAATGTCAGCGAAGATTTGGGTGCTGGACATATAATTGCCACCGTACGCGCCACCGATCCGGACACGTTGGGCACATTGATATTCAGTCTGTTTGGCGGCGATGATGACAAGTTTCTGCTCGAGCCAGATACGGGAAAATTGCTGCTGAAAGATTCGCTCGATCGCGAATTGAAGGACAAATATGTGTTGCAGATACGCGTCAGCGATGGTGTTCAAAGCACAGAAACAACGGCTGCAATTGTGGTGAGTACGAAAGAAAAACTCAAGTTTTGAAAATAAATCCTTACAAATGATTTTCTAAATGAAACTTAACATTAACTGAAGAAGTTAGGTTAGGTTGAAAATGCAAAATTGTGTATACAAATCTAGCACATTCAACGCCCTATGAGGCATTCTTTCACTCAATGTGGCTTCAATTTTTTTTGTTTTTCATTGTGCTGCGGTATTTTGTTTTTGGTTTTTCAGTTTGAAGATTTTTTTTGTTTTTGTGTGGTAATTTGATGCCTTCCAACGTGTTAAATAAAAACGCCTCAATGATTACTTCAATGCGCTTCCCTTTTACTTAGCACCAGGCAGCAAAAACACACACATACACATACACACACACAAGAATATACATAACCTAAATGCGCGCCGTTGTGCTCCCCAACAATTTTCTCAAAGAAGCTGGAAAAAAAAGGAGCTCTGGTAGTTCTGTCTGTTGGCGGCCGCAAGGCAACGGGACAGACAGACTGCCAGACTGTCGGGCGCAAAGTAAAGCAAAACAACGCAAAAAGGCACATTTTGGAAAAAAGAAATCAAAATAAAATAAAAACTATTTTCGGATAAAATCAGAATATGGATTACAAAATGTGCACAACACTAACAACAACAACAACAACAGCCATTACCAGCACATAAAGCTTGTATAGGACCTGAGTACAGCATCGTTCCAAGAAATTTGTTGTTGCACGATGCTCGATGTGTGTGTGTGAATTTTGTTGTGTTTGTTGTTGTTGTGGCGTCTGCCTTTGGCCAATGTGCCAAAGAAGCATAGTTTTGCGTTGCACTCAACAGTGTTGCAGCGTTGTTGTTGGTTTACTTAACCACTTTTTTTCATATTTTTTTCATACTTTTCAGAATTCATTTTGCTGCTTATTTGCACGTTTAGTGCTTTAAGGTTTTGTTGTTCAGTACTTTTTCTGTGTGGCTGTTGTTGTTGTTGTTGCTGCTGCACAGTTGATGCCTACTGAAGTGTTTATAACGCGTGTCCGTCTCCGTACGGCTTTGTGTCTTAACATCACACTCGAACTGCAGCCCTTTTCGGTTATGACGCACATGACTGCAACTTGCACCATGACCAAAATGATCGCAGTCCCATCATGCACACACACACACACACACAAGTGCATACATCGCACAAAGAAATGCAATAATTTTCAATTTTCAAGGTCTTCGCCACTTAAAAGCGAGTTTATTTGTCTTTTAAGTGATTTCAAGTGACACACAAACTGTCGCCTTCATGCTTCCCTTCCCCCTCTGATTGTCAGCTTGTTCATAGCGCAGTTCAAGTTGGTTTTAAATCCAGTCAGCAACTTTATAAACAGTTGTAAACTCTTGCAAAATCGCAGCAACACAAAGGTGTCCACTGAATGTAAGTTGGCACAAAAAAGCATTGTTGCCAACAACAACCAAACTATATATAAAGTTGAAAATTTATGCGTCCTTTCGCCATATTTTTCGTTCGTTTTATTGTCGCTTGGGATATATTTTCGAAGAGGACTTACAGCAGCTAAGCTTAAGCGGCTGTTCAGTTCGAGCTCATTTGTAGTCGTAAAAATTTATTAAGGTCGCGTTATTCACACTTTGCAGTTCATTAAATGAATTTACATACACTGAAAAAAATAATAATGTTGGTTTTAAGTAGTGTCTGAGCGAATATTCGGTTTCGGCCGAAATAAGTGGTTTCGGTTTCAACGGCCGAAACCGAAACTTTCTAGAATATTTTTTTTACATTTTATTGTGTAGCAGATACATAGTGAAAGGAAGAGTATTTTAGATGCCACCAATGGAAATATACTTCTTTTTTTAGAATATAATATTAAATTATTTAATTTTGAATATTAGCGAGTAAGTTGATTTTTTCATGTTTATGTTTTTAACAAATGAATAAATTGTTTTTATTAATAAGTATTTATTTATTTATGTTTTTTTGTTTGTTTGTTCTTTATTTACTCAATGTAAAATTCGTTTTTTTGAAAAAATTGCTTGATATGGTGATTTTTATTTCAACTAGAATGTTTCGATTTCAGCCGAATATTTAAAAAAACCTAAATTCGGTTTCGGCCCAAAAAAAATGTGTCGGTCGGACACTCGTTTTAAGGCAGAAAACAGCCATTGTTGTAATCAACCTTTAAATAGTTTTGCAGGAGTCGGCAAATAAGAAAAGTATTTAAGTATTTTTTCTGTTTGTTGTTCTTGTTTTCTATTTATTATAGAATACAAACAATTCCAATCCTTTCAATTCAACAAAAAATAACAATTTCATAAATATAAATTGTATTTAATTTATATTATTAATTTTTATTATTATTTTACAATTAATTGTTATTAAATTTATTTGTTTTTTTATAAAAATGTTCTTCAAAATGCAGAGAGAAATAATTGTTTTTAATTAAAATGGATTGACCATTAGAAATATAAATAGCAGTTGTTTGTAAAGAGTAGTGTCCGACCGAATATTCGGTTTCGGTTTCGGCCCAAATAACTGGTTTCGGTTTCAGTTTCGGCCAAAAAATGGCCGAATAGCCGAAACCAAAACTTCCTAGAATATTGTGTAGCAGATATATAGTAAAAGGAGGAGTAATTTAGATGACAGCAATGTAAATAAACTTCTTTTTTTAGCATATAATATTAAATTATTTAATTTTCGTTATTTAATTTTTAATATTATCGAGTAAGGTACGAAGGGGTGATTTCTTCTTGTTTACGTTTTTAAAAACTGAATAAATTGTTTTTATTAATAAGTATTTATTTATTTATGCTGTTTGTTTGTTTGTTCTTTATTTACTTAATGTAAAATTCGTTTGTTGAAAAAAAAATGCTTGATATGGTGATTTTTATTTCAACTAGAATGTTTCGAAAAAAAAAATGCTTGATATGGTGATTTTTATTTCAACTAGAATGTTTCGATTTCAGCCGAATATAAAAAAACCTAAATTCGGTTTCGGCCCAAAAAGATGTTTCGGTCGGACACTAGTTTTAAGGCAGACTAGGCACTAGTTTTAACAGCCATTGTTGTAATCAACCTTTAAATAATTTTGCAGGAGTCGGCAAATAAGGAAAGTATTTAAGTATTTTTTCTGTTTGTTAGAAATAGATGTTCACTCATTTTCTTATTTTCTATTTATTATAGAATACAAACAATTCCAATCCTTTCAATTCAGCTAATATTTACAAAAAATAACAATTTCATAAATATAAATTTTAATTAATTTATATTATTAATTTTTATTATTATTTTATAATTAATTGTTATTAAATTAATTTGTTTTTTTATAAAAATTTTCTTCAAAATGCAGAGAGAAATAATTGTTTTTAATTAAAATTGATTGACCATTAGAAATATAAATAGCAGTTTTTTGTAAAGAGGTATTCACAATGTGTAGTAGAAAAGACAAATTCATAGTATAAGTCAAAATAGTCAAAATTATATCACAGTGCGTAGGTAGGAGTGGCTGCCCCAAGGCAGAGCCCACTTATATCATGAAGGGCCATTGGGGCAATTGTGTACCAAAATCAATCGATTGAAAAACTGCTTAATCATTGAACCAGTTTGCACTCTTTTCGAAGCTTAGAGTAAATAGTCCTTTGCAAATTAACTAAAAAATTAGCTGATTCTTTGCGGTTTAGGAAAACCTGGTTGTGACAGAAGTACAATTAAAAAAGTTATATTTAAAGATTTGAGAATACGAAAGAGAAGAGCGAAATTTGTCACTAATGTATTTGTTTTGTAGATAGATTTGAGTACGAACTGACGAGGCAGTTCCTCAAGCATTCACCTTCAGAAGCCCATTGAACTATAAATTGTAGAGAGAGAAGTTCAAAGATATATGGAAAAGAGCATGAAGTAGAAACGATGATCGAAAGAAGCATCTGAGGCATTATTTCCTAACAGATGCTAATTGGAGGAATTCAGAGGTTTCAGAACTATACTAAAATTCCATTCAGAGACTGAATTGGCAAATATACTCTGACTCTATGAAAGGGCCTAATATATGTTTTAGGTTGTTGCACTTTACTCATCATATATGTAATACTTGCTTATTTACTTAACTAATCATAACAACTCGTCCCAGAGTTACGACCTGGTCGAAAAGATTTTTCCAGTCCTCTGCTTTGCACGCACCTTCTCCAGTTTGTGACACCAAAAATGCATTTTGTCAGTTTTGTCCTTCCACCAGAGAAACATTTTCACTCTTTGCCTTTGACCTTCAACTACTTCCCATCAACAATTATAATAATAATAATAGAATCTATACAACAATGCCCCGTTCCTTAAACTTCATGGAGTCAAGGGTCCTCATGGACTTGGAGGAAATGTAGTAGAAGTGTTAATTTGGGATTCACTTGGCATCATCAAGAGATCAGACTGATTTGAGAGACTTGCGCTTATCTTTGCAGTGAATAGAAAAAGACTCAAAGTAGGTCTTTTTTTGGGCTTCGACAAAGAGAAAGGGCGGCCCTGCATACCGTCTCAACCTAACCTAACACTAGAGAGACCTATTTTTCTATCATGAAATTAAAAGAAATGCAATTTTTTTTATATCATGAAATTCAAAATGGAAAAATGAATTCTAAAATCTATAGTTTGCAACTAAAAGTTAAATCTTTTTTATATATTTTTTTCTGATCTTCAAAAATAACTCAACTATTTTTTTGCCGTGCATGATTTTGTTGTGTATCAAGTATGAACGTACAGAAATTTATATGCAACATACCATCATACATACATACATACATGTCAGATGCCTCGTTCGTACGTTGGTCTCTTCGTTTGTCTGCCTTTCTGCATTCGTGATATGAATAAAAACTGACAGCTGTTTCCACCTTTTAAACGCATTTAAATATAAAAAAAATATATATTAAAAAATAAAAACAAAAACAACAGTAAATAAAAAGGAATTCACTGCTTTGCCGCAAAACGAAACGAAACCACAATCGACCGCATTATTAACACCAGCCGACACGACGAACGACAACCAAAGGGCAATCGAAGAGAGCCGAAACACCAACAACAACAACAACACATTTAAATACATAGTTTAGAATGTAAGCGGCGAGGCTCTGACTTATAATAAGCAACCATACATTTTATTCCACAAATGCATACATACACATTCATGCATACAAATATGTGTGCGTATGGTAATGATATGTAATAACAAATTTATATGCTTCAGGTGTGCATTTTTAAAGCGTCGTTTTTTTCTCTCTCTCTCATTTCAACAAACAGGTGGCCGACACCAACGATAATCCACCCATTTTCGATGAACCTGTTTATTCGTTTGACATACCGGAGAACGCCCCGCGCGGCTATCAGGTGGGCGTTATTGCCGCCACCGATCCGGATTTGGGCAATAATGCGCTCGTCTCCTACACAGTCATATCGGATTGGGCGAACGATGTCTTCAGCCTGAATCCGCAGACGGGCGTTTTTACACTGACAGCGCGCTTGGATTACGAAGAGGTGAATATGATTCGATTGTGTTTGTCTGTGCTTGGAAAAGGCTTCTTTTCTTGTTATATTTGGCCAACATTAAATTATTCCTTTGGTACATTTATAGGTGCAGCACTACATACTCGTCGTGCAGGCACAGGACAATGGACAACCGAGTCTCTCCACAACGCTCACCGTGTACTGCAATGTTTTGGATTTGAACGACAATGCGCCGGTCTTTGATCCCATGAGCTATTCAAATGAAATATTTGAGAATATTTCGATTGGCACATCGGTGGTGACGGTGACCGCAACCGATATTGATTCAGGTGAGTGACTGAATGTAATTAAACAAATTTACTTATAGAAATTGGAACATATTATTAACTTGTCTATGATAGTTTCTTTATTTGTTTTTTTTTTTCGTTTTATATTAATTATGCTATTTGTACAGAATAGTCAGTCAGAATAGTTGTGTTAGCATGTTTAACTGTCTATGGTCAGAAATAGTGTAAAAATAACGTTCTGAAAGAAAAATGAAATAAAATAAAATAAAATAAAATAAAATAAAATAAAATAAAATAAAATAAAATAAAATAAAATCAAATCAAATCAAATCAAATCAAATCAAATCAAATCAAATCAAATCAAATCAAATCAAATCAAATCAAATCAAATCAAATCAAATAAAATAAAAACAAATCAAATCAAATAAAATAAAATAAAATAAAATAAAATAAAATAAAATAAAATAAAATTAATTAATAAAAAGAAAATATAGGCAATGACCGGAGTGTCTGACAACTGTTCTGGCAACAGAGAATCCTATTTCGGAATAAATTCTAATAGTACATGACTCTTTTAACGAGATGCCATCTCAGTTTGGACTAAAAAATTAAAATGTCTGTAGTAAATGTGGCTCTACTTCTACTAGAAGAAAGCTTCCAATCTACTGAATAGTTTTAAAAGATAAAAATTACATAATAAAGCAAATATGCAAACAATGTATAAGGTATAGTAAAAGGAATACATTTTTTCCCAATACATGTCTTCAGTAATCTGTTTTTGCATTAGGAAGATAGGTAGATGTGGCGGCCCTTACGAGAGCGCACGTAGGCCAAAATTAGGCCCATTGTGATGCCACTGGATCGTTGTCCCCTTCATCTTAGTAGGTCTCAAACCAACCTGAACAGTTAATGAAGCGTATTAGGCCTTTGGTGTCGACATTTGATATATCGGCTAGGTTGGCGGTGTAGTAAAAACCTAAGTGTTTTTTGCGAGTCCTGCAAAGAGCAGGACAGGTGCAAAGGAAGTGTAGGATGGTTTCTTCCTCTTCTACGTCTCTGCAGCTACGGCAGAAATCGTTGGCTAGATGGCCCAGCCCTAGCCTTCTTGCGTGGCTACCCAGGATGCAGTGCCCAGTGATTACCCCGACAACAGCCCTGAGCGCGCCCCTTTTGAGGTTTAGCAGACTTCTGGTGCGCATCCAGTCCAATTTTGGCCAGATTTGTTGCGCTGTCTTGCCTGTCTCCGAGGCCGCCCAGGCGATGTTGGCGGCCTTAGTCACGGCATCCTCCAGCATCAGCTTGCAAGTGCTTAGTGGGACACCCAAGCCAGCAAATTCTGCGGATAGCCTTTTAGTTGTGCCTAGTCTGGCCAGTTCGTCCGCCCTACAGTTCCCCGGGATGTCTCTGTGACCTGGGACCCATAATAGGTGTATTTTAAGCTGCTCAGCCATCTCGTCAAGAGATCTGCGGCAGCTGATCACTGTTTTTGATGTTAGGACATGAGACCCTAGGGCCCTGATAGCCGCTTGGCTGTCAGAGAGTATGCTAACATCTCGTACTGAGATGTTGCGCTCGTTGATCAGCTTCAGGGCGGCTTCAATGGCCGTCACTTCTGCCTGGAACACACTGCAGTGGTCCGGTAGTCTAAAGGAGTAGTCTATACCCAATGAGTCCGAAAAGACGCCTCCGCCGACCGCTCCATTTAGCTTGGAGCCGTCGGTGAAGACCTGACATGAGCTACCTGTTAGTGGTGTTGAGCCGTCCTCCCAGCTGCTTCTATCTGGGATGGTACAGAGGAACTTCTTGTTGAAGAGAAGTTGAGGAGGAGAGTAATCGAGTTCTCCAGTTTGTCCTAAGAGAGAGAGAACCCTGCTATGACCCGTATTTGATTCCGACCAATGGCCGAAAGCACGAAGTCTTCTTCTTCTTCTTCCGCCGACTTTTTGCAATGGAGGTCTAGTGGGATGAGGTGAAGTAAAGCTTCTAAGGCTGAGGTTGGGGTAGTTCTTAGAGCGCCTGAGATAATGACACAGGCTGCCCTTTGAACTTTCTGAAGGTGTTGGAGAAGTGTGACCTTTTCTAAGGCTTCCCACCAAACCAAACACCCATACGTTAGGATAGGCCTGACTACGGCGGTATAGACCCAGTATGTTAGATTTGGTCTTAGACCCCAGGTTTTACCCAGTGCCTTCTTGCAGGTGTATAAGGCAACCCTTGCCTTTTCAACCCTATGGAGGATATTTGGTTTCCAACTTAATTTCTTGTCGAGAATGACTCCTAAGAAACGAGCCTCATTCTTACATGGGATTGCTGTGTTGTTAAGTTTTAGAGGGGGTATGGAAGGTGGCTTGTACCTCCTCGTAAAGAGGACCACTTCTGTTTTCCCGGGGTTGATGCCTAGCCCACGACAGGTTGCCCAGTCGTTGACCTTGTTTAGCAGTGCTTGCATGAGGTCTCTGATCGAGTGAGGAAACTTTCCTGAGACGGCGAGAACTATATCGTCGGCGTAAGCAGTCACCTTGCATCCACCCCCTCCTAAGGACTGAAGTAGTTCATTGACCACAAGGTTCCAGAGGAGAGGGGAGAGGACCCCACCCTGTGGGGTACCCCTACTCACTGCTCTTGAGATGGACGATTCACCCAGTTCAGCGCAGATAACTCTGCTACGCAGAAGCTTATCCACCCAGTTCACCAGGCCACGCTCCACCCCAAGCCCGGCTAGTGCGCCAGTGATAGCCAACGGTTCGACGTTATTAAAAGCTCCCTCTATATCCAGGAAAGTTGCTAACGTGTATTCTTTGTAATCAAGAGATTTCTGGATCGTCTGAGTCAGAGAGTGTAGAGCAGTGTCTACGGATTTACCCTTGATGTAGGCATGCTGGTTGTTTGAGATGAGGTCATGCCTTATAGTTAGACGTAGGTGTAGATCCAGTAGTCTTTCCAGTGTTTTCAATAGAAAAGAGGAAAGACTAATGGGTCTGAAGTCCTTAGGATTAGTGTGAGAGTTCTTACCCGCTTTCGGGATGAACACCACCCGAACTCTGCGCCAGTTACCTGGAATGTAGTTCAAGCTTATACTGGCTGAGAATATTAAATTGAGGAGCCTAAAGGTTGGCGGTCCAGCCCTTTGTAGCTGTGCTGGGAATATGCCATCTGGTCCCGGTGATTTAAATGGAAGGAACCCTGTGATAGCCCATTTTATTTTGTCCTCCGATATGAGGTTGTCTACATTAGCGACCCTATTCGTGTCTATCTGGTCTTCTGCCAGCGAGTTGAGGCTGGTCGGAAAGTGAGTATTTGTGAGAAGCTCGAGTGCTTCAGCTTCTGAAGATGTCCAAGAGCCATCTGGTTTTTGTAAAGCGCTTGGAACAAATTGTGATGAGGCTAGTATTTTCCTAAGCCTAGAAGTCTCGGAGACACTTTCAATGTTACCACAAAAGTCACTCCAAGAGCTTCTCTTAGCATCCCTAAGACATTTCTTGTAGGACCTGAGGGAGTCTTTGTAAAGGTCCCAATCTGTTGCAGTTTTGGTCCTCCTCGCTCTGTTGAAGAGTTTCCTGGAGGTTTTTCTGAGCCCCCCAAGTTCTTGGTTCCACCAGGGGGGTTTGTATTTCCCCCTTGGAACAAACAAGGGGCAGGCAAGGTTTTGTGCCTTTGAAAAGGCCGATGTTAAGTGATCAACAGCCGTCTCTAACATCGCGTGACTGTTGATTTCAGTGATTTGAGTCGCATTGATGTGTTTGTCTACTGTGCGAACGAACAGATCCCAGTTCGTTTTTCTAGCGTTGAGGACAGGTTTGGTCCTCTGAGCGTTGCTTCCCAGAGCAAATTCAATGTACCTATGGTCAGAAAAGGAGTGTTCACTAGACACTCTCCAATTCCTAACCCTATCGGCTATAGTAACAGAGGCAAGGGTGAGATCTAGGACCTCTTCTCTGTTTCTAGTAACGAAGGTTGGTGTACGCCCTATATTGCATACTAAAAGGTTGGTGGTAGATAAGTATTCAAAAAGAGACTCACCTCTATCGTTAGTATCCGTGCTGCCCCATATGCTATGGTGAGCGTTTGCGTCGCATCCAATAATCAGATCGATGCTGGATTTTGCGGCTTCTTTTGCCAGCTCCTTGAGAAGATTTGGCGGTGGAGGCTCTGGGTCGTCGTGAGCCATGTAGCAGGAAGCGATCCAGTGGCACTTGCCCTTTAGTACCAGGGAGATGGAGACGAGATCATCGTTACTGAAATTTGGGAGCAGATATGCATTTAGTGATTTTTTCACAAGGATACAGGATCTGGGTCTACCTGCATTATGAGCATGGACCAGCCTGTAGTTGGTCGCTCCCAATCCACAAACCTTGTTGGCTACAAGCCAGGGTTCTTGGATGAGAGCGATGTCGTCGCCCCCCTTAGAGAGGCGTAGGAGTAGTGCGGCCGAAGCCGCTTTAGAGTGGTGGAGGTTTACTTGAACTACTCGGACCATGGTCTTTTTCGCTCAGCTTCGCTTCCACCACAGTGGCGTCAAGATCGCCATCGGTTTCGAGAAGCTCGGACTCTCTCCAGAAATTCCCAAAAGCCGTGGCCATTTCCGATCCCGAAGAGGAGATCGAAACTGTTCGGGACAGGCGACGTAACGGCTTAGGGGAAGATGGCTGGTCGTCCATTGCCTCTTCTGTGCTGTTTGTACTGGCCGGCAGCCCCTGCAGGCCACCTTCGCCGGAAATGTTCGTGGCTAGTAACCCCTGTGGGCCGCTTTCGCCAGAGTCGGTGCTTGCGTTGGTCTCGGTTTGCTCGTCCTTCTTGTACACTTTTAGTTTAATGTGTCCAAACCCGAAGGCCACAACACCATTGGACTTCGCTAGGTGCTCGAGGGATTCTTTGTTCACGATAATGGTGGCACAACGAGATCCCCTGAGCTCCTCCAGTTTGGCGATTTTCCAATTGTGCGTTGGAAGTGCCGGGTTGGACAACTGTAGTGTCTCGAGGACTCTTGCCGGATCCGCAGGTTTCATTGGGATCCAGGCTCTGGTCCTAGGTCTGCTAGGGATAGATTCCCTGGGCACCACTTCAAGTTTGGCACCCGGCCAGATTTCTCCCGTCCTGGAGATTGCCAAGCAAAAGAGATCCAGAGCCCTTTTGTCTGTGCAAGCGACCAGTTTTACGTGGCCTTGATGCCACCCGCACATTTGGTACTTGGGCACCGGGCCTGGATGCTCCTTTATGACATCCAGGAAGATATCGGCTAGGAAATCCTCCACCAGCTTCCAGTTGGTAGGGGATATGCTACCGTCGGGGTCAGAGCGGTCAACGACCGCCATGACGAGACTGTCCTTAAGGATTTCGCTGTAGGACGCTGTCGTTCTATGTGAACTGCGTACCTTCTTGGCGTGTGGAGCCTCCTCATCTGTGGATCGCTGTCGTTTGGCTGCGGTCTCGATGCTCGAGCCATTTTCGAGCTCCTCTAACCTGGCAGTAGCCCAGGTGAAGGAGGCTTTTTCGCGCTGAGTCCTGCGGTTTTCCGGGATACCTTGTATCCGTTCAATTACACGCTTGGCACTCTGGCGCTCTCTATAGCGGATTTTTGAATCCTTTATGTGTCGCGTGCCCTCTGTACCCATAGCTTCACCGTGTTTGTTGCTCTTGCTGGACGAAGGTCCGGCTTTGGCAACCATGGCGTTGCTGCGGTCAGGTATGGCACTTGTGTCAGTTTTTAAATTTGCGGGCGCAGAGCCTTGGCATTGGATCTTCTGATCAACCAAGGATGCATCCTTATTGGCGGTGGGCGCTGGCTTACTTGCTTCACCCATCCCCGGCTTTTTAAGAGGGCCGGCCTCTGGTTCCGTCTTTCTGTATACGTCAGTTTGTTTTGTTGTTTTTGTTTTTGTTGTTGATTTGTCCATGTTTGAGTCCCACGAGTGGCGGAGAAGGGGTGGTCCACCTGTGCAGAGATCCGCAATGCACAGGCAAGGCTATGTAATCCGGAGCGCGCCAGGTATCCGGATACTCCGTTCGCGACTGGGCTATTTGTGAGGGCCCCCAGCCAGGCTGACCATCGGCACGGGTCGTATTACACCTTGGTCCGGCCCCCTACCTCGATCCTATGGAAGGAGCCACAACTCATGCGTCCTCACTATTGAAGAGTGAGGTCACACGAGCGAGACTCAACCCTTGGCTGGCTATCACTAAAGTGAGCTTAAGTGAACTGTTTAGGAAGATACAATTTCATACTATAGAAACTTCTCAGACAATTTTGTGATTGCCTAACTCAGTTTTGTTTGAAAGTGCGTCAAAATTGGACACCTGCAGAAAGAAAATCGGCTATATAGTATAAAATTGTTCCTTTACAAAGGCAGAGAAAATGTAAGACAGACCTTAAAAATGTGTATAGTGTTTAGGATCCTCATAACAGCCAATCTGGAAGGTCTAGAAAGATAAAATTTCATACTTAAGAAACTTCTCAGACAGTTTTGTGATTGCCTAACTCAGTTTTGCTTGAAAGCGCGTCAAAATTGGACACCAGCAGAAAGAAAATAGGCTTTACTATACAATTTTTCCTCGACAAAGTCAGAGAACATGTAAGACAGACCTTAAAAATGTGTATAGTGTTTAAGATCCTCATAACAGCCAATCTGGAAGGTCTAGAAAGATAAAATTTCATACTGAAGAAACTTCTCAGACAGTTTTGTGATTGCCTGACTCAGTTTTGCTTGAAAGCGCGTCAAAATTGGACACCTGCAGAAAGAAAATAGGCTTTATTATACAATTTTTCCTCGACAAACTCAGAGAACATGTAAGACAGAGCTTAAAAATGTGTATAGTGTTGAGGATCCTCATAACAGCCAATCTGGAAAGCCTAGAAAGATACAATTTTATATTGAAGAAACTTCTCAGACAGTTTTGTGATTGAGCGCGCGTCAAAAAATTGAAAAAGCAAAAATGTGAAAAATGTTTAAGATTCTCGCAACAGCCAATCTGGAAGGCCTACTGTTGAAAATGTCCATAAAACTATGAAATTGGTAGAGTGCAACCATCATGTAGGCACTGCTTAAATTACCCTGAAACTAAACATTGCACAAAAAATTGTTCGTAACCACAAGAAAAAGGTTGGATTCAAAACGAAGCTCGATGATTGGGTGCCACACGAGTTAATACAAAAAAAACCTCATGAACCGAGGTTCGTCTGCGATTTGATGTTGAATTGCAACAAAAACTACTCATATCTAAAATGAATAGTGACTGGTGATGAAAAGTGGACAAAGTTAAGCGAAATAGTTGTTGTCATATGACGATGAGCCGGTGGAAATGGAGCCAGCAAATAGTGACCCAAGATTAGAAGGTGGAAGGAATGTACTACTCCCCGACAGCCATTTTCTTAATTCGAAGCTGTACTATCCACAATTGGACCGTCTGAAGAAAGCAACCGCACCGAAACAGATAACTTTGGTCAATAGGAGAGAAATTGTGTTCCATCAGGACAACGCCAGGCCGCTCATATAGAAGCTCCGCTAGCTTTGTGGGCAGATTCTTATACATCTTATAGTCCAAACCTACCACCAAGTAACTTCATTCATCTTTTCCTGTCTATGGCGAATGATTTTTTCTGGTAAAAAATTTGCCTCAAGAGAAGCTTTTAAAAATCGACTACTTATTCAAGAAATGTTTTTAAAAATCGACTACTTATAAGTAATACTTCCAGTTTTTTGTCAATAAAGACAAGAGTTTCTAAGAAAGAAGTACATATAATGGATTTAGCTGCAAAATGAAAGCATTTTATTGAACGAAACGATGCATATTCAAACTAAATGGAATCATTCGAACTGTGCCACATAAAGCTTTCAATTTCATGGAAAAATAATGGATTTCTTCTAACAACAACGCATATTTTTTTGTAATAGGAACAATTCATCAATTTGAATTGCTTCTCAGATAGCTAATACAACCCTGGGTGTGTCTCAGGTACAAACAAAATCCCCTTAGATCATTTCATATTTAGGAGAAGAAAATTGTATTCTTTCACTAATAAAATCTGCCAATTGTGTATTTCAATTTTGTTCATAGCAAATTTTGAATTCGAATTTTGAATGTCGTAAAAGTGTTTTAGAGTTGCCAGATAGTTAATATTCTATGTGAATATGGTGGGGAGTTTTTGAGCAAAAATTTACCAAACAAAATCGAATCTTTCCCAAAAAGATATCTAAATATGAAACGAACAACCTATGGAACTCTTAATGCCAATTTATACCAAAAATTATTCTAAAATTCTTTACCCACATACTGAATACCCTTAATGAGATCATAGACAAATTTCAATTCTTTTGTACCCCATTTCATACTTTTATTTATATTAAAAATCCACTTTTAATGGCGTCTCAATTGCTTCCTTTAAAGCCTCTTCAACTAATGAAATTTCTCTGCAAAAACGACAATTCGAAATTCATTAAAAATCCGTTACGCTTTGCCATCCATCTGCAACAGTCCCTTCCGATCGACTGTCAAACATAATTAACCAATTTAACGGTCTCGAAGCGATTTATGATTGCATACAACTGTCATATTGCATGGCAGCTCAAGCTGTGACACATCTTAAGCGTTCTTTCGTTTCGCCAGCACAAACTCCACAAAAAGTGATTTCCAGAAATATTTACTTGACTGCCATTTGTTACGAATGTGTGCGCTTCACCTATTGACCTACTAAGGAAACATTAAAATACAATTTAAAATAAAAAGAAAAAAAACCACCAAAAAAACAATACTTGGTTGTTCTTGTTGATGGAAAAAAATGTGCGCGCCGCACGATTTATGACTGACACCTTTCTTCTGCTACTGCGGCTGACGATGACGCCGATGCCGCTGTTGAGCTTTTCAAGGCTCGCCAGCAAATTAACCCAACAGCGATGGCGAGCGAATAAACTGCGACTGCGACTTTGAGGTGTGGAATAGAGCCGCAAAAAGGCTGGCAGCATAATTTTCACAACTGCCAAACATCAGCAAACCAACAACAAAATGAATCAAAAAAACAAAATAACAACAACGACAGCACAATGCCAAAGTGCCGACATTACAAAGCAATAGTAAAGCAGCGGCGAATCCAACAACAACAAAAAAATCCCAAGTAGCGAGCATAGAATTGAAACTGAGGCTGAGTGTTGAATCAACAGCAATTTATCATAATCACAAAGAAATGCAAGCAACACTTCGGTGTGCAGTTTGCGTGCTGCAAGGGATGCGTCGTCGGCTCGACAGCGAATGGCAGGCGAATTTATAGGATGGGTTAGCGATGACTTAAAGTTGAGCAGCGCATTCGAACGAATGCTGTGTGTGGGTGTCAACAGCACAACTGTGCACTGTTGCCCTTCCCCCACGTCTCCCGTGGTGCAAATGCCAGCCATACTGTTGTTGTTGTTGTTGTTGGTGGTGGTGGTGTTGCAGCTAGTTTCCAATTCAAATTCACAACAACCACAATCCAGGCTAAACGGTAAATGGTATATGGCAATCAGGCGAATAAAGCAGCCGGCGGCGACAGCTAGGCAAGCAGACAGACAGACAGACAAACGAACAGGCTAACAGACCGAGCGTCAGTCAGGCATTGAGGCAGTCAGCCAAGTTAACTTCAATTTAAAAAGGCGTCATAATTTTCACCAAATTATCTGCCAGAGCCATACCGCAGAATTCAATTTGATGCCGCTGTGGCAGAAGAAAGTTGAGAAATTGCAACGAAATGCAACCAGAGCCGCAACGCAGTGGATCGATAGACAATAGAAAAATAACTATTTTCTCTTTTTCGCTGCAACTACACGGCACACAAACGTATAATTTTTGTTTTATAATTTGGCCATAATGTGCTGCCAGAGTGGCTCTGGAGCGCAGCAGCAATAAATAAGTAGCCGAAATACATTAATGGCACAAAAAGGTATCATTACACTGCGATAATATTTTTAGGATATTTGTGAAACGATTTTGCAGTTTCAAGTCGTTGTGTTTATTAGTTTTTGAGTAGCGCTCAAAGATTTTGAACGCGACTGCGGATTAATCCATCACCTGCGCAAAAGACTTGGTGAAGAGATACAAGATTTGATGTTATAGTTTGAGTTTCGGAAAAGTATTTTAGTTATTAGAAAGTGTTGCTAAGTTGATAAGCAAAAACACTTAAAAAAGTTCTACAAAGAGTCGATCGAGAGCGGTCGATTTATGAAACTAAGTGCCACGATATACAAAAAAGAAGTTTAAAGTTATAGTTTGAATTTCAGACAAGTATTCTAGTTTTTTGGATATATATATTCTTCAGATATTAGGGAATCTTTAAGCACAAATTCCTAAAAAATCGAATATTTCCCAAAAAGAGATCTAAATATGAAGCAGTCAACCAATGAAACTCTTAGTGCCAACTTATACCAAAACGGAGCTTAAAGTCATAGTTTGAATTTCAGACAAGTGTTCTAGTTTTTGGAGATATATATTCTTCAGATATTAGGGAATCTTTAAGGAATAATTCCTAAAAAATTGAATATTTCCCAAAAAGAGATTTAAATATGAAGCAGTCAACCAATGAAACTCTTAGTGCCAACTTATACCAAAAATAAGTTTAAAGTTATAGTTTGAATTTCAGACAAGTATCCCAGCTCTTTGGAGATATATATTCTTCAGATATTAGGAAAAAGTTAAGCAAAAATTCTAAAACAAAATCGCATCTTTCCCAAAAAGAGATCTAAGTATGAAGCAGTCAATCAATGAAACTCTTAGTGCCAACTTATACCAAAAATAAGTTTAAAGTTACAGTTTGAATTTCAAACAAGTATCCTAGTTCTGTGATAGATATATATTCTTCAGATATTAAGGAATCGCTAAACAAAAATTCTAAAAAAAAGTCGAGTCTTTTCCAAAAAGATATCTAAATATGAAACGGTCAACCTATGGAACTCGTAGTGCCAACTTATACCAAAAATAAGTTTAAAGTTATAGTTTGAATTTTAGACAAGTATCCTGGCTCCTTGGAGATATATATTCTTCAGATATTAGGAAATCGTTAAGCAAAAATTCTAAAAGAAAATCGCATCTTTCCCAAAAAGAGATCTAAGTATGAAACGCTCAACCTATGGAACTCTTAGTGCCAACTTATACCAAAAATATGTTTTAAGTTATAGTTTAAATTTCGTAAAATTGTTCTACAGTTGTTGGAGAGCTCATCTTCTGAAGATGTCGGAGAGTTGTTACAAACCCAAAAAAGATCTTCAAAGTGATCTAAATATAAAACAGCTCAACCTAATGCAAAGATATACCAAAATGTTGTTTAAAATTATAGTTTAATTTTTGGAAAAGTATTCTAGTTGTTGGGACTTCATATTTCACAGATGTTGGAGAATTGATAAAGAAACATTTCCCAAAAAAGATCTACAAAGAGATCTAAATATGTATAAAGCAAATGATCTCTTGAGCTCTAATTGTCCAGATGTACCAAAAAGAAGTTTAAAGTTATAGTATATATATAGGTCTAAGTGCCCAGATTTGCCAAAAAGATCCTAATTACTATATTCGGCCAACGTATTAAGTTTGAAATGTCATATTATACTAAAATAGCTATAGTTCCCAAGAAGGCCTGTAGACATCCTAAGCTTAAAAAAATTCTGTAAATTACACCTTATGATTTTTTTAGCTGATTTTACACGTATGGAAAAATTTATACTAAGGCGTAGTCCGCGGGGGTAGATGAGAGAACTAGTCTCCCCTAGTCCTTTATTTCATGGAGTAGATTTATCGACATCTGTGTGAAAAGATCACAAAGCATAAAAAAAATAAGAACCGTAAATATATACATATATACCTATACCGGTTTTTTTAGTTTTCCTAGTTTCTACAACCCCCAAAAGCATATTTAAAAAAAAATTAAAAATTTTAATTAATTTAAAAAAAAATTTTCATATGGAATTTTGTTTGGCTTTGTTTCCCAAGCAGGCCTGTAGACCTGCTACTTTCTACACCCTCTATCACGCCTCCTATTGACATTAAATTGTTTTCCCCGAACAAACATTGCTTCTCCACCACAAAACTATCACTGGTAATTTTTTCAACAGGATTAAAAACTTGGGTACTAGAGGGTTAAAACTCGACCCCGCATAGAGCTGGTTTTATGGTTGGTTGATGGTTTTAAAAACTTCAGATATAACGGAAAGGAAAAAATAACCTGCTGGCTCTCAAACTTTCTTCCGATAATTGATTAAAAATAATAAAATTTTATTTAATAATAATTTGTATAGGATTATAACTTTTATATGGGCACCAACATATTCAGTACCACATATAACCCCTGAGGGATTGTAATTTCTTTGGGGTACCCCCCATAAGCGTTCTAAATATGTTATACCAATATTAGCGGTAGCCACGGTACATGATAAAATATTTGCTCCGATAAAGAGAAAATTTGCTGTAATCAGTGGCGCAAACAAGATTTCCGTTTGGAGCGTTTCGTACAAAACTTTTGAGCCCAATACCATTTGACACCTTATTTGCTGGCCACAATTTTTGTAACAAACAGATATTTAGAAGGATTTTGAACCTCCAAAACCCCATCCCAGTGGTTGTAATCACAAAATACATTCAAAACAGATTTACTGAATCCTGTTTTTCTAAAGTTCTTTCATAGATTTTAAGCATATTGCGGCTTCTAAACAGGGTTGCATGATATATATCAAAAGTAAAAACAGTCAGCGGATTTTGTAGCTTGATTCAGGTAGTTAAAAAGGTGCCTAACTTAATTCAGACTGTACTATTCTGCTCTTCTAGAAAGATAACGAATGATGCCACAAAATGCATTCTAAATCCAATTTGAATTGAATTAAATAGTATAGTTTAAATATCTGAATCTATAAGCATAAAAATATATATAAAATAAATATAAAAAAAATATATATAAAAAATATATATAAATATAAAATAAAATAAAATTAATATATAAATCACTTTATAGTCAATAAAATTCAATTTCTACTGATTTAATCAATAATCAAACACTATCAATAATTTCTCCATGTGTACAGTTGCTGCTTCTTGTGGCTTTTTTTTTTAATATTTTCTTTCTTCTACTTAACATTGCTTACATTAAATTGTTTTCCTATATTTCTTTCTACATATTTCTCTGCAATTTTTTTCGCCCCAATGCGCTTTGCTGCCACCTGATATCGTCTCTGGGCCACGACGACCAACAAAAGGCGATAACGGACGCATCGAATACGCGATTACGGCTGGCGATGATAATGGCGATTTTGAAATTGCTGCCAACGGTACCATACGTACACGTCGTGAACTTGATCGAGAAACGAAAAGTTCATATAATTTAATTGTAACCGCAAGAGATTGTGCCAAGGAATTTCCAGCGCAACACGAGCCGACCACCGAACGGCACCAGCCACAGCACTCGCAGCAGCAGCACCAACAGCAGCAGCGACGTCAACGCCAGCACCGGCAGCAACAATATGTGGAGCAGCAGCCGCAACAGCGTCTATCATCAACAGTTCAGGTGGGTAATTTACATGCAGAGTTGATCAAGTTTTCTGGTTTTTTTGTGTTGGCAACACTTGGCGCTTAATTGCTGTGTGTGTGGCTTACACATGCGAGTACGTAAGGAACGCATGACGGCCTGATAGCGACCGTTGATGAGCTGTTAAGCGTTAGAGTGTGTTTAGAATTTTGATTGCTAGCCCGGAAGGAATTCGGTAACGAGGAAGCAAATAAGAGAGTTGTATGTAGTATGAAATTAATATTTAAATGCAGAAAGAGTCTGACGAATAGAGTTAGATAGAGAGAGGGGGAGGGGGAGGGGGTGGAAGAGCTAAATAATTATAACTTATAAACAGACAATTTCAAACAACACACAACACAACTTCACAACTTAAACAACATAACTAGGCTTGTTTGTTGAAGTGAAAAATTTGTTGAAGAAATATTTTAAAAACAATAACATTTTAACCCTTTACACGGTACAGTTGCATATCTGCAACCAACCGTAAAATTGCCCGTAATTTCGGAAGTAACTATCAAAACGACTCTTTTCTGCTATTTTGCAACTATGCAACGTTCCTTTTTTTAAATACTGGCACTAATAGGGGGGAAAAGAAGCTAAATTTTACTTGACAGCACTTATTTTACCGTTTTTGCGAAAAGTTGCACGCATTTATTTTCGTGAAACAAAAGTGATTAAAAATTATTAATAAAAAACACACAAATACTTTGCGAAAAATTCGGAGTAGGACTATGCTACAACAAACGCATTAATTGCTTTAAAATTTGTTTTAAATTAAACATATTAAAATAAAAAAAACAAGTTTTATTGCTTTGTTGCATATGTGGAACCAATTTTTTTTACAAAAAAACCTTACAAAATTAAAGTATATTAAAAAATAAAAAATACGTGTTTTTTTAAATTTAGGTTTACATCTAAAAACAACATTTGATGAAAAAATTCGCTGTTGCCGTGTAAAGGGTTAACATTTTAAAACCACCATGAGTCGCATATTGCATATTGCTTGTCCCATATCGGCCGCAACGTTCAGGCAAAAAAAAATACCAATAATTAAATAATATTAAATAATACATCGCAACTTAAAACACATAACAAGACTTGAAGTGAAAAATTTGTTCAAGAAGTATTAAAAAAAAATTCAAATGAAATAATAATTTTGGAAATATTTAGTAATTTTAGAATGACAAATAATTCCTATACTGTTTTTAATACATTTTAACATCAAAATTTTTACTTTTTAAAACCTAAAATATCACCTTCAGCAGCAATAACAATGCTACAAAATATTTCCTTGTCCCATATCGGCCGTAACATTCGCGCAAATAAATTACCAATAATTAAATAATATTAAATAAAACATCGCAACTTAAAAAAAACATAACTAGACTTGTTTGTGGAAGTGAAAAATTTTTTATAAATAGAAGAATTTTTTTAATTCCAATGATATTATAATTTTGAAAATATTTAGTAATACAGGAATGTCAAATATTTCCTATATTGTTTTTTTTAATTTTTTAAACCTTAAAATGTTAACATTTTAAGACCTAAAGTATCACTTTGAGCCGCAATAAGAATGCTATAAAATATTTGCTTGTCCCATATCGGCCGTAACATTCACGCAAAAAAAATTGCCAATAATTAAATAATATTAAATAACAATTTGAAAGTCAACATCGTAACTTAAAAAACATAATTAGACTTGTTTGTTGAAGTGAAAAATTTGTCATAGAAGAATTTTAAAAAATTCGAATGAAATAATAATTATGAATATTTAGTAATTTTAGAATGACAAATATTTCCTATATTGTATTTTTTTTTTTTTCAAACATTAAAATTTTAACATTTTAAAACCTAAAGTATCACCTTGAGCCGCAATAAGAATGCTACAAAATATTTGCTTGTCCCATATCGGCCGTAACATTCAGGCAAATAAATTACAATAATAAAAAAGATAAGCGCAGAAAAGTGACATAAAAGAATGACTTTAATTAACTGATAACTTTGAGTACTTGGCAGCGAGAGTTATTCACACACAGAAACACACACATTTTCACACACTTGCAGCCAAACCGCAACATGCCAAATGTTAAGCCCGTTTCAAGCTACACGCTGCGTTTTTTGGCAAATAAAAAGAATATAAAAAAACCAGAATTAAAAGCTTCTTCAAACAGCTTCACATAGCTGCTGCTATGTCGCCGCCGATAAAGTTGTGTGCGCGTGTGTGTGTGTGTGTGTGTGTGTGCATTGAATGCGTGTTATAAGAACAATTCACAATTTCTTTATCAGTGCACATTTATTATGTGCGGTACAGCTCGTTCAACGGCCAGCCGGTCCACACGCATCTGCGTAGCAGCTGGAGTTCGTACCGAATCGTGTGCACTTTCATTGAGTTCAATGCAGTTGAATGGCACAAAATAAATAAGCGAAACATTCAAATGCCAAAGAATGGCCATGGCAAGCCGGAACGACTACGACTGCGACTCCAGTGGAGTTGCCTCATTAATTACAACGAAATGCAACAACAAAAACAACTCTTACTTAAGTTTCGTACTACATAAGTCACAGTGTGCGGGCACTTATATGCAATACGGAAGTATTTCTGATCAAAAATTACACGGAATTTTCCATTTAAACAAACCCAAACTATCAAAAATAAAAAAAATCTTTTTTGTCTGATAGCTTTGTAAACAAGTCAGTGTGGTTGTGTTCTACGAATTTTGCAATGTCAAAACTATTTGAGTTAAGAATTAGTCTGAAATTTTGTGTTCTAACAAAGCAATGAAATATTTAAGGGAAACTATTTGTCGCAAGAGGTCAGAATTGTAGAGAAACAACATGTAGTTTCTTCACCTCGACAACCGGCACCTTGATTCACTCAACATGACTCCTTGTGACTTTTTTCTACCTCTACAACTCAAGTTAAGACTTCGCGGTAAGCGTTTTGAGGCAAATGAGACAATAAAGAGAGATTTTACAAAAGAAAGGTGAGCCAAAAAAGGAGTTCGGTTTCAAACATAGCATTATGAGACTTGTATCCTTTTCTTGGGCGATCTATCCGATTAGAGAATTCGCAGTCTACTTAGCTTTATCAGGACTTCAACAGGCCTTGCTTGCAGGGGATATGAGTTCAACAAATGAGATATCACAAAGGACCTCTTAACAACCTACACCGACACCAGTCTAAGCATACCCAACGATTGTAGAGTTTATGAGCTTTCTTGAATTCAATACGGAATGCAGTATCCATATGTCCAGTAGAGAAGACTGGATCGGGAACAAGGTACCCAGTGGCGCAGACAGGATTTAATTTTTTTTTAGGGGGGCTTACGTACAAATTTTGAGCCTAATACTATTTGGACCCATATTTTGTACCAGCAATTTTTATATTTGGGGGACTGGAACCCCAACCCCACCCCCACTGTGTGCGCCAGGGTACCTTCTATTAATTCAATACAATTCAAAGTTAGACAATTGAATGGGAAGTAAAAATCATTTTCAACGGGTCCAAAATCTTGAAGAAAGTTCATATTCGTGTTCGTACGTTATAACAGATTCCTCTAAAAGAAGGTTCATCTTGATAAAAAAAACTCGCAATTGGGCTTCTTTTCATTTCCCAGACGAAAAAGATTCATAAGACGTGGTCATCGAACTAACTTCTGATTGTCGCATCCTTCGTGGAGTATTCTTAGTGAAACTGAGTCCCAGACTCTCACTTCCCCCGCACAACTTCTGCTACTGCAACTACAGAATCTTTCAAATTTCTTTCTTCAACTCCAAAATAAGCCAACTTTTCCTATCCAACTATTGCAGCGTCTTCAGTACTGTCTTGTACTGAAGACGCCGCAATAGCTACTTGTCTTCTACTCCAAAAGAACCCAACTACATTGTGTCACCTCATAAAGAGGTCTATATAGTCATTGGTCTCAGTCTTAATTGGTACATCATTATTTATGAGGAGTGAAATATTCTCCAAGAAACTGAGTCATTCTCACATTTCCTATCCGACTGCTGCAGCGTTTTCAGTAGTCAGTTCTGTCTTCTACTACGAAATAAGCCAACTACATTGTGTCACATTGTTACAAACTATTATGACTGTCACAAAACACAACATCATAATATGTCATATGACTCACACAAACAAACATAAACATAAAAATAGTCAACTGCCTCATTTACTTAGATATCTACAAACTTATTACTCATAGCAGCCAAAGAAATCCAATTCAAATGCCTCACCACTCTTTTCCGCTACTTGGCTCGATTTTTGCACCTTCCTCTTCAATCTTGCTGGACAAATTTGCATATGTGGAAAAAAGCAGCCAACAAATATTTATGCACACTTTAGAATTTTATGCAGTGTCATTAAATGCATTGCGTTCGCCACATTCAACGCGCCACTCAATGCCATCAATTGCGCATAAGCACACACAAACACACACACGCACACGCACACAAACATACACAAACACCGGCGCAGCTGCTTGGCAAATAAGTAGGCGGCAGCAGCAGCAGCAGCTGCACGCAGCGCACACAGCCGCCGCCACTTCGCGCACATCCGCGACGCCTAACAACTTCATTAATAATATGAAAATCTCTCATTAGAAATCTGCAGGCCAGATTTTTGCTTTTGCATTTTTCGGACTTGATACTTTTACCTTTCGACTGCGCGCATTTACACTTGCGGCCGCTGCTACCCGACTGCGCAGCGTCGCATCTATCGCGCTTTGCATCTCAATGGCAGCGTTTTTTCTTGCGTTTTGCACTCAATTTTTATTTTGTTGCTGCTGTTTTGTTATTGCTGCATTCGGCGCGCTGATTGTGCCGAGCGCGCGGAGGCTCTAAAGTGAAAATTTAATGAAGCCAATAAATTTTCGTTAATGTCCACAGCGAATAGATTTGCAAATTTCAGCTGCGTGGTAAATGCGGCCCGGCAGCGGCGGCAGCAATGGTCGCTGCGGCATTTCTAATAGCCGCTGCTGGTCCTTTCGCTGTTGCAATTGTTGTTGTTGTTGTTGTTGCTGCTGCTGCTAATAAATCGTCTACAATTAGAAATTGCATTAAAGCCTAAATGAGTGCGATGTTGCAAAGTTTTTTTGGGGTTCTTTTGGTTATATTTAAATTGTATTTTTTGTTGGTGGTGAAAGCGCTGCGATCGGCGCCGTTGGCCTTTTACTGTTTCACGCAAATTTAATTTTATTGCCAACAATTTTATTAAAAATGTTCTCACATTTAATGCGGCTTATCGGCTTTTAGTCTTTTGTGTCTATTTGCCTTTCTTCCCACTTAAATTTAATTGTTCCCTAACGTCGGCCTTTTGCCTGTTGCAATTACGTTACATTAGTGATGGCAATGAAGTTGCCTGATATGTGGTGTGATTAGTTGAACGATTGGAGATGAGTGAGTGAGACTTTGTTCAATTCAATTGACTGGATTGATGGATTTATTGAACACATTTTTTTTTTTACTACTGACCGACATGGGGACATTTCTTTCATTGTCAGTCTTTGTCTATGACTATGACTGTGACTATGACTATGACTATGACTATGACTATGACTATGACTATGACTATGACTATGACTATGACTATGACTATGACTATGACTATGACTATGACTGTGACTATGACTATGACTATGACTATGACTATGACTATGACTATGACTATGACTGTGACTATGACTATGACTATGACTATGACTATGACTATGACTATGACTATGACTATGACTTTGACTATGACTATGACTATGACTATGACTATGACTATGACTATGACTATGACTATGACTATGAGTATGACTATGACTATGACTGTGACTATGATTATGATTATGACTATGACTATGACTATGAATATGACTATGACTGTGACTATGATTATGATTATAATTATGACTACGACTATGACTATGACTATGATGACTATGATGACTATGACTATGACTATGACTATGACTATGACTATGACTATGACTATGACTATGACTATGACTACGACTATGACTATAACTATGGCTATGACTATGACTATGACTATGACTATGACTATAACTATGACTGTGACTATGACTATAACTATGACTATGACTATGACTGTGACTAAGACTATGACTATGACTATGACTATGACTATGACTATGACTAAAACTATGACTGTGACTATAACTATGACTATGACTATGACTGTGACTATGATTATGATTATAATTATGAGTACGACTATGACTATCACTATGACAATGACAATGACTGTGACTATGACTATGACTATGACTATGACTATGACTATCTATCTACCTATTTATCTATCTATCTATTTATCTATCTATATATTTATCTATCTATCTATCTATCTATCTATCTATCTATCTATCTATCTATCTATCTATCTATCTATCTATCTATCTATCTATCTATCTATCTATCTATCTATCTATCTATCTATCTATCTATCTATCTATCTATCTATCTATCTATCTATCTATCTATCTTTCTATCTATCTATCTATCTATCTATCTATCTATTTTTCGTTTCCAAATATTAATCTGTGTATTTCACTTTAGAATGTCTTAATATCTATTAGAACTATTAGCTGACTAATTCCCATCTTCCGATCTTGCTGACTGACGCTGCCAATTGACTTCTTGTTGTATATTTGAATTTGAGGTTGCATCTATTTTTCAGGTTATAAGTTTCGTTCTCTAGCCAACAGTCTCATTCAAATTACATTCTTAAACCTGTCAGTCTCTGTTAGCATTTTCTGTCAATGAATACATTTAGTTCATATTGAATGTGTTATGACTTGACTAAAGATTTCAATAATCCAATGTCGGTATTTAAAATTTCATTGAGTATTGAAACTGCTTATTATATTTTCCATTTAACTAAAAATTTCAATTAATTATTCTTTAAAAGTTCGCCTCCTTGCTCTACTTATGCGAAATTTCATGTAGTTGTTGAAATTATACAGACACAAAAACACATTATTCTTTTCATCTTATCGACTATACTCTTTTTTGAAGTTTTTTTTAATAAATTTCTGAAAAACAGTAATCGATAATCTCCCCACTTTGCGCGTATTCACATACCAATATTTTCTTGGCCACAATGTTTATAAACACAATTAATGACAGCTATTTATAACGTTGCCAAACGCATGCAATGAAGTGATATGAAAGCGATATGCATGAACTCCACCGCATTGGTAGAATGCTGTAAGCATGAATGAATGAATGAAGTGTTATACCAGTGTTGCCACATGGAGCGAAAATTTGGCACGCGTGATAACGTTTGAACATATGTAACTTATGAACTATAAAAGCTAAAGTTGGAAGAGTTAATTGATAACCTTAAACTTTTACGACAGTCATTTCTGTACATAAGTAATATTTGCTTATATATATTTTTTAATATTATTTTATATTTTACTCACAGGTCACAATTGTGCTGAAGGACGTCAACGATGAGGCGCCCACTTTCATTTCGGCCAACGAGACCGCAGTGCTGGAGAATATTGCTCTAAACACAGTGGTGATGGTGGTGAAGGCCGTGGATCGCGATGAGGGTCGCAACGGCTACATCGAGTACCTACTCGAAGGTGCCGATGCCGGCGGCAATAACCTGGAATCGAATGTGCCCTTCACACTGGGCGCGGTCGATGGGCTGCTGCGCGTTTCCGGGCGCCTCGATCGCGAATTGCGCGCCAGCTATGCGCTGAACGTGACCGCACGCGATCGCGGCGAACCGCCTCAAGCGACGCAGTCGCAAATCAACGTTAAAATACTCGACGAGAACGACAACAGTCCGGTGTTCGATCCGAAGCAGTACTCCGCCTCGGTGGCGGAGAATGCCAGCATCGGTGCCATGGTGCTGCAGGTGTCCGCGACCGACATCGACGAGGGCGCCAACGGGCGGGTGCGCTTCTCGATAGCGGCCGGCGATCAGAATCGCGACTTTAGCATTAGCGAAGACTCGGGCGTGGTGCGCGTAGCGAAGAATCTCAACTACGAACGCAAGTCGCGCTATGTGCTGACAGTGCGCGCCGAGGACTGCGCCGCGGATGCAATTGCAACAACTCGAACGGGCAGTGCCAAGGGCACAGCGGCGACAGTAGTCAGCGAGACGCGCTTCGACACTGCCGAGCTGACCATCATCATCACCGACATCAACGACAATCCGCCAACGTTTCTGGACTCGCCGTACGTGGCCTATGTGATGGAGAACGTCATTCCGCCCAATGGCGGCTATGTGCTGACAGTGGAGGCCTACGACGCCGACACGCCGCCCTTCAACTCGCAAGTGCGCTATTTCCTGAAAGAGGGCGATACCGATCTGTTTCGCATAAACGCTTCGACCGGCGAGATATCGCTACTGCGGGCGCTCGATCGCGAGGCGCAGGCCGAATACACGCTGACACTGGTCGCCATGGATACGGGTGAGTGAGTCAGTGAGCGAGTGAGTGAGTGAGTGCACGCCAATGCGGGCGCTGCCAGATAATCTCTAAGCGTTAATGTCTCGGAATATTTCTTCGATTTTTCGTTCGTTCTTTCTTTGTTGTTGTTGTCTGGAGCCATGGAGCGCAACGGCAATAACCGGCTGCTGTCCGAAAATGTGCTTCTGGGCATTATTCATACGAGCACACGTAACTTCACATTACGGCCAATGATTATATCAATTTTTTGCCGCTCGTCCGTCGCTCTGCGCGAATTGCTGGCGAAGCGACCGCTGCTCATTCTCATCATTTGCACATATGCAAAATATGAATTACCCTTCTGCAAGTTATGCCACACATCGGTGGTTATCTGCAGTCACACAAACACACACACACACACATATTGTGCATATGCATATGTGTGTATGTGTGCGTAGGTATGGACTTTTAGAGGGTGTTGCCTGGCTGTTGCAAGCCGCTGCGCTGTCTCGATCGCACTGGCCCTGGCAGCATCTTCGGCCGCCGCTCGCTCGGCCGTCAGTTCCATTCAGCTGGCCCGTTGCGGTCGAGCTTTCGGTTTGGCTATTGTGCCCCTAAAGAAAATACATTCTGATAATTACAGTAATTTGTTAATGTTACACTCATGATTCTTCTTGTGTGCACAATCAGTGCGATTACGCTGCCGCACACACATGCATACAAAAACTTAAGTACATATAAACAAAACTGAGGGGAAAGTCTTTGGTGCGCTGTCAGTACAGTTTCCTTAGGTCATATATAACGTCTGAAGTATTAGATTCTTATTAAAGATAAATGTTTTTTAAAATCTTGAATTAAATATAACAGTTTGTGACAATATCACAAACTAGTCATATTTTATCAAAATTCAGATTAAAAATATTTTCAAATCCTTGCCAAGATTTTTAAAACAATTCAAGGGGGTCAATTTGCGGCCCTCGCGACTAGTCAGTCACCTAAAACTTAAATCCATCAAAACTAAAAAAGCAGTGACCGTAACAGTTACAGGGTTAATTTTTTTTTTATTTAATGACAACAAATACCAGTTATTTTTTATTTACATTTTAAAAATCCTATGATAACAATTATTTTTTACTGATTTTTATTGATGGCTGTTCTAACTAAAAGTCACTGATTTATTTTTACTGATGACTTTTCTTAATAAAAGTCACTTAATAATTTTTATTGACAACTTTTCTAAATAAAAGTCACTGAATCATTTTTATTGATGACTTCAAAAATAAAAGTTATTGAATGATTTTTATTGATGACTTAGTCAGTCACTGACTGATTTTTATTGATGACTTTAGAAATTAAAATTACTGAATGATTTGTATTGATGACTTTAGAAATTAAAGTTACTGAATGATTTGTACCGTTGACTTCAAAATTAAAAGTTACTGAAAGATTTTTATTAGTGACTTAAAAAATAAAAGTCACTGATTTTCATTGATGACTTTTATAAAAAAAATCACTGACTGATTTTTATTGATGACTTTTATTAAAAAAAGTAACTGATTGATTTTTATTAATGACTTTTATTTTATTTTTTTTATTAATTTTATTATTTTATTTTTATTTTATATTAAAAATCCTATAAAAACAATTATTATTGACTGATTTTTATTGACGACTTTTCTTAATAAAAGTCACTGACTGATTTGTATTAATGACTTAAAAAATAAAAGTCACTGACTGATTTTTATTAATGACTTATAAATAAAAGTCGCGGACTGATTTTTATTGATGACTTGAATAATAAGTACATAAAAAGTAAAATACAAATTTTTATTGATGACTTTTATAAATAAAAATAAATAAAATATTTAAAAAATAAATAAAATAATAATACAAATAAAATAATAAAGAAATAAAAATTTTTATTGATGACTTTTATAAATAAAAGTTACTGACTGATTTTTATTGATGACTTAAAAAAAAATATTCACTGACTGATTTTTATTGATGACTTGAATAATAAGTAAATAAAAATTTAAATAAAAATCTTTATGGATGACTTTTATAAATAAAAATAAATAAAATATATAAAAAAATAAAAATAATAATAATAAAAATAAAATAATAAATAAATAAAAATTTAAATAAATAACAATTTTTATTGATGACTTTTATAAATAAAAGTTTACATAATAAATAAATAAAAATTTAAATAAATACAAATTGTTATTGATGACTTATAAATACAAGTTTAAATAATAAATAAATAAAAATTTAAAAAAATAAAAATTTTTGTTAATGACTTTTATAAATAAATGTCTCTGAATGATTTTTATTCATGACTTAAAAACTAAAAGTCACAGTTAATTGTTATCATAGGACAACTAAAATACAAATTAAAAAAACTGTTATTTATTTGTGAACTAATTAAGAAAAAAAACCCAGAAAAATGTGTTATTAAATGATTTTTTAAATATAAAAAAATATTATTCTTCTCTTTTAATTTTTTCATAAAACTTACAAAATACAAGTTTATTGCCAAGTTTGATTTTCGGTGCAAAAAGAAACGCATTGATATATTTCATTTACATAGTTGCATGACCTTTCCTACGTAGTATTTTTTTCCAATATAGTTCTCATAAATAACTTATTTCCGCTCCCCGAAAGAAGAAAGCTATACCCAAATTCTTCACTTCCAAACCTCAAAAGCAATCGTTCGTTTTGACAGCTTTAAATTCAAAAGTCAACTGTCAACCGTTGAAATGATTCAGTAACCTAATGTCGCTCAAGCTCAAAACACCAACGCAAACACACACACACACATACACACATATGACAAAGAGCGCGAATATAAATCACCATAATTTACACGATACACTCCGCGCCTGTGTCCGCACAATATTTGCGCAAGTCGCTTGCAGCCAACTTCGCGTTGCCGCAACTTGAACACATCAATCGTAAACTCATCAAACGTGCAACATTTTCTATACTTTGCCGGCGCATGCGGACAATGTGCTCTGTGCTTTGTGGCGCATTGCAATTGTTGGTGTTATTATAGCAACTTTTGCTTGTTGCTGTTGTTGCCTTTTCACGAATATCTCCCAAAGAATTTCCATTAAACGCTTTTCCAGCGTTTCTTTCACAAATTTCTGTCAACTTTGGCCGTTGTTCCATGGCCGACTGTGGCGGTTGCCGATTGTTATTGCTGTTGTTGTTGGCATTGTAGTCGTTGTGATATTAGATTTTTACCGCCTGCAGCAAATATATTGCATGTCACAATAGCAACGACGATACCAGCAGCAACAACAACAATAACAAGCAGGTAACAAAAAAACAACAACGCAACCACACAAAATCATAGCGTACACATGTAACAGCGTGTTTGTGTATGTGCGCACAAGCAGCAGCAGACAACAACATACTGAACAACAACTATAGCAGCAATAACAACAGCAGCAACAACAACAAACATATAAAAAGCTCATCACATCACAGAAAAACGCAAAAAACGCTGCAAACCATAAATTTTAATTTAGTTGCATTTTAGCAGCGCCGCACACACACACATAGTTTAACAACAACAACAACGGCTGTCTATGCAGCGTCCTACAACTGAACGAGTGTGGGACCGAACGAACTTTGCCAACGTCCAAGCCGCACCGCAACAATCACAACGAGTCCAAAGCGTGTATTGCTGTCGCTGCGGCCGCCGCTGTTGTTGTTGGCGGCATCGTGCCGTCCAGATCAAGTTCAATAGCGTTTGCTATTCAAAATATTTCCGTCATTCTAATGAGCGAAAAACTTACACACGAAAAACACATTCAAAGGGAAGGAATTTCAATTTGAATGCGCTTTTTTGTTGCATTTATTTGGCGGTAAGAAGAAGAAGAAGCAGCAAAGGCAGTTTACAGAGGCAAAGAGTGGCAATGCTTTTCACGCTTTTCAAAGTTGAGTTTGACAAGTTGATGAAAGCATGCGATGGTGTAACGAACTTTTGAACCTTCCGCGCTGATAATTCAAGTTTGGGCGTATGAAAATAATTAGAGATGCAATGCTTTGGATTTTGTAATACAATACGAATCCGCGTATGAATACGAATCTGAAGAAACCGATATGTATTTTTTTGCTATTGGTTTATGGATATTTTATGATAAGAATCTGAGTGTACGGATTGAATGAATGGACTTTGTGTTAGCTCGAATGCAACAATTGCAATAAGATGGGACAGTTAGAACATAGAAGGTTAATTGTAATACTATGGGGGCTATCTTTTTGACACTCTGAAGGACATGAGCTGCTTACACTGTGCGCCAAAAAGTAAAAAAAATTTTTCACACCGGAAAAAATCCATATGGGCGTGAAACTAGAGACCAAACATAGTAATACTGCGTACTCAGTTTTTCATTTCTACATCCTTTGTCCTTTTAAAAGGACTTAAAAATTTTAAAGGTGATACAAAATAAAAAAATATAAAAAATACTTAACCTCGTTAGAATATGGCGATATGTATATGAAATGAAAGAGAAAAAGCTCAAGAATTTAAATAAAATTGATTTTTTATCTATTTGTAAAAAAAGGATATGAAAAAATTCCTTTGAAAATTTTAATCTTTTATATCCTTGAAAATTTATACAGAATTGTCTTGAAAAGTTAGTATGTTAAAACCCCAAATCTCCTTGATCACGTGTCAAAATTTCATTATTCTCGCTTCATTGATTTTGTATCTTTTTATTATTTTATTATTTACCTTTCCTCATAGAATAGAGTAGATGTTATGGGGTTAATGATGCACCAAGACCAATAATGATCATTTATTGTACCCTCTATGTACTTCTAACGGTTAAAGCACCTTCTTTAGACCCACTGACCTAATTAAACTTAGTAACTCACGGAGGTTTAGGTGCCTAATGTTCTCTTCTGCAAGCCACTACTGGCCCACGTATCGCATCCTTTTACAAAATACTGCATCACAGTGCATTATGATATGTTCAGAAGTATCTTTTTTTAATTCACAGACTCTGCAGGCACTTATCTGTTCTAAACCAATTGTGTGAATGTGTTTTCTCAGCCTCACTCCGAGGTCGTAACCTCATAACTCATAACAGTGCACAGTGATTCGTTCCATAGACAAAATTTAAAAAATGTATAGTCTCAGAATTTAATGATTTTGATGTCATTTGAAAGGTAAAACTCCAACTAAGAAAACCCCAAAGGATCTGTGCTAAAAATTAATTAGTGTGTGTGCAAAAGCGGCTCAAAGTTTAAACTTTTTTCACAAAAAAATGTAAACACATATTTTCTGTTTTTTAGTCTATTGAGCAAAAAAAATTGTAAAAATACATGGTTACCAAAAAGTTACCAAAAAGTTTCAATATGGTTTAAGAAATGGTGTGGTCATTTTCGCTTTTAATGATTCTTCAAAATATGTAAAGTTGAGGCTTCTACTTTACATTTAATTTAAAATATTTTTCAAATTTAAAAACCTGAAAATTGGCCAAACTTAGATGAAAATATCTAAGTATGTGAAAGTATGTTCCTGGATTTTTTTATTTTATTTTAAGAAGCATTCTTTCTTTGTCGGATAATGCAATTACATCCTCCGATATCTTCCGATCTCAGAAAATTATTTAATTTGAAAAGTGGTCCAAACACCTATTTTTCGATAAAATTTATTTAATTCATCCCTAAAAGTATGGAATCAGCATGCAAAATTGAAAAAACTGCGGAAATGCAAAACATACATTTGTTATTATTGTTTTTATTGCAAAACGAAAGGGTCCTAAGACAATTTCTGTTACTCTTTGCAATTGTAAATGTTAACGTTACCGATTAAATGTAAAATCTGAAAAATTTAGCCAACACACTGGGTGCTATAGCTCACCAAAAATGGCGAAAATTCCCAATTTAGGTCTCAGGTATTGTCAAACTACAAAAGATTATGAAAACAAAATGGAGATATGAATTCAGCAGACCATGACTAACTAGTATACCAAAGTTTTTTAAGAACGAACCAGTCAGTCCTTCTAATTTTGTCCCGCGGTTGTATGGAGTCGAATCACTGTGCAATGGCGCGCACAGGATTTCATTTTGGGGGGTTTTGCATGCAAGTTTTGAGTCCAATGCCGTTTGAAACCATATTTTTTTAACAGCTATTTATGAATTTGGGGTTTTGACCCCCAAAAACCCCTGTGTACGCTACCGGCTCACCCTCTCCACACTATAACCACATGAAACTTTCTTCTTAACATCCTCACATACAGTGGCGCACACAGGATTTTGTTTTGAGAAGGATTCTGTACACAACTTTTGAGCGCAACACCAGTTGAAACCATATTGGAACCCAAAATATTTGTAAAATACAGATACTTCAAAGAGGTTTGAAATCCAAATCCCCCCTTGCGTGCGCAGCTTCTAAAATATTCAACGGTGTAGCTATTCGTCTCTGTTTCTGATAATTTTTTTTAATTAATAAAGGTATTCAGTAAAAAGAGCAATTGGTCTGGCAAATGGGTGAAAGAGCAGATTAGCTCTAAACAACAACAAAATATATTACATTTGGGTTAAATTAGCTACATGTTTGCTCTTTTGCCACACCAAACCCCTTGAGTAGATTTTTTGAAGCTAATTTGCTCCTTGGCCACTTCAAAAATTCGAAAGTCTGACATATTTTTTTGTTTATTTAAGAACTTTTTGAATTGTCAAACTTAATTGTTTTTGAATTGCAATGTTTTTAGACAAAAACTTCTGTTTTGATAGCTCTTCAGCAATGTTGCTATATTGTTGAAAAGGATGCTATTCCGCTATTTAGCTCATTTGCCAGACCAGTTGATCTTTTTACTTAATTCCTCTTATTTGTTAATAATTTAAATTTCATTCGATAACAACAAAAACGAATCACTAGAATTTCATAATTGATTAAACTTACTTAATTACTCATCTAATTGCCCTTTTCTTGATTCAATTGCTGTGGAAAACAACAAAATTCCTCTCATGTTGCGCGCATTATTGGCATTGAAAGTGGCCGCCATTGGTCGACGAGTTTCAATAATTCCACCAACTAAGCAGTCACAATTTTCCCAGTCATATGCCCAGTTCAATATGAACACATGTCTGTTTTTATCTACACATAAACATACACATAATTATGTGTATATATGTTTGTATGTGTTTGTGTGCGAAACGCGCTCCTTAAATTTATCTACTGCGCATGCCTAAGCGCGCAGCATGTAACCGTGCTGCAACAAGCGCAGACATCGATCAGCACGGCAACAACAACTACGAGCAGTACTTAGTAGCCAGCAGCGAGCAACAGCCAGCAGCCCGAATCCAGTAGCATCAGCGCTGAAACAACAATAACAATTGCCATGGCAGCCGCCACAGTGAGCGCTTCAATGCCGCCAGCCGTAAATACAAAAGCAATAGAAAAAGCTTAAAAAAATAGTAAAAGATAATAAGAGAAAAGAAAAATAAATCGAGGAAAAGAACAAAATTGCTCAAAATGTTGTCAACGCCGCAGCAAGAGCTGCCAATTGCTGCTAACATCGCGTTTAGCAGCAGCTGCTGCCCGCTCAGTCGCCACCGCACTCACGTCACCATTGTCGCTTGTTGTGGGCAATTTTCTAACTTCTAAGTGGCATGCCACATGCGTGCACCGCTGCTGCTGCTGCTGCTGGCAGCCTTTGTGCTCGCTGGCCGCAATTGAAATGCAGTTAGAACAACAAATACAAAACGGCCAACAACGGCCGCAACAAGCGCTGCTGCTACTGGCATTGGCATTTTGTTGTGCACTTTTCACTTACACACCCATGATATAATATGATGTCCCACCAACAACAACCGCCACATTGTGCAGGCAAATGTGGTGCGCATGCGTGGCTAAGCTTTCAGCAACATCAAATGCGCTTGACGCCAGCCGCCGCAGCCTCAGTCGCAGTCGCAGCTTGTCAACGTGCTTCGTCGAACTGTTTCAGTTGTTTGGCCCGCAGCGCTTGGCAACAGTTAATATTTTTTTTTTATTTTTTTTTTGTCGGTGCTGGCGCGATTTTGGCTTCTTATTAGCCTTGGCGAAATGGCCCGAAGGCCAAAGTTTTAGCTGAACATTTACAAAAGTGATGGTGCGGTTCTTTCTCTCGGCTGGTGTGTCCGCAAGTTCGTGGTTCGTCTGTCTGTCTGACTGCCTGTCAGCTGCATTATGTTTAACCGTTTATCGATTAAATATACCGCCAGAGTTGCTGCTTATTTTCTATGATTATAATGACCGGCGTTCTTTGTTGTTGTTGTTGAGTTGCCATACTTTTTTCAGGCGAATTTAGACTTGTTAAAAAGTTAGTTTAGTTGAATTTAGCTTTATTTCTCTAGACACAAAGTTGACTATGCTTGTTTTTAGTTGTATGTTACACTTGTCGGTTAAATGTGGGACCCTGTTTAGATCGCCAGATTCATTCCAAAACACATACCATGAAGTGGTTTACAGACGGTTTGAAAACGCACGAGGAAACAGGGGTGGGCGTACTTGGACCTCGCTTTAAGCACTACGAACCCATGGGGGAAACAACCAGGATATTTCAGGCTGAATTACTTATCTTTATGCTATCAGGATCTGTGTGCAAACCAACCTCGAGCGTGCATACAGGGGGCAGAACATAGTTATTTTTTCCGATAGTCAAGCAGCCATCAAAGCACTAATCTCATATAAGATAACCTCAGGGTTAGTGCTAGAGGTATTAAATGTACTGGGCATAGACATCCAAGTCATGATCCTCTCGGTCCCAGGACACAGAGGAATTGACGGAAACAAGGAGGCAGATAGTCTTGCTAGAACTGCGGTAGCTACGACCCGCTGGGACCGAAGTCCTTCATTGGACTGGGCAAAAGCGCCATAGCAGAGTCACTGAGACTTGAGGAGAGAACCAGGAACTCAGAACACTGGTCTAGCTTCTCGGGTCTTAGGCAGTCGAAAATCTTTATTGACCCATTGCTGCCTAATGAGTAAAAATTTACCCATGAAAATTGACTTTTTAAAAAAATCACAGAAAAGTTCGTGGTAGAGGTATCTCAAAATCATTGATAGGGATGGTTGGGGTAAAGATGGAACTACCTTAGTCTAGTAGAGGTCACCCTAAAATTCCGCAATCTAGCTAGAGTTACCAGACTCTAAAAATTGTGAATTTTCCGGAACTTAGAACTTCACAAAAATCTGCCTCCTAACTCACCTGTAAAAAATACAACTTTTGTTCACGTGTTTAGCTGATCACTTTAAAATGTATGGAAAAAAGCTACCATTGCTGCGTAATGGGTACAAAATACCTAATGAATATCTCAGCAACGTGCAGAGATAGAAAGCTGAAGTTTATGATCATTTTCTTTCAATTTTATCAAAATCGTATGAGCGGAACTGGTACCCGGGTTTAATGGGTTAAAGGTTATAACCCTAAGTGGAGTGAAAAATGCCTCAAACTAAGAAAGAACCAGACAGGTCACCAGGCTTCTAACTGTGCACTGCAGACTGAGAAAATACATGCATTCAATCGGACTAGAACAGGTTAGCGTCTGTAGACTCTGCGGAACAGCAAAGAAGACTCCCGAACACATTATACTACACTGCGATATGTCGTTCCAGGATGCGTTACCTGGGCCAGTTCTGGCTTACAGAAGAGAATATCAAGCACCTAAGCCCCCGTGAGCTACCAAGCTTCATTAGGTCGGTGGGTCTAAGGGATGTTCTCTAACAACTTTTAGGGGGCACAATAGATCACTTCTGGTTTCAGTGCAGCAAAGCCCATCAAATTCTGTTCTCTTCTATCGTTCCTGGAGCCTTTAATTTGCCAGAAAACTGTGAAATAACTGGAAAATTTGTGCTTCAAGCCTAGGTCCTCTTAGTTAATAAAATAGGGTCTCTCAAAACAATGTGTTTGGAGGTTACCTCTGTTTCTCTCTAGCTCTGGCATATCTTTTAGTATCTTCAAATGATTTTTTTTTTTTTTTTTAGATAATAGAAATGCTTCCGAAAACTTCCGAAACCACACAACTGACACTATTTAAAAATAAAATAGATTAGGTTTTGTCTATTAAAATGGAATCATATTTTTTGTCCTGCAATGGAATCATCTTGTAGGACTCGTTTTTAGTTGACAGAAAATTCATTATTGAAAAATAAAATAAAATAAATTAGGTTTTGTCTATTAAAATGGAATCATATTTTTTGTCCTTCAATGGAATCATCTTGTAGGACTCGTTTTTAGTTGGCAGAAAATTCATTATTTAAAAATTAAATAAAATAGATTAGGTTTTGTCTATTGAAATGGAAGCATATTTTTTGTCCTGCGATGGAATCATCTTGTAGGACTCGTTTTTAGTTGACAGAAAATTCATTATTCAAAAATAAAATAAAATAGATTAGGTTTTGTCTATTGAAATGGAAGCATATTTTTTGTCCTGCAATGGAATCATCTTGTAGGACTCGTTGTTAGGTGATCTCAAGTTCACAGTCTAATGAACGTTTTATGTTTTCCTTATGATTTGAATGCGACACATTTGAATGCCAAATTCTCCAATTAAACAATTTCATGAAATTTCGTAAAATGCGTTTCGACAGTAAAAATTTTAGAAATAAATTTCAACCTGAACCAGCACAATGCTTTGCATTTATAGGAGTATCCCCTGCGCGTTGGCTCGTATTTAAAAAAAGAATTAAAATTGCAGACAAAATAAAATTATATACATACATGCATTGCATTAGCTTGTCTATGCAAATGAATGTATAAGTTAGCACCCAAAACTATAGCAATATTCGCAACAATTTGTCACCGCTTTAGCAACCTACACCATGCTACAAAGCTACAAATTTCAATGTGAATGCAACATTTGAATTTAAAACTTAAGACTTCATTTGCAGCAGGTAAAATGGAGCCATTAATTAGGATTAGCAAGCGTTAAGCTGCTTGAAAATTGTATTTCCTGTTGCCTTTTGCACAAAAACCAAAAACTCCTAGCAAGCAGGAAACACCGTCAACACTGATTTTACACAACTTACAAAGATTAATTGCCTTAATCCCACGCCACACCACATGCCACATGCCGCAGCCGCACCACACTGCACAAACACACACTAAACATACAACACACAGTTGCAAACGGCCAAGCAATAGAAAAGCGCAGAAATCCTTAACGCTACATTTATTTTAATTTTAGTTTAATTGCAATAAACAAAAACTCAGACGCCGGAAATTACTGCAACAAATTAATTTGCATGCAGCGCTAAAAATCGCCAACATTCTTGCGGCAGCAATGCAACGAAGAACGATGGTAGCGGCAAAATGTCAACACGGCAAGAGTCGCACAAAAATCAGCTATGCAACAGAACGAATCAACAACCAACTGCAAACAGCCAACAGCGAACGAAGTACAACGACATGTCTGCAACAACAAAACTAGCATCAACAAAATTTCATTAACACTTCGGCGTTGGCATTGCAGAGCGACTAGTGTGTTGTTGTTGTTGTTGTGGCTGGTGGCGGTGTGCTTAATTTCAGTTGTTGCTGCAATTGCGCAATAAAAATGTTAATTGAATTGGTGTCAAAGGTGCGCAGCGCATCTGCCACCACATACAATGCTGTTTGCATGGAAGAGAAGATAAAAAAACAAAAGCACTAAAGCCACAAAAACTGCGGCCAAATGCTTGAGAAATTCTGCATACCAAGTTCGCTGCTTGAGTCTTTTGTTTCGATTGTGACTGCAAGGCTTGCCCGCTCGCTGTCTGGTTACTGTTGGCGTTTGGGCCGTTGCCACTTTTTACTTAATGTGTGTGTGTGTATTGTTGTTGTTGTTATTGTTGTATTTTAACACTTTAGCGTTGTATTTCTTTATTTAACAATAATGACATTTAATGCCAGCATATTTCACATTTGTGAAAAATTTATGCATCACACCATTTCGGGTAAATCAAATAAGCGAATTACAGCCAAGCACAATTCATCAATTGAGGTGTTGAGTGGTTGGCTGGTGTTGATTTGTGGTGGTTGGTTTTCGGTTGCAGTGGGCTGGCTAACTGGCTGTCTGAGTGGCTGACTGGCTGTTGGCTGTTACGTTGGTATGCATGAAATATGCAATCGGCATAGAAATGAAGTAATAAATCTAGAAATTGACACTAAAATACTTTTGATTTCATTTGAATGCGCCAAATGGCAAATCTTTAACATTAGCAGCTCATAAATTAGCATAAATACCCACAGGCATGTCTACTGTGCTGAACCAAAATATATTCACACATAGTATAAATGATGTATGTACATATATCGTACATATGCCAATAGATTTCTATATATAAATGCGAAAAGCCATATTTCTCACACATAAATACCGCCAACTTATTTATGCAACTTTTGCTTTTCCTGGCCATTTGCCGTATTTATACAAATAAATATGTATGCAGTTGCAGCGCGTTGGCCACTTCCAATGCAGACTTTTGCTTACTTTGTATTTTGCCGCTTCCAGCAGCCGCGCTCGAACATGTTAACGCTAACCATAAATTGTGCGCTTACTATGGTTTAGCTTGGCTTAGATTTTCATCAAATACTAAGTTTTATTGTTTTTGCCACCTATTGCCGCTGGTCAATGTGGTTTGCGCTGCCAGCGCTTTTCCACTGAAAAACTCAAATTTCATCATTGCAATTCGACGGAAAAAATATTTTAGGTAAAATGGCAAAGCAAATCTGAAACTGCTGCTGGTAACTGCTGGTAGCTGTTGCTACCTTAAAAGTATATTTTATTTCAAAAAATATGTGGAATTCATGAGCTGTTGACAAAGCTATTTCTTCAAGTAAAATAAAATACTGAAATATAAAAATAAAATATTGAGCGAAAATTGAGTAAATCTTTGCGAAGCGGAAAAGTTGCTTAAGTTATTAAGTGTTACTTAGATAAAAAATTTAATATTAAAAAAAATTTATGATTTTAAAAATCTGTTTCTACTTTTTCACTCCGCTTGGCAGCAAAGGGCCTCAACAAGGCTTCTATTGGTTACGTTAGGTTAGGGTAGGTTGGCTGGTCAGGCCAGGTAGGGCACACATAGACCCTTTTCAGTCCCCAGTGGTACCAGTTAGAGTAGTTAACCCTTTGGACCCCAAAGTTGCCTGAGAACAGCTTCACCTATTTGTTATCTTATAGCAAAAGCTACGACTGATTTATGGGGTTAACCCTTAAATGCATGGCGTACCATATATGGTACAGTTCCTAAATCCTTCGTACATCTGTTGAATCAATTTAAATCATGTTTGTGCTTGCTCTAGATTGATTCGAAAAAAATTGCCCCATGCATTTAAGGGTTAATTTAAGAAGTCACCAACAAATTAATATTTTTAGAAGTGAATTCAAAGCAAATTACAAAAATTTTACTATTATGCGCAAAATAATTTCCAATAATTTGCAACGATATCAGGGAAAGTTTGTGTTCTAATTGAAGTCTACGAATTGGTCGCGTTTGATAAAAACTCGGTTTCTTTAATAATGGTTAAATAAAATGGTTTAATAATTTTGTATTTTTCCATAAATATTAAGTAATTTTTCTGTAATAAAAAAATATTGATACAAAATTTATTTAACCCATTTCAAGCTAAAATTGTTCAAAAGTAAACTAGCTCTAGAACTCTAACAAAGAGGCGTGACGACTTCAAATGTCGTGTGCACACTTCTTAGGCAAATGTTTCATGATTTAAATACCACAAAGTAATATCGAGACACAGGGTAAATTTCGGGGTCGAAAGGGGTAAGTTTTGCGGGTGAAAAAGTGACGTAAATGTGATCAATGAGAATATGAATGTTTCTAGCGAATCTCAGTAGCCAAGTTCAGCAGCGACTTAATGTCATGCTGGGAACTTCCTCTAGCCTAGAGAAGAACGGGGCTCCTAAGTGGGTAAAGCTTAGTCTTGAGATAGCCAGACAGAAGCAGGGAGTGTAAGTTATGTAAGTTCGGCTGAATTTCTATCAGGGTCGGTGTTTAGCCTATCGCATGCGGTCCTAAGTGATTGTTGCTGGTGTAGTGATGCGTCCGTATGTAAAAATGTATTACTGAGTTGTGTAGAGTGCCCTACATACATACGTTGCTGCTAGGTTGCAGGTGTTGTTGGAAATAAAATGGTTGATGTATTTGATCAGCTTATTTTTGGATGATGTATGCGCTGCGACATACATTCAATAGTCCGAACTAGCACTCTTAGAGGTGTTGTTGTTGCACTAGTAAGGCTACTAAAAACGAAAATCTGTTCTAGTTGCTTATCACAACTAATTAAAGTTGCAAAGATAGGAGTTTGTCCAAAAGTAAAGTATTTTTCTGTGTACTGCTGAAGTGATAGGAAACAATTAGAGAACAAAATTGGAAACATGGGGAAGTTCGGGTCGAATCCAGATAGGAATTGAATCAACGACCTCTGAGCTAGCAGACCAGTGCACTTCACTGGGCTATCGAGGCAATTTATTATTATTATTTATTTTTTCTTCATTACTATAAGAGTTGAATAATTACGCCAACAATTTTGTATCATTCAAGCAAAAATATTGTTCTGTTCAAAAAAGTTTGTTGAAACCTAAATTTAAGAATTTATTCAACCTGAACTGTTCACACCTTTTCTTCTGTTATGAATTTAGTGGCAGTTTTCATGCCTTAAAAAATAACTATCCTATACTTATAATCTGTATGCAGATATGTGGAAATATTTCAACAATTATGTGCTGTACTCATCCTCTCTCATATTTCCTCTATTCACACCCTACTATCGCCATTTTAAAGACGCACTTGACAAAAACAGTAAATGTAACTGAAAACGAAAACGAAGACGAACACGCCTTCGACTTGCTCATAATTATGATACATCAAAATTTTGAATGCATTCAACGCCGCCATTTTTATATATTTATGTTCACATTTAAGCACATCGCGCACACACATCGTTTTCACAAAGAGGCGCAAATGATGGCGCAAACTGCCATTAAGGCCGTCTTTTTGCCATTCTCTCGCCTTTGTCTGATTACAGCTAATAAAAGCAGCCGGCATGGCATCGCATGGCGTATGCAAGAAGTGTCGTTCCCATCACATTGGATTAAGCGTTGGTGCTTTGGGCCGTACAGCCGCACCAACACATTCGCAGCCATACATAAATTAATATTTTTATTATGGGTGTGTGTGTGTGTGTGTGGTTATATACAGTCGAATGGGCAGGGCTTATTGTAATTAGTGTGGCATAGTGAAATGCAAGAAGACTGAAATAAAAGAAGAAAGTAAAGAAAAAAGCAGAGATGAGCAAGTGCAAGGTAGAAATAAAAGCAAATATTACAGTGGGTTTGGCTTCAGCTGTCAAATGGGCAGCCATCAAGAAACCTTTACAAGTAGTTGAACATTGTATGAAATTGTATGTGTGTGTGTGTGAATGTGTTATTATGACAATGGAGAATATGTTTGGGCTGGATGAAATTTCGTTTAGCTGGTTTTTATAATTTAATATGTTTTATTTGTATTTGTTACTGTTTTTCGGCGTAAAGCAATTTTTGGCACTTAATTAAAAATGCAGAATTTTGAATGCAATTTTTATGACTGACATTTCTGACTGTCATTTGAAAAAGTGATTAACGTTTTTCGAAAACTTAATCAGATATGTTCTCACAGGTAGCAGACAAGTGATTGTTTTTGTATTTCTTTGTATGAAATATCAAATAAATGCTTGAAATATAATGAAATTTAAATTGTAAAAACAATCAGACAGCTAACACTTTACTGGTAACTTTAACACTTCAGCGCCAAAACATCATAACGCACACTTTTAGCTCTCAACAAAACACCAATTCAACCAATCCTTTTACCCCATTCCCATCAATGGCCATCGAAAGGTTTTTTATATGTCTTGGTTGCGTATAAAATGAAGCAACTTATTATTGATAATGTTGAGCAAAGCGAAAAGGCACGCCGCCAAATGGCAATTTTTGCTGCAGCTCTTTCTTTGCGCTAAGCTGTCGCTGCCTGCAACTATCCCAGCTCGATGGTCGTCTATGGGGCACACATTCTTCTGCAACCATTGAAACCGTAGCGGTCAGTGTGGCAGTGCGCTCATAATGCACTGTGTACTTTACTGCCCTCGCGCAGCCACAGCGCAGCTCAGTGTTTGGTTGGCCTGTGTGGCATTGTCTGCAATGTTGCGGCTTCTCTATTTGGGGCTGTTGTAAATTCTGCTTGAATTTGCATACTTTTTTATGTGGGATTTCTAGCTGTATTTCATGTAGATATGTTGTGTGTGTGTGTGTGTGATACATTTCATTCGCAAAATACAGTTATTGATCTTATTATTATTATGGGTACAGCCATAATGCCAGTCCTATCATATAGCGATCGCACCCATTACGCATGCCATATGCGGTTTTACTGCGGCATTAATGCACCGGACACAGAGGAGTAGAGAAGGAAAGAGATAGAGATAGATGAAGTAGGAGCAAGAGAGGCTGTGTGCAGGGTTTCGTGCAGCAAGACACATGTAGGTGCCAACCAAATGCTTGTGAATGTGTGGAATTACATATTTTAGCATAGAATGCATTGTAGGTGTGAAACAAAAGACTTAGGCAACATACTTGCAGAGTGCGACAACAAATTTTACACACGAAAAAATCTATATACTCGCGAAACTACGGTCCAAATGTAGTAAAACTGCGTTTTTAGTTTTTCTCTCCGACGTCAGGATTTTTTTTAAAGTACTTTGAAATTTCAAAGATATGTTTATTTCAAAAAATTATTTTAAAAATTGAGCGCATTATAGAATAACAATATAGGTATCAAATGAAAGAGAAAAATCTTTAGAATCTTAGAAAATGTAATGTTTTGGTGCAAAAGGACGAAGAGGTATTGAAAATGTCCTTTTAAAATTTTATCCTTGAATATCCTTGCAAATTCCCAATAATTTTTTTTTTTTTAAATATATCTTAAGGACTACTATGTACGCTACTACATCCTTGAATTTCGTCCTTCTAACTTTATTAGTTGAAGATATACAAAATTTAATACTTCTCTCTATAGATCGATTTTTTGGTGTATTTTGAAATTTTTTGATTTTTGTCGCACGGTGTTATACTCCGGTTTTAGTTATTTAGAATTTTGGATCAAATATCAAAGTAAACAATTATGGCTAATGGTTTAAAAAGTAGAACTTTTTATAAAATTTTTTTAAATATATCGTTTTTTCATTATCTAGAAGAAGGAAGAGTCTTCTGGGCTTTGACAATCTAGGGAATCTAGGGAATACAGTCGTGTCTGGGTATAGTGAACCCCCTATATAGTGAACACCCAAAATTTGACATCAAGCCTCTAAATATAGAAAAACAATTTCAAGCAAAAAAAACAAAAAGTGTATTTTGAGCAAATAAAACGAGTGTTTGAACAAAAATATTGACCTTGATATAGTAAACAACCTCAATACTGTGAACAGGCCTTGCAATAATTAGTTCACTATATCCAGACACCACTGTAATACTATTCACCATTCAGGCTACTAGACTTCGTAAGGAGCTCAAACTGGTTCAAGGAGTGTGCAGACTTAAACTTTATATGTTGTGGACCACAACTTGTGGTAGCAAAATGGCCCTTCATGACATAACTTGGGGTGTGTGAAATTAGATATTTTTAACATAGAATGCATTGTACGTGTGAAACGAAAGACTTAGGCAACATACTTGCAGAGATATGGAATTTTTCTTAATTATTCTTCGGTTTTAGTTATTCAGATACAAGAATTTTTGATCAAATATCAAAATAAACAATTATGACTAATGGTTTAAAAACGTAGAACTTGTAACAAAATTTTTTTAAAAATATATTTTTTCAATTTTTTTCTGTACGATTTTCTGTCATTATTATTAATCCCTACTATTCCCATGACCTTGGCTCACTTACATTTCCCATCCAATAATCCTGCGTTAAAGTTCTACTAAGTTGACATTTACCTAAGCAAAGGACGCAAATCATTTTGTGTAGCTTATCTCAGTCGCTGTCCAACTTCTATTCTGGCCCAACAAATACCACAATTAAAGTGGCCAATCATTGAAAAATGTTTCGCAATGCTCTCTGCACTGGGCCGCCACTTTCTGGCAATTGTACACAAATATGATAAAGTCAAAGCCGAGGTGTAGAATGTCATGCAATGTTGTCACACACACACAACACAAAATGTGGCTCCCGGTGCGCCTTGCCACATGCTTTATGCGGTGCACTACGAGAAATCATATGAATACGCAACGTGCGGCACATTTGGCTGCGAAGCGTACAAAACAAAAGAAACAACAATGAAGAAACGCTGCCGAACGGTGCGCGGTGGGGGAAAACAATCAGCAAAAAAGAAACACGCATTACGGCTTGTAAATTGCTGCTTAGTTAGTGAAATGATGCTGAAGATGCTTGATTTCTGCTTTGGTTGTTGTTGCTGTTGTTGTTGGAACGGTTGCTGCCGCTACTAGAGCTACTGTGCCGTTGTTGTTGTTGTTGTTGCTAGTGCTTTTGGCGTCTGGCAGCAATTGTCGCTGTGGTTATGCGCGCTCGCGCGCTCAATTGACGCTTACTGTTGTTGCTATTGTTATTGTTGTAACTGCATTGCAAACACCATTCCGATGCGTAGCAATTTCCAGCATTTAACTTTTCTTTTGTATTTTCCTACTATCAATTTGAGTGCGTATATCCGACTGTTTGACTGTCTTTGACTTGGTCGCTGGGTCCGCGTGTGCGTGTGTGTGTGTGTGCGTCTTTGCGTCTAACAAGCTTTTTATTTATCCTGCAGCAAAAGAAATTCGAACGAGATTTATCACACATGCCACAGCCACTCAAACACTCCACTCAGCAGTTGTCCGCGCAGCCAAGCAGCCAGCCAACCATTCAGCCAGCCAACCGTTCAGCCATGCAGCCAGCCAATTCAATATAAACGAGCAGCGTTTTTATATTTTTGTTGCTGGCCTGCGTGCCACTGCAGCGCTTCAGTCTGTGGCTGCTTTTCTTTGTGCTTCTAACAAGCGCCTATCCCTGCCGCTCGCTCGATTAGTTGCGCCTTTCGCGCTGATCGCACATCTCAGTGTCCAACACTTGGCCAAGTCGCGGGCACTGCTCGCCAGGAAAGCCCCCAGCAGAAGCGCAAACGCATGCGCGCGCACCTCTCGATTGATGATGTGGAAAATTTCTGCTCGCGCCTACCAACTACGAAATGCGTTTTGCTCGTTGGTGTTTTTATTTTGGGGAGCAGTTTTTCGATTTATACATGTTTGTATGTGTGTGTGTGTGTGTGTAGTTATTTTTCAGTTCGTGTGTGATCGCCTATCGCTTTGGTGCGTCTCAAACGGTCTTTCTTGTTGCATTTTGCCCAACGATTTTTTTTGTGCTGCAATTTTTCTTACCTTATGCTGGTTGAATTGGAACTAAGGTTTTCTAGCTGCTGGTACTGGCAATTAGGAAATTTCGGCAAATTTTTTCATCTGAGTACAATTTCTTTAGTGTTTTAGTCTTTGGGTTTAAGTATTTTTTGAGTAACGAGTTTAATTTCGTGATTGCTTTGAATTCGAAATAAGTCGAGAAAACTGTTCATTTGCGTTCATGAAAAAATCGAAACCCACAGCTCAAAGCTGATAAAAAAGATCAATTTAGATCAATTATAGATCACTGAAACAGGAAGAAAAGGCACTTTACCTGCTCTGCATTATCTAGAAGAAGGAAGAGCCATCTGGGCATTCTTCGACAATCAAGTGGATAAGACAATTCACCATTCATTCTACTAGGCTTCGTAAGGACCTCAAACTGGTTCAATGAGTGAGCAGACATAGACTTTATAAGCAGTATAGATTTTTGAAAGCTATTTTACCAGAAGTCACTTACATCTATAAATTTAGCTCTCGCGGTTTCCAGGATATTCAAGGATAAACATTTAGTCCTTCACATCCTTTTTCATAAAATGTTTCCAAAAAGGATATTGTGTCATCGACTTGATATCATTAGCTTTCATTTGACGTAAAAATTATTCCTTTATGACTTTTGAGTCAAAAGATATGATGTTTTAAAAGTTTTAGTAAGGGGCATTAAGCCGCCATCTTTAAACTGCATTTAAAAAAAACTCGAACATCCCGGGAAAAATTACTTGACACTTTTTCATATACTGAGGTCCTCTATCGAATGAGACGGGGTTGACCTTGTCCCTTTTTTCAGTGTTGCACTGTGTTATCGAAGTACTCAGAGGACACATCGTAGAATGTGCACATCTTAAGTGGCATCATTCAGTAATATCTGCCGAAGCTGCAGAGATTTGGAGGAAACAAAACCAAAATAATTAACTCTCTCCGAGAATGATAATTGTGCATCCTTGTCAGACTGTCCAGACTGGACTAAGCTATGTTAAGAGATAAACGCGGTCTGATTCAAGAAAGCCGTATCTCCGTCTTGAATGGATTCGGGTATCGTCTTCAACTTAACCTTACTTATAGCCTACTTCAACTCAACTTACAGCCTACTCTCTCAGTCTTTTTAAGCTCAACTCCTACGTATGCGTCACATCAAGCACATTTATGGTCTACAGAATCTCGTTTTCCCTTCGAAAGTATGGTCCTCTCTACCTCATTGTCTAGTGATGATTTTTGTTGATGAGATTATCATAATTTTTTTTAGTTCGGCGGTTCGAATTGAGCCGCAGCCGCCGTAGCTCAGCTGGCTAGTGCGTTGGACCGCGAGTCAAATACGACGCTCGAACCCAGGTTCAAGACTCCGTTGCGTTAACACCGAAAAAAAAAGAAAAACAACAATTTGTCTTTCGACGGCTGTCCTCTCAGCAGGAAATGGCAAACCTCTGAGAGTAAAATTGCCTATGAAAAAGCTCCCAACTCGCCGTTCGGAATCGGCATAAAACTGTAGGTCCCTTCCATCCGTGTACGAATTCGCACGCACAACACGGATGGTTGCGGGTAGCTAGGCCTTGGTCTCGTAATCGGGCTGTCGTGCCAGTCAAGAAGAAGAAGGTTCTAGTTGAACCTTTAACTACACCAACGTCTAGTAGTTATTTTTGTTAATGAGATCATTATCATTATTGTTGATTCGGGCGTCAAGCCATTAGCTCCTTAAAGTTTCTTTCAATTTCTTTTTTTTTGCTTTCCTTTTCTATTTATTCCCAGTTCTTTCGCATAATTCCTATAGATTATAACCAGATCTACTTCCGTCTTTCCTGCCTACAGTTTTCATAAAAATGCTCATTGTATGTTTGTCGAGTTCCTAACAGCTAAAACTAGCTCTTTTTGGGGGATTTGCTGAGGATGTCTACCTATTGGAACCCTTTTTGTGCCGGACTTTGTGTTTAGCTACCGAGAGATCTGCCGTAATTATTAATTTGGCTGTTCACAATTTTTTCATAAGTTACCTGAAATAGATGTTCAAAGACAGGAGTTGAAAGATTGTCCCAGTATGAGCATTGGCCCATTTCACTATGTGTGTTGCTAACTGGTTTTCTTCCGAACACTGTTTGCAAACTAATTGTGTTGTATGTGTTTCTATCGTTGCTTTTTTTGTTTTTTGTTTTGTCGAGGTGAAAAACTACCGAAGTTAGAAAAACTAGAGTAGTGTGGGATTCGAACCGCACTACAAACCACCCCGGGTCGTCGACCCCAGATCCACCCGGAACTACTATACTGCGAAGTATTACTTCAGGAGGAGGGCGTAGTAGATGCTCCGCACTCATATGATTCGTGTCTCTCCTACCGCTCGTCTCAGATCCCCAGTAAGAAACTTGGTAAGGTGGTTATCGTAATAATGCATGTTTTCCTCCACATTTTGGCGGTGGAAACGGCATGCTACCAAAAGTAAGGTATTAATAAGGTATGTTCCGAATTGTTGTCCGAATGTTCCGGTTTCAGTTTACGATAAGAAAGCAAACAAAAAGACAAGAAGGGCGAAAAAAGTCGATTTAAAACCCGAATGATTGTTCGTATCGTCACTTCCAAGTGCACTTTACTAGAACAAATCTAGAAGAAAGAAGTGATTTTACAAGCTTAATAAATTGGCCTCAGTAATCCAGAGGGTAGCGCGCTGGCTTTTCATGCTAGAGGCCCTGGTTCGATTCCTAGCGCGGGCTGTTTAAATACTCGTCTATTTCCATTGCTATCCACATGAAGCAGTTGAGAATTATAAGAAATGCAGTCAACTTTTCGCAGGGGCGTTTGGCATGGAAGTTGGAATGTTTCCCGGATGAAAAGTAACTATGCTGTAATGCATTACAGAAGGTTCCAGTTTCCTACTGGGTCGTGTTGCAGCATGTGTTTCTATGTGTCGACCCCGGAACGTATCAATGCGCTTCGAGAGATACAAACTTTCTATGCTCAATCGAATTTAAATTCCAATCCAATCCAAAAAAGACATTTTTAAGAAATTTCTAAATAGTGAAAATATGGAAGCAGCTGTTGAGCAGCATTCGCACGTGTGAACGAAAACAACCGTTACAATTACAACTATAGACTGCAATGCTTTCGGCAATGCACGCGCATGCGCACACGTAATGGCTCAAGTCCATCTTTGGCACTGCCACTACACGCTCAGGTTAATTATAATTTATAGAAATCCCCGTCGAACTAACACCCGCACAACCAACTGCAGCAACAACTAAAAACGAAATCACTGCCGCCACAATTGGTCAGCGTGGCCGCAACAACGGCGGATGTGCATTGTGATTGCTGGGTCGCAGCGATATTTTGCATATGCACACCGACCGTCACTGTGGCATATCCTTTTATGGTAATATTTCAATTTGCTCGTTAAATTAGAACGCGTAAAATGCATTGTTCTGGCCACACACTGCAGCAACAACAAAAACAACTGCAGTTTACATTGGTTGGGCGCTTTTGTTATCTTGATGGTCATAGAGCCAGTCGCACAGATAACCGCAATTCTCTGCGCCGACTGTTCGCTTGGTTTGCAGTCGTGTTTGATTTGTTTTTTTTGTTGTTGTCGAATATTGGAAATCACATTTTTATGCTGTGGTGAAAAATCGCAGTTTTATGCTCTGCATTTTCAAAAGTCCAGCAATTGGTTCGGCCGGAGCAGCGAATGCAAAGCAGCAGCCATGGTCCGAACACAAATGGCCGCATGACACTATCTCAGATTATGACCATAAATCAAAAATCTGCAGTTGGCTTTGGTGTGCGCCTTATTTTTGGCTGCTGTGTAGTTGCATGTACAATCAAATCAAATGAAAATCGTTTTAAATTCAATACTGATGCAAGTCCATTTCCCTTCCGCAGGTTCGCCGCCACTGACCGGCACTGGCATAGTGCGCGTCATTGTGCAGGACATGAACGATCACAGTCCCGAGTTTGCGCGTCAATTCTATCACGCCAGCGTGCAGGAGAACTTGGCCATCGGCACCAAAGTGCTGCAGCCCGTAGCCACCGACCAGGACAGCGGCGCCAACGCAAAGATTCGCTTTACGCTGCTCGGCGAGAAAATGGACAAGTTCCACATCGATCCAGAAACGGGTGAGATTACCACAGCCGTGGTGCTGGATCGTGAGGAAACAGCCGTTTACTATCTGACGCTGATGGCACAGGACAGCTCCGCCACGGAGCCACGTGCCAGCGCTGTCAACTTGACCATCACCGTGCTGGACATCAACGATAATACGCCCAACTTTGCAGCGACCAGCTTCAATGTCAACGTGCCCGATCGCATCAGGGCCGGCGAATTTGTGTTCGGCGCCAAGGCGCTGGATCTGGACGACGGCGCCAATGCGTTGATCACCTACAACATCAGCGGCAAGGACATGGACAAGTTTACCATCGACGCCAAGACGGGTGTTATCAAGACAAAAATGCCACTACAGAGCAAAGAGAATTCCACCTTCGACATGATCTTCAGCATTGTGATGCACGCCAAGGACCAGGGCGTCGAACCCAAATCGTCAACTGCCGACTTGACCATACTCCTGCGGCCAGCAGCACTCTTTCCCAGCTTCTCCTACATGCCCAACACACAGTACATGCTGCCGGAGGACGTGCTCGAGGGCAAAGTGATTACGAAGATTGTGGCCACCTCACCGAAGAAGGGCACTGCGAGCAATATCAAGTACTCGATTGCCGGCGGCAATATTGGCGAAGCGATACGCATCGATGGCAGCACTGGAGTGGTGGCCATTGGCAAGGATGGTCTGGACTACGAGGCGGCGCATCAGTACGAAATTTGGATCGAGGCTGCCGACTCTGACCGACCGCGCTTGCGCAGCGTTATGCTGTTAACCATCAACGTGACCGATGCCAACGACAATGCGCCCGTGATGGAGAAGATCATTTACAATGCCGAGATATTGGAGGAGGAACCGCCACCGCAGTTTATTGTCAAAGTGAAAGCGAGCGATCGCGATTCCGGCGATAATGGCGAGCTGTCGTACCGGCTAGCTGACGATTTCGAGGGCACATTCGAAATTGACTCCGACTCGGGTGAGATTTACACCACAATGCGTCTGGATCGTGAAGAGGTAAGCTCGTATGAGTTAATTGTGGAGGCCGTGGACCAGGGCATGCCACAGCTGACCGGTTCAGCAAGTGTGCTCATTCGTTTGCTCGACAAGAATGACAATCCGCCGAAATTCACACGACTCTTCTCGGTGAATGTCACAGAGAATGCAGAAATTGGCAGTTTCGTCATTAAGGTGACCTCATCGGATCTGGATGTGGGCGCCAATGCGAATGCCACCTACAGTTTTACCGAGAATCCCGGCGGAAAATTCAAAATCGACGCCATCACTGGCAATGTGACAGTGGCCGGACACCTCGATCGCGAGCATCAGGATGAGTATCTGCTGAAGATTGTGGCATCGGATGGCGCTTGGCGCTCGGAAACTCCTATAACTATAACCATACAAGATCAGAACGACAATGCGCCCGAGTTCGAGCACAGTTTCTACAGCTTCAATTTCCCAGAGTTGCAGCGTTCGGTAGCGTTTGTGGGTCAGGTGATTGCCACCGATCGCGACAAGCAGGGCCCCAATTCGGTGATTTCGTACTCACTTCAGCAGCCGTCGGACTTGTTCACAATCGACCCCGCGACGGGAGAGATTTTCAGCAAACGCACCATGAAGTACAAACACTCACAGTTTGAGATTTCGCCCGAGAACATGTACTCGATGACTGTGCTGGCCACGGACAACGGCAAGCCGCCACTCAACTCCGAGTGCCTGGTCAACATTAACATTGTCGATGCCAACAACAATCCACCGAAATTCGAAAAGTCCGCGTATCTCTCGCCGGTGCCGGAACACGCAATGATCGGCCAGCGCATAGTAAAAGTGCACGCTGTGGACAATTTGGACTATGGCGTCAATGCCGAGATAGATTACGCGCTTTTGAATGGCAATGCCACCGAATATTTTATTATCAACAAACATGACGGCTGGATTTCGGTTTCCAAACAGCTCAACGTTCGTCCCAACACTATGTTCGCTGTCACTGTGAAGGCAACCGATCGTGGCGTGCCACCGCAGACCGACGAGACTCGTGTTACCATAATTGTGACGGGCGAAAACCGTTACACGCCCGAGTTCACGGCACTCAGCTACCAGGTCATAGTGCCGGAGAATGAGCCCATCGGCTCCACCATACTGACTGTGAGTGCGTCCGATCGGGACGATGGTCCTAACGGCATGTTGCGATACTATTTCTCCGGCGGCAATGAGCGCAAAGAGTTCGACGTGCACAAAGTCACGGGCGCTGTGACCATACTGCAGCCACTAGATTACGATTTGATACAGGAATATCATCTCAACATAACCGTCGAAGACTTGGGCTACAAGCCCAAACGAGCGGTGGCCATGCTGACGGTTATCCTAACAGATATCAACGATAACCCGCCAATTTTCAACCAAACAGAATATCACGCTTTCATAGCGGAGAACCGACCCGTCAATTCTTTTGTTTTCAGAGCGCATGCCACCGATCGCGACTCGCCCAAAAACGCCATCATACGCTACTCCATAACAAGCGGCACCGGCAAGAGCTTCTTCAAAATCAACTCGGGCAGCGGCGAGATAATATCGATCGTCAGCTTTGACTATGAGGAACGGCGCGATTATAATTTGCAAATAATGGCTGCCAATCCAGACTCCTTTATGCAAAGTACCGCCATGGTGGTGGTACACATAACGGGCGTCAACGAGTACTATCCACAGTTTGTGCAGCCCGTTTTTCACTTTGATGTTTCGGAATCGGCTGAAGTCGGCACTTCGGTCGGTTCAATACAGGCTACCGATAAAGATGCCGGCGAAGATGGAAAAGTTTACTATTTATTGGTAGGCTCCAGCAATGACAAAGGTTTCTCCATCAATGCTATGACTGGCATAATGTACGTATCGCGGCATCTCGATCGTGAGACGCAGAGCCGTGTGGTATTGACAGTAATGGCGAAAAACTACGGTGGCATACGCGGCAACGACACGGACGAGGCGCAGGTTATCATATCCATACAGGATGGCAACGATCCGCCAGAGTTCCTCAAGCCTCTGTACAGCGCCAGCATTTCAGAGGCCGCAGCTGTAGGCACCAAAGTGGCGACTGTCAAGGCAATAGACAAAGATGTTCGCCCACAGAATAACCAGTTTAGTTACTCCATCATAAATGGTAACTTGAATCAAACCTTCAAGGTGGACCCACAGACTGGTGAAATCGAGACGGCGCGTTCGCTGGATCGTGAGCAAGTGCCGGTGTACGATTTGATTGTGGGCGCCATCGATACGGGTGTGCCGCCACAGACCGGCACTACAACGGTGAAAATCGAACTGCAGGACATCAACGACAATGGACCCATATTCGAGCCGAACGGTTTGATTGGTTATATTGCAGAAAACGAGCCGGCGGGTACCTCAATTATGACCCTTGCTGCCACTGATCCTGATTTGCCGCCGAATGGAGGACCCTTCACATACTACCTGGTCGGTGGTAAACACAAGTCGCTGCTCTCAGTCGACAAACACTCTGGCTTGGTAAAGTCAACGCGCAGTTACGATCGCGAGGCAACACCCACTCTGGAGGTCATCATAGAGGTGGAGGATAACGGCGAACCCAAGCAGCGCGCGCAGCATCTGTTGACTGTGAAGGTGCTCGACCAAAATGACAGTCCCTCGTCGCCGCGCACAGTGCACGTCATACTGAACGTGTTCAACAATGAGATACCAATCGGCAAAATTGCCGATGTGCATCCCAACGATCCCGACATCAGCGGCAATTACAAGTGTCGCATTATTGCCAATGCCCAGTCAAGTCCACTGGGCATTTTCACCATTCCCAACGCCTGCGATCTACACACCACCTATCAAACCACCATTAATGGCTACTCCTACTCGGTTTCCGGCAACGATGGCAAACATGGCGATGTTGTGTCCACCGTCACTTTGGGTTTTCAGAGCTTCGACAATGCCACTGTCTCGAATTCGATCACGATATTTGTGCGGAACATGAGCGCCGAACAATTTCTCTCCGCGCACTACCGCAGCTTCGTCGAGATGCTAAAATCGTCTATCGAGTCGAACGACGAGCTCAACCTCTACAGCATACGCAACACTGGCATCAATGTGACCAACGTGGAGCTCATAATGGCTGTGAAGGCGCCCAATCAATCGTATCGTTCGCCGCGCTATCTTGCCGAACGTTTGGGTAAGAAACGTGAGTCCATGGAGCGACTTTTACAAGCCGGCGAACCCGTTATAATTGGCTACAGCCCCTGTGCGGCCACATCCGTGGCGAATGTCTGCGAGAATGGCGGCATGTGCAGCGCCGAGATACACGTGGACACTGCGCACGCGCTGAACATCATTGACAGCCAGTCGCTGATATTCAGCGCTCCGCTCGTTTCGCACGACTACAGCTGCAAGTGCCCCGACGGCTTCACTGGGCTGCAGTGCGACAAGCGTCAGGATCCGTGCGCGCCAAATCCCTGTCACACTAATGCGCCGTGCCGTCGCATGGGTTACGACTTTCAGTGCGTGTGTCCACCGAACAGGGAGGGCAAACACTGCCAGCAGGAGCGCGGCGATGTGTGCTCGGGAAATCCATGCCGCAGCGGCGGATCGTGTCGACGCAGCCCAGATGGCGCCTCCTTCTTTTGCCTGTGTCGTCCTGGTTACCGCGGCAATCAATGCGAGCACGTAGCCGATTCGTGTCGGCCCAATCCATGCCTGAACGGTGGCCAGTGTGTCAGCATGAAGCCGGGTTACAAGTGCAGTTGTGTGGATGGTCGATATGGCCGGCATTGTGAGAAGACCACTTTCGGCTTTCAGGAGCTGTCTTACATGGCGTTCCCCGCACTGGATGCCGCCACTAATGATATATCGATTATTTTCGCCACCACAAAGCCAGACGGCTTGCTGCTCTACAACTACGGCATGCAGACGGGCGGGCGTTCAGATTTTGTAGCAATTGAGGTGGTAAAGGGGAAGGCGTTTTTTTCGTTTGGTGGTGCGCGAACGGCCATCACCACTGTGGTGGTGGGCTCGAACAGCAGAGAAAACTTGGCGGACGGCAAGTGGCACAAGGTGACTGCAACGCGCAATGGGCGTGTCATGTCGCTGAGTGTGGCCAAATGCACAGAGAACGGAGACGTGTGCGAAGAGTGCCGGCCGGGTGATGTCAACTGTTATGCAGACGATGTGGGACCTATCGGGTACGTTCAGTGAAATGTTGTAATTGAAAAACATATTAATTGTTTTTAACTTTCAGTACGCTCAACTTCAACAAGCAACCGCTACTCGTTGGCGGTCTACTATCGGCCGATCCGGTGCTGGAGCGTCCCGGGCAAATACACACCGACGATTTGGTCGGCTGTGTGCACAGTGTTTCCATAAATGGTCGCGCGCTGAACATGTCCAGCCCGCTGAAGCAACGCGGCGTTTTGTCCACCTGCAATCGCAACACCGATGGCGGTCCCTGTCAGCAAAGCCTGCCCAGCGACCCGGGTCTGTCGCTTTGCGGCACCTATGGCACGTGCATGGATCGCTGGCATTCGGCAATGTGTCAGTGCGGTGGCCACCTCTTGTCGCCCGACTGTTACAGCTCGCTGGATCCTATAACCGTTATGAACGGCGGCTTTGTGGAATTCCAGATATCGGAGAAACATCGACGTATGCAGCTGCTGGATAACCTGTACGGCGGCAATAGCGTCTGGTCCTACGATGTGACTCGTCGTCGGCGCTTTACCATCAGCAGCGACAATGCGACGGCACTGGCTCAAATTGCCGAGTCGCCCAAAACGTTGAGTCTGCTCTTTCGCACGTACAAAGAAGACGGCCTGCTTTTGTACGCGGCCACAAACAAACAATACACAGCGGTGGAGCTTAGGGGCGGCAAATTGGTTTACTACTCGAAGCAGAGCACCGTTGTCAACATGACGGTGCAGCAGCCGGAGAAACTCAACGACGGCAAGTGGCACAACGTAACACTGCACACGTCGAACCGCGTCTTGCGGCTGCTGGTCGACGACACGCGCGTCGGCGAGGAGCTGGATGCAGCCGGCGTGCACGACTACTTGGATCCGTATTTGACAGTGCTTTCTGTGGCCGGTGTGCGGCGCGAATATCTGCAGCAGGAGAACATGCCCGCCAGCTACGAAGGCTGCATAGCCAACTTCACCATCAACAACGAGATACAGCCTTTCAATGGCTCCGGCAGCGTTTTCGGCGAGGTTGTCAGTCGAGGCAAGGTCTCACCGGGCTGCAGTGGCGACATTGGCATTGGCGCCGCACAGGTCTCTGACCCGCTCAGCATTGGCATAACGCTGGTTATAGTATTTGTCGTTGTGCTGCTGGTGGCCATACTGGGCTCCTATGTCATATACCGTTTCCGCGGCAAGCAGGAAAAAATTGGCGGCCTCAGCTGCGGCGTGCCGGGCTTTAAGATCAAACACAACAGTGCATCCACCATGCTGGGCGGCTCGGCAGTGTCCCAGAATCAGGCGGACCATGTGCTGACACGCGGTCGTGGTGTGCACGCCAACGATGCACAAGTCGGCTATCACGTGGACAATGGGGACTTGATACGAGGCGTATCGGGCCATCATCTGGTTGGTCCCGAACTGATATCGAAAAAATTCAAGGAGCGTGAAATCGGGCCCGCCGAACCGCATGCACAGCAACGTCCCCAACGACCGGACATCATCGAGCGGGAGGTGGTGAGTAAGAGTCCACCGCTGCGCGACGAACACCATCCGCCCATACCGCCACCCAGCCAGGCACACCATCCGCACGAGCACCCCAACTCGTCGGTGGACTTGGGCTCCGAATATCCCGAGCACTACGATCTCGAGAATGCCAGTTCGATTGCGCCCTCCGACATTGACATAGTCTACCACTACAAGGGCTATCGCGAAGCGGGCGGCGTGCGCAAGTACAAGGCCACTCCGCCGCCAGTTGCCTCCTACACACACCACAAGCACCAGGCCACCGCGCCGCAGCAACAGCACCGCCACTCGCCGCGCCACGGCGTCGGTGCGCCCTTCGTGCCGCGCGTACCGCCACAAGCTAGTCAACCACCGCCACCGTCCAGCACGCCACGCCCCCACCAGAGCACGCCGCTGGCGCGCCTCTCGCCCAGCTCCGAGCTGAGCTCACAGCAGCCGCGCATACTTACGCTGCACGACATCTCTGGCAAGCCGCTGCAGAGCGCGCTGCTGGCCACCACCTCCAGTTCGGGCGGCGTGGGCAAGGACGCGCTGCACAGCAACAGCGAGCGTAGCCTCAACAGTCCAGTGATGTCACAGCTCTCGGGTCAAAGTTCCAGCGCCAGCCGCCAGAAGCCGGGCGTGCCGACACAGTCGCCACCGCAACCGCCCATTGGCCTGACGGCCGAAGAGATTGAACGTCTCAATGTGCGGCCGCGCACTTCTAGCCTCGTTTCCACGCTAGACGCCGTCTCATCGAGCAGCGAGGCGCCACGTGTGCCGGGTGGTGCGCATCACCTGTCTTTGGGTGGCGGCCTACATAGCGCCGATGTCGATGCGCACAGCTCTACCTCCACCGACGAGAGCGGCAACGACAGCTTCACCTGCTCGGAGATCGAGTACGACAACAACAGCCTTAGCGGAGATGCAAAATATCCGACCAACAAGAGCGTACCCGACGACCTGCCCGAACGCAGTGTGGTTGGACGCGCCATGAGCGGCGACGGTGTCGGCGTGGGCGGACCGAGCATTGGCAAGGCGCCACCTATGCCACCACATTCGTACGACGGCTTCGATTCATCGTTTCGGGGCTCGCTCAGCACTCTAGTCGCCAGCGACGACGACCTTTCGACGCATATGGGCGGCATCTACCGACAGCTGAACGGACCTGGCTCGCCGTCAACCACCAGCCTAGGCTGGAACTACCTGCTCAACTGGGGACCGAACTTCGAGAGCCTAATGGGCGTGTTCAAGGACATAGCCGAGCTGCCGGATTCGGTGAACGAGCAGCATGTGCCGACCACGCTCTGCATACCAGCTAGTGTACAAAAAGCTTCAGAGGAGTATGTCTAGCGAGGACGCACACACACCCACACACATATACAAATACAATAAATTGAGATTTAAGCTAAATACGTGATTTAGTGTAGGAACGTAGTAGATATTTGCATCGCTCTCCCTATACACACATACATACTAGAATCTAACGGAAAGCTTCTTGAAATTGAATTGCGCCATTTTGTTGAACTTTCAACATGATTTGCCATCTGTTTCGTATTACTCTATACCAGTCTTCCAAGTTGGGGAAATCTTCTCGTATGAGCTGCTTGTAAGCATTTGCCTCCCAAATTCAAAATTCAATCATTCCAAACACGTCTTTCATATTGAATTTACTTAGTAGACGACAACTCTCCACTTGGGTTTGTACGCCGACTATGTGGATTCTGTACATGCTAACTGCACATGCACAAACTATCACTACCCCTATTGCCAAATATTTGATTTATCGCTTCCATGCATAATTTATTAATTCTGTAACTTCATCGGCAGACACACTGCTCCACACACGATAAAAATAGTAATTGATATAGAATAGATTTGCCTAAGCATAAACATTACATAGATAACCGCATTTATGTCGCCTTGTATCAAGGTTTGTGTCCTAACTATTAGTAACAATAGCCGTTACCGAATGTACTTCATGGTTTGTGCAAAAATATCTCGTTTTAAGTTATTTAACTAATTAAACTAATTCGCATTTAGTTAGTAGTTAGTTACGCGTAATTTATTAGGATTTTTTATGAAATTACAAAAACAAAAATATCTTATAATTGTGTGCTATATTAAAAATAGTTTTTTTTTTTGTTTGCTCGATTAGTAATTAAAAGCATTTAAAAATGTTTATAGCTGAAGTGAACTAAATTGGAGACAAAATCTTGCCATAAGATTTGAGCGAATGCGCACTTTTATACAGTAAATACTTAACAAATACGACTTTCAACTATTTATACAAAAGCAATCTTCGAAAAGCTTTAAAACCCTTAACCAACAGTTTGCTATGATAAGTAACAAAAAAAAATACAAAATGTAAGCAAATTTGTCTGTATGGGTAAAGTTGAATTTTTGCTGTAGACAACAGAAATTGAAGAAAGAAACAACGAAAATGTTGCAACATTACTTTTGTAATTTTATTTAAGAAAAATGCTGCATAGAAACGAACAAACGACGACAATTGAATTTCTAGATAACGCTTATGTTTAGAATGTCTACGCGAAACAATTGACAAAAAATTTAGTAAATAAATAAATACTTTTGTAACAAATTTTTAAATATTGAGTTTTATTTAAACGGAGATATTCAGCCCTGTTCCAGAATCCGAATCGGATCGGAAATGGATTTGATTCCGACCGTCGGTGTTCTACATTCCGATCAGTGGCGGCTTATGGTGCTTGGGGGCCCGGGGTGGCGACGACTGAGGGGCCCCCACAAACGGTGCAGAATAAGTTTCCGTACAAAACTAATAACTGGAATTTCCGGTTATGCTTTTTAATTTTTTTTTTAATTTGTATTCCATTGGACAGTAAAGGGACAAATTATTTTGAAACGTATACGTGTTTGAAATTTTATAGAAAGCAATAGAATCCCAGAGAAAAAATGAAAATTGGATAAAAGGATAATCTTACTAAATCTTTCCAAATTTGATAAAAACTTTCGTGAAATTAGGAAAACTTTTGGGAGAGCAAGCTCGTCATTTCAAAAAGCCATCTTAAAACTAAAAGAAAAACAGAATATCTTGCTTCGTTACTACGGTCTGGCCATTATTTTAAGTAACCCGAGCAGGTTTTTAAGTAACCAATCGCGTGAATAGATAAAGTGTTTTCTAGACTAACTTTGGCCGCCGAAACTGAAAATAAAAAAAATTTTTTAAGAAGCGTTTTCAAAAAATCTTCGAAAAACGAGTTTTTTTCCCTGTTGTTTCAGTTATGAGTACATATCTCCTGAAAGAATTATCTGATTAACACGAGCTGTCCGTCGTTCAAGAAGAAGATAATACCTTAGCCTTTTTAGTGATATATAGATTGTTGTTACTTGTCAGTAACTTCCCCAAAGGAAAGTTGTAACAAAGTGAATTTTTCGACCAAAAAATCATAAATTTTCGAATATTTTTTTATTGATTAAAAAATGATCTCCCCTAGTTTTAAAATCTAAGATGAAAGATATATTATTATTATATATTTTTTGAGCAAATATTAAGCCTAAAATCAATAGAATTGAAAGAAAAATGACAAATGAGTGAGTAAAAACACCAACTTTACATTTATTACACTGTGCGAAAAAATTTTTTTGTCGAGACCTATCCAAATTTGGATATAAACGTGAAACTAGAGATAATTTATAGTAATCTGGCATAGTCAGTTTTTCATTTTCTGGCCCAAAGTCCTTTTTAAAATACTTTAAAATTTTAAGGACATATACATTTCAAAAATTTTTTTAAATATATGCGGTTGTGCATTGATGGAAATATGGGTATCAAATGAAAGACATCCTTTTAACTAAATTTTCAATTTTGAAGTTTCTGGACCAAAATATGTCAGGTAGGGAAAACATACATGATTTGGATTTCAGTCTGTAGATTCATACATCTAAATTTTATTCTATTTCAAAGTTCCAGTCTAGAAAACACTTTTATTTTTAGGTGCATTTTTCGTGCCGAGTAGTTTAGAAATGTACAGAAATATTTTATAAAACCCAGTAGCAGTAGCTTACTTACAAGGAGCATAGAATTGCTTTCGTAGAAGAGTCTATCAAAGAAGAAACCCGGATTTCCGGGACGATGTGTTGTTATCCAACCAATAATTATAAAAATAATAATAATAACTGTAAATTTCTTTGACGTCTACAAAGTTTAATGAGGTTAAGTAATTGCTTAATTTGCACTAGTTTACAAGCAAACTCTAAGATTGCGATATTTAATTTTGAACTTAGATTTTTGTATTTGCATACTTTGCACAAAGTTTTAAGTTAAAAATTAAATATTGCAATCTTCGAGGGAAAATTTTTTGAAAATTTGCAAACAATTGGTATTTAGAAAGAATGTTTTCTTGCTTTTATTGAACTGAATTTGTTATTGCAATTTCAAAGTCATTTGTCGATACTGTGTCTGTTTCAATTGATAAAAGTGGCAAGCAACCTTTCAACAACCATTGTGGAGCGCAAATAATTTTTTAAAAATTTCAGTAGTGAAAAACTTAAAATTTTTATATACAAGCTTCTCTCGGGGGCCCCCCTCAGCCCGGGGCGGTCCGCCCCTCCGCCCCCCCCGTTATGCCGCTACTGATTCCGATTATCGGAAACATTTTCCGATGCAACCCTGTTCTCAAATCCGATTAAGTTCGAATGAATTTGAATCGGAAATTTGGTGTTCTGCATTCCGATAGTCGGAAATATTCCGTTAAACAAAAAGCTGGTGGAATTGAAATCGGAAAGCAGCAAAACGAAAACAAACAACGAAAATGTAAGTAAATAATTTAAACACCGTGTTAAATCAAACTAAAAAATGAATATCTTATCAAAGAAAAGCATAAAACTGCTGACCAGAGCAAAATGCTTTTGGATTTTATGGAGGACGTGGCGAAGGGATTCTGTAAAGGCGACAAAGTCGAGGTAGAGAATAAATGGAAGAATTTAACACAGTCGCTGAACGGGTAAGGACCACCAACAAAAAATATAACGCAATGGAAAAAGGTTAAAAGTAAACTAAATAAAATCGGTCAATTGTATACAATTTTCTTTAATCATAGGCCTGGGTTGATTGGAAAAGTAAGATGAGGAGGAAGCGACCGGCGGTGAACCTTTTAAGAAGCACACTTTGCGAAATGGAAGAGGCGGTTGCCTTTTCTACCGACCGTTGATAGCCTCCTTCGGCAAAAAATCGCAAAGCCGTCGCCAATTGCAAATCTGGCGGAATGGAGCATTGCCGAAGAAAAGTTTTCACTTCGGTCAAGATCGTGCTGAATGCTGCTTTGTTAAGGCGGTACTGAGCAATAAACCTTAAATAGGAAATTTTGAACATAACTGAAATAACTTGTATTAGTTACGAAGAATCTGACAATTCCATCGGATTGCTGTGGTCTCGCGAAATTCTGCGCTTCACTTTTTCAACGGCGGAAATCTCGTTCTCAAGCAATACTGCCAAAAAAATAACCGAACTTATTTAATAAAATAAAAAATCTTAAAAAATTGTACAATCGCCTCTTTCATTTGAACATTTCAAGCAAACAGCTGATTGAAGCTTTGTTTAATTTTCTAACAATCGGATTCGAAATAAACTTCGAATGTGACAATTCCGTTTGGATTGCAGAACACCTCTTCAAATCGGAATCGGATTTCATTTCGATTCAAATCCGATTCGGATTCTGGAACAGGGCTGATTAAAAGAAATATAGTCAGAGTTTTTGTCTAATTGGTTTTTTCTGAAATTAGTTGCTTTTCGGCTGTGTGGGGGTCCTATTCTTTTGTGTGAATTTTTTGTGGGCTGTAACACAAAGTATGAAGCCATCCCAGAGGTCATGGGTTCCAACTTCGAACTTATTTATTATTTTATTTATTTATTTTATCTTACTTATTTTTCCTATCTTCTAAATATTAACTTGCCCGCAACATACCCCAGTTCAAAAAATTCCTGAGGGTCAGATCTTTCGTGATCCTTTTCCACTCAGTCCCACGCAATCATGCGCTGTGCGGCTGTAAAACTGAAACAAATATACAGCTATACAGTGCGTCAGCGGCGCCTGTAAGATGAAATGGGCATTATCGGAAAACAGCGCACCAAACCGATCTTAGCGAAGTTTCCAACCATCCTGCTGTCACCTCTTCTATACAACAGATGGTAGTATGAGCGATAGCTCACAACATCGGAGACGTCGTACCCAGGTGGCGGTAGATGGCAGCCCCCTCACTGAGGACTACCTTCGACAGGCCAATCACCTACCTTGGCACAAAAACACAACGGTAGCCAGCACAAGGCAATTTTGTTGTGGAGGCGCTATGCTCCCGAGAGAAGTGGACAAGGAAAAAATCAAGCGGAAGGAGCAACTTCTCTTTTGAAAACTGTGTCTAAATATTACCAAAAGGTCTATGGATTAAATTGTCTAAAAACTTGTATCGTATATATATGTCAACCCATCTTGTAGCGTACTTATGCATTACAGGGTTCAAATCTGCCTTGAGCAGGGATCCAATTAAAATGCGTTCTTGTAATCTTTGCTTATCAACCTTAGTCAGACTTTTTGCAATAGCACAAAACTAGTTTATAAAGTATGCTAAACATTACTGCTCGAAAAAAGTAAATACAGTAAAACTTTTCCTAGGAAGTGCCCTGCTTTATCTACTTAAATACTATTAAATACTTCACATGAATTGTTAAAAATTTTTCTTTCACCGAAAATTTAAATTATTGCAACAATTCTAAACTTAATTCACCACTTAACCCAAATTGCGACATTTTTATTACCAACCACTGCTGACCATACAACAACACCTTGTTGACACACTTAAACCGATAAGTCCATTGAAACCATACACAAACAATTCTGCAAAACTTCACATAATATGAGCATTCATCAATTGAATGAAGTGAAATTAGAGCGAAACTTGTGCCGCATTATTTTCACATGAAACTCGCTCATTGGAGCCGTTCTAAACGTTTACATATTTAATAAGATTTTTGTTGTAGCAAAAACAAAACAAAATAAACGCCATAAACATGCAACCGGCTAAGCGTGTTGCATATAAAAATTTGGGTACAAATGATGGTGCGGGCAGCGACTTGTGGCATAAAAGGCTGAGCACCTCATCCATTCACAAAAGCGGCGCCATGGCAAACGACTCGACTGGACAGTGCCAAAACAATTGCTGACAGTTCGAATGCGGATTGTTGTGCAGAAAACTATGTAAACAAACGGCCGGTGACAGAAATTGCAGCGGAGCAGCAAGCAACAGGATGTGTGGTAGGAAAAATGGTGTTCAAAGTAAACGCCAAGTTGGAGTGTGCGCACAAGGCGTGCAGTGGTGAGTATAGTTTTTGAATGGGAATAGTTTTGGGGAAAATGTGAGGAGTTTTTCTGGAACATACGTCAGAATCAGGTCTCTAATTGTAGATAAAAGAATTGATGTTTTTTTAGAGTAACACACTCCAAGTCTTGTAGAAAGAGTTTTCAGAAAATTGAATCCATTAAAGAATCATAATCCTCTAGTTCACTTTTAATTTATTGGTGAATTCATAAGACTTGATTTATGAAAATGTTTTTTTGGTTTTTTACTAATATTTTTTGTGATTCGAAGATCTTCCTGATTACTGAGAGTTAACCCATTTTCGGCCGCTGGTCGATTTTTCGACCAGCCACTTTGAAGGAGAGTAGCTCTGCACTTAGACATTATATCTTTGAACTTTTGATGAAGAAAATAGCTTTGGTCTTTTGGTAACCCCTCGAAATAATACTTTTTTTAGAAACGATAAATTTTGAGATGTTGGCGAAGGCACGAAAAAAGCATTTTTTTTAGTCATATTTTGAATATTCTGAAAAATATATAACCTTTTCAAATTATTGATTTATTATTGATTATTTATGAAGCCTAAAGACCAAATTACCACAATCAATTGATATCCATAAGATTATGAAAATATTTTTACCTCTCAGCACTGCGTACTTTTCAGTGGTCGAAAAATCGACCATTGGCCAGAAATCGTCATGTATGTACATATGTATATAAGCCAACAATTGTTTGTTTTCATGCTTGATTATTATTTGACTAAAACTATGTACATATATATTTGTTTTTATTTGAAATTGAATTTTTATTAATTTATAAAAAAAAAATTTGTAAAAAAAAACACAAAAAAAATCCAAAAATATTCTTGATTAAGGTCCTAAATGTAAGTCCTTAAAAGGAATTTAAAAAATATTGGCTATTTCTGGTAGCGGCCGAAAATGGGTCAATATGATAACACCGTACAACAAAATCAATGAAGCGAGAATACTGAAATTTTGACACGTGATCAATGAGATTTGGGGTTTTAACATACTTACTTTTCAAGAAAATTCGATATAAATTTTCAAGGATATAAAGGATTACAATTTTCAAAGGACCTTTTCCATATCCTTTTTTTACAAATAGATAAAAAATCAATTTGGTTTAAAAATCTTGAACCTTTTCTCTTTCATTTGATATACATATCGCTATATTCTATCCAGGTTAAGTATTTTTTAATATCTTTAAATTTGTATCCCCTTCAAAATTTTGAAGTCCTTTTAAAAGGACAAAGGATGTAGAAATGAAAAACTGAGTACGCAGTATTACTATGTTTGGTTTCTAGTTTCACGCCCAAATGGGTTTTTTCCGGTGTGAAAAATTTTTTTTCATTTTTGTCGCACGGTGTAACATCTGAATTCGGTGAAGCGATCAAAACTAAAATGAAACAATTTAAAGATCAAATATATGGTACATGATTGTATATGTAATTTATAAATCTTCTTTATGTAAAATCTTTGATTCTTCTTTGTTAGAATACTTTAATTTTAGAGAAGAAAGCCTAACAAAAATAAATCCTCATATCCTCGTTTTACGCCATGCTAGACAATATGTTTGAACTGGCAACACCGTCACTCTTATTACCAAAATAATTGAACACTTAACGGTCACTCAACACTTACACTTTCCACCAGCTGGACTACAAAAGCCAACAGCGAATTGGTAAAACCTGCAGTCATGAGTTGAACGCTAACGTGTACGTACGCAAACCGAAACGAATCAAAAGAATCACTTACCTACACACATACATATACATGTGTATATATACACATATATGTGTGTACAACGGAAGTAGTACGAACAACAAGTCGGCAGTAGGGAAATCCTTAAAAAATCAAAAGTCGCCGTTTTGCTGATTGCATTGTCGCGGAGCTTTTTGCCGGATGCAAGTGTGCGTGTTTGAGATTAATTATCAAAGTGCCCATAGGTCCATTGGCTAATAGCGCCGCCGCCACCACAGTGTGCTTAAAGACAATTGCAACAACAACAACAACAACAGGAGAGCAATTTGGACAGCATGTTCTTTCGTCGCATGTTTGCGCGCAAGGACAGCAACAACGCCGACTACGATGACGATGACGACGTTGATGCAATGCACAGAGCGGACAGTAACAACAACAACAATAGTAACAGCAACAATAGCGGCAGCAGCGACTTGGACATGCAACGGCGTCGCAATGAATTTCGCAAATATGGTGCAAACACTGCACCCGCAACAACAACAACAACGGCAACATCCACAAAACACTGCAACTCGGCGACCACATTGCATCGTGCGTCCACTTCCGGTCCGGCGGTGGTGCAATTGACGCCGCTGTGGGAGCACATACTGCGCACACGCACGCTGCCCGACAACGTCTGTCCGGTGAAGATGTTTGCCGAGTTTTTGGAGCGTCTGCGCGATCCCGAGTGGCAGGTGCGCCAGCATGCGTTGCGCGTGTTCGTCGATGTGCTGGTGGTGATGGGCGCCAAGGCGGACGCGTTCATGGACCCGCTGGTGCCGCAGCTGGTCGAGAACCTGGGACATCCGGCGCCTACCGTGCGGAAAGGCGCACTGGACTGTCTGCGCGTGTATCTGGCGGAGACGGCCATGCCCGAGACAATACTGCTGCAGATACTGGACATGGGCCTCAATCAGAAGATAACGAACGAACCGTTTGGTGGACGTCTAACATGCGGTGTTATGCTATCCCTACCAGCACTGGTTCAGTCCACGCTGCACACGCCCAAGCGACACTTCATACTGCGCTCGGCCATCGAGATGCTGGTGCAGAAGATGGGACAGGTCACGCATCAGGAGATTACACTCAAAGTTCTCTGGAAGATACGCGAACTGATTGGCGAAGCAGAGTTCGTGGAGTACATGTCGCATGGGGCATATCGCGAGTTCGAGCTGCTGTGCAATGTGTATGGCGTGAGCGGCAGATCGGATCAGAAGCCGACCAGCGGCGCATACGGCAAGCCGCACGGCACTTGGCGACTGCTCTCGCAGCAGTCGACACAAAGCTGCTGGCGTTCGTCGGACGAAGAGCAAATGCTCGAGGTGGCCTCGCAGGCGAAAGTGATCATGGAGACCGAAATCAAGATCAACGATGACACCTTGACGATGCGCATACTGGAGGCCAAGGACGATGACTGCTTGGACGCGGTGCCCGAAAGCGAAGATTCGAGTCCACGCAAGTCGCTCGATACCTATCCGAATAGTTTGGAGGATGATGTGGTCTGCGGCCGTCTGCCGAGTGCCAAAGATGCACGCGACGCGGACGGCGTAATTGGCCTCTTGAGTGATTCGGATGCGGAAGAAAGCAGCCCGGATCGTAGTAAGGAAAATCCCGAATATTTCGCCGTTGTTACACCCTCGACGCCATCGCGAACACCGAAGCGTGTGACATTCGGCGGTGAAGTGGTGAAAATGCGCACACCGGACAGCGATGCCACCACGTCCAACAACCACAGCAACAGCAGCAGCAATGACAACAGCGACAGTATGCCGGCTGCAACAAACAATCAACCAACCATGCTCGCCGCATCTAACAAACAAAGTGCTGTAGATGCTGGTGGCGGTGGCGATGGCGATGGAAATAGCGACAGCGCTGAAGCAGACAAAGCCTATGTGGCCATCATGTCAACACCATCCACATCGTCCACCTCCAGTCCTGTAGGTGAGAGCAAAACCACAGCACTCAGTCTGGAGATAACCAATGACAACACTAAGCCGCTGCCACGCCCTAGAACTGCGTCCTCACCGAAACATGCGCAACAACCCAAGTTGCAAGCAGCCCACAGCGTTACCCAAGATCCAAGTTCGGCGGCAACGTCCACCAATGCTTTAGCATATTCGCCGCTAAAGCGACGTGATTCCACTGCCAGCGCATCGCCGCGCTCACCTTTCAAGCGTATTAGCATCAGTCCGGTCGATAGTATTATTAGTCCGAAGACTATACACAAAGAAATCGAAGTGCTGCACAATTTGCAACGTGATCCGTCGCCGGTGCGTAGCCTAAGTACGCGTCGCGCCAATGTTCATGTAGAATCGGTGGAATCGCCTGATACGCCAGAAGCGAGTGCTGGCAATCAGCAGCAAAACGAAGGCGCAGCGGCTGCCAGAATCGTGACACCACCGCTGCCTCCAGCACCGAAATCATGGGAAGATTTGGGTATAGTCGACTATGATACGCTGATGGATTTGCGCTCGGGAGTGAGTATATTTAGTAGAGATCAGAATAAGATATAAAAAATTAGAGTGAACAATTTGATGTGCTAGCTGGGTACTAAGTAGATCCCTCAGTGGTTTGGGAATGAGTAAAAATATCAGAATAAAAAATAAAATAGGAAGCTCTGTCGGAGGTCTAAAAGACCCATTATTTCAACCGTTTTTTTAAATGTGTATGCAACATTTTTTTTCCAACATGTGTTACAACACACATTTGATGCGGTTGGGGGAAGGGTGAGGAGGTAGGTGACCTGAAGTTTTTTTTTTTTGACTCGAAGAAACCCGCAGGGGATGACCCCTATTAATGCGAGACAGTGCGTTGGTTCAGGAAGGATATAAACATTTGATGTGGTTGGGGGAAGGGTGAGGAGGTAGGTGACCTGAAGTTTTTTTTTTTTTGACTCGAAGAAACCCGCAGAGGATGACCCCTATTTATGCGAGGCATTGCGTTGGTTCAGGAAGGATATAAATGTTAGGAGATAGAGTTTTGAAGGAAAATATTCGCAGGGAGACCATTCCACAACCACGCTGTACGGGCCAGAAACGAACTTTCCCTGTAGTGCGTAGTGGAACATTGTTTCGACATGGAATGCCTAGGCGCCAGTGTTTAAACGGGTTGCCCGGGGGAATACCCGGAGTGATGGCAGCAAGCTGCTCAGCTCCACTGAGCAATTACCGAAAAAGTCTAAGGAGTCAATAGAGCTGAATGCCCTACTATCCCCTATAAGCTTGATCGCACGGTTTTGCACCCGGTCCAGGAGCTCCAAATGGGTTTTTGAAGCCCCCATAGGTGCGAGTTAAACTCCATTTTAGGTCGGATATAGGTGGTATAAATAATGCGGAGATCAGACGGAGTGAAGTATTTTTTGCACCGCTTTAGGAAGCCGAGGCTGCTTCTTTCGACACGCCAAAAATATGATCGTTCCAACGAAGATCGTTCTTCGTTCGGAAGATACTGAACTCCAGCCCAGCATGCCGGATTTTTACCGGCTAAAAACCAACCCCCCATCGTCAACCATTATCCCTGCGGGACCGCCTCCCGGCATTACGTCGCGGGGCAGGTTTGGTCTTAGATAGACCTCAATCTGTTAGTCGCGCCTCCGCGCGTCGCTCCCATTCGTATCGCCGTTGTAGCGACATCACTTCCGATGCGAAATGGTCGACTGCTATCCAATACGTTTCTGTTTCCAACATCTTGTGGATTAGTGTATGTGGCGTTGGCATTGACCCGAGCTGGTTAGCCAAGTGGCTTCGTTGTTGTTGGTATCGGGGGGCAATCGAAAACAACATGCTCCGCGTCTTCGTTTGCATTATGGCAATAATCACAGTGCGGGTCTTCCTCGTACCCGAATCGGTGGAGATAGGCCTTAAAGCATCCATGGCCTGTGAGAACCTGTGTTAGGTGGAAGTTGGTTTCACCGTGCTTTCTGTTTAGCCAGGTCTCGATGTCTGGAATGAGCGTGTGCGTCCAGCGTCCTTTCGTTGAAGAGTCCCATCGTTCTTGCCACTCTCTCGCTTTGTTTGTCTTGATGGTCTCCTGTCTCTCTTTGTTGTTGTGTTGGGATGTGGGAAGACTCGTTTGTGGGATAACAGGCAACATTGCCGTTTCACCAGCCCGAGCTGGGATTCGAACCTAGGGCCTCGGTATGAGAAGTCAATCCTCTAACCTCCGAATTCTTTCAGAACTAACATTAAGAGGGTAATTGGAAGGGGTATCCTCTGCACGGTGAGTTTTTGGTACTGTTTCACTGCAGGAGATCAGCACAATCATAAAAGGCTTTGAATGGTTTCTAGGATAAGGAACTGGAGCCCAGTCCAGTCGTTGTACTTTACTTTGATTCTGTTTTACTCAAATCCACAGACATTTTCTAAGCCCTAAGTAGATCCCTTGGTTTCAAGGCGCCAATGTAATCGCTTCTTGGTAAATTGGTGCCAAGAAGCTCAAACCTGAAACAACTAAAAGTTTCACAGACAATCAAAAAATGGTCTAAAGTCTTCAAATGATCTACACAGGTTGCGCGTACTTACTGCCTACTCTTTACATGAGCTTACAGCCTTTTAGGGACTGCAGTCAACTCAAACAGACACGCAGTAGAACCTCTATTTTCGTCATTGATTTCCCCTTGTGAACCGTTCTTAAGAGGGAAGCAATGGGGCACTCAGTATGAGTTCAAATGGTAAGACAGTACCACTCCTTCTTCAAAAATGTATGCCTACATCTTGACAACGGTTCACATATGGTGCCTGCAAGGCAATCAATAGTTTCACTAAATAAATAAATCAACAAACAATTCACCTTGCAGGCGTACAAAAATAAATACGTGCGAGTACATTAAGTGAAAGGGAAAATATGCCAATATCAAACGAAATCAAAAATGTACAACTAAATATTCAACTAAGGGTTCATAAATACTCACACGCACACACACACACACAAACTCTTGCGCATTCATATGTATGCAATAATAATGCGGCAAATGAACTTTGAAACGCTACAACAGCAAAACTTTGTCGGCGCGAACGACACCAGCGCACAGTGATTCGTTCCAAGACAAAAATCAAAACATTTAAAGTCTCAGAATTTAACGATTTTGATGTAATTTGAAAGGTAATTCTCCAACTAAGAAAACCCCGAAAATACGGTTCAAAAAATTAATTAGTGTCTGTGTAAAAGCGGCTCAAAGTTGAATCTTCTTTTACAAAAAAATTTAAACACATATTTTCTGTTTTTAGTCTATTGAGTAAAAAAAATTTTTAAAATAGATCGTTAGCACAAAGTTGCCGAAACTTTCAATATGGATTAAGAAATGATGTGGCCATTTTCGCTTTTAATGTTTTCTCAAAACTTGCACAGCTAAGCAGTGGCGGCTTAAGGTGCTCCGGGGCCTGGGGCGGCGACGGCTGAGGGGCCCCCACAAAAGGTGCAGAATAAGTTTGCGAACAAAACTAATAACTGGAATTTCCGGTTATGCTTTTTAATTTTTTTTCTAAAAATTTGTATTCCATTGAACAGTAAATGGACAGTAAAGGGACAAATTATTTTGAAACGTGTATGTGCTTGAAATTTTATAGAAAGCAATACAATCCCAGAGAAAAAATGTAAAATGGATAAAAGGATAATCTTACTAAATCTTTCAAAATTTCAAAACTTTTTGGTGAGCAAACTCGTCATTTCAGAAAGCCATCTTAAAACAAAAAAACATAAAATCTTGCTTCGTTACTACGATCTGGCCATTATTTTAAACAACCCGAGCAGAAGGATTCGATTGTTTTGCTGTCAGTGCATCCTTACACTACTCGACAAAAAATGGGCCAATCGCGTGCTTAGATAAAGTGTTTTCTAGACTAACTTTGACCGCTGAACACGAAACTGAAAAATATTTTTAAGAAGCATTTTCAAAACATCTTCGAAAAACGAGTTTTTTCCTGTTGTTTCAGTTATGAGCACATATCTCCTGAAAGAATTATCCGATTAACACGAGCTGTCCGTCGTTCAAGAAGAAGATAATACCTTAGCCTTTTTAGTGATATATAGATTCCCCAAAGGAAAGTTGTAACAAAGTGAATTTTTCGACCAAAAAATCATAAATATACGAATATTTTTTATGGATAAAATGATCTTCCCCAGTTTTAAAATCTTAGATGAAAGATATATTATTATAATATATTTTTTGAGCAAATATATTACTTGAGCAAATATTAAGCCTAACATCAATAGAATTGAAAGACAAATTACAAAGTTATGATGCAGTGAGTAAAAACACCAACTTTACATTTATTACACTGTGCGAAAACATTTTTTTTTGCCGAGACCCATCCAAATTTGGATATAGACGTGAAACTAGAGATCATTTATAGTAATCTGGCATAGTCAGTTTTGCATTTTCTGGCCAAAGTCCTTTTTAAAAAACTTTAAAATTTTAAGGACATACACATTTCAAATATTTTTTCAAATATATGGGGTTGTGCAATGGTGGAAATATGGGTATCAAATGAAAGACATCCTTTTAACTAAATTTTCAATTTTGAAGTTTCAGGACCAAAATATTTCAGGTAGGGAAAACATACATGATTTGGATCTCAGTCTGTAGATTCATACATCTAAATTTTATTCTATTTCAAAGTTCGTCTAGAAAACACTTTTATTTTTAGGTGCATTTTTCGTGTCGAGTAGTTTAGAAATGTACAGAAATATTTTATAAAGCCCAGTAGCAGTAGCTTACTGACAAGGAGCATAGAATTGCTTTCGTAAAAGAGTCTATCAAAGAAGAAAACCGGATTTCCGGGACGATGTGTTGTTATCAAACCAAAAATTAGAAAAATAATAATAATAACTGTAAATTTGTTTGACGTCTACAAAGTTTAATGAGGTTAAGTAATTGCGTAATTCGCACTAGTTTACAAGCAAACTCTAAGATTGCGATATTTCATTTTTAACTTAGAATTTTGTATTTGCATACTTTGCACAAAATTTTAATTTTAATTTTAAAAATGAAATATTGCAATCTTCGAGGGAAATTTTTTTGAAAATTTGCACACAATTGGTATTTAGAAAGGATGTTTTCTTGCTTTTATTGAACTGAATTTGTTATTGCAATTTCAAAGTCATTTTTCGATACTGTATCTCTTTCACAACCATTTTGAAAAACTTTGAATTTTTATATACAAGCTTCTCTCGGGGCCCCCCGCAGCCCGGGGCCCGGGGCGGTCCGCCCCTCCGCCCCCCCCGTTAAGCCGCTACTGCAGCTAAGGCTTTTACTTCACTTTTAATTCAAAATATTTTTAAGTTAAAAATCTGAAAATTGACAAAACTTAGAGGAAAATATCTAAAAAGTATGTGAAAGTATGTTCCTGGATTTTTTTTTATTTTAAGAAGCATTCTTTCTTTGTTGGATAATGTAATTACCTCCTCTGTTATCTTATGATCTCAGAAAATAATTCAATTTGCAAAGTGCAACCACCTATTTTTCAACAAAATGTATTTTACTTATCCCTAAAAGTATGCAATCAGCGTGAAAACTGCACAAATGCAAAACATATATCTATTGTTATAATTTTTATTGCAAAACTAAAGAGTCCTCGTACAATTTGTGTTACTCTTTGCAATTATCAATGTTGACGTAACTGATTAAATGTAAAATCTGAAAAATTTAGCCAACACACTTGTTGCTATAGCTCACCAAAAATGACGAAAATTGCAAGTACATATACCAAATTTTTGAAGAACTGACCACTCCTTCTAATTTTGTCCCGCGGTTGTGTGGAGTCGAATCACTGTGCAACGCCCAGAATAAAAGTGAAAAATTAAAAATGTTGAATACTCTCTCTGTCGGCTATGGGTTATGTTGAGTCCGGGGTAATAACTATGTCGGAGCCAACATCAGTTTACACGCACTCGGCTTCAACTCATTGCTGCGCGTGTATTTACATACATAAATAAATACAGAGCCATTCACACACTGCAGTGAGTGGGGCTAGGCGGGAAAAGTGTGCAACATGTATTGAAAGCGATACCTTGTATGCTATAATTTTACATGCATGACCAATAATAATTCAAAGAAACCACCTAACACACACATACATACATATGGTACACACATCGGTTGAGTGTTGCAAGACTGTTGTATTTACTATCCGGTGTGCACTCGAAAGTGGGTCAGTAGGATATATTCATGAGCCTCAGGCTCAACATACGAAAATGCGGATTTATGATAACCCATGTGAGGCAGTGAATGGTCTGCTCGATGCGGCAACCGATATGTGTACACATGTAATTTGTTGAAAATTTCACATATGACGTGGTAATTACTTAGACCGCCATCAATGCGTTAATGCGTTGAAACAGTAATCACGACAATGAGAAAGAAATGTTGTTATTTATATGCCAACAGTTGTTGTGAAGCAGTAAGTGAGCGATGGAAATGCAGGAAATTGTATTTGGATTTGACATCTTCTCATCCACAAATATATTGAAATTATTATTCAATATACAAGGTGCGTCCCAAAGTAAACAGGACTTTTGCAATAGGGACGTTTCTGGTGGCGCCATCTATGTGTGAGGACATGCGTTGGAAAGGTACATCTTTCATTCACATACTGTCTAAATTTCATGACATTTGGTCTAGTAGACGCCGAAATATCCCGCTCAATGTGACAGTATGTTTTTAACTTTGGTACGAGAATGTCGATCGAACAAAGAGCTAATATTAAGTTCTGTTTTAAACTTGGTAAAACTTTTACCGAAACGTTTAAATTGTTAAAGCAAGTTTATGGTGATGATTGTTTATCCCGTGGCCGTGTTAATGAGTGGTTGAATCGATTCAAGAATGGTCGTGAAGACTTGAATGACGACGAACACGTCGGCCAGTCGAAATTTGTGATTACTGACGATGCCATCAAAACTGTGCGTGATTTTATCAAAATGCAGCCAAAATCATCATTGGAATTGATGGAAATGGAATTGAACATCTCCAAAACATCAATTGATCGCATTTTAACCGAACATTTGGGTCTCCGTAAAGTGTGTTCTCGCTTCATTCCGCACACTTTAACCGACGACCAAAAAGCGCAGAGAATTGAGCACGCAAAAGACATCGTTCGGGAAGCCAGACGTGATCCAAATTTCTTGTTCAACATCGTAACCGGTGACGAAACGTGGTGCTTTCAATATGATCCCGAAACAAAGCGTCAAAGTGCCGAATGGAAGCACCCAGATGAGCCAAATCCGAAAAAACCCGCCGTGAGAAGTCAAAAATCAAAACTCATCTCATTTGTTTCTACGATTCAAAGGGAATAATTCATCGAGAGTTTGTTCCACCGGGAAAAACAATTAACGCTTTGTTTTATGTTGAAGTTTTGAAGCGTTTGGTGCATCGCATTCGTCGTATTCGGCCAGAATATCGCGAGGAAGGAAGTTGGCGTTTATTGCATGATAATGCACCGGCTCACAGAGCCCTAGTTACGACCGATTATTTGACCAAAAATCGCATTTTTACCATCAATCATTCACCGTATTCGCCTGATATGGCTCCCTGTGACTTCTACTTATTCGGTCAGTTGCGTTTGCCGATGAAAGGAAACCGTTATAAGGACGTTGAGGACATCCAAAAGGCTTGTACCAACATTCTGAAGGCGATGCCGGCCGATGACCTAAAACACTCATTCCAAATGCTTTTGGACCGTGCAAAACGTTGTATCGAAGCAGAAGGAGAGTATTTTGAATAAATAAAAAGAATTATACAAAAATAATCATCCGTTTTCTTTATTTTATAAAAGTCCTGTTTACTTTGGGTTGCACCTTGTATAAGGGACATTAACAAAAGAAGAAGAAGCAACAAAAAAAGCAAATTAAATCAATCCAATTATTCAAAGTGTCTTCATTACTAGAGATACCCTATAAAAATTGGCTTTAGATGGACAACAACAAACGCAAAGGGTCTTTCCTCTAGAACTAAATAAAATATTTTGTATAATCATGTTTTTAGTAGCCATAGATTTGGCTTTTTCTATACCATCATAAATACTTAAATAATTTTTAATATTTTTTACTACTTGTCACTTTAATGCAAAAATCTGGTATCAGCCTAATACACAAAAAAATAAATATTGGAAAATTTCTATCATCTTAAAGCAGATATTAGCTAACCGTTTAACAGCTTTTACTAACAATTTTTATTTTGGCTTTAAAAAAAATGTCAAATCGCGTGCACTTCGGTTTAATGTAATTTGAGGGCGAAAAATACGCCGAGCAGTTGTAATTTCAGTGGGTGCATAAAAAATGCAAAAATCCAAAGTTGTAGCAGTCAATGTGTTATAAACACTGTTGGCAGTTGTAACTCAAGAGGCAAATTGTAACTGAATATTTGATTTCAATTTAACAATTCATTCCATGGTGGAAGTGAGAGTGTGCCTGTTTGCGGTTTTTACTTCTACATTTTGTGGTCACATTTAACGAGAACATTTTTATAGTTTGATTGAATTAACCCTTTCCGACATGAAAATAAACCCGTTCTGTATGAATTGTATGGGCTGTAGTCCAATATATTGGACATTGTGACTGAAAGGGTTAAAAAGTATTTTATATTAACGGAAAACCATAAAATAATTCAATAGTTCTTTTAGCTAAAAATTTGTTAAGGATTAGTTTTGCCTCCAGGCTACAAGTAAAGCAAAAATTGTTTTAATTTTCTATTTTACTTTTCTTATATAGCTTAATACCGACTTTTATCCTATAACCCATTTTCGGCCGCTGGTCGATTTTTCGACCAGCCACTTTGAAGGAGAGTAGCTCTGCACTTAGACATTATATCTTTGAACTTTTGATGCAGAAAATAGCTTTGGTCTTTTGGTAACCCCTCGAAATAATAATTTTTTTTTAAAACGATAAATTTAGAGATGTTGGCGAAGGCACGAAAAGAGAATTTTTTTAGTCATATTTTGAATATTCTGAAAAATATATAACCTTTTCAAATTATTGATTTATTATTGATTATTTACGAAGCCTAAAGACCAAATTACCACAATCAATTGATATCGATAAGATTATGAAAATATTTTTACCTCTCAGCACCGCGTACTTTTCAGTGGTCGAAAAATCGACGATTGGCCAGAAGTCGTCATGTATGTACATATATACTTAAGCCAACAATTGTTTGTTTTCATGCTTGATTATTATTTGACTAAAACTATGTACATATATATTTGTTTTTACTATATTTGAAATTGAATTTTTATTAATTTATAAAAAAAATTTGTAAAAAAAAACACAAAAAAAATCCAAAAACATTCTTGATTAAGGTCCTAAATGTAAGTCCTTAAAAGGAATTACAAAAATATTGGCTATTTCTGGTAGCGGCCGAAAATGGGTTAATCTAAGCATTATTTTTTATGTCATGGAAACAAAAACGAAAAAAGGTCCGAAAATAAAATCCAACGGAGCTAAACGTGCTCGACATAAAAAATGTTGTTGCTTAGATTTTATACAAAAAAAAAGTAGCGACGTCAACACTTTCAAACCGAAAAAAATTTTAGAAATGTAAGATAATTTCTACCATGCGAACCTTAAAGACTAAGAAAATATTAAGTTTAGCAATCATAGAATAAAATTTGCCGCCAGCGGAACTGATTGCCTTGGATCAAATAAACCCAGTGGCTGTTTTGGTTTAAAAATTTGAACGATGACAAAAAGTGAGTGGAGAAAAGGAGCTTAAACACTTTAAGTAAATGCTAAATGTTCATGGAATATTTTATAGTCTTCTATTACCGGACCTCTAAATGGGCACTGCAGACTGAGAAAACATATGCATACATTGGTTTAGAACAGTTAAATATATGTAAACTTTGCGGAACAGCAAAGGAGACTTCTGGGCACATCATTCTGTACTACGATGCGGTATGTCGCACTAGATACCTGAGCCAGTACTGGCTTGCAGACGAGAACATCAAACACCTAAACCCTCGTGAGTTATTAAATTTTATTAGGTCGGTGGGATTAGGGGATGTTTTCTAAGACTTGTATGGGCTACAATAGATCATGTTTGGTCGTAGCGCAACTAAACCCTTTTAAATCTATCTATACGTATCTAGTAACCTATGTTATCTAGTTGGGTTAGGTTTAAATGGCTGGATAAATCTTTTTCTCCACATAGGCCAAGAGGCCGGCCCGTTGTGATGCCATATGCAGCTTTCTCCTGAAATTCGCTTACACTTCCTCCAACCCTCTGGACGCTGTTATAAACGTGAGCAGGTTCTAGTTTTTGTAGGCTTCTCCTACTGAGTGCTGGACGTGTGTTCTGCATGTGTGTTCCGATTAATAAGTGTTCAATGGAAGTCCTTTTGATATTAGGTATCTCAGTCCCTTTTGTGTACAAAGAATACCCGGAATTTCCCCATTTAAACTACGCGGTTAAATATTATCGCCGAATTATTTTTTTTAGGTTGGTACAACTGTTAGAGGCTCACATGTCAAATTATACGTCAAAATACTCATTAGTGTTTGAGTTACGTTTGGTTTTGTGAGACGCAAAAAGTGAATTCGGCTATTTTTATAATGTCTATAATTATCCAACAAAGAAGTGCGATCAGATTTTGTTTCCTGAACGGAATAACCGCTGCGGAGACGTTGAGAATGTTGCAGAAGGCCTACGGAGACCATGCTCTATCAAAAACAACAACATTCGATTGGTATAAAATGTTCAAAGAAGGCAGAGTACGCGTTGAAGGCGAAGAGCGGCCAGGCGGACCACGCACATCAACTGATAAGCAACACGTCAAGCAAGTGAAGGAAATGGTGATGGAAATTCGTCGGCTGACATGCAGAGACATTGCTTCTATTGTTGGAATATCAAATGGATCGGCCAACACAATTGTAAAGGACATTTTGTGCCTCAAACGCGTCAAATCTCGATTGGTCCTAAAAAATTTGAATTTCTTCGAAAAAAAGCGTCGTGTTGATGTGTGTGAAACAATGCATTCTGATTATCAATCGGTTATGAAACGCATTATTACTGGAGATGAGACTTGGATCTATGCTTACGACACGGAAACAGCCGACCAATCGAGCGAATATCGTTCCAAAGGTGAGGCAAGGCCGAAACACCCGCGCCAAAGTCGCTCAAAAATCAAGGTCATGTTGACAGTTTTCTTCGATTATCGTGGTGTTGTGCATTATGAGTTCCTTCCGCCGGGCCAAACTGTCAACAAGGAATATTACTTGAGCGTTATGCGTCGTTTGCGTGAAGCTATTCGCAAAAAGAGGCCGGATTTATGGAGAGACAACTCTTGGTTTTTGCATCACGATAATGCACCATCTCACACGGCATTGGTTCTTCGTGAGCATTTCGCCAAAAATGAAACTCATATCGTTCCACAGCCAGCGTATTCGCCTGATTTAGCTCCTTGTGACTTCTGGCTATTCTCCAAACTCAAAAGACCACTTCGAGGACACCGTTTTGAATCGATTGAAGAGATTCAACGTGAATCGCCGCGCGCATTGAAGGCCATACCGGAAGGTGACTATTTGGCATGCTTCGATGATTGGAAAGTCCGTTGGCATAAGTGCATTGCTTCGGGGGAGGACTACTTTGAAGGCGATGAAATTGATTTGGAAGAATAAATAAAGATTTTTGAATTATAAACAAATTCCGGGTATTCTTTGTACACAGTAGTATAATAACTTATTTGCGTTTCCTATCATGAGCCATGGAGCATGTTAGCTTATAACTCTTTAATATTTCTTACATCAATGCCAAACAGCTCCATTGTCGGTATCAGTTGCCTTTTGAGTTATTACACCGTGCGACAAAAATCAAAAAATTTCAAAACACACGAAAAAATCTATATACTTGCGAAACTAGGTGCAAAATGTAGTAAAACTGCGTTTTTCGTTTTTCTCTCTGACGTCAGGATTTTTTAAAGGACTTTGAAATTTCAAGGACATGTTTATTTCAAATTTGTTTTAAAAATTGAGCGCAATGTAGAATAACAATATGGGTATCAAATGAAAGAGAAAAATCCTTAGAATCTTGGAAAAATTTATATTTTGGTGCAAAAGGACGAAGAGGTATTGAAAATGTCCTTTCAAAACCTTATCCTAGAATATCCTTGCAAATTTCCAATAGTTTTTTTGAAAAAAATATATCCTAAGGACTAATATGTACACTGCCACATCCTTGAATTTCGCCCTTTTAACTTTATTTGTATAAGATATACAAAATTTAATACTTTATTCTTTACTACTTTACCATACGTTATACTTTAATTTATTCAACACATTTGATAAGAGAAAATCAGAAATGATTTTTTTACAATGAGCGCTTTGAGATACTTTTTTTTCGAACAAAGGGAAGCATTGGTTAGGAATTCTTTTCGTACTGCGTTGGATCACTTAGTTTGCCTGATTGAAAAATAATTGAGTATCATTCTTGTTATGTACTGTCTCTCTATAAAGAGAGATCTAAAGATAAATTATTAGTTATTGTCTACCCGAAACACTGCGCCATTGCTGAACTATTGTCTCATACAAACTGTACAAGAAACTAACCTAAGACGGGCGAAACTCAATACAGATTTTAATGCCCGCCAAATTTGACCAACCCTAAATATTCGTAATTCTAAAGAACTTTTCTCACTAAAAAGCACCAGCAGAAAACTATGTTTGGTGCTCTGACGAGTCACTGTGTAATTGGCAACCACACAAGAAGGCTGGGTTCACTCTCTGGAAGAGGAAGAACACTCAGCTCACCTTCTATGCACTCATCCTGCATTATCTAGAAGAAGGAAGGAATGAGTTCGATCCACGCACGCAAGAAAGTTGGGTTAGCTTTCTGATAACTTCTGTCCTGCATTATTTAGAAGAAGTAAGACTCATCTAGGCAGCTTCTACTTCGAGAATCGAGGCGATCTAACCGAAAGAAGAATTCACAGTCTACATGGTTTCGTTTTAAACTAATCGGGCTTTAGTTCGATTAATTGTGGGAGCACAACGGAACTTTATGGCCTAAGTGGGCTACGACTGTGGAAAGCCACTTTAACGAATATAACTTTATAGGATTTCAACAATGATTGTTTCTTTTATATATTTTTGGCCCACAACTTTTTATACTTCAACACTGTACAAAAATTCCTACTCGCACATATCGGCACTGGCGGCATAATTGTAATTATTTACGCGTCATACAAAAACGTTGCCTCCTTGCCACACAGCAGTGCGCGCTATTCAGTGTTTCCTACTTACCGCACACAAATCACAAAAGAATTGCTCGTATATGCTTAACCCACTTTTCAGTACATTACGGCAAAATCGCTGCTGCATGCCACAAGCATCTACAAAATAATACAAAACTCAGCGGCGATTTCCTACACTCCGTCAAAAAATGACGAAAACCAAAATCCCAATGAAAGGTGTCCCTGTGGCACTCGAACGAAAGTCCTTTTTGCGGGCTGTTTTTGTTTCGCGCCAACCTGACGTGCAATTTTCCTGTGTTCAGTCGCTGCGTTTATATTTTATTTTTGGACATTTTTCTTTTTTGTTGTACGCTTATTTTGTTGTTGTGCTTTTTTTTGCCTCAAATCGCATTTTGTATATTTCAACGTCATATCCTGGCCACTCATCTATGCGGCGACGCTTAGCGCAACTTCCTTCCTCTTCCCGAATTGCCGGCATACGAGGCGGCAATTTAGTTAATGTTTCATTATTTTTCGTTGTTTGCGTTGTTGTTTGGTGACCCAAATTTTGTGCGGCTGCTGCCGGCTTTTTTCATTTTTCGGTTTGGTTTGGTTTTTTGTGCAGCTGGAGGCACAACAAAATGTGCGGTTCATTCGGTTAAATGTGCCGGCCATTCGCCGCAACGAGTGTTGCGTAGTTGTGGAAGCCAAAGCATTTGCCGCGAATATCGCGTGCACCAAAGTGACCACTCTGTAGTAAATATGTGTGTGCGAGAGAGGGGGAAAAGGGGAAACATAAAAATATTTACAACTTTTATTTACTTTGTTTCTCAATTTTTAGTAGCACATTCGACACTTTAAGCTGCAGCAAGCGGCTCAAGCGAATTTAGTACTTTACTTCATTGTAGTTTTTGGTTAACATTTCATTAAAGGGTTGTAAAATTTATTAATTTGAGTATTAAGGCTTTATTAACTTGATGAAAAATTCTAGCTTAGTTATGTGTTAGTATGTCGTTGGTTCTGAAAGAGTACAAAAGTTAGCAGAGACAATTTTAAGGATGAATTTATGGAATATTGCCTTGAGCCTACTTAGACACAGAGCACAGCTTGTTCAGAAGCTGACATCAGAAGCTGTTTTGTCGGAATAGTTGGTACAGTCCACAGTGATTCGTTCCATAGACAAAATTCAAAAAATTTATAGTCTCAAAATTTAACGATTTTGATGTCATTTGAAAGAAAAAACTCCAACTAAGAAAACCCCAAAAAATCTGTGCAAAAAATCAATTAGTGTCTGTGTAAAAGCGGTTCAAAGTTGAAACTTTTTTCACAAAAAAATTGAAACTCATATTTTCTGTTCTTTAGTCCATTGAGTACAAACAATTTTTAAAATAATTGGTTGGCACGAAGTCAATATAGAATAAGAAATGATGTGGTCATTTTCGCTTTAAATGTTTGCTCAAAATTTGCAAAGGTGAGGCTTTTACATCACTTTTCATTCAAAATATTTTTCTAAATTAAAAATCTGAAAATTGGCAAAACTTAGAGGAAAATATCTAAAAAGTATGTGAAAGTATGTTCCTGGATTTTTTTTATTTTAAGAATCATTCTTTCTTTGTCGGATAATGTAATTATATCCTCCGATATCTTCCGATCTCAGAAAATACTTCAATTTGAAAAGTGGTCTAAACACGTATTTTTCGACAAAATGTATGCCTAAAAGTATGCAATTAGCACGAAAAATGATAAAATCTGCAAAATCTGTTATTCTTTGGAATAATCAATGTTGACGTTACCAATAAAATGTAAAATCTGAAAAATCTAGCCAACACATTTGGTGCTATAGCTTTCCAAAAATGACGAAATTTGCAAAATTAAGCCTCAGGCATTGCCAAACTACAACAGTTTAAGAAAAACCAAATGGAGATTTCAATTCAGCAGACCATGATTAACTAGTATACCAAATTTTATGAAGAACGGACCACTCCTTCTAATTTTGTCCCGCGGTTGTATGGAATCGAATCACTGTGCAGTCCAACAAACGCGGAATTCACTCATAAAAAGCATCTAATTTCTGAACAACTCATGGAAAGTTAGCACCTCATTTACCCCCTCTGGGATAAGTCTTTCTACACTTCCTCCTCCAATCTTCCCACTACGGACCTTAAGACAGTAAAGTTGGAAATTATCGAAATAGCATTGCATTGTAATGCAAACTTAACCCTTTCGACCCCGAATTTTACACTGTGCCTGGATATTACTTTTTGGTATTTAAATCATGAAACACTAAGAAGTGTGCACACGACATTTGAAGTCGCCACGCCCCTTTGTTATAATTCTAGAACTCGTTTAATTTTGAACAATTTTAGCTTAAAACGGGTTAAATAAATTGTGTACCAATATTTTTTAATTACAGAAAAATTACTTTATATTTATGGAAAAATACAAAATTATTACTTTTTGATTTTGTTTAACCATTATTAAAGAAACAGGGTTTTGATCAAACGCGCCCAATCCGAAGACTTCAATTAGAACACAAACTTTCCCTGATATTGCTGCAAATTATTGGAAATTATTTTGTTCATAAAAGTAAGATTTTTGTAATTTGCTTTGAATTCACTTATAAAAATATTAATTTGTTGGTGCTTAGAGCTGGTTATTACATTCTTGGCAGCCCTACTTAAAGATTGGAGCTGGGTCACCTAATAAGAAATCGATCTCCATTTACTTTGCACCTGTCCAGCTCTGTGAAAAAGGCGGAAAAAACACACAGAAGTTCATAGCAAAAGTCTAAGATGTTTTCTTATTTGTTTAGACTAGTGTGAGGTTTGAAAATAAGAGGTCAAGAGATCCTGTGATACCACAATGGGTCCACTTATTCGAAAGCATCTACTAACCTCACTTCCTACTATGTAAAATCTTAATTTTAAGATTATTAGATATTAACTTAAATTTGTGAAGACAGCAACAGATTTCACACTAGAATGCCTAGAATGTGTCTGTTAATATGACTTATAAATAATTAAATATAATTATATTGTTTTTACTAGACTGTTTAAATACTACGCAGAAGTAAATACTTCACCAAAAGATCCAATTAGTCACACACTCGATACCACATATTGCCAACTAAATAAATAAAATAATTTGTTAATCTAAATATGTCAACTGACGCAATTCGTTATTCGCCATAAGCCACCATGTCGTATACGCAATTGTTGCCATTTGAAAAACTGCACGCAATTATCGCACATCCGCTTCGCATCAACGCACACATGCGGCTGCATATATGCGCTCATAACGGCACATCCGGCTAACGTAGCTGAAAAGCGTCCAAACAGTTGACCTCAATTACATTTTTGTTGCCACAATAGTTGCGCCACTTCAATCTTTCTTTCGCTCACCGCAAGTAACTTTGAACACATCCAGCTCACACTCGGTGTGCAGGTAATTATTTTTGCACAGAGAAACCAATAACAAATGAGAATGAGAGAGCCAAGCAAATATCATAGTTTTGCAGGATTACGACTAAAAATTGAGGTTAATGTCACGGAAACAAGTGCGATTGTGCCGCCAACAGTTGCAGTTGGCTTAAGTCATAAGTTGCCATTGAAGTGTATTTGATTGTCACTTTGGTTTTCTGTAAGCGTAGCTATTTTTCGATTGACACTTCAATTGAAATTTGTAAACAAGCCATGTGAGCGTGTGTCCTTCAAATTTTGCAAATCAACAGAAATAACTAAACGGCACCGTGAACTTTGCACTTTGTCTAAAGCGCCGCCGAATGCCTGAATGCTTCACGTGATGTGGAGTATTTGTTGTTTTTGTGTGGTAGATTTACATATTATAAGTACTTGTGAGTGTCAATACATATTTATAAATAAACAAATGGCGCACGTAAACAAATCACTTAACATTGTATCGATGATTGCTTCGCTTATTGGTTACTCTTCTAATATTGGAGACTATTAGTGGCTGCCGCAGTGAAGCCGAAAGATGGAGAATTAATTGCGTCAGTCACATTATTCACGACTTACAAACTGTACGAGATGATAGAGTTCAGTATTTGGGATATGATTAGAATCCGCGTTTTCAAATACACTTTACATGTGATGGATTCTAAAAGCTTAACATCAATTCACGTTCCGCAGATTGAGAGAATTTTTTAGGCAACTATTTTACTCTCAAAGGGGTGTCACTGTCTGGTCTGATCACTGTTTGGTCTCAATTTGGTGTTGATTGAAATGCGACTCCAGGTCACAACTTTTTGACTGCTTAACCCATTGCTGCCGGGTACCAGTTCCGCCCATATGATTTTGATCAAATTGCATACACGACCTAGAAGTGACCCAAAATGATCAGAAACAAAATTTCAGCTTTATATCTCTGCACGTTGCTGAGATATTCATTAGGTATTTTGTACCCATTACGCAGCAATGGTAGCTTTTTTCCATACTTTGTGAAGTTATCAGCTAAACACGTGAACAAAAGTTGTATTTTTTACAGGTGAGTTAGGAGGCAGATTCTTGAGAAGTTCTAAGGCCACTACGTTTTCCACCTTCGGAAAATTCACGATTTTTGGAGTCTGGTAACTCTAGCTAGATGGCGAAATTTTTGGGTGACCTTCACTAGGTTAAGGTAGTTCCATCTTTACCCTAACTATCCCTATCAATACCCATTAGGCAGCAATGGGTAACCATGGGCAAACAAATTTAATTTTGAAGTACAAATTAATGGCTCTCGTTTGAACTACAACGGTAAAAAATATAAATAAATAAACATTTAGTGCAATTGTAAAGTTTTTTCCTAAGGGTTTAAATAGACCAAAACTGCAAAGAAAATATTTTCGATTATTTTTTTTAAATCTATCCGACTACCCCCTTAAGTTGCTCAGAGAACGGCAGTCGAAAAACAATTGGTCTCAATTTGGTGCTGGCTGAAGCGAAGCCTCATCATTAAGAACCGCTAAGAGCACCGCAGTGGAAAAACAAAATGTTCTCAACTTTGTGCTGACTGAGACTCAAAGCCACAACTTTCGGACTGCTTCAATAACATACAAACTATATACTAAATCGTTCTCAAAGTCACAACCTTTTGACTGCTTATCCAACACGCAAACCATTAAATTGCTCAAAGAATGGCAGTCGAAAAACCAATAGTCTCAATTTAGTGCTGATTGAGATGAGACTTAAAGTTACAACCTTTTTACTGCTTAACCAAAATAGGTACAAACCAATAAATCGTTCAAAATACCGTTCAGAGAGTCGAAAAAAGGTCTCAACTTGATTCTGGCTGTGACGAGACTAAAGAGACGAGACCTTTTGACTGGAATCCAACTCACAAACCACTAAGTTGCAACAGCTTTTAGTAAAGAAAAAAAATTTTTCACGAATTTAAATTTCAACTATTTGCACTGCTTTAAAGAAAAAAATTTTAAAAAATTATTAAAAACAAATTGAATAAAAACTTTTTACACAGTTAAAAAAATATAAAATTTTCTCTTACCTACACAAGAACATTAAAGCAAGTTGAGCTAAAATTGTGTTGAAAACACGTTCTAACCTTGAACATTAATAATGAATCGACCGGACAGTTTTAGCACAAAATATAGTATAACTGAAATACATACAGACACATACAACAAACACCATTGACAAAAGCGGAAACTTGCTTTCATTTGCCGTTAAGGTATGAGAACTACGACTATGAAATCGATTAAAAGCCACTCAAGAAGCCGAAGACAACGTGACGCCCAAGACAACGTGACAACAACACGATTACTGGCTGGTCTCGTGGATTGAAGCAAGAAAGTTGTTGCCAAAAATGTTTGTCGAACTAAGTTTGCTAAAATTGTAAAAATTGCTAAACAAAAAATTTCAGTATTTCTAATAATTATAATTTGTATTAGGTTGAAGAAGTATTTAAATAATTCAAAACTAAAATAAATTCAGAATATTTCAATATAAAATAACTTGATAACCAAAATTAGTTAAATTTCATTAGATTACTTTAAAGTATTCGATTTTTTCAAATTTGCTACCAATATTGTTAAACTAATCTGAGAACTCATCTAAGTTAAGACAACCAAGAAATTAGAGCTACAAATTTCACATCAATCACTTAAACTGGCATTTTTGCACTGGTGTGTGCACGGAAATTTCCCAAGTCTGTGTACTGGGTATGGTCAGTAATTTTTCAATTGGAAACATGCACACACCTGACCAAAATATTTCATTGTCTTGTCCAATTAGGAGGAATGAAGGAAACTGGGTGGAAAGTCAACTTTAAGGCGGCAAATATTCGTGCAAGGTGAAGTTAACATTGTCCTCCTCTTTCTTTCGCTTTGTCTTTTCAATGACTTTTTCCGTTGATAGCTTAAACGATTATGCGAACTTTGCGTGCTCAATGACACTTTGACTTGTCTCGAATTTTTCTCGCTTCAAGTTACGTGTGGAATCACACACAATTTGGCATTAAAGTTCCATCAAAAATATTAAAATTGAGACCTTCGGCAATTTGCCATACCTGGATTCAATTAGCTAAGTTTTCTCTTTAACACTGTCGTAATCTTTGTTATTATTTTACAAGTAGATATTTTACTTGAGGTCATACAAATGCCAAACGCAAAGCGGTCAATAACCGATTACACCGTGCGACAAAAATCAAAAAAATTTCAAAACACACGAAAAATTCGGTATACCCGCGAAACTAAAAGTCAAATGTATTATAGTAAAACTGCGTTTTTAGTTTTTCTCTCTGACGTCAGGATTTGTTTTTAAAGGACTTTGAAATTTCAGGGACATGTTTATTTCAAAAAATTATTTTAAAACTTGAGCGCATTGTAGAATAACAAAATGGGTATCAAATGAAAGACAAAAATCCTTAGAATCTTAGATAATTTTATGTTTTGGTGCAAAAGGACGAAGAGGTATTGAAAATGTCCTTTTAAAACTTTATCCTTGAATATCCTTGCAAATTTCCAATCATTTTTTTTGAAAAAAATATATTTTTAGGACTACTATGTACGCTACTACACGCTACTACTATGTATCCTTCTATAGGATATAGAGAGAAGTATTAAATTTTGTATATCTTAAACTAATAAAGTTAGAAGGACGAAATTCAAGGATGTAGTAGTGTACATAGTAGTCCTTAAAATATATTTTTTTCCAAAAAAATTATTGGAAATTTGCAAGGATATTCAAGGATAAAGTTTTAAAAGGACATTTTCAATACCTCTTCGTCCTATTTCACCAAAACATTAAATTTTCCAAGATTCTAAGGATTTTTCTCTTTCATTTGATACTCATATTGTTATACTACAATGCGCTCAATTTTTAAAATAATTCTTTGAAATAAACATGTCCTTGAAATTTCAAAGTCCTTTAAAAAAAAAATGCTGTCGTCAGAGAGAAAAACTAAAAACGCAGTTTTACTACATTTGGCCCCTAGTTTCGCGAGTATATAGATTTTTTCGTGTGTAAAATTTGTTGTCGCACAGTGTTAACAGCATAAGACAGCGCCGAAAAGTATGCTTGCATACAAACGCCAAGATAGCAGTTGAGGTAGAGCGGAAAATTGTTGCTGCTTGAGGAACACACACGCACACACAATCAACCAACCACAAAAGAAAAACAAACATTTGGCCATCAAGTGTTATGTATTTAGTGGCAAATTATAAGCATAGTTATGGGCGCAAGTTGGTGTTGGTGTTCATGCGAGAGAGTTTCGTTTGACCACTTAGAGGGCGTAATGATTCGGCCAACTTAACAGGTGCAATAACCTTCCGGGCTGTGGACCGTGACTCATAATTTCCAAGAAAACATACCAAACTAAGCAAAGCGATTTGTGTTGATTTCATGTTTTTTTTTCTAGAACTGGCGTCACCGGCTGCAGGGCATTGCACAGCTGGAGGAAGCTCTGCGCACGCCAGAGAATTTGGCACGCGTACAGCCCTGCCTGGACAGTCTGCTGCGCACGTTGCTCTCCTCCGAGCGCAACATTGAGGTGGCCGAGGAGAAGCATCGGCTGCTCATCAATCTGATCTCGCGTTTGCCACTGGACAATCTGGAGGATCGCGCCGTGCAGATCATGAACGGCCTGTGCCGTCAGGGGGGCGCTGGCGCGAATCGTGTGTGCAAGTCGCTCATGCATCGGTTGCCGGCGTCAACCATTGTTTTGAAATTGCTGTCGCAGGAATTTCTGCATGCAAAGAGCTCAAGGGTAAGTCAGCGGAAACGAACAGTGCAGCGGTCACAAGCGAGCAGTTGCGGTCAGCGCTCACTTTGAACTGAATTGAACTGCACTGAAATTATGAAAGGCTCGCATATTAATGAGCGGCGCGCTTGTGCCAGTTGCCAGCGCTCGCTCGTACCTGACCGCAACTGCAGCTCGACATCCGTTCCACTTGTGCGGCCCGCTTTTTTTCGCATGGCACAAATTCAAATTCCAACCGCGCATTGCTGACATTTTTTTTCTTGCTCGATTTTTTCTTGCTCGATTTGAATTTTACAGTTTCGCGAGCATGCGCTGCAAATGGTCATGTTCGCGCTGATGACCTTTCCGAGTACCTGCTTCGAGACGAACACTTGCGTCACGTATGCCAGCTATGCGGCATTGAATCGCAAGCGACGCGTGCGACAGGCAGCGCTCGATGTGCTGGCCATCTTGGGCCAAATGACCAGCACACGCGCTGTGCTCGAGGCGGTGCAAAATGTCGCCGCCACACGGGACGACGGTGCCGCTTTGATGGCAGCAGTGCGAGCGCGTCTGGCACGCAAGCAGCTGCCGCTAGTCTCTGCCGAGGGGTTGGTACAGTATACGCTGCGCGTTCCCTCGCCGCACAGTGCGGCGGATGCTGGTGCAGCTGCAGGACATCTGGGACCGGATATCGAGTGGATTGCGGCGGGCGTGGGCTCGGTGTCGCCAACGTCAGTGAAACGACGCATGCAGCGCATAAATCAGAGTTTTCGTTGCCTGCCGCCGCACAATGTGAACGACGATGTGGACGCAAATGGCGGCACTGGCAGCGCCAACAGTGGCAGGTTTGTGACTGATTGGTTGGCTGTCTTTTATTCAGAGTATTAAATGGGTACTTTGTTCTGATTTCAAACATAATAGCAACAACTCGGAAGACAACTGCACACATCGGCATTCGTATTGCTCGCCGCCCGAAATGTACGAAAACATTAAGGAATCGTCACGTGCAAATCAGTCGGGAATGAATAATGTAAGTCAAAAGCAATTGAGGATTTATTTGAGAAGATTTTCCAAATTTTTCAATAGGATTGATTTGAAAAATACAGTCAAATTCGAATAAAAACAAAAACGACTATCGTTACTGAGAAACGCAAATTGCAGAGGCAAATGTAAAGAAAATTTTCTTTTCACAATATTTTTGCCATTAATAACAACAATAATTTCATCTCCCTACTAACGAGAGGAAATAAATAAATACATAAATACTCGAACAATTTATTAGAAAATTTATAAATAACACAATTTCCTTTTGTACGCCAGTGGCATATACAAATTTCTTCACATAGACCAACACTCAGGGGAAGCCTTTTGTTGATTTTTGATAGATAGATAATTAGGTAATTGGGTTGTATAGAAAATTGAGGTCACCTGCAGAAGTTCGGTCAATTGCTAGTGTGGCCAAGAACCGATTAGTGTGGCGCGTGGTGAAATTTTAGGAAGCAATAGTTACACTAAATTGAAGAAGGAAAGCGTTATGGTGAAAGGATTTTGAGGTACTCCAAAGTTTCCAAGGGAGAATACTTAAACTTTTTGCCCGTATTGGATATTCTCTTTCTTTCCTTCAAACCATAAATCCAACTATTTTCAATATGCAATTTGCTATACGCAATTTTTTGTTTTCCTCTTAAGTAAAATCAAAAGTAATTGCCACCAACCATTTGATGAATCGAAGTAGCATAACATTTTCTAATCTAACCCTCAACATATTAAGTAATGATTATGAAAGGCGAGAAAAAAAGAATGGCTATGCAATTTTTTTGGTCTTAACTGTACGGACTAGCAATGTTGGACAAATGTTAAATCGACTTTAAATGAACTATATAGAGTTTAAATGAAACATGAAACATAATAATTCAGTAATATGTATGTTTGTATGTAGGTATGTAAAACTATTCTACTAAGTATTCCGTATGTAAGAATTATAATAATATGTCTATGGATATAAAAAAGATATTTGAATGATTGGTGCCTAAAGACAGTAGACCTATTTGCATCAAAACCTAATCACAGCTTGATTATCTTCAAATCTTTGAAGCTAGAAGAGAACTAACAAAACGGCACACTAATGTTAAATGCACTTATTTAAAGTTAAGTCGTTTGTCCCTACATAGAACGGAAACCATAGGCCAGAAAACCACAGACATAACATTGAACTCTACAATTTTTTACTAACTTGTATAGGTTAGGTTAGGTTGAGGTGGCTGCCTCTGTATGAGACACACTTAGGCCTCTTAATGGGCCCGTTGTGATACCACAGATTCCACCCGTTTGAAAATGCGTATGCAACACTGTTTTTTTTTTCAACATGTGATACACCACACATTTCAAACGGATGGGGAAAGGGAGGGGAGCGGACCTACAGTTTAACGCCGAATCCGAACGGCGATGGGCAGTTTTTCTTTCACACTTGGAGGTTTTGCCATTGCCTGCCAAGAGCGCACTTGTGCGATTCTTGTAATTCTCATTCCCTTCATGTGGATAGCGACAGAAGTAGATGAGTGTTTTTTCCAGCCCAAGCCAGGAATCGAACCCGGGGCGCTCGGTATGAGAAGCCAGCGCGCTACCCGCTGAGCTATCGAGGCCGACTAACTTGTATAAAGCATTAACTTTGTGCCTGCACACAAATTTTTTTTATGTCTTATTTTATTTTATTTTATTTTATTTTATTTTATTTTATTTTATTTTATTTTATTTTACTTTATTTTACTTTATTTTACTTTATTTTACTTTATTTTATTTTATTTTATTTTATTTTATTTTATTTTATTTTATTTTATTTTATTTATGTTATTTTATTTTATTTTATTTTATTTTTTTATTGTATTGTATTTTATTTTATTGTATTTTATTTTATTTTATTTTAATTTATTTTATTGTATTTTATTTTATTTTATTTTATTTTATTTTATTTTATTTTATTTTATTTTATTTTATTTTATTTTATTTTATTTTTGTTGTTTTATTTTATTTTATTTTATTTTATTTTATTTTATTTTATTTTATTTTATTTTATTTTATTTTACTATATTATATTATATTTCATTTTATTTTATTGTATTTTATTTTTTAAATTAATTATTATTTTATATGACATCAGTGAAGACTGAGATTTCCTTCTTATTTAACCATTAATAGTAATGATTATAAGTAGTAATATTTAGTAATGATTATTGTGTTTTTATTTTCCTAGCGTATTTGTCTTTCAGCTGAAAGTTTTAAGTGGCACACAAAATTTAATTGACCTCCTTTACATGACTTTCTTATTATTGATTGATATGCGTTCAAATTTCCTTAGGATAAATATTTAATATGCGAATATCGACATTCAATTCAAATTCAAAAAGTTTTCTGCTCAAAAGGTTAGAGTAGTTTTCATTGTACTCAACACGAGCAGAAATGTTGTTGCTACACGACGGTTATAATTTTGTATACGAGTATGTAGTAAGTTCAAAGACATTCTTCAATAGTGCTGTCATTCAATCTTTTCTGGAATAGTTTCAGCATTACAAATTTAAATTTTGTTCGCATTTATTTTGTATTAAAATTTGCATAGTAATATTAAATTGAAGTAATAAAAGGATTATTTATGAAATTATTATCATTAAAATTAAAAAAAAAATTTCAAGATCTTTAGCATTAAATTAGTATTTTCATTTCTGTCATTTTAAATGTTACGCCACGTTGCGCTGCGCAAAAAATTTCACATATCGCAATTACACAGTTTGAATGTAATTTTTTTGGTTTAGTGTCTGAAGCAAATTTGTTGGTCGTTAAAATATCTACAAACTTGCCGAAGACAGTGAAGCGATATTCGGAACGATTTAGGACCTATTAGCATTTAAACGTTCGAAGACTTAAGCGACGAACTCGACCAAAATGAGCAAACTTCAAAGTCGGATTTCTCTTAAACTAGAGCCAATCCAGCCAATCGATCTCAACTCAGTATACCTATAGAAAAGTTGCTCAGTAGGTCCCCCATGTCTGAATTTTCGACTTGCACAGTGTTATTATTGAAACAAAAAAATAGTAATATCTTGAGTCCTCAATTAATTCAAATTAATTTCAATTTTTATTTCTTGAACCAATAAAAAAAGATTGATTATTAAAATAAAAATAAAGTAAAATCACTAAAGATTTAAATTAATCAATTGATATTATATTTTAAATTATTATTTTAATTTCCTAAATCAAAAAATTTTAGAAAAACTATTCTTATATGTAGTCAAAATCTTTAGAATGTAATTAATATGTTTATTATATTAATATCTTTATTTCTCGAACAAATAATTTTAATCAAAGTTCTTACAGATTCACGTTATAATATATTGAAAAAAAGATGGATTAATTATTGTTATTAAAATAAAAATTAGTCAAAATCGTTAGTGACTATTCAATTAATATTTAAATTTCCTAAAACTAATTTTAAACTTATTTCTTGATTTCTTAAACAATTCAAAATCGATTTCTTATAACACTTTTTTCTGTTATTTTTCAATATAATTTAGAACTGTTTTGTCGAATGTGTTAGACACATAAAAAATTAAAACGATTCAATCATCTTTTAGAAAATATTGTTTTTAAGCTGTTCATAATTAATCGTATATGTATAAAAATTGTTTATTAAAATTTAGAAGCAATGAAAAAATGCAAAAATATTTAAATACTGAAGCGACATTTTTAAACGAGTATAGTGTAATAATTACTAAGCAATGAGTTTCAATATAAAACAAACATGGTTTTTTTAATCTTCTTAATTTTTTATTTTAATTTTTCATTAATTATTAATTTATTGACTATTTATTTATGTTTACATGTTTTCCTTAGTTTTTATAATTTTAGTTTTTTATTTATTATTTTATTTTGTATTAATTTATTGACAATAAATTACAATAAATTAATTAATTAATTAATTAATTTTTTTATTTTTTACTTTTTTAAATTTTTTATTTTTTCTTCAATTTTTAGAATTATTTTTATTTCAAATTTTTATTTATCATTAATTAATCTTTTTAATTTTTGATTTGAATTTTTCATTAATTATTAATTTATTGACTATTTATTTATTTTTTACATGTTATCCTTCATTTTTTAAATTTTAATGTTTTGTTTATTATTTTATTTTAGTTTATTTTATTTTATGTTATTTTATTTTATTTTATTTTATTTTATTTTATTTTATTTTATTTTATTTTATTTTATTTTTTTTTACTTTATTTTATTTTATTTTATATTAATTATTAATTTATTGATAATGAATTACAATAAATTTAATTAATTAATTTTTTTATTTTAAATTTTTTTATTTTTTTATTTAAATTTTGTGTTTATTTACTTATTTTATTTATCATTAATTAACAATAAATTACATTAAATTTTATTAATTTTTTTTTATTATTTGTTTAATTACCTAAAATGTTTTTTTATTGTATTGAACTAATCAAATTATCGAAAATGAAAAATCCATCAACACCGCCGACTGTGAGAAATTCAAATAAAAACGCCTTTCATTCAACTAGGCACTAAAGCAATGTTATGACTAAAAGAGCTTGTGCTGGACATGTACCCAAGCAAACGAATTCTCGAACTCGCACACAAACAAATGTTTCGTACGGCAACTAACTTTCAATTGTCACCCCTGAGGATAGGTTAAAGAACAAAAATTACTTACAAACCCAACTACACCTACCTATATGTAATTACATACACATACATACATACATATACATATCTGAGTATATGCATATACGAGTATATATGTGTGAATGTATCTGCATGTGTGCGACGAAGGGAAATTGTTGCAACGCCGATAGACAGCAACACGTACACGTACAGCAGTAGTTGAGTAGAGAAAATGGCATGGCAGTGCATGAGAATGTCGACTAGCAGACAGTAGCATTTCAACTTTTGTTGGCAAAGGACGAACGCAGCCAAACAAAAACAACGAGAGGCGGTTTTGAAAAATTTAAGTGCGGCTGAAACGTTTAGAACTGCGCCGCGGAATTAAAGCATTCAAGTAGAAAGAATTTAAATGGTTTTACCATTTGTGGTGGATAAGAAATATGGTAAAGGCAAAATGGTGAACATCTATCAGGCATTTCCCATGTTTAATTTGGTGCCGGCTAACTTTAAAGCGTGGGTAAGTGTACGCCGCCCACTGGAAGCGCCGTTGCTGTACATATAGATTCGAGTGGGAGGCGAGAAAGAAATGCGGCTAAGGCGGCTATTGTAGCACTGCTGCGTAGCACATTTTCACAGTGTGATTTTAAATATTTATGTGATTGAATGTTTCACCTGAAATATGTTTATGCCATTTCTAATTAGTTCTTTTTTCTTTGGCCATTGCAGGACGACATTCAGTCGTACAGTGTGCAGAATGTGTTGGGCGGCAGTGTGCCCTTTCACTATGGACACAACACGAAGAGAACAAATGGTAATTCAAATTCGAATGCATTTCTGCCACAACGCAAATACTCCCAACAAAACAAATACCAACACTTGTTTTGCATTAAAGCTGAGAAATTCCTCGAAATCAAAATATTGTTTAACCCCAACGCATCGCTTGTCGATATTTGGTCTTTTGTGTGCATTATTCATTAGCTTCCCTCCTTTTTTCGGTTTTTTGTTATTGTTCGCGTAATTGTCGTTCGCTGTTTGTTTACAACGTTGACCTAACAACGGCGCATAAACCAAGGACTACGCTTCCTGTTTTCAGTTCATTGTTGTTATTGATGATATTTATAGCTTTCTGTAGGCTTTGAGTAAATTCCTAATAAACATTGCTGCTGCACAAATTTCAATTTTCTTCCTTTCACAGCGGACTACAAGAACTATCTTGGTCGACGCATGGTTGCCAAATCTTGCTCGGACTCCTCGATGGACGGCAGAAGCTCTGATAGCACGTACACAAGCAGCAGTGGCGGTGGCGGTGGTGGTGGCAGCGGTGCTGTTGATGGCAGCAGTAACGGCGCAGCTGTGGCAACCAGTGGCAGTTGCAACGGCATCAGTGGACGTTTTACGCGTCAGACTGTAAATTCACGGTATACAATTTATTTCGAAGCAATTTTAAGCATTTGCGTCAATTTATTTAATTTAATTATTTAATCATTTAATAGCTTTCCCGCCATGGATCGCATGGACTTGAATGCCACCTACGTGCGCGTGCACAAGCCGCCCACCTACTATCCCGGCATGGGCGCCTATGCGCACCTGCAGCAGCAGCAAATCAATATGAGTTCAACGTATCCGAAAATAAATTACACCCTACCCACGCAACATAGAAGACGATCGCAACAGCATCAGCCAATGCACTATGCGAACAATAGCACCAACAGCAACAACAACAACAACACAAGCAATAGTATTAGTCAGCATGCACAATCGCGTCTGCATCAGCAACAAATCAACGCTCAAGGTTTGAAGCGATTTATTTCAAAAATTAACATTAGGGGAATTCTTTGTAATGTGCCACCCCATGGCTTTTTTGCGTATAACTTAGAAAATTATTCCTTAGTTAGTTAATTTTCTACACCTCATTTGAATTTTTCGTAAATACGTATTTTACAGCCAATTTCCCAAAGTGTTAAGAATCGACACCCTAAAATTTTTAATATAAAGTGCCACCCCCTAAAAAAATCACTAAAAACGTAGAAATCTCAATTTCCGAAACATAATTGAATTTAATTTCAATTGAATAGAAAATAACCGAAAGCAAAATGCAAATTGAATGGTAATGAATAAAACGGTAACACTGTACAACAGCATTTCTGCAACAGAGTAACGACCGTATATTTCTGAAAGAGGACATCATACTGATCATTTTTGCCGAACAAAGTAATAGTCCAGCACGTCTGAGTTTTCTGTAATTTGCACATAAAGGTTAAAGGGGTCCCTATAGACTTTTACACGGAAAGTATAAAAACTTGAAGAGCTAGAGCTTTGATGTTTAGGACAAAGTTGTTTGCATTAAAAGTGTGAATATTTTTTGGGTACACGTGAACCCCGCTCCCCCTTTCTTTACCCCCCTTTTTCATGTTTTTCGGAAAAAATTTTCATAAAAAGCTTGTATTGAATAAAATATTGAAAAAAATACCATGTTGTCTTTTGGGAAAATATTCTTCATTAAAAAATAGGCGGGGTCTTCAAACACCAAAACTTTCTCAAAACTCCCCCCAACAAAATAAAAAGCCTTAAACACGAAACCTTCATTTAATATATTTTTCATAAATTGCTAGCTCTGCTTGAGATGTTGAGACACTTTACACTTTTTTTTACACAGACCGTGTTTTTACGTCTGTTCCCTCAAAAACCACATTAAAATTGATGTTGTCATATCGCACACGCACTACAAAAGTGACACAACTCACAATTTTTGATTTTTCAGGAAACGCAAAAAACTGTTTTTGAGGTAAATAAACATTTTTTTAAATAACGTATAGACCGTTCAGTAGAAAATCCTTACAGATTATGCTTTAGGATAAGTTAGAAGAATTTTTTTATAAATTTTACACTAGAAAATCCAAAATTTTGAGTTGTGACGGTTTTGATGATATTTTAATTCAATAATTACGGAATTATTTTCAGTTATGTCACTTTTGCTGAGTTTTATAATTATAAATTACTGTTAAAAAGCCGAAAGAAAAATTTTGAGAATTCGAAATTCATTTTTTTATTTGAAAATATATACTAAAATTGTCAGAACTTTGCTTAAAATTAACTTCAACAAAAATTTATTTCGTCAAAAGTGTCACAATTTGAGTTAGGACACTTTTGCATTGAGCTTCAGCGATCAAATAGAATCAAACTTCTGACATAAAGAGAGACCTAACTGTAATTTTGCAACAGTTAAAAACAACAAAATATACTGAGCTTTTGCTTATTGGTAGATTGATGCATTGTGCAAAGTATTAACACATAAACCCGAAAATTACAAATTTTGAATTGTGTCTTTTTTGTAGTGCGTGTGCGATATATACCTTAAATGACGGTAGGAATTTTTTTGCTTGAATTGCTGGAACGTCAAAATCGAGCAGGGGTGGCACATTACAAAGAGTGGCAACTTATAAAGAATTCCCCTATTAATTTTTTTTTACTAAATACTTAATTTTTTTCAGAGAATTTCAAACGTACAGAAAATCTTGCTAACGAGCCCAACAGTACCGGCGACAATCTGGATGGCACCTATACAATTTGCACTGGCACGCCGAGCGGCAGCAATGCAACAACAACAACAACAACAACAAGAACGACAACAACAACAACGACAACAGCCAAAGGCAATCAACAAAATTCAAATGGTCGGCGCTTTGTTAATGTGGAAAAGTTTATAATGCAAAGGTGAGTGTACGCAGTTCAATACTCAACTAAGAGCACAAACACATAGATACTCATGCATGTATATATGTATGTGTGTTTATATGTACATAACACTATGTATATAGCTGTGTTTGTCTCTAGAAATGCAATGGCATAGTGGCAAACTTTTACTGCAACTGTAGGTTTTACTGATTTCTGCAGGATAATTAAAAAGTTTTGAATAGCGAAGTTCATGGAAGCGTTGCTTTCTAATGGCCACAAAAGCAATGCAATGAAGTCTGTCCTAGGACTGTTGGCAAATAATAACTTGTTGCTTGAAATGTTTAGCATAAAGATTGTTCATGTACTAAAAAAAAATACAAAAAATTCAAGCCGCAAGTTACAAGTTTTCCGGCTTCACTGTCATTGAAAAAACTGTTAGAACTTTATGGAAATTGTTTGTTTTTCAATTTAGACAAGTTTTCTAGAAGTTATGATGATTTAAAATATGCAGTTAAAATGTATGCTTGACTATTAAAAATTATTTTTAAACAAATTATTGAGTTATCATTGAATTGTTATTAGCTTCGTATGGCAAAATTCCTCTCTTTGGGTTTCACTTTTAGTTGCAATTTCATTTTTGTTGTACAACGCAAAAAATTCATTCTCTGGCCAAGGAAATTAACCTTTTGTGATCTGATTATGATTTGTATGTCTTGAAATATGTAAAAAACTAAATTAAATTATAATAAAAGAATTATAAAATTGTACTACTTACAACCATGATGCCAACTTCAAACTCTTCAATATTTTGTTTTAACTGCTTTTGGCTTTAATTTTGATGAGAAGATAGGGCGTCCTCAACCTGGTCCTTCCACCTCTTTGCCGTCAGTCTCCAACTACCGCGGAGTTACTTTGGTGTAGATACTGACAGTAAAGTCTGAAAGAATTAAATGAAATTAATTATTAAACCTAAACATAATTTTTGAAAATTTATTGCAAATGCTTCCTTAAGAAAAAATATGATTTTCATTTTTACTTTCAGCTATGCAAAATTAGTCTAGAAATTACTTTTCTGAGGAAAACGCGTTGACCGCACAAATTGTAGAGTAGTGTTATTCAATCTGAACAAAAAGTGCTGGACCAAACATGATCAATAATCTCTTGTCTGTTATAACAAAATACATTATTTTAGAACCAACAATCCTTGAACTAGTCCAATAACATTGCTACGTATCCCATACGATAAAATACATTTAAATTACTCATTCAAACCAATTATAACTGAATGCATCTATTGGACGAACTCAATATCAACACAAATTTTCATTTAACTATTAAAATTCGGCCATCAACGCCACTCAAACCCACCGGTTTTGAAGTAATAATGAAGAGAAAAAGGTCAACATGACCTAAAAACACAAAAAACAATTTTTTGGTGATACCAAATTCATCTCGGCCACACCAACAATGTAGGGCACAAGTTAGCCGTATTATTCATATAAAAATTTGTTTATAAAGAACCAACGAACCAATTAATGCAAAGCATTGTGTTGGTTCTACAAGGATGTAAAGATTAAATTGGTAACAATATCCAAAATGCGTGTATTGTTTCCGTTTGTTAAAGAGACACAGCGCCTACAGTCTACAATAAGCTCTTTAAATCCATTAGGCCAAAGTTCAGCCATCACAAAGTTGAATCCAGTTGAATTATTAATAAACAGATAATTCAATTTGCTGCAATTTTCTCCCAACTTGAAATCCGTCAAAGGTCTTTTAATCCTTTCGCTATTTTGTTGCCATATGGCAATATGCTACTTTGTGGAAGTCTGCATCCTCTATGGTTGCAAGAATACATTTTTTTGTTGGTCGTTAGAATAGTTTGAAGTTTTAGGAAAAATACAAAATTAAAAAACTGAATATTTAAGTTTAACCCATTAAGCCCTGAGCGTTGCGTTTGCGCAACGTTTGGGAATTTCGCTATATTAAGTCATTCATAAAGACTTTAAAATGGGTAGAATTGGATTAGAATTGATCGTTTTAGATTCTGCCATACTCAAATTTCAAAAATATTTAAATATTCATACGTTTTTTTCGATCCAAAGTCAAAGGTTTTTTTTGGGGAATTTTTGAAATTCAATCAAAAATACTTATTCTTCAAACCTATCAAAATCCCTTAGTGGGCTGCATTTCGCAATGCTAAACTATTTAAAAATAAGTTTTGAAAATTTTATTTTTTTGATTTTTTAAACAAAAAATATGCTTTAAGTTTTGTGTTGCGCGAATGCAACGTTGGGCCTAAACACTGCCAATTTTCATACAACGCAACGCGTGAAAATGTAAAAATCCAAGCAGCTGATATTTTATTGGCACATTTTATTTTCCGCAAATGTTTGACTTTGTTTATTTGTGTAATGTTTGCGAAAAACATGACAAAAAAAAACATGGTATGAGTTTTTTGCTTGATTTTTTTTCTTGATTAGGTCAATTAATAAGATTGTGTAAAATTTTATGGAAATCGCACAAGCCTTTCTGGGGTCAGGTTTTAATGGGTTAAAGAAGAGAAGTATACACGTTTTTTTAATGGTATATCTTCACATAGTTAAGGAAGAAGAAGCAGAAAAATTAGATAACTTTTTAATTTAACGTTTTCTTTCAATTTAGATGCTTTTTTTTTTTAATTTTGGCTGAAGTAAATTAAGAAATATTCAAATTATCGTTATGCGTAAAAAGTTTTATGTTTAAGCCACAACAATGTGGTTGCTCTCATAGAAAAACACTCTAAAATACAGGCTCTGAGTATAAAAATTAAAAAATTTCTTATGGAATGTTGCTAATATAACCACATAGAAGCCTAAAACGGAAAATATAAAATTTTAACTTTCCCCAGTAAAAATCTGTAGCGAAAGGGTTAACTACTTCCAATTGAAATTCGAATCCTTTTGATGCTTTGATGCCTTTTTGATACTCGATGCATCGTTGGTACTTTGTTGTGTTGAATTTTTAACAAACTGCAATTTGAAAATTTAACACTGACAATTAAAATACAATCAAATGCCAAAATTGCTACTCACTTGTCGACAACAAAATCGCTTTACCAAATTGATGGCAAGCCGGCAATTCGGACTACCAGCCGGCCAGCCGGTCGGCAGTCATTCAGGCGAGCAGCATAACAACACATTCAATTGACCCACATTTCAAATGCTTGACCACCGATTAATTGACCATTCGGCCGGCATTTGCTTGCCCGTCACATGTCGCCACTCCACTCCACTCGTCTCTTACTCAACTCCACGCACCGGTGCGACATATCAAATGTTTGACCGCAAAATCAAATGTACAATAACGCAACAAACGCTCGTCCGCCCGCAATTTCTGTGTAATAAAATGTCAAGAAATTATAAATGGTTGACCCAGAAAGTAAGAAATCAAAAGAGCCACAGAAATGAATAAAAGGCAACTTTTGAATGCGTCTTCGGGGGGGGGCTGTCGGCGACCGCACTTAGCCCTGCCACCCCCCTTTAGGATTCACGTCGTGAGTTGAGTGTGGTAACATAATTGCCTGACGGCCGATTGTAACGTCAAATGTTCGCTACACGAATGCCTGCGCAAAGGGGATGAAACGAGTAGGTGGGTGGTAGGGGCGCAAGAGGGTCGCTTGAAAATGACCAGCGGCTAATTCATTTGATGCGTGTACTTGTACCTGTTGTGCTGTTGGTGCGATTGTATAAAACGAAGGGAAAATTAAAAAAAGTGCAGCTGTTGTGGGAAATTTCTTGTTGTTCTTGTTGTTTCATGTTGTTGACGCATTACTGACACGGCACTGGCGACCAGAGCGCTACAGTTGGTATATATTAACGTATTTAACACTTTCGGGACTACTGGGATAACAATGTGCGTCCAAAAAATAATAACATTTTTCACACCGGAAAAAATTTATGTGGGCGTGAAACTAGGGACCAAACTTAGTAATACTGCGTACTCAGTTTTTCATTTCTACATCCTTTGTTCTATTAAACGGATTTCAAAATTTTGAAGGGGATAAAAAATTTAAAAAAATATAAAAAATACTTAACCTCGTTAGAATCTGGCGATATGTATGTCAAATGAAAGAGGAAAGGCTCAAGAATTCAAATAAAATTCATTTTTTAGCTGTTTGTATAAAAAGGATATGAAAAAGGTCCTTTGAAAATTTTAATCCTTTATATCCTTGAAAATGTATATGCAATTTTCTTGAAAAGTAAGTATGTTTAAACCAAAAATCTCCTTGACTACCTGGCAAAATTTCATTATTCTCGCTTCATTGATTTTGTATCTTTTTATTATTTAAAATACTGATACTTAAATAAATTAGAATTTGTGTACTTCATTAGAATTGCAGCTTCCGTCTTTTTTTAATAACTTGCGAACCAATAAAATTAGAGTAATGAAATTTTTACACGTGATCGAGGATATTTTTTAACATGCAAGTTATTACAACTTCGAACAAGCGTCTTCTTCTTACTCTCTCTCTTTTTGACTCTCACTATGACTCTGTGGTTTATGATCCACGGCACTTTTAAGCCAGCAAATTTGCTTTGGGTGTACTCTGTAATGTAAAGCACATTCAAACAAAGTATTAGAAATGAAATGAAAAGCAAAAAGTTAATTCAGGTCATTTAAAACGTTGGATTTCGAAGAGGCTTTAAGTTTCGAAAGAGAGTTGAGAACGATTTTCACAATTTATGCATCACAATTCAAGGACAAAGGCCTACGGAAATGCTGAAATAATCCTTTCTGGAAGTAAATTTCATAAGATTTTTGATTGAATTGAATTTCCGGATAATATTACTTAAATTAAAACTCCAGAAATCTTTTCTTATGCATAAACCAAAGGCATAAGTTAACTAAAATTAGTTGATGAATAAACCCATGGGTTATGAAAAAGAAAATATTTATCTAATAAATTATATTTGGGGTGGAGATCGGTATTTTTGAAGTTCCAACCCCTCAAATATCTGTTTGCTACAAAAATCATGTATCCTGTGTCCTGGTTTCTGTGTGTGCCACTGAAATTACGCAATTAATTGAATGATTAGTCTAATCGAAAACAATCGAATTGTTGAATCTAAGGGGACATCCAAAGCATTGATTAATCCATTAGTATCTGAACGGACGTTTTTTAAGACTTGTTTAACGACTCTGTTCGTTACCAAATCGAACTGCAGCGCATACAGCTAATATGTTTTCTAACGTAAAATTGCCTGAACTTTCGAAATAAGCAATTACAATTTCATAATTGAAAAATTGTTAGCTATTTATTGAAAAAAGAAAGATGGGTTTCTCACTGCCGAAAGAAATGTTAAAATTGTAGAAAAATAATTGGAAAAAATGTGGTTTTTTACTGAGAAAAAACTTGATTTTCTGGAAATGGTGGAAAAATAATTTGAAAATTTGTGGCTATTTATTGGCAGAAGAAATGATTTTCTTACTGGAGAAAAACAATTTTGAAATTGTGGAAAAATAATTGGAAAATTGGTGGCTATTTATTGACAGAAGAAATTTTCTTACTGGATAAGAACAATTTTGATATTGTGGAAAATAATTGAAAACTTTGTGGCTATTTATTGGCATAAGAAATGATTTTCTTACTGAAGAACAACAATTTTGAAATTGTGGAAAAATAATTGGAAAATTTGTGGCTATTTATTGACAGAAGAAATTATTTTCTTACTGGAGAACAACAGTTTTGAAATTGTGGAAATATAATTGGAAAATTTGTGGCTATTTATTGACAGTAGAAATGATTTTCTTACTGGAAAACAAAAATTTTGACATTGTGGAAAAATAATTGGATAATTTTGGGCTATTTATTGACAGAAGAAATGATTTTCTTACTGAAGAACAACAATTTTGACATTGTGGAAAAATAATTGGAAAATTTGTGGCTATTTATTAACAGAAGAAATGATTTTCTTACTGGAGAAAAACAATTTTTAAATTGTGGAAGTATAATTGGAAAATTTGTGGCTATTAATTGACAGAATAAATTATTTTCTCACTGCGAAAAAAATTTTGTTAAATGATTTTGAATTTTTTCGAAAAAACATCTCTACAACTAAAATTTGTGCGTCCATGGACCCAAAACTCATGAACGCATAAACTAAAACAAAAAAACGCATAAAGGGAAAAGAAAGTAAGGAAAATATTAATTTGGAGTTTTCTTGGGGATTTTTGGGGAACGGAAATTGCAAAGCATGACGCACTAAATTAGAACAAATGTGACCAATAGTCTCACCTACGAAACTGCAATATCATTCAACACCTACCTACACATGTTTTTTATATGCACAAACATATGTAAGAACAGCATTCAACCATAAAATTCATCATAAAAGAAATTAACTCTCACTCAAGTGTCAAGTAAAAGTTTACTACTTCTTAAATATCTCAACACAAGAAAACCACTGAACAACTCGAAAGCGCACAGTGGAAAGAACAATCGCTTTCATTTGAGTCATAACGGTAAACCCAGTGAAACGGAAATTCAAATGTAATAAATAAGCCGCAAAGCAACACAAACGTATGGCACAAAGCAACAACACCAATCGCCAGCGGTCAACCGAAAAGGACTTTGCCACCACTCAGGCACCACTCTGACTCTTTCTGTTTAACACTTTTCATTTTCGTGTTAGAAAGAAAAAACAACAACAAAAACAGCTACACAACTCGCAACGAAACGGCCATCCAACGACTGGCGACCGGCGACGGGCGACCGACTAATGAGGGCATGGAAATGGAAATGAAACGGCCCCAAAACGATGTTTGGCCAGGAGTCGAGCAGTAAAATGGCCAGAAGCAACGGACAACGTGACAGTCTGTAAAGTTGAGCGGCATTGAGTGGACGTTGAGTCAAGGCGTGTTGGTTCGTAGAAGGTTTTGCGCCATTTTGGCGTTTTGTTAAAACCAAAACAAACACAAAGTGAGAAGCACAAAACATACAACAACGAATAGTTAGCACAGTGGAAGAAATGCAAACTGAACGCGTACAATGACCGCAGTGGTTTTCCTGCGGGCATGTCCTTTAACGAGGACAACAGCGCCACCAGCAATCGTAAGAACTTTAGGCGATCAAAAGCCTAAAACGCTTCAGCCATAAACGATTAAGGGTTTTAAATACGCTTTCAAAAGTTTGAAGGCGCCAAAAATGCCAAACATTTGCAACGACTGTCAGTGCGTACCGACCACGCACCAGCTGCACAATGCCATCTGCAATGCAAAGAATTATCTGTGGGAAAAAGCGGCCAACACACAGCCGGCTGTTGACTCGGTGCAGAGATTTCTGCGTTTCTACTGTTGTATTTGTTGTCGTTATCGCGGCAGAAAATCGATTGGCGCTGCCGACATTGCAAATGGCGCTACAGTGAATATGAGAAGCCACGACGTGTTTGCGTGTTGTGAACAGCTGAAACAAGCGCCGGCCAGCGCGCCAGCCAGGACACAACAGGAGCCGGAGCTGCAGGAGGCTGCCGAGCACAATGGAACGCCGGTGCTGACGCTGCCCACGGCCGAGGACGACATGTAAGTCGGCGGCGAGCAGAGCAAAGACCAATCAAATCGACACAAACATGTGTCCTAGAAAAATAATAATAATATTTAATAACAAACGTAGATACTGTCAGCGCTTCAAGTATGGGTTGTTCAATTCGACTAAATTTTTATCAAAGTTGTAGTTGGCTAGTTTAATTTTTGGGTCTATTAAGTTAAGTTTTGTGGCTACACTTTTGCAAATACCAAATGTGTGAAGACCCTAGCCGGCCTATTCATTAAGTGCGAGCGAAAATTCATTCATTTAGTTGTGTGTTTGTGTGTCAATATTTGCCTGACTGGTGGCTCATTTGCTCAACACTCCAACTGTGATTGCCGCCCTTGACTTTGCTTGATTAATTAATTACATTTAATTACCTAAAGTTCATTTCGTATATATGTACATACGTGGGTGGTCCGATAAGTACTTAGCTTACAAAAGAAAAACGAAAATTTTGGAAAAGTGGCGATTTATTTCTCAACGTAGTCTCCTTTCAACTCGATACACTTGACCCAGCGATGCTCCAACTTCTTTAACCCGTCTGAAAAATACGTTTTCTGGAGGCCTGCGTGGCGGCGATAACCTCCTCATTCGACTCAAATTTCTGCCCGGCGAGTGACTTTTTCAAGTTTGGAAACAAAAGGAAGTCACACGGGGCCAAATCTGGAGAAACTACAAATTCAATATGGCTGAAATTTTGACAGTAGCCGTCTACGAGGATGTACTACACGATAGTAAATTTCTCTTACGATAGTGGCACCATCGGGCGGGTGGGCTAAGTACTTATCGGACTGCCCACGTATAAGAACATTTGTATTCGTGAAAAAAACCACATGGCACAGCTGTAAATAAAAATAACGTGAGGCGTGTAATTCAACTTTTAACAACTAATAAAAATAAATGCACGTGTGGGCATAGGAAAATACCCTTTCGCTATTTTGTTGCCATATGGCAACATGCTACTTTGTGGACGTCTGAACTCTCTGTGGTTTCAAGAATTCAAGAATTTTTTGTTGGTGCTTAGAATAGTTTGAAGTTTTAGGAAAAATACGAAATTAATAAACAGAATATTTAAGTTTAAAGAAGAGAAGTATACAGGTTTTTTAATGGTATATCTTGACATAGTAAAAGAAGAAGAAGCAGAAAAATTAGATAACTTTTTAATTTGACGTTTTCTTTCAATTTAGATACTTCTTTTTTTTTTATTTTGGCTGAAATAAATGAAGAAATACTCAACTTTTCGATATGCGTAAAAAGTTTTATGTTTAAGTAATTATTACAGCCACAACGATGTGGTTGCTCTCATAGAAAAACACTCTAAAATACAGGGTCCGAGTATAAAAATTAAAAAATTCTTATGGAATGTTGCTAATATAAACACATAGAAGCCTAAAACGTAAAATTTAAAATGTTAACTTTCGTAGTAAAAATCTGTAGCGAAAGGGTTATCAGTGACTGCTATCAAGCTTTACAACTTTACAATGTTTCATGCCAACTGGCATTGTTTTGCATTATTGAAAGTTGAAGTTGAATTTCTGGAGAAAAATGTGTCTAGAATACTTTAGTCATTTTGCCATTTAAAGGTTTGTTTATAACATTTTAGTAATTTTGCTACTTAAAGGATGCACGTCGTTTCTAATAGTTTCTGTGCTTTCTCTGAGACGCAGACGCCAACGTCGACTTAAGTTGATTTTCTATAAGCTGGCTGGCCAGTTCAGACCCTGTTGGCTCCCTAGCGCTACCAGTTGCGGATATACATCAAAGTGATCGCTGAGAATGTGTGTTTCAAAGTTCAGTACAACTTAATGTCATGCTTGGGTACCTTCTCCAACCTAGGAAAGAGCGGGACCTCTAAGTGAATAGGGCGCAGTCTTGAGATAGCTGGACAAAAGCAAAAAGACCGTACCGGGTCCGTAGCGAAACCAGTAAGAGTTGATAATATGGATGTGATAATAATATGGATGGATCGCTGAGAATATGGATGTCCTTAGCAAAGTTCAGCAGGGATTTAATGTCAAACTTGGGTACATTCTCTAACCTAGAGAAGAACCGGACCTCTAAATGTGTAGGGCGCAGTCTTGAGATAGCCCAACTGAAGCAAAGAATGTGCTGCAAGGTACAACAAATAAAGCAGTTAAATTTTTAATTTTAAAAACCTTCTCAAAAAAGCTTTTGAGATGCAACTTTTTCGTAAAAATCCTTTTCAATACATTTAAAAAAAATACTAATGAAAATGCCTAAAAAATTACCAATATGTACCACAATTAGGTTAGGTGGGAGTGGCAAACTGCTGCTGATAAACTTTACTTGAGCAAAAAGGGATGTCTTGTCTCTCATTTGATGACGCTGGAAGTCAGTAGGATTCTAATATGAACCTCGCTATCCCTCTGATGCCTAGATTTAAAAGCTCAATTAAGCCAGAATTGACAAAAGTGCCTAGAACTTCTGTATTTTCTGGCTTGGACCTAACATTGGCAAATAAAATGCAGAAAAGTTTGTTTGACTTCTGAAAAAGAACCACGAAGTCGTTGTATGGTATCTTTGTCTTTCAACATTTAAAGGAGAAATTATTTCACAGATTTTGCTACCAAATTTATTTTCCATACAAAAATATTTTTATTTTTTCGTAACTAAATCCCTTTGCTCATTGTTTTTTAAAAAAAAGTCCTAAAATGGCGCCCCAATATGCAAACTGATTGCTATGAAGCAACTCTTTGCTCTAAGTGTTTTGAATTGCAACATCAGCTCTCATGAAAAGTGTCACTTTAATTTTTATTAATTGTTGTTTCGTGTCTACATGACCAGCAATACAACAGAAAAACTCCTACAACTCAACGAATCAGCAATTTATGCGCTCAAAAACATGTTGACCTCATTTGGGCGAAACATGAATGACTTCAGCTAATTTTCCAAAAACTGTGCCAAACCAACTTGCATAGCTACGAGTACATTTCTACCCCTAGGACACAACAACAACAACAACACATACACACAGCACTTTCGAACAAAATTTACACACGCACCAAAAGGACGACAAAGGCAGTGCGACAGCTGCTGTTGTTGCAAAGTTAATTAGTTGCTTAAGATTTCCAGTTAAGCGCGTAATAAATTGAATTCAATCGAAATGACGCCAGGTAGCCGCCTTTTAGTTTTTTGCCTATTACGCACCAAATTGTAGAATGTTCAAGAATGCGTCTACCTTTTGCCATTTTCTTTACGACTTTAAGCTAAAAGACATTAATAAAGTGAGCGAGTACAAAAGCAATAAAAAAAACTGCAGCTTATAACTTGGCGCTAAAATGTGACTCGTTGTTATATTTTGAAGCGACTGCATGCAGTGCCATAAAGTTCGCAGTGGCCATTGCAGCGGTCAGTCAGTCGTCTGTGGCCAGCCCAAGAAAAAGGACGTTGAAGTGAAAATAACAAGAAAAAACCTAGCAGAACGCAATATTGCATGTCTATGTGTAACGCGTTGACTTTGGTGGTGAAGTGAATTTTTGATTAAAATGTTATTCGTGCGCTCCATAAAAATTCCCACCGCCTGCACTGCGACCCAATTACATGATTACACAACTATATTCAGCTGCTGCTATAGTCAGCGGCTGCCACAAGTCAACGCATAAGCAGTTCTCGTCCAAGGCGCCGAGCAGTGCTGGGCTGTGTGTTCGGACTGGGTTGTGTTGGTATTTGTTGTCCGTTTGACAATTGCCTACGTTGAAAATCCGACAATTTACTGCACTTTAATAAATTATTTCTTGTTTACTGATTGTCATATTGACAAATACATTAGCGACCAAGCAGCACTAAATGAAAATATTAAATTTATAATTGACTCAAGTTCGTTGAACCGTCATTAGGGCTCTAAAAGCTGAATTGAACCGACTGACTGAAGCAATTTTAAATATCTACGAAAAGCTCACGTGAGCAAACAACGGCCAATCGGCGGCGTATAGGACAGGCGTGCGGGGCATACGAATTTACACGTAATTGATGGACGATGACAATGCAAAGAGTGCACCGGTAACGCGAACTTTACATTATTCCACAGAACATGTAAATATGCCAAGATTTTCCCATCAAACATAATTTGAAAAAATGTAAACAAGTGTAAAATTTTAAAATGCTGTACAAAATTTTCGTATTTTTAGTTTTTGAGATATTTCGTATTATTTGGTAAGCAATTTCCCTCCTGTCACAATATTCACAATTCGCACAATTCATTTTTTAGAATGAAAAGACTATTTCCACAAAAATCCGAATACTTGCAAGTACCGCATATATGAAAATCACAACAATTGAATTTAATAAAAAAAAAATTCTAATGACAATCGTGTGAATATGAACTTTTGATACAAGATTTATTTTGAAGCCTTTACAAATATTGTCATTAATTTTTGCTCCAACTCCTATTTACAGCAATAAATCTTCCCAAACAACTGGAACCACTGCAACGACAACTAGTGTAGAGCAGCCAATCGAGTCGAAACAGGCCACACCCGTCTCCCTGAAATCTGCTACCTATTCGCAAAAGTCCACTGCATCGGCCCAATCGAACGACAGCGGCGAAGATATGGGCGACCGTGCACCATCCTCAATCGCTAAAAGTCGCTCATCAATTGCGACACTCAACAACGATGGCCACAGTTCGCCGACTGCAACGATTGTGGGCCATGTCAAGGAGTCCAGCGGCGATCATGAGGTGTCCAGCGGTTCGCCCGCAAAGACACCCAAGCACACCGAAACATTGCAGTTAGAGGAGATTGTGGATGTGGCGCTGGAAACAGCCATGCAGTCGCTGGAAAACGAGACGACGCTCAAGAAGAACGGCAGTCTGGCTAGTTTGCAGAGCAAAACAGATAGTATCAAGACACAACTGGGCGATACACCACCCGTGCTGTCGCGCACACAGTCCGCAAAGTCATTGCTCATCGAGGAGGATATTGAGGAAACTGACAGCTTTGTAGTGATGGATGAGTTGGCCACGATAAAGCAAAAGCCCACAATAGCAGATAGTAGTAAAGTGGCAGCAGCGCAGGAAGCATGCAGCCGCGAGTCTTCGGCACCGCGCAACATTGCCTATGACGTACATATTGGCGATGGTTTGGACATTGCTCCAAAGCCGCCTACAGCCGGCTCGCGACCCACATCGCACCGGCGTTCGCCCACCATAGACGAGCTGAAGACAATATCGCGGCGCAACTCAATGATCAAATCGATGGAGTCGCTCTACGAGCGGCCGCCATCCAAGCACGACTCGCTAGACAACACCACCACCAGCATGGACAGCGCATCGCAGGATAGCTCACAAATCAACAGCATCATTCCCATGAAACCGCAACACACGCCGCTCAAACAAAAAGCAAAAACGTCGCATTTTCTCAAAAGTCATCGCCGCGTTTCGCCCGTCAAGCAATCAATCAAAATGGCCCAAGCCGAACTGTATCCGCCCACCATGCAGCGATTCGAGAAGCCACGCGAGGCGTTGCTGAAGACATTCGACCAGCTGGACTCGGGCAATTGGGAGGTCATCATCCTGGGCCTCAAGTCCATGGTGCGTCTGCTGCGCTACCATCCCGAACAACTGGAGAACCAGATGCACATGGTCTGCATACAGCTGACGCGCTCGGTGCGCAATTTGCGCTCGCAGGTGGCGCGCGCTTCCTGCCAAGCGGCCACCGAGCTCTTCACGCTCAGGTCCAAGTGTCTGGAGCAGGAGTGCGACGACCTGATCTGCGCGCTGCTGCACCGCACCGCCGACACCAATCGCTTTCTGCGCGGCGACGCCACACGGGCGCTGGAATCAATGTGTGATAACTTAACGCCACCGAAAATACTCAACATACTCACCACGAAGGGCGCGCAGCACCTGAACGCACTGGTGCGCACCACGACGGCCAAGCTGCTCAATCGGCTGGTCGAACGCCTCGGCTACGACAAAGTGTTTAGCATGTCGCGCGACAATCGCGACAAGTTCTTTGTGACGGGCGCGAATCTGCTACTCGAAGGCAGTCTGGAGACGCGCAGCTACGCCAAGTCGCTGTTTCGGCAGCTGTCGCAGCATCACAACTACCAACGGCTGCTGAAGGAGGTCATACCGCAGCGCACCTATCGCAACGTCGAGAAGACGCTGCGCAGCATACACTGAGCTGAACGACGCTGTCAAACAGTGAATAGTGCGGCCCAAATAATCATAACTTGTAAATAGCCAACTCGAATGCGACTCACTGCACTGTGCCACCAGTTGCTAGCGACGGCCGGCACCTAAACGACGCCTAAACTTGTATTTATTTAGTGTGTAAGTTGTATGTACGCGTGACGAATTGATTTAGTATGCTATGCTACTTACATGTCGTTTTAGTTAAAATCTGTCATTAGTACTGTGCAAATAAAACTATCAACTGTTATAGGGAATAGTGGAATTTTGCTTTGCCAATGTGTTGGCGTTAGTTATGGGAATGCAAAACGGTATAAGCAAGCAACGGACCACCAGACTTGGATGAAAATGGTTTACTATATCATAAAAAAGATTTGTATGGTTCTACGGTATTGGGTCGTTTATCTACAGGCAGAAGGGCTGCGGATTTCCTTACTTTCGAATTTTTGTCAAAAGTATTATTCTATCAAAAGAAGGAATGCCCGTGACCAGTGGCGCACGCAGTGGAGTTTGATGTTCAAAACATTCCAAATATCTGTTTTTTACAAAAATATTGAGTGATGAATATGATTTCCAAAGGTATTGAGCTCAAAAATTACATGCGAAATTCCCGAAAATGAAATCCTGTGTGCGCCACTGAACGTCTGGAATTTTCGTTGAGTTTCTATAAAATGCGGAGCATGATTAATTTAATTAAAATTAAAGCTATACAAAATGAAATACCTGCAAAATGCCTATGTTGCATTATGGCATTTTTCAGGTATTTGTGATACTAGCAGGCGCGGATCCAGAAAAATATTTCGGGGGGGGTTTTAAAATGTAATTCTTTAATATTTATAAAATGTATTTTAATTTGTATGTAGTTTTATAGTTGATCCACATATTTCGGGGGGGGGGGGTTTCAACCCCCAAAACCCCCCCTGGATCCGCCACTGGATACTAGCATTGAATAAAATCAATTCCCCAAAGTGAAAGCAGTTTCCCAAGCTTTGCGCCTCAGCCTACACGCAAATTCACGTACGTAGAACGTACTGCGCACTAAATACAAAAGAGTCTCAACTCAAAATTGTTCCCCATAAATCGATTAACAGTACACATGTCCAATGAAAAATTGCATTCTAATCATTATATTTTTTAATTCGAAAATCATTGTTGTCTGTTTTTATGTTAATTACGTGGCTTTTGCAGAATCAACAGTTTTTTTGCCTGTCCTGAAAAATTTTGATTTTTGAATTGTGATTCGTTTGTATTTAGTGTGCGATATTACAACAATAAGGTTTTAGAAAAATTGTACATAAAATAAAAAACTTCTGCTTTATTTGCACTTTAACTCTACGTGAAGTCGTAAACGTAGTGTTAAATGTGCAGAAATTTGACAATGGCAAACGTTAATTTACAGAAATTACATTCGAAATAATTGGCACCGTAATGCAAAATGTCTTAAGCTATCTTATAATTACCAAGAGTCAATGTTGCCGTCAGGTCCTATATAAAAATTTTCAAGTGCTTAGTGCCTACATTTATCGAATTTATTGCTTTTGTAAATCTATAACCTGCACATTCGCATCGTCCTCGGGTTCTGCACTTTCATGCTATCTCCGCTGACCGCTGCGTTTATCTGATCTTCGGTTGCCACTGTTCTGATAACTACGTCCCTGATAGTTATCGTGCCTTCTGTTGCTATCATGCGAGTCGTTGCCGCCACGCCGCGACTCTGAGCGCTGATATGGACCCGCGTTATCGTGCGGTCGAGATTTGCCGGACGCATGCTTTGCGATGCGCTCCTTCTCGCCATGGCGATTGGAGGAGCCCTTTGTCCAGTCGGGCGACGTATTTCTCTGCGGACTGATATCTGGCGAACGCTTTCGAAACGGATTGGCGCCCAAAGTTGGCGAGGTATCATTCCTGCTGGCATCGTAGAAGGTGGGAAAGCTGGCGCTACGCAGCAGCGAGTTGTCATAGCCGCCGCCGCCGCTGTTTCGCTTTCTGCTATTGTAGCGCTCGCAATCGGCGGGCAGCGAGCGCCGTGAAGCGCTCAGTGTGGAAGCGCTGTTTTCGCCTTGGAATTTAATGGTGAGTGTCTTGCGGAACAGTGCCAGCCCCGTAAATAGTCGCATCGCATATGGCGGGGTGCACTGATGAATGTAGGTGATGAAGCCAAAAGACCGCTGCTTGCCGCCGCCATCTTTCGGTATGCGCACCGATTCGATGGGTCCAGCCTGGAGGAAGACTTCGTACAGCAACTCCTCGGTGACGCGATCATCCAAATTGGCGCAGAACAGTGTGCGCTTCTGTTCGTCGTCTTCTTCGTCGGTGTCGCTGGCATCTTCAATCAGTTCTTTGCTCGGCGGTGCCAGAAATGGGTTCAGCGTTGGCGCTGAACTGGCCAATAACATTTGTTGCTGCTGCAACGCTGCGGCGTACTGAATAGCTGCTATCTGCTGTGCGGCCCACATGGCTTTGTTGTTAATTATTTGGTTATTGAAACAAATAGTTTTTTGTAAACAAAATTAGTTCCAATTCAGAATATTTTCCACGGAATTTCGAAGCACAAGCTTGGTTTTGTTATCGAATTTGTTTTGCTGCGCAAATGTCAAAACTAATCTTTTCGCTACACACACAGTGCTGCCAGATTACAATAATTTATGGATAAGAAAGTTATATCAGAGTAAGTCCTCTTAATTTATTTTGATTTATTTTGATGATAGATTGATGGACAAATTAAAAAATTGTATTGGTAAATAAACATTGAGTATTTGAATAAGGATAAAATTTTTTTAAATCAGGTAATCATTAGTTATGAATACCAAAAATGAACAACAAAGATATCAATAGCCGTATCCACGATCTATAGTTTTGGGTCTTGTATCATTTCTTGGTGTTTGTGGTAAATTTTGTAACTTTACAAAAACAAATACAGTGGACGTCCAATATAACGGATCTTATGTTGTACCCCCAATTTGTTAAATCGAAAAATTCGTTAAATCGATTGACATTTTTTTTTTTTGTTTTAAACCATCCTTCTTAAAGAAATAAGTCTCACATATTCAGTTTTTAAACAAATATCTCGTTTTATTCCAGCATTTTCAAAAATAAATATGGCTATGTTTGTACAGTGAAAAAGTCTTCGATGCGCGATTGCTCCTTTACCGCAAGTAAACTTTTTGTATGGAAATTTCTCTTGATTGATTATTAAAATATTAATTTTTAAAAGAAAAAATCCGACCGAACGTAAAACAAATCCTGTGAAAATGATCAGCAATGCATACAAACAGAATTTGAAAATTTTTATTTTATTTATTTATTTAGCCAATGAACATTTAGAATTTACTGACTATAGGAACTTGATTTAAATTTGAAAGTTTTAACGTAACAATAACAAAAACAATTGAGGTACCGTTCACTTGACGAAACCAAACATTCATTGTTATTGTAAAGAATGTGAATGCTCAAATAAAAACAATTCGAAGGGTGAAATACAACAAAAATATTCGTTATATCGAATAGCAAATTTCACTTTTGTTCGTAATATGGAACCATCAATGGAAAAAATTTGGCCGTACGTTAAATCGAAAATTCGTTAAATAGAAAGTTTGTTATACTGGACGTCCACGGTACAGTATTTTTCGTTTATAACGAACCCGTTTAAAACGAACTTCCGCCTAAAACGAACCAATTTCAAAAGTACGCGCTTTATGTTTTTGCTTATTTCGAAGCGAACTTTCGGTTAAAACGAACCATTTGCCCAGTCCTCGAAGTTATCTTTAAGCGAAAAGTACTGTATATGCAACTGAAAGTACAACCAATTTACCAAATTTACAATCGCAAAACCCTACTGTAACATTGCGTAGTATTATGTATTTTCTTGATAATGATCTCACTTTATATATTCTACTATCGATAAATTCCTCCACTCATGGCAAGAATTTTGATTTAATATTCGTCAATTCTTACAAAACTTGTTCTAAGGACAATTAAATATAAATTTTCATTCTGAACTGCGTTCTAATTTATGCTTTTTTCGGATTTTTTGCTTATTCCCGGAGTTGTTTACTTGCACGTATTAATGAAAATTCTTCAAATTGAAAGTATCGCGGAATTTTTATCTGTACCAAAAATTTGCATCTCTAACACAATGTAAACAAGATCAGCTGTTTTTGCTAATACAGTCATGTCTGAGTATAGTGAACCCCCTATATAGTGAACACCTCGATATGGTGAACACCAAAATTTTGACATCGAGCCTCTACAGTCTCTGTTCATCGAATTATGACCGATGAAAAAATTTCGAAATTTCTACTTCCATCGTCGATAAAACAAAAACTAATCAAGTTAAAATAACATATGAGGTATCAATTTATGCGTTGGAAAGTTTTCCTTGAAATCATGGTAAAGGAAACTCTTTATGGTATATAAAAACTCTGTCGATGCCGGTAAACTCGTGGCAACCAGGAAAATCGTCGAAATTTCCAATTGTCGGTGTTATCATAACTTTGATTTCAAAGTCAAATTGTGGCAGAAAAAAAGCAATAACAAACAGAAATCATTTATGAAATTACGTATTGAAGACTAAGAAGTAAGTAAGTAAAATATATCATCATTATGTTTGTTTAATACTATATAAAATCCGTGTTGGATCTATTGAAGGCTTTTGAAACAAAATGGGTAGCAAACGTGACCTAACAGTGGAAAAAAGTTTCAAATTGTGGGTTTGGGGAAGGAGGGCAAGTGCAGCTACTCTCAAATAGCCAAAAACCCGAAAGTTTCAGAGGCATCCGTGGTCAATCTTGCAATAAAGACCCGAAATACTGAGGACTTGCCTTCAGTTTGTAAAACAAATAGGAAGAACTGCCGCGGTGTTCGCAAAACTACACCAAGAACCGACCGTAGAATCGTGCAAAAAACTTTGGAGAACCGAAATGCTCCCTGTAGAGTCATTTTAGAAGACCTAAAGGGTTATGGTGTCACAATCACGCTGATGACGGTGCGTCGTCGCTTATACGAAAATGAGTTGATATGCGGGCGTCCAGCAAAAAAGCCAAAGTTAACCAAAGTAATGCGTCAGCGGCGGTTATATTGGGCACAGTTGCATAAGGCGTTCAGACAAAACTACAGGACCAAGGTTAATCCAATAAATTTGCTCTTTCCTACGATTTTTAACAATAGTTCCTATTAACCACTTTTTTGTGAAATTCTTGTAATTTTTTGGTTATCTTTAGCGATGAATGTCGCTTGGAAGCGATTACTGAAGTAATCCAATTTGTTCGAAGGAGACGGGACGAACGGTATTCAGACGAATGCATCGTTCCCTGCATTAAACATCCGCCAGCAGTAATGGTTTGGAGTTGCATTGCATCGGAAGGTCCTGGTCCAATACATTTCGTTGAAGGAACAATGCGCTCTGCCCAATATATAAACGTACTTCAAGGTGTTTTAGCGCCGTATATCGATACCCTGCAGTATCCCAGAGAGGAATGCATCTTCATGCAAGATGGTGCTCCTTGCCACACAGCGCGAGCAAGCATAGCCGCTATTAATACAATAAATTTAGATGTGTTGGCGTGGCCTGGCAATTCTCCCGATCTTATTCTGATAGAGAACTGCTGGACATACTTGAAATCCAAAATGTATACTCGGGGAACCCGACGGTAGCGATTCTTAAAGAAAATATTACAGATATTTGGTGAAATGATACCCAATTGAGAACAATAACGTCCAGGTGCATTGAGAGCCTCAATGAATAGAGGCAGTTCTAAACCTTAGCTTTTAGGGGACAAAACAGATATTAGAAACTACAAACTATAAATTACATATCTTGGTACAAAACATTCCAACGAATAAATTGATACCTCATATGTTATTTTTACTTGATTAGTTTTTGTTTTATCGATGATGGAAGTAGATATTTCGAAAATTTTTCATCGGTCATAATTCGATGAACAGGGACTGTAAATATAGGAACAAATTTTCAAGCAAAAAACAAAAAGTGTATTTTGAGCAAATAAACGAGTTTTTGACCAAAAATGTTAACCTTGATATAGTGAACAACTTCAATACAGTGAACAGGCCTTGCAATAATTAGTTCACTATATCCAGACACCACTGTACTAAGTATTTACAACGTGGTCGTTCACGATCTGATGTACAATTTAATAAATTTTACCAAATTTACTACATAAACCACAGATCGTGAATACGGCTAATGTTCCGCATTTTGCGGAAAGTGGCGCTGCCAGCTTGCATTTTTAACTTGCATTATTCCCCCAAAATTACTAACAAATTTGTTTCTATCACATGTGCGCGCATACACATACATCGTAACATATTTTTGATGCTTTTTTATATAAAAAATCATGGGTTTTGATTGTTTTATAAACATTTCTTATAGTTTTCATTTTTTTGTATAACAAAAATTTAACAAAAGCGTGTGGCAACGCAATTAAGTTGTAGAAGCAGCGTTGCCAACAGATTTCAATTTACTTAATAGATTACCCTAGTTTCAAACCACCTGAGCTTTTGTCGTTCGTCCGCCTTCTTAGACACAAACACCGAAACTTATTTTACTTGGAAGCACTTTTTATGTTTATTTGCAAATTTATGATTATCGTTTTTCAGTCACAATTCAAAGTAAATAATGTATTTATGAAGATTAAAAACAATTGCAGATTTAATATTCTGTTGGGTAGCGTCGATTCTTGTTCACTTTTCATTGTAATCATGCGAGATGTATGTTGTCACAGCAAAACTATGCGAATGTGCGTCAACCATCGAGCCATCGGTGGAACCAGTACTGGATGAATGTATGCCCGAGTCGTTGTTGTGTCCATGAATCGGTGAGGTTTTAGTGCTCATTAGCCGGGACCGCTTAAGATTGCGGCATTCAATTGCATCTTCTGTTGTGCTCAGCACCGTGGCGATGCGTTTGCGCTGCGTGCGCCCTTCAAGTTCGAGTACTTTGTGGTCACGACATGGGCTCCAATCGTGCGGGTGGTGCACCTCAACTTGAATGGTTAAGGTCTGCTTTGCCATTTCTGGACTGCTAATGGGCGACAAGCTGGCGTCTGCTCGATGTTGGTTAAGCCTGTGGCGACATAAAGCAAAATCAAGATCAATTAAATTAAATTAATTATTGTTGATTACCCATAACGACGCCTGGGCGTGTTTGCATTGCAGTCGATCATGGTCGAGTTGTGTGCATCTCTTTGCATTTGCGTAAAGTCCAATTCGCTTTCCTATTAATAAATACTTTTAGTTTTGTAGGTGCCTCGTACTTGTTAGAGTTTACCTTCAGTGCACGCTCCATGTCGTTGTTCAGAAAGACAGTTTCATTTTCCTGCTCCGACTGCTGCAGTGCTTGCATAATCTGCTGCATCTCCTCCAGCTGCATGCCGTCCTCGTACATGCCCAAACCTAAATCTTAAGCATTTCACTAACAATTGCACTCATTTATGCGGCGCTTGGCTGCCACTTACCGCTCAACATGTTTTCCAGTGCTCTGGATTCGACAATTTTGCGTTTGCTGCGCAGCTCCATTTCGGGCGAAAATTGAGATTTTAGATTTTAGTTTCAAATGAGAAAATATGTTTAATGCTATTTAGTTGCTTAGTCGAGTGCAACTGTGCATTTGACAGTTTCTGTTCTTATTGCTTTAACAACAATCAAGTTAACGGTAGTTTAGTTGGAACAGCGCTCGGCAAACTTGTGTCATTTGCAACTTGTAACAAGTTATAAGTGTATTTAGAAAATTAAAGCAATTTTTCCCAAAATCTTTGCAAATGTATGTAAATAAGATGAAATGAAAATATTAATTAAAAAAATTAATTATTAATTAAAATATTGATATTAATGTATAAAGTCTGCTTTGAAAGCTAAACTCGTAGCACAAATGTCGACAAATGTTTATCTATTTGGATGTTATTGTATGGGCTGAGTAATTCGCTTTGAAAATCTATTGAAAATCATTTGTTTATATCGATATAAGGCCACTCATTGCACAAATCGATCAACTCCATTAATACAAAAAGTTGAGAAATGCAATGAAACATGAAAATGTCTTTTTAAAATTTCCTTTGTTTTTTATTCAATGGCCAAAAAAAGTTTGTAATTTAATTGAAACTTAAATGTGCACTTAAATTTAAAACATGAACATTTCTTTTTAAAATTTCCTTTGTTTTTTATTCAATGGCCAAAAAAGTATGTAATTTAAAGACTGTAACTTTTTAAAGAGACTTCTTAAGAGATTACTTAAAAAGACTTCTTTAATATAAGAAGTTATGCTTAAACTATTTAATATTTCGCACTTAAATTTAAGATTTTCCACAAAGTGGAGTTAAACGATTTGAGCAGTTGACGGCTCATTTAATAATAAGCTGTTAACCCTAGAAGGGTAGTCATATTTTACATACGTTGTTGGTAATTTTCGTCGAATCGACGAAGTCGTATTCAACTCCGATTTTTGGAAGTATTAGAAATCGTACCATAAACTCACACTTCATTATATAATTATACTTAGACATTTCTTTGTAAATAATTCGAACCGTATATATTTTTAAAAATTATTTGTGTATTTTTCAGTAATCTGTGTTGAGGTACATTTATTTTTGAGATCGGAATGAGTATCAGAAATTAAAAAAATTATTAAAATTAAAATAAAGTGAAGAACAATACATAGCTTCTTCATGAAGACAGAAACACAATTATAATTCCTTAAAAAACTAATGAAAAGCAAAAAAATCAATAAATATAACTAATTTTTTACAATTTTAATTAACTACTTAATTAACTTAATTGCACACTAATTAACTAACTAACTAATTAACTTAACTAATTAATAATTAATTAATTAACCAATTCCAAAAAAATTTTCAATTCAATTCCGAGACATTTTGAAATACTGAAATGCAATGTACAGTACTCGTATTCAGTTGCAAAAAGTCACGTTAATGGTATTCTTCGTCATTTCGACGAAGCCTAGTTTTGTTTTTATATAAAAAAAGAAAACTTACGCTGCGCTCGTGCTGCAAAACCTTGTAGAGAAAGCAATCAGATCGGAAAATAAGGAGAAATTTGAAGAAATGTATGTGGTGTTCGTCGAATCGACGAAGATTACCTTTCTAGAGTTAATAAATTGTCTGTACTCCCGTTTAGTCTCTGTTTTTGAACCGACGTGACATATTTTTTTACCAGTAGACCTCTTCTAGATGTGCAAAATCACAAAAGTTGTTTTCATTTAGTTCAGAAATAAATATTTCATTTCATTTATTATTAATTAGTCAACGAACAATTGTTTGCTTACTGACTAATAAAGAACAGCATAATGGATAAGTAACAAAATAATAATACGTAACAATCGATAACTTAATTAAAAACAGAAATATTTTTCAACAAGTTGAAAAATATTGCTTTAGAAGTAGTGAAGTCCACCAAAGAGTTCTTTGAGATCTTATTAAATTCTATATATAAACGATGCAAACATGTGACCACTGACTTCTTCTCAAAGAAATTACATTAATTGATAGGAATTTAACGAGTAAATGGTCAAACATCGACCACGGGATGACACTGGTATAAATAAATACCCATTACTTTCATGAAAATCACTGATCGTAAGCATTAAATTGATAAATATGTGTTAAAAAAATTTGTTTGTACTGTTATTAACAAAAAAGTTAACAAAACTGTTGCTATACAGATTCGACATTTTGTAATTTCATATTTTGTTTCATAATTTGGCATATTTTCTGTCGAACTGGTATTTGCAAAACATAAATATAAGTGTTAAAAAAATGTGTTCCTACTGTTATTAACAAAAAAGTTAACAAAACTGTTTCTAAACAGATTCGACATTTTGTAATTTCATATTTTGCTTCATAATTTGGCATATTTTCTGTCGAACTGGTATTTGTAAAACATAAATATATGTGTTACAAAAATTTATTCCTACTGATATTAACAAAAAAGTTAACAAAACTGTTGCTATACAGATTCGACATTTTGTAATTTCATATTTTGTTTCATAATTTGGCATATTTTCTGTCGAACTGGTATTTGCAAAACATAAATATATGTGTTAAAAAAATTTGTTTGTACTGTTATTAACAAAAAAGTTAACAAAACTGTTGCTATACAGATTCGACATGTTGAAATTTCATATTTTCTTTCATAATTTGGCATATTTTCTGTCGAACTGGTATTTGCAAAACATAAATATATGTGTTAAAAAATTTGTTTGTACTGTTATTAACAAAAAAGTTAACAAAACTGTTGCTATACAGATTCGACATGTTGAAATTTCATATTTTCTTTCATAATTTGGCATATTTTCTGTCGAACTGGTATTTGCAAAACATAAATATATGTGTTAAAAAATTTGTTTGTACTGTTATTAACAAAAAAGTTAACAAAACTGTTGCTATACAGATTCGACATGTTGAAATTTCATATTTTCTTTCATAATTTGGCATATTTTCTGTCGAACTGGTATTTGCAAAACATAAATATATGTGTTAAAAAATTTGTTTGTACTGTTATTAACAAAAAAGTTAACAAAACTGTTGCTATACAGATTCGACATGTTGAAATTTCATATTTTCTTTCATAATTTGGCATATTTTCTGTCGAACTGGTATTTGCAAAACATAAATATATGTGTTAAAAAATTTGTTTGTACTGTTATTAACAAAAAAGTTAACAAAACTGTTGCTATACAGATTCGACATGTTGAAATTTCATATTTTCTTTCATAATTTGGCATATTTTCTGTCGAACTGGTATTTGCAAAACATAAATATATGTGTTAAAAAATTTGTTTGTACTGTTATTAACAAAAAAGTTAACAAAACTGTTGCTATACAGATTCGACATGTTGAAATTTCATATTTTCTTTCATAATTTGGCATATTTTCTGTCGAACTGGTATTTGCAAAACATAAATATATATGTTAAAAAAATTTGTTTGTACTGTTATTAACAAAAAAGTCAACAAAACTGTTGCTATACAGATTCGACATTTTGTAATTTCATATTTTGTTTCATAATTTGGCATATTTTCTGTCGAACTGGTATTTGCAAAACATAAATATATGTGTTAAAAAATTTGTTCCTACTGTTATTAACAAAAAAGTTAACAAAACTGTTTCCATACAGATTCGACATTTTGAAATTTCATATTTTGTTTCATAATTTTGCATATTTTCTGTCGAACTGGTATTTTCAAAACATAAACTTATGCAATAGACAATTTTGATTACCCTCAGCAACAGCGATGGTTAAAGGTTATGATTTCACATTTAATCTCAGTAGAAAACTGAATACTTTTACCTATATGTATGTTGAAATTTTTATTATTTATAAGTAGTAACAGTTAAAATATCACTAAGGCTGAAAAAAATGTATGTAGGATGTAGTTATGGATATATTGAATCTTATCATCATTCATCAACTTCACTTTAAACAACTCTACCATATCCAATTGTTGCAAGCAACAGTGCCGCAAGATGCCATCACTTTTCCAGCATGACAATTCTTTAAATCTTTTGAAAGCCCCTTTATTCATTATAGAATCAATAACGATGCATAAAATTGAAATTTTGCACACATTTTTGCATAAACACATACTCACAGGCACACACACACACATACATGCGCACCTACTCTGGCCCACATTCACATGCGGTGACATTATTTTATTGACGCACCAAAAGGCGAAGACAAAGCAAAAGGAACGCAACGCGTAATGTCATTCTTATTCGGCAATGATTCGACGCATTTTTGTTGTTGCTGCTGCCGTTGGAATGGCAGCGGTGTGGGCATTATTTTACAAGCTGCTTGTGTTATTTCCGCTTTTTTCTCTTTACATTATTATTATAATTTTTTTTGTTTTTTTTTGCTGACGACCAAAGCCGCATTTACTGCCAGCAGGTTTGCACTAAATTTCATTTCATTTTTATGCGTTTGATATTTTATTTTATATTTTTATATATTTTGCGGGCACGCGATTGATGCAAATCATCAATGCGGGTGCTGCTGCTGGCTGATGGGCGGCTCAGCGCGTATGTATGTAAATATGAAGATTTTCAGCGCTTTGCAAGATGGAAGGCGCGTTGAGCCAACGGGCGGCATGAATTGTGTATGAGGTAAATGCAAAAATTGATTTTAAATTGAAATTTATTTCGGGCGTTAATACCAAACTGGATTATACACGCGCCGCTGCTGTGCCTTCTTTGGGTAGTTTTAGGTTTTTGGTTTTTTGCTGTGTAGTACAAATTGTGCTAAATTTGAACAGCTGCATTTATTGTTTGTGTTTAGCGGATTAAGTTGAAAGTTGATGTTTGTTAGCAAAGTATAAAAAGAAAAATGTCTACACTATGCAAGGCGATTTTAAATGCGGATTTTCTTGTTTACTGCAAGAACTAAGAATAAATTTGATATAAAAAGAAAACAGTGTGAAGACCAAAAGTGAGTTTATTTATGGCGCATAAGGACTTTGTATTTCGAGGGCGTGAAGTGGATGAGAAATTAAGAAAAAAAGCTTTCTGCTGAGGCAAAAATGTGTAATTGATGATTTGCAGTACTAATAAATTCTTGAATTTCGAAGATGAATTAATTAATTTTAGTTTAATTAAATTCAAATAAAAAAAATCGATTTAAAAGCATTCAATTTTAAATTCAGCAGGCCGTATCTTTGGTTTTTAAATTAAAATTCAAATAAAATTCATAATACTAAACGAAAGCGTTCAGTTTTTATTACCTACAAAATTATCAAATTTTGAAGATTAAATAGTAAATTTGAGTTGAATTGATTTCAAATTGAATTAAAATTCAATTCAATTACTATAAAAGCAATCAGTTTTAAATTCAGCATACCGTATCTTCGGTTTTGAAATTAAAATTCAAATAAAATTCATAATAACAAATGAAAGCATTAAGTTTTTATTCACCAAAATATTCTCAAATTTTGAAAATGAATTCATTTCATTCATTCATTCATTCATTTCAATTCAAGTTTCAAGATTTCAAGTTGAATTTAATTTCAATTTAATTAGTATAAAAGCATTCAGTTTTAAATTCAGCAGACCGTATCTTCGGTTTTTAAATTAAAATTCAAATAAAATTCATAATAATAAATGAAAGCATTCAGTTTTTATTAACTAACAAATTCTGAAATTTTGAAGATTAAATAGTTAGTAAATGTGAGTTGAATTGATTTCAAATTGAATTAAAATTAAATTTAATTACTATAAAAGCATTCAGTTTTGAATTCAGCAGACCGTATCTTCGGTTTTTAAATTAAAATCAAATTCATAATAATAAATTAAAGCATTCAGTTTTTATTAACTAACAAAATCTCAAATTTTGAAAATTAAATAGTCAATAATTTTTAGTTGATTTAGATTCACATTGAATTCAAATTCAATATAATTACTGAAAAAGCAATCAGTTCTAAATTCAGCAGAACGTATCTTCGGTTTTTAAATTAAAATTCAAATAAAATTCATAATAATAAATGAAAGCATTCAGTTTTTATTAACTAACAAATTCTCAAATTTTTAAGATTAAATAGTTAGTAAATGTGAGTTGAATTGATTTCAAATTGAATTAAAATTTAATTTAAAATTTAATTTAATTTAAATTCAGCAGACCGTATCTTCGGTTTTTAAATTACAATTAAAATAAAGTTCATAATAATAAATGAAAGCATTCAGTTTTTATTAACTAACAAATTCTCAAATTTTGAAGATTAAATATTCAATAAATTTGAGTTGATTTGATTTCAAATTGAATTAAAATTCAATTTAATTACTATAAAAGCATTCAGTTTTAAATTCAGCAGACCGTATCTTTGGTTTTTAAATTAAAATTCAAATAAATTTCATAATACTAAATGAAAGCCTTCAGTTTTTATTTCATAGCATTATTTCCTTTTTATTGCCATTCTGTGCATAGAAGACGCTTTAATAAAATTTAGAAAAATTTTCTTTGTCCCTAATGAAGCAATGCTGTACAAATTCCTCAACAGACATCAAAAATGATGTCAGATCCCTTTACACAGCCAATACAGGTGGCTGCGGCAGTGGAATGGCAAATAAAATAAAAGCGAAAATATGCACATAAAATTAAATAAAATAGGAATTTAAAAGGATTAAAGCGTGTTTTCCATGTGAACTGAAAATTGCCATAAGCCAAACTGCGCCAAGATTAACACACTTGATTGCGCCGCACTCAAACGAAGCGAGCGCAACGCTCATTTTATTACCGAGTAACGCAAAATTTATGCTTAAATGCGTCATGAAGTGTAAACAACCGCAGGGCGCGCGCTGACTGCTCAGATGTGGTGCCGGTGCCGGTGACGGTGGTGTTGGTTTGCAGTGGTCGGGGCGCGTCGACTGGCTGCAGTTGTGTTGTATATGCGGCCAGCAGGTGGCAGATATGTGTGTGTGTGTGTGTGTATGTGTTGAGTGACAAGTTTGCGCTGCTGTCGTCAACGAGTTTTCGAAAGGATATGCTAATTTCGCCGCCGAAGCGGCCAAGACACAGTTACGCGCGTTGTACATTGGTGGGGCTGGGCGTTGAATTGAGCATTTGGCTGGTTGGTTGGTTGTTTGTTTGTTTGTTTGTTTGGTTGCCGGCAATCTGAAAAATCGCTGCAAAGTTTTGTCAAATGTCAACTTAAGTCGTGCAACTAAAAACAAACGGAAAAAACTAAACCATTTCAGCTATGTCGAAAATTGTAGCTAAAGTTGAAGCAACTGGAACGCCTGCAAGCATTTATAACAACTAAAACTTGACCTGTGACATAAACACATACACACACACACATATACATACATAAATGCATAGCACAGTGTGTGCCGCTTTTGGGTTGTGGCGCGTTCAAATCGGACAATTATGTCAGAAAAGTGCGCGCATTGCGCTTGAATTACGCGCAAAGTTTTGCCATATTTTATCAATTATGTGCGCACTTGAGCGGGCATTTTGGTAACGACTTGGCTGCGTTTCTCGGCTTAAAGGTCGCATGCATGTGGCAGCGCACCGACTGCAAGGACACCAACTGGACGTGAACGAAAATGAGAATAGCACAACGTTATCTGGCCAAATATTATAGTGGAAGATGCTTTCCGCCCGCTCAAGTGCGACTGAAGGCTTTATAGCTTTGTCGACTATGTTTGTGATAAAACAATAAATTGAATTACAACTAAATCGTTGGTACATTTTCGAGCAATGCAACTAAACGTTTAAACGTTACTACTCGAAAAAAAAATTAAAGAAAAAGAATAAGAAAATATTTAAATGAATTGAAGAGGTAACACTTCTTATTAGTTACTTACTTAACCCTAAAGTGCCGGAATTCTTTTTCTTTCAAATTTTCCAAAACTAATTTTTTGAGCGATTTAAGCAGCTTCGACCTTGCTTGTCGAATACCTTTTTTGCCGTAGCTTTATTGTCCATTTGGGAGACATGGCCAAGCCAACGTAGCTGCTGGATATTGATTTGCTGTGCCGCACTAATACTTCCTTGGCGGTCATAAAGAGACCTAACTTTCGTGATTTATTTCGCAATTTTGGAAAAGAAAGAGAAGTTATTTTCAGAGCGCTTCTTAGACACATTGAAGTATGAGAATTTTATTACGCAACTTTACATAAAAAATTCACCTAAAAATAAAAGTGTTTTTTAGACCAACTTTGGGCCGTTGAACACAAAACTGAAAATCAAAACATTTTCTTAAGAAAAATTTATAAAAATCTTCGAGAAAACATTTTTTTCCTGTCATTTCACTTTTGAGTACATATCTCTTAAACGAATCATTCAACTAACACAATCGTCGTCAATCCGTCGTTCAGAAGGTATTACCTTAACCTTTCTAGCGATATATAGATTGTTGAAATAAGATGAGATTTGAGGAAATTACTGACGGTAAAAGTTTAAAAAAGTAAATTTTTGTACTATTTTCAAAATTTATAAATATTCAAATGTTTTTTTAATATGTCGATAAACAAAATTATCTAATCTGATTTTAAACTCTGAAATGAAAGATATATATACTTTTCGCTTAAAGCGAACTTCGAGGGACTGGACAAAATGGTTCGTTTAAACCGAAAGTTCGCTTTAAAAGGGGTCCTTAATAAGCGAAAACATACAGTGCGTACTTTTGAAAATGGTTCGTTTTAGGCGGAAAATCGTTTTAAACGGGTTCGTTATAAACGAAAAGTACTGTTTACATTACTCGACAAAAAATTGGTCAATCGCTTGCACCTAAAAACAAAAGTTTTTTCTAGACACACTTTGGGTCACGAAATACGAAACTGAAAATTAAACGAAACGTAAACGAATCATGCGACTAACAGAAGCTGTCCGGCGGTCAAAAGATAATCTCTTAGCCTTTCCAGCGATATACAGATTATACAAATCAGATGATTTGGGTTAGTTACTGACGGTGAAAGTTGTAAAAAAGTGAATTTTTCGACCAATTTAAAAATCATAACCTTTTGAATGTTTTTTTATAGAAACAATAAATTATCTCCTCTGGTTTTCAAATCTAAAATGAAAGATATATTATTTGAGCAAATATTAAACCAAACATCAATAGAATCGAAAAAAAAATGACAAAGTTATGAAGCACTGAGTAAAAACACCAACTTTACATTTATTGCACAACATTTTTTTTTGCCAAGACCCATCCAAATGTTTATATAGACGTGAAACTAGAGTTCATATATAGTAACCTGGCATAGTCAGTTTTTCATTTTCTGAACCTATTGTCCTTTTTAAAGGACTTTAAATTTTTACGTGCATACAGATTTCAAATATTTTTTTAAATATTTGTGGTTGTGCAAAAATGAAGATATGGGTTTCAAATGAAATAGGAAAATTGTCTTAAATTATCTAAATTTTCTGTTTTAAATAGAATTAAAAAAAATTGAATAAAAACTAGATGTATGAATCCACAGACTGGGATCCAAGACGTGTATTTTTTAGCTTTTGACATTTTTAGCTTAATGACATATTTTGGAGGGATGAGCCCCCTTGAAGTCAATACGTCCATTAAATCGTGTTTCTTCATACAAACTGTTAATCCCATGTTGACATTGTTAGGTTTTGATTTAAAAAAAAGGTTGATTAAAAAAAAAGAAATGCACCGAATTTAAAATCAATTGGTCATTAATTCATCTTTTTCCCTACAAACTTGTGATAACTGGTAACCAATTGTTGAACCCGCCAGATTTTGATTTTCTAAAAAATTGTATGAAGTTTGAAGTCTCAAAGGTCCATAAAATCTTGTTTCTCCATACAAACTTGTAACTCTTTGTTTACAACTTAAGTTTTTGATTTAAAATAAAATAAAAAACACATTTTTATAGTCTTCCCGTACACAACCGTTAACCTATTGTTGACCCCATTAGATTTTAGTTTTCGGAAAATTTAAAAGTAAGTATGTCTATGTCGAATTTTTTTTTTTGCTTTGCAGTATTTTCACCCAATTATTTTCGCCCCATTAAATCTCTTTTTTTTATACATCAACTTAACCCATGCATTGCTTCTTTAGACCCTCAATTACAAAAATCCTTTAATTTGTTTAATGTACCTACAATTCAATCCAATTTAATTCAATTCAATTCAATTCAATTCAATTCAATTCAATTCAATTCAATTCAATTCAATTCAATTCAATTCAATTCAATTCAATTCAATCCAATTTAATTCAATTCAATTCAATTCAATTCAATTCAATTCAATTCAATTCAATTCAATTCAATTCAATTCAATTCAATTCAATTCAATTCAATTCAATTCAATTCAATTCAATTCAATTCAATTCAATTCAATTCAATTCAATTCAATTCAATTCAATTCAATTCAATTCAATTCAATTCAATTCAATTCAATTCAATTCAATTCAATTCAATTCAATTCAATTCAATTCAATTCAATTCAATTCAATTCAATTCAATTCAATTCAATTCAATTCAATTCAATTCAATTCAATTCAATTCAATTCAATTCAATTCAATTCAATTCAATTCAATTCAATTCAATTCAATTCAATTCAATTCAATTCAATTCAATTCAATTCAATTCAATTCAATTCAAATCAATTCAATTCAATTCAATTCAATTCAGATTTGAAGCTTTAACAGTTTGGGCTGGGCGATGATGAATCAGTCAGTCAGTCAGGACAAGGAATAATTTCTATGTGTATGAATGAATAAGTTTTGATAGGATTATTAGTATTAAAATCTTAAAGACATAAATGTTGAGTATATTTATGCAAAACCTAGTTGCAAGTTTAATTTCGTTAATACATCGTTGTGTTTCATGGGAATTGGTTTCCAGTGGACAGAAACAACCTAACCATTTTAAAATATAATCTATACACTGTTCCATTCTATACTGTTAAAATGTATGTACTGAAAAAAAATTTGTTAATGAGAAATATACATAAATCTGTAGCTACTGTTCGCATTTTAAGTCGATCTATGAAACTGTGTTTAACCCTTTCGGTACAGCTTTTTACTGGGGAAAGTTAAAATTTTAAATTTTACGTTTTAGGCTTCTATGTGGTTATGTTAGCAACATTCCATAAGAAATTTTGAAATTTGTATACTCGGACCCTGTATTTTGGAGAGAGCAACCACATCGTTGTGGCTGTAATAATTACTTAAACATACAACTTTTTATGCATAACGAAAATTTGAATATTTCTTCATAAACTTCAGCCAAAATTTTTTTAAAAAAAGTATCTAAATTGAAAGAAAACGTCAAATTAAAAAAGTTATCTAATTTTGTTTGCTTCTTCTTCCTTCACTATCTCAAGATATACCATAAAAAAACGTGTATACTTCTCTTCTCTCAACTTAATTATTCAGTTTATTAATTTCGTATTTTTCCTAAAACTTCAAACTATTCTAAGGAATAACAAAAATATAGTATCCACAAGTTTTTTTACCTAAAACAGGCACTGAAAAGAGACTATGCCATATGGCATAGAATAACCGAAAGGGTTATCTTACCACCCAACTGGGGGAAAAAAATTATTCTATGATTTCCAAATGAGCACTGATTTACCTCTTAACACTAGAAAGACCATTGAGGTAATTTTAACGCTTTTTAATTTTTAAATAACTAAAATATATAAATAAATATTTCCCTTAGTAACTTTTGCTTTGACAACACAGGACAACAAATTTAGACTTTTTGTCGGCTTTTCTGGTTTTGACATCAGTTCTAGGGTAATTAGGGGCCGCTGATTTCGAAGCCGCAAACCATTTTTATAACTTAGTTTCGGTTTGCGTAAAATTCCGCGGTAATTGGACTTCAAAGTCGGAAAATATAGAATTTCATGGAGTTTTCTTTGATGTTGAAAAACATGCACATTTTTTGTAAATCAATTATCGAGTTAGGTGTTAAATCAAAGCGGAAAGATCGAGTAATATAACACAGCCAAATCATCGAAATAATAGCAAAAATGTATCATAGTCATTTTCATAATTTTTAATACTTTTTCCTCAAAATATGCAACGTTTTTAATTTTTTTTGTTTCGAGCAATTCAAAATCATTTTGTTTTTTTGCTTGTATTCCAGACTATAAATGGAACATATAAAAGAGCATATTTTGAGCATCTGTTATGCGATTGCTCATCACTGCAAGAACTACGAGTCCAGACCCAGATTACTGATCTACGCAATGTTCTGGCCAAGACCAAATAGTTACCAAAAGACCCCGTCCGGATATACTGCGAACTCAAGAGATAGGGACGGACATCGGATTCAAGAATGAAGGAATCCACAATGGATCGAATGGAGTCTCCGAGTGAAAGTGCTCGCCGCACACTCCCCTTATTTGACCTAATATAACCTAACCGAACTAACCTACCTCTTAACCCTTTCGATACAGGTTTTTATTGGGGAAAGTTAAAATTGTATATTTTACGTCTTAGGCTTCTATGTGTTTATATTAGCAGCATTCCATAAGAAATTTTTTAATTTTTGTAATCGGACCCTGTATTTTAGAGTGTTTTTCTATGAGAGCAAACATCGTTGCGGCTGTAATAATTACTTAAACATAAAACTTTTTACTCATAACGAAAATTTGAATATTTCTTCATTTACTTCAGCCAAAATTAAAAAAAAATAGATACGTTTTTTTTAATTTTTGAAATTGAAATTGAAATTTTTTCTGCTCCTTTTGAATATTTTTTCATTTACTTCAGCCAAAATTAAAAAAAAATAGATACTTTTTTTTTTAATTTTTGAAATTGAAATTGAAATTTTTTCTGCTCCTTTTGAATATTTCTTAATTTACTTCAGCCAAAATTAAAAAAAAATAGATACTTTTTTTTTTAATTTTTGAAATTGAAATTTTGTCTGCTCCTTTTGAATATTTCTTCATTTACTTCAGCCAAAATTAAAAAAAAAGAGATACTTTTTTTTTTAATTTTGAAATTGAAATTGAAATTTTTTCTGCTCCTTTTGAATATTTCTTCATTTACTTCAGCCAAAATTAAAAAAAAATAGATACTTTTTTTTTCATTTTTGAAATTGAAATTGAAATTTTTTCTGCTCCTTCTTCCTTTACTATGTCAAGATATACCATTAAAAAAATCTGTATACTTCTCTTCTTTAAACTTAAATATTCAGTTTATTAATTTCGTATTTTTCCTAAAACTTCAAACTATTCTAAAGACCAACAAAAAATGTTTTCTTGCAACCATAGAGGATGCAGACGTCCACAAAGTAGCATGTTGCCATATGGCAACAAAATAGCGAAAGGTTTAAGACTTTAAAAACAACTCATATTTGATCAACTTACCTTTTTTTTTTAATAATTTTACAATACTTGCATAGTTTGTCATGTTTTACAAGATTAAACAAAGTAAAACAAACGCTTTGACGCTCTGCCAGCTGTTGTCGCTTCGCTTGCGGCTCCACTATTCTACAAAACGTTACTGTCTTCGTAAGCATTGAAATCGCTTTAATCGAATTATTTAATTAAACTATTTTATTGCCCACATTTCAGTCAACTTGCCATGTGGTGGTCAACCGCAGCCGCAGCCGCGTCTTATAGGCGATTTAAAATAGCCGCTGGTCTTTGTGATGCCCTCGCGCAGCTCCCACTGCCCACAGCGCCCCGTGTGGCATGACAAATTTTGCAAAACTATGCAGAAGCGTTTGCCGTCTCCAGCGATTATTCGAATTCAAATCCAATTGTAAAACTTCACTGACACAAAAGTTCAAAAGTGTACAAGTGCAAGCGCATAATTTCAATGGTAAACTTTTCTTATTTGCTTAGGCGTTGCACGCGGCACTCGAGTGTCATGTTCAACACTAACGCAGCAACATGCCAAACAAAAATCCGCAAAAATATGAAAAAGTTGCGGCCACACGAAAGGAAAATGCTGAAAAACGACAACGACCATGTAATGTCTGAAACTTTTTTCGACCACATTCAAACGGAAGTAAGTGGCTTAATGCTGGCACTTCCGTTTTCATTTGTTTAAATTCATTTGTAGTTTGCCTGGCTCACGCACGCGCACACAGCCGCACCAAACAATTGCAGGTTGCAATTGTTGCGCAGCAGGTTTGGCGTCATGGCCTCACACCGCTCAGCCGCAACAACTTTTCAAACAACTTAAATGCTCCAATGCCCGGCACTGTCCAGCGCGGCGCTTCACTCATTCGAAAAACAGACCAAAAAAAAAAAATTTAAAAAAACACGGCAAAAGCAAAAAAGTTGTAGAGCGACCCAACCGAGCAGAGTTGCACAGTTGACAAACGCAAAAGATGGCAAGTTAAGTTCAGCAAATGTCAAACTGCCACTTGGAGTCATTTTTGTGCAGCATGTTGGCCAATTTTGTTTTTTCATTTCATTTCTTCATTTCGCATTTTATTTGCATCTTTTTTGCATTGTTTGGTTATTTCGCTTTTTCCTCATTTATGTAGCTGCAACTTTTCAATTGCTGCAACACTTTTGCAAACGTTCCTTTTCATTACAAAATTTCGCCTGCCTGCGCTTTCTCCAGTTGCAGCGGCAACTTCTGTTGCACTGCTCCTCTCTCCACCCACGCTTCACTGCACAGTGCATGTGCGTGTGCGTGTGCACTCTGCCTTCGTTGCCATTTAAATAACGGTTATTCGTTTTACTGCACTTTTGCGCGCCGCGCCGCTACTTTTGCAACGTTTTTGCGTCGGCGTGGCATTTGACCTCATTTCAGCTGCACCGGCAGCGGCAGCTAAATTGTTTGTGAACTCATCCTTTGAATTGAATGCTGCCAGTACGCGGTGTGGCGCAGTTGTGTGCTGAAAAACGTTCTGTGTTTGCTTGCGACAAAGATGAATGATCCGCCGGCTGGTCGCTGACGCTGAAGGCCCATGCGCTGTCGAAGACTGCATTCGAACGGTGTATGAGTTTTAAAATTTCACATATTCATACAAGAAATTCGCGGCGAAAAGGTGCAGTGCCACTCTTCAGACACCTCTGCGAAGTTGCAAAGTTTTCTTAGGTCTTTTTTGAAATTCTTTTTTCGACAATGCGCTATGAACTTTAGCAGCACTACTACTTATGCATATTTAAACTGTGGAAAATTGCATTCAATTATCAACGTAAATGGCGCTTTGTGTGGATGACTGCCTTGCGCCCTACGCACCGCTGTTGTCCGCTCCTCAAACAATACTCGCGCTGCGGCAACTTGGAAAACCGAATCAACTTATTATCCGAACCAATTCAACCCCAGTCGACCGAGTTTGTACTTCATGTCATACACACACAATCACATTCGTTCGTCCCTGCACCAATTCATCAACCCAATGTACATAAAATTTACAATATTGTACAATACAATGTATATGTGATCCGATCATGACGCTTCAATGGAGTGTAGAGTGAGGCCTGTGAGTAGCCAGCAGGAAAATTATACAAGTTCACATTAATCGTTGAAGGATTGAATGAAAATTATTCAAGTTCTAGAATAAAGGTTGGCAAATTTTAGGAATATTAATCAAGTTTTGTATAAGCGTTGAAAAAATTATGCAAATTTCTATATTAATCGAGGAAAAGCTGAAGAAAAATCATACAAGTTTTACATTAATCAGAATTTAAGGAAAATCATATAAGTTTTACATTATTCTTTAAAGGCTTGGAGGAAAATCATAAACATTTTACAATAATTGTTGAAAAATATAAGGAATATTATACAAGTTAGTTTTTAGAATAAACGTGAACAAATTTAAGGAACATTATAAAGTTTTGCATACAGCATTGAAAATATGAACACAAATTATGCAAGTAGGGGAATGTAACCGGTTGTGGGCCGGTTTTCGTTTTTTGCCCGTAACTTGCATTCAAGTATAAATTTTTCGGACTTGTGGGTACCAATGGAAAGCTAGAGACAGTAGGTAACCAAAAAAAAAAACAATTTTTCTATAATTTTTCAAAAAAAAAAATTTTTTTACAAATTTTGTAAAGAGCTTTTGGCCAAAAAAAAGTTTGTAACCGGTTGTGGGCCACCCTGAAAAATCCACTTCAAATGCGAAATTATGAAGAAAAACCAGTAAAGAAATATGTGTTATCAAAATTTATTTATCAATGAAGCCTCTAGTGGCGGAAAACATCAAGAAAATTTGACTTTTTTAAATTACACTGTGCAAGTCGAAAATTCAGACATGGGGGACATACTGAGCGACTTTTCTATAGGTATACTGAGTTGAGATCCACCAGCCGTTTGGCTGGATTGGCTCTAGTTTAAGAGAAATCCGTCTTTGAAGTTTGCTCATTTTAATCGAGTTTGTCGCTTAAGTCCTCGAACGTTTAAATGCTAATAGGTCCTAAATCGTTCCGAATATCGCTTTACTGTCTTCGGCAAGTTTTATTTAAAGTAGATATTTTAACGACCAACAAATTTGCTGAAGACACCAATCCAAAAAAAAGACATTCAAACTGTGTCATTGCGATATGTGAATTTATTGGCGCAGCGCAACGTGGCGTATGAGTGTCATTTAATCAGTCATTTAATTATACTCTGGGAACCGCCATGTCAAGGAAGTCAAAAACACGATTTGCAATAAATTGCATGCAGAAAACATGGTGGCCCACAACCGATTACAAAAGGTGGCCCACAACCGGTAACGGCAGCCATCCTTTAAGTGACTGGCAAAATTCTCGTGGCGAAAAATTTTGAGCAAACTCGATATAAAATCGGAAAATTTAATGCAAGTACTGCATAAAAATGCATAACACTCATCTCTTTGCAATATTTCACTTCGCTTTATCACACTCGCAAAATCTTCAGAAATTACTTTCTTGAAAATTTCTTCGTCAATTTTTTTTGTTTTGTTGTAGCTGCGGATCAGATGCGTCCTTTCACTTCGGTGTTTGCACTAATACTGTCTATTGTCAATGTACACATAGCCTCATAATCAGATCTGCCATATTTTATTAATGACCGGCCCACAGCCGGTAACATTCCCCTAATATAGAATCATAGAAATAATTTAGAATAACGTAACCAACACAAGGCATAGTCTTGTAGACTAGAAAGGAGTGCTCCAGAAAGGAGTGAATAAGGAAATAAATATACAATAATATAAAATATTAATTGTCCAAAAATTTAAGGAAAATCATACAAATTTTACATTAATTGCTGCAGAATTGAAGGAAAATCATACAAGTTTTACATTAATCGTAAAAAAATTGAAGTCCTACAGTAATGGTTAAAAAGTTTTAGTTGAAGAAAAATGTCAAGGGCTATGATCAGTATAACAATTTTACCAATAAGCTTCTGATGGTAAACTATTTAGTTCTTTATTTGTCAGCTACTTATGGTACTAATTTTTAACGAAAAAAAAACATTAGATAGGTAGGAGTGACTGCCAAAAGTCGGAGCCCACTTTGGGCAATAAAAAGTCTATGTGGTCCTACAATCTATTGAACTTAACTCCATTGACTCATTGAACCAGTTTGAGTTCCTTACGAAGCTTCGTAGACTGTAAATAGTTCTATCGGCTAAATAGACCACCTTGATTGTCAAAAAAGAACTTGAGTGAGTAAATCTTTTTCTAGATAAAACGGTGAAGTACGTTTTCATCATCTTCCCCGTCCATACAGCTAAGACAAAAATCATAGAAAGTAAACTCAGCCTTCTTGCGTGGATGCCAATTACACAGTGACGCTTTAGAACACCAATCTTGGCTTTCATCTGGTATCTTTTTATTAAGAGAAGTTCTCTAGAACGACGTATGCTTAAGGTTGGACAAATTACTTGCTATCTGAGCAGTAATATTCGACTCTATTCTACTCAACTCATCTCAACTCAACTCAACTCAACTCAACTCAACTCAACTCAACTCAACTCAACTCAACTCAACTCAACTCAACTCAACTCAACTCAACTCAACTTAACTCAACCCAACTCAATTCAACTCAACCCAACTCAACTCAACTTTATGACTGCTGTACCAAAGCAAATAGTTTAGACTATACACAATTTGATAAATTTTGGATGTAAGGATCTTTTTTTTTTTATTAAAGTTATGACACAAGGATTGATTTATACTTTTAGAATTATACATGTGTTGAATTGTTTCTTATTTGAATTGCTCCGACCAAGTGTGAAGTTAACGGGTTGACTTAAGAAAAATGAAAAATATTTGTTTTAATTACACAGAGCAACAAAATCGACATTATTTTTTTTTTCTGAAATCAAACCATACTTTTCTAAAGGATTTTTGGACGCTGATCACAACTGCGTACTTAGTTTTTTGATTGTTTGAGCGGCTTAGGAAATATTGATGGTTTTCCTTGGAGGGCGTTTTACATGTTTTTTGACCATTACATGCATGTAGCTCCTACAAATCTGAAGTCTTAAATGCCATTTTTTTAACATAGATTAACAATACTCTAGCTATGTATTTAAAATTTAAAACATTAAAATCGGTTCAAATTTGCAAGAGTTATTCATTTGCAAAGTCAAATTTTCAGTTACTTTGCAAGATTGCGAATACACAAAAGAATTTTGCTTCCAAAAAATACATATTGCCATATAGTGAAAGAAGAATGTTGGGGCTTTCAATAAAAAAACAAGTTTTTGAAATACGATGTTTGTAATAGAGTATGTGTACAAATATGTAAGTTCTCCATGCATAAATTCAGCAACAAAAGCAAGGATTTACTTTTGAGCTTTAATATCGGAGCACAATTTTAGGCAGCTCACATACAACTAATGCCCTCAATTCATAAAATTTTCTGCTTTCGAATTTTGAATTTTTTGTGCCCTAAAAATATGTCGCAATAAAATATGGAAAAACAGCAAGTAGTTTGCTTAGTATGTATGGTTGAAATTTTTACTTGTGTGATGCAACTCTTTCTAGAATAGCTCCTACAGTAATGAACCAATTCAAATTTTGTTAATGCCCTCGAAAAGATAAATATTGACGCTTGCGAAAATACTTTAGCTACTTTCATCAACGACGCGAAGAGCATTAGAAGATTTCAATACAAACACGTGTTCAGAAGGTGAAGTCGCATTTACACTCTAATGAGTATAGGCCGAGAATGGCACATGCAACACAAAAAATCTGTTCTATAAGTTTGAGTTACAACCTTACACTGTACATTGCATACTAACTCCTAGTTGAAAATTGCAACCCCGAATTTAAATGAATTTTTATAAAAAATTCGCGAAAATTGAACTTTGGAGAGCCATAGCCGTGTTAACCCTTGACCAATCGAAATCGACTATGGTCAAAATTATAGCTTGAGGATTCGTTATTGTGTCATAAAAAAATTATTGTGTTTGTCTACATATTATAAATGCAATAAAATCTCAAAGATGAAAAATCGTGGAAAACACCTCCTAGCAAAAACCGCCAATAACTTACAAACCGCTCAAACAATCAAAAAACTAAGTACGCAGTTGTGATCAGCGTCCAAAAATCCTTTAGAAAAGGTTTACTAGAACTCGGAAAAATTTTGGCTGTTGCTCAGTGTTATTTCTCATTTGAATTGCTTTCACAGAGTTTGAAGCTAATCATTTGACATACAAATTCTTATTCTATTGTTGACGCATTTAGAGTTTGATATTTAAAAAGTGTAAAACAAGTGTCGAAGTATTTCACATTTCAAGTGATTTTACAAGTACTGAGTTTGAAGCCAAAAAACCTATCAAATCATGTTTCTCCATACAAAAATTTTACCCTTTGTTCCATTAGATTTTGATTTAAAAAAAATAAAAACACGTATTTTATAATTTTTCATCTGATGTATTTTCACCAAATTTGATGTCAATAGGCCCATCAATTCATAGAAACTATTTAACCATTGTTGAGCTCTTAGATTTTGATTTTTGAAAATTGTAAATTGTATGTAAAATTATTTTGGGTTTAGAGTATTTTCAACAAGTTTATATAATTTTAAATTATTTTGGTTCCGAATTATCTTTAACCACCGTCAAAACAATTGGCTTATTAAATCATATTTCTTTATATAACAACTTAACTCATGTTTTGCCCCCTTACACCTTGAAATCTAAAAAATCTCTTCGTTTCAAAAAGGTTTCAATTTATAAATTAAAATTACAAGTTTCATGTTTGTAGATTCAGTGATTTGAGTTCGTCAGTGATAAATCCGTCAGTCAGGATGAACAACTAAATGTATGAAGATTATTAAAATGATTTGTAACCGAATGGGTTCCTTGAATAGTGAATTTAATTTGTTTAAACTTAATCATTTTATTCATATGAAAATGTTCTTCAACATTTAAAAATTGCCATAAAATTGAATAATGCATTACAAGTTTTCCTTACAGGTCACGTGCGCTGCACTCGTCTGCATTCAACCGCACATAGGCAGCCAATAAAGTTCAACATATTGTTCGACGCCTTATTGTTGTGTCGGTTTGCGGGCGCTGCCATTATCGCTGTTCCTGCCGCTGTTGCCGGGCCGCACTGTTGTCGTGGCCGCTGCTGGCGGCACTGCTGATTCTTGTTCTGAGCTGTCCTCATTTTGGTTACGTGTACTTGTGCTCGTTTGTTCAGCCGCAATGTATGCTTAGCGGTGCTTGAGGTTACCAGCTTTTTGTTAGTAGCTGAAAATCTGAAACTATTATTGATGAAATTGTAAAACTTTTTGTATGCCAAGATGAAAATATCTTTTCAACCGATGTACTTAAAGTGCAGTTCAAGGTGTGTGTGTTTCAATGTATGTGGCGCATACATCAAAGCTGCATCGTTCATTCTAGCAACAACCGAATTGTTAATTGTAAACTATTAAATTTTGGTGCAAGTAACAGCAACGTTTTTCCTGTTTTTTTTTTGCAATTACTCAACATTTTGCACTGACAAATACGAAATGTGCGCTTTGCACTTCATTGCACTTTACGCTTTTAAGTTGAATGCAACTTTTGCAATTTGGCTTAAAATGCCACTTAAGTAGTGGTTTTCGTTTTACGTTTTTGCCGCTGCCCGCCTCACACTTTTAATGCAATTTCTGCTTTAGCAATTAGCAACTTCAATGGCAACGTTAATACAACATCATTCGTTTTGGGTTCTTGCACTTGGCTGCATTTTGCAGCGCAGTTTTGCTTCAGTCGCGTTCGACTTGCGTTCGACTTTGATAAATGATGTGTGCGCACAGCAGTTGGAGTGGCAACAATATATAATTGTGTACATAAATCTATATAGCAGGAACTAAACTTGATCAGCATTTGGTTTCATTTACTAGAAATAATTTCTATTATGTATAATTTTTGACCCACTATGCATATTGGCTTCTTTTGATGTGCGCTCGAAGAAAACTAAGTCAGGCAATTACACCGTGCGACAGTACTTTTGACCCATGGATCCATATTTACGGCTGTGCAATGATGAAGATATCGATACCAAATGAAAGAAAAAACGTATCGATTTATTACTAAATTTTCTATTTTGAACTTTCAGGACCAAAATATGTCAGTAAGTAATATGTAGTGTAATACCACACAATTTTATTTTTCTATCTAATTTCGTAGACCAAAAATTATTGCGTATTCCTTACAAAATTCCTGCGTATAAATGGAAACTTATTTTTTTCACTGTGGACCAATTGGGATAGAAGAATAAAATTTTGAGGTAAAACACCGTACGACAAAAATCAAAGAAATTTTTCACACCGGAAAAAATCCATATGGGCATGAAACTAGAGACCAAATATAGTAATACTGCGTACTCAGTTTCTCATTTCTACATCCTTTGTCCTTTTAAAAGGACTTTAAAAGTTTGAAGGGGATAAAAAATAAAAAAAATATAAAAAATACTTAACCTCTTTAAAATATAGCGACATGTATATTAAATGAAAGAGGAAAGGCTCAAGAATTTAAATAAAATTGATTTTTTATCTGTTTGTAAAAAAAGGACATGAAAAGGTCCTTTGAAAATTTTAATCCTTTATACCCTTGAAAATTTAAATAGAATTTTCTTGAAGAGTAAGTATGTTGAAATCCGAAATCTTCTTGATCACTTGTCAAAATTTCCTTACTCTAACTTTATTGGTTCGAAACTTATCAAAAAAAGGCGGAAGCTGCAATTCTAATGAAGTACAAAAATTCGAATTTATTTGTGTATCAGTATTTTAAATAATAAAAAGATACAAAATTAATGAAGCGAGAATAATGTCGCATGGTGTAATACTACATATCAATATCCAAGACATATAATATTTCCCAAAGGATTTAAAAAACTTGAAGAATATCGAAGTTTACATCTTTGAAAGGACCTTACTGACATATTTTAGTGTTGAAAATTACAAATTAGAAATATGGTCTAAAAGTGACAATTTTCTTCGTTCATTTGATACCCACATCTTCATCATTGCACAAATGCAAATATTTAAATAAATTCCTTGAAATATTTATGTGCTTAAAAATGTAAAGTCCTTTTAAAGGGACATCGGGTTAGAAAATAAAAACTTAGTATGCCAAGTTACTAGGAACGGCCTCTAGTTTCACGCCTATATAATCTTTGGAATTTGTCTTGACAAATCTGGTTTTTTGTTGCACGGTGTTATAAAATTGTCTGAAAAGTTTTATTTTTTGTAGTACGAAATCTTGTCAACTAACGCGTAACAGGATCGCACTTATACAACCTTTACTACACCTCAAACTTCTTACTCTGCTTTTAGTATTTCACTAAATAAATGTAATTTGCATGTTTTAAAATTGCTGTACATGCCCACAACTGATGGCAGCGGTCTGCTACGTTCAGTTGTGTTGTGGCAACAAGTGCGGCGCGCAATTAGGAGTCTAACAAAATTGCCCAGCATAAATTATGTGCACAGCATGAATGGCGGCATTCCGGCATTCAGCTTTTTTGCAGTCCTGACTCGCGCGCACTTCATGCTGCGCTGTTGTTGTAACTGTGCTCGTTTATGGCGCATGCTAATGCCGCAATTTCGGCTTATCACGGCCACTCGCTACCTGCTTGCGTCAGACGCTGCGGTGTTGGCTGCAGTTTACAGCTGCCACGTGTTGCCGCAGCAAGTGGCATGCGACGGCCATGACAAACAATGACAATGGCGGTCGTGTTGCCGCCTCGCCGCTCCCGCCTGCACTCGCACACAAACTCGGCATTTGCACGCTTGAAACAAAGCTGCCAGTGCGACATTGCTGTTGCAGTGCTTGTCTCCGTTTTCACACACCATTACGGTGCTGCTGATCCTTTTTCTTCGCCTTCGCCAGTCAGGTACGCACACCTGGCTGCCTTCTTGCCATTGTGTTCAGCTCGCGCTCTGTGCAGCACATTTGCATCATAATCTGCTACAACAATAAGCAGCAGCAGCAACAAAATCGCCAATTTATTTTCACTTAAGCCACTTTCAGGCGAAGCAAAAAACGGAAACAATGCAAAGTGCAGCAGAAAAAGAAACTGGCTACTTTAGCGCCTTGAAGTGTGCAATATTAAGTTGCTGCAGCTTTTGTGTTATAATGCATAGTCGCAGTGAAAGTGCGACGCAGCCAGCGATGGCAACTGCCATTGACATCGAGTGGCATGGCGGCGGTTAGAACTTGGCAGATGGGAAGCACAACAAGCGCAGCAGTTAAAGTGACAACATTGACACTTGATTTTGTTGCCATAGTGGCAAGAAAGTTTTGCACCACTTGAGTGCATGGTAAGTGTGATAAGCATAGAGATTTGAGTTTTAATAAACATATTAACATTGCTTTTTTTATTTGCTTTTTAAAGATAAATCATTGAGTAGTGCAAGGGACTGGGCGACGTATGAAGATAATATTCGATAAGAGATATATATATATGTCGGAGTAGTAACGTCTATTGTGTTTTTCTACTGTGTAGAAAAACACTTGTTCAGTAGAATCAAGCAAAATTAGGAAAAAGCGAAAAATAAAAATGTGGGAATTGTGTTTTTAAGGGCAGAAACGAAAAGCGCTTGAAAGTAGAACGTTCTTCAATGGAGAATTCGACATATATTTTGTAATATTTGGTAATATATTTTCTAATGAAAATTTACTGGTTTTGTTGAATCACTCAAAAACTGTAGAACTAAAATCCCAGTTAGAAAAAAAGCCGAGCAACTCAAAATTTTAAAATTTTTCAGAAAATGGTTTTAGCTGAATAAACATTTTTTTAAATAACGTATAGACCATTAAGTAGAAAATCCTTACAGATTATGCTTAAGGATAAGTTACAAAGCTTTTTTTAATTCGAAAATAAAAAATTTTGAGTTATGACTTTTTTGATGATATTTTAATTCAATACTTACCGAATTATTTTAAGTTATGTCACTTTTGCTAAATTTAAAAATTATAAATGACAGTTAAAAAGTTGAAAGAAAAATTTTTTAAATACGAAATTAATTAATTTATTTGAAAATATAAACTCAAATTGTCACAACTCTACTTAAAATTAACTCTAACAAAGATTTATTTTGTCAAAAGTGTCACAATTTGAATTAGGACTCTTTTGCATTGAGCTGCAGCGATCAAACAGCATCAAACTTCTCGACATGAAGAGAGACATGAGCCGAGGGTGTGCGATATATAAACAACTGAATAAAATAGCGGCAAAGCTTTGTGTCAGATGATTACATCGATGAAGATATAATATGGGTTTCTAAAGCACCTAGCAACCTAATTGAACTAAATGAAAACGAGTTCAAAAGCGCTACTAGAATATGTTTTCTATGTAACAAAAATTAATTCGAAAATATATTTACAACATTAAGAAATTTTTGAATACTGTATTTGTGGAAAAACTGCTTCAATGAAGAAGAAATAAGAAAAAATAATAATAAGAAATAATGAACATATTGAATTGTGCAATAGATGTAAGAATTGTTGTTGAGTATATAAAAGTATGTTTCGAATATAGAAGAAAATGTTCTTTATGTAACAAGAATTAATTCAAAAATATATTTACAACATTAAGGGATTTTTGAAAATTGTATTTGTGGAAAAACTGCTTCAATGAAGAAGAAATAAGAAAAAATAATAAAAAGAAATAATGAACATATTGAATTGTGCAATAGATGTAAGAATTGTTGTTGAGTATATAAAAATATGTTTCGAATATACTATAGAAGAAGAAAATGTTCTTTATGTAACAAGAATTAATTCGAAAATATATTTACAACATAAGGGAATTTTTTAAAAATTGTATTTGTGGAATAAGTGTTTCAATGAAGACAAAATATTAAATATATTGAATTGTGCAATAGATATAAGAATTGTTGTTGAGTATATAAAAGTATGTTTAGAATATAGAAGCTTTCTTGTTACAGAGTTTAATTACTAATAAAAAAAAAACTAAAAATTAGAGAGCAGATTTCCATACAAATGCAAATTTTTTTTCGAGAATATTCTCAACAAAATGGATGAAATATGTTTCCGAATCAGAAATATTCCTTTAAAGTGGCACTTAATTTTTAATGAACATTCTTGCACATTTTGCTTTACATGCATGTTTTGGCATATTCGCAATAAAATGCATATTCTTAGCGTTTCGTTTGCGTTGAAAGCATATTTTCCCATATTTACAATAAAATACATATTTAAAGATATTTTTATTAATAAAAATTATTAATAATAATTAATAAAATTTGCATGCATAAAAACTGAATGATTTCTTCAAATTAAAAAAATATCTTTGATGTTTTTTTTACTTAGTAAACGCAGTAATTCGAATAAGTTCAATGTGAATTGTAAATTCAATTGAAAACAATTTTTTGTTCGCAAATTTTTCCTATTCGTATACATATCTTTCCTAGATGCATATTTTCAATTTTAATGCATGAAAATTGGCTCCCTACTATAATTAATTCGAAATTTAAAGTACAGTGATGTCTGGATATAGTGAACTAATTATTGCAAGGCCTGTTCACTGTATTGAGGTTGTTCATTATATCAAGGTCAACATTTTTGTTAAAAAACTCGTTTTATTTGCTCAAAATACACTTTTAATTTTTTGTTTGAAAAATTTTTTCTATATTTAGAGGCTCGATGTCAAAATTTGGGTGTTCACTATATCGAGGTGTTCACTATATAGGCGGTTCACTATACCCAGACACGACTGTACTTAATTAGTTGTAAGAATTTCGGCTGAAGACATTTCTCAAAGTTGTATGTTCTAATTTAAATAAATGTTTGTCAATAAAGGACAACCAACCAACAAACTAGAGATCAAAGTGATAATTTAACGAAGAGTTAACATAAATAGTAATTTTTTCTTAAAGGAATTTTCATTAAAAAAAAAAGTATCTAGGCATGCGAGATACGAGTTTTCCTTAAGGGGGGTTTCTACCTTGTGCGGTCAAAAAAATCGATTTTTTTTCATGCATTTTTGGATTAATACATGATTGTAGAATACGCTCCCAAAATTTGAATTTGAAATCTTTCGAATTACGGAAGCAATTTATCGAAACAGGTAGCGGTGTCGAGCGCGCCGAGCCGCTGAAGCAAAACTTTGAACGCGTTTTTCTCAAAACTAAATTTTTTGACCTTGCGGAAGTGATTTAGGCCACACGAGTTGAGCAATAGCTACGAAATTTTAAACAGTCATTTATCAAGGTCTTAGCTATGGCACGAACTAGGATCTTCAAGAAATAATAATTTTTTCTCATTAAAAATAGAAATTTGTATTGAAAAAAGTAGGTAAAAATTGAGTTTTTTAGTCAAAATATGATATATTCTTCATTTTTCATTTTTTTTTTTAAATCCTAGTTCCAGCCATAGGCAAAAGGATACAGAATAAGAAAAAATTTCATTTTTGTGTTTCAAGTCATCTCAAACAGCGGCAGGACTTCCGCGAGTAAGGAAGTCCTGCCGCCATTGCTCGATGGCCCCCTCCCCACCTTTGCATATTTTATCTTGAAACTTTTTTTACTTGTACAATAAACATATACCTACATCTGAAAAAATTTTCCAGTGTTTATCTTAAAAACCTTCCCATCAAAAATAAAAAAAAAAACATGTTTTCTCGGCCGCACAAGGTAGAAACCTGCCTTAAGCGTGTCTTAACCTTCAATATGTAATAATTTTTTGTCGCAAAAAGCTTTACAATTTTAAAGTTTATCTCAGTTGTATTATAAAACTTATTAAAATTAACATTTTTTGCGTCTAAATATTTTTCCCGAGTCTTTAAAAAAATTGTACGATGTATCGTACAAATGACATCAACGGTTGCAAGTTATGTTTGAATTTTTTAAGTTATGGGCTTGGTAACAGAATTTACGACTATTCGGCAAATTTCGGTTAAGAAATAAATTTATCAGACGATTTTGTATTTTACAGGGCAATCACAGGTTGTGTAAGGTTAGTCATGCGTACTTGCCACTCCCACTACGCTAATAAAAATCGGTTCTGTTCAATATCTTTTTGCAAAGCTAAATGAATATTAAGTGATTAAGGGTTTTATTAAAAGACTTTGGAACAACAACAACGGTTTTATAAGGCCGAATAAATGTGACTCAATATATACAAACAATATCAAATCACGTTCCGATTTTTTGTTGCCATAATTTATATTTTCTTTCAATCAAATCAATGAATTGTTCATAAAACTTAAAAAAAAAACAAAAAAAAATGCATGTATTTTACTCCTTTGCAGACCATTGTACGATGCCTATATCGTACAAAATTGACTGAGCTGTAATTCTCAACCTAAATGATGTTTTTGATATTTTGTGTTTTACTGCTAAAATGTTCAATGAGAGTCAATATTTTGAAGGAACATTTTTTATCTCAAGAAATGCGGAAATTGTCCGGAAAGTGTTAACGGTGTAGAGTTCCATAGTCAAATAGTAGCTATGACTGAACAATCGTTGAAGAATGACAGCTATGCCATCTAAATCTTCAGAGCACTAAGTTGTTAAAGTTAAGACATGGTTTTGAAAAACTTTTGGATACTTAATACATATACTATACACAAATTGTGTGTGTTTGTTGGCTTTGAAGTGTTTAATGCTCATTTATAAAACCAAATAACTTTGAAGTCAACACAAAGATAAAGAAAGATATGGATATGGTGTTATATACTGCGACCTGTTTGATATATTTTGATTCCATTATGACATATTTAGTTTTATTATTTATTTATAGAACCTCCTTCAATTTACTAGATATTTATGAATATCGTAAATATTAAAGCATGCTTCGAAAAGCGAAAAATCCTTTCATATCCCCAACTTTTAAGTGCTCATAATGCAGCGCCACAAGCGCCAAACGGCAGACAACATAATGTCGCATAAAATCCAAAGCGATATTCGTTTCGTTGCGTTTCATTGCACTAAGTGACACAAAAGTGCATATCGGGAATACATAAAAAACAAAAAAAAACAAATGCAGGAGCAACAAAACAAACGTGCAGAAATTGAAAAAACTTTACATAAAAAGCACAAAAAAGCAAATGATTTTCCACAAAGTAGTGAGTGTCGACGCCAACACGCCCCGTCCAGTGCAGGATCAACAAACGTCATTTGCCTGAGCCACACACACACACACACACACACATACACATACTTGTGTGTTGCTAAGCGAGGGGCGACGATGGAAGCCTGCAAATTAAAATTGTCTACGCTTAAAAGTGCCTTTCAAAAGCATCCTCACACACACACACACAGCAATGTGCATTTGTTTTGGGTGTTGCGTGTTTGTGTGTCTCGCTCAGAGCTCAAAGCAGTACAACGCAAAAAGCGGCAGCAGGCAACATGTAATTTATATTGCTGCCATCCAACCAACATTACCGCTAACGCTGCCACACACCCACCAAGCCAACACCGGCACCAGTGCAAGTCAATAAAACGCCAGCGAGCACTACAAGGCGTGCAAAAATCTGAAACAAACAAAAAAAACAACAACCCAAAGCAAACCAAAACAAAAAAACACGTAACACAAAATGACTGCAATGGGCAAAACGCGTCGAGTTGACAACACTAAAAGGGAATGAAGCGTAAAAAATGCGACGCTCGTATTCGTACGTGCACTTTGCTTTTGTTTTTCATTATTTTCACGCCTGTCCGACTGGCTTTCTGGCGGCGAGGGCGCACAGCCCAATGCAAACGCAACGCATTTGCTGCTCATTCGTACGCGCGTGCAACGAAATGCAATCGCCGTCGCAGCGGTAATTCGCTGTTTGTGTTTGTGTCTGTGTTGCGAAATTGCACTTTTATTTTCGTTGCAAAGGGCGCTCTAAAATGGCAATGACACCGCGTCGCACCACACCGACCGCCTCAGTCCTGTCATGTTTTTTGCTTTTGAGTTTTTATTTTGCATTGCACGTAAGTGATCAACACTCTGTTTTTTCGGTGGCAGCAACACTACTTACATGGCTTCTGTTTGTTTTTTGTTTCTTTGCTCATTCATTCATTGGCTTCATTCATTGGCCTTACAGTTCCTTTACTAGCTTTCATAAATATTAAATTTGCAATGTAAAAATTAAACATTTCGCACACCCACTACAAAAGTGACAAAACTCAAAATTTTTAATTGTTCAGGAATAAGCTGAAGCTTGTTGTAAGCTGAATAAAAATGTTTTTAAAATAACGTATGGACCATTTAGTAGAAAATCCCTACAGATTATGCTTTAGGATAAGTTGCAAAAATTTTTTTATTTATTTTACAATAGAAAATCCAAAATTTTGAGTTGTGACTTTTTTTATGATATTTCAATTCAATAACACTGCACAACAAAATCAAATTTTTTTTAAATAACAAGGTTCTGACAACGGATTCTGGTAGAGGGGGCTAAAAAAAAATATACGTGTATCGGCGTTTTGAAAGTTGACGTCTGAATTTTTTGCACATTCTTATGGTGAATCGGCATACGAAAACCATGTCACCTCTGTAGCCTATTTGTATGGGTCAATTTGACCCTTTTTTCTAAAATGTTTGTAGGACATTTTAGTACCTACCAATTTTGAATAAGTACGAAATAAACACTTAAACACATTTTCAGTTTTGGCTTAATTTTGGCGTTCAAGTTAATTTCTGAGCTTTTATGTATTCAGAGACCTATAGTAGAATTTTATGGAAAATATTTTCGTGGTACATTTTGTCCTTAAAAAGTCCTGTTTTATAGGACAGTTTTGTAATTTTAGAAAAAAAGGTCAAATTGACCCATACACATAGGAGCTACAGGGTTAAAATGCTCCACAAAAATTGTCTTCGTAGTATTTTACACTAAATTCCTGAACACATCATATACCTAAAATGTGAGGTTACATGGTTTTCGTATGCCGATTCACCATAAGAATGTGCAAAAGGGGGAAAACTTTGACCTCCCCTAAAAAAAAATTCAGACGTAAACTTTCAAAACGCCGATACACGTATATTTTTTTTGGCCCCCTCTACCAGAATCCGTTGTCAGAACCTTGTTATTTTTTTTTTTGTGTTGTACAGTGTATTTAGCGAATTATTTTAAGTTATGTCACTTTTGCTGAATTTAATAATTATAAATGACAGTTAAAAAGTTGAAAGAAAAATTTTTAAAATTCGAAATGAATTTTTTTAATTGAAAATATTTATTATTTATAATTTTAGTATAGTCACAACTTTACTTAAAATTCACTTCAACAAAAATTTATTTCATCAAAAGTGTCACAATTTGAATTAGGACTCTTTTGCATTGAGCTGCAGCTGAAACTTCTCGACATGAAGAGAGACTTAATTGTATTTTGGCAACAGTTAACAACAACAAAATATACTGAGCTTTTGGTTATTGGTAGATAGATGCATTGTGCAGTATTAACCCGAGAATTAAAAATTTTCAGTTGTGTCACTTTTGAAGTGGGTGTGCGATTTGTGTTGAAAAATTTGTTTTGTACGGAAACTTTTGGACTGGACACTGGCGAGGCGAAAGCGACAACGTGGAGATACATGAATTGGTTGAATAATTCATTAAAACTTATTAAATCTTTATTAAATCTAAATTTATAAATCAACACTCTAACAAACTTCATATCGTAAATGGAATAATTGCACTTTTAATACTTTTTCTTTGATTATTTTGAGTTTTGTGTTTTTCGATTGTAATAAACCATCAAGCGAGGTTCTTAAGGTATACAATATAAAATTATAATTGCATCCATCCAACAACTTCTGCATGCACCGATGGCGCACTAAGTGCAAATCATATGAATCTGTTCTCCTTAAACGTCCATAAATCCTAAGTTACATCACCTAAATCAGACAACTAGCGAGAGGCCAGTCTTCCATCCTGGCAGGACATCAATCGGCTAACGTAATCAAAACAAGCCATTAAGTTCCACCACATAAAAGTGACTAACGTAACCAAAATATGTCATTTTGGTAAGGAAAATCAGCCTAATTCTATTCAGACTCAAGCAACAGTGGACGTCGTATGAATCTTACCTCCTCAAACGTCTATAAATTCATAGTTCCACCACCTAAAAGTATTAGGGAAAGACTGATCTTCCATTCCTTTAATCAATCGATTTACGTAACCAAAACAAGCCATTAACCCAAGAAAAATCAGTCTAATTCCATTCATGCTCATTTTGTTCGTTCTTCCCGAGAAACTAGCAAGAGGCCAATCTTCCATCCATAACATAACCCAAAAAAAAAATTTAGTTCCATCACCTAAGACTGACTACCGTAACCAAAACAAGTCATTAAGTTCCATCACTTAAAACTGACTAACGTAACCAAAACAATCCATTTAACCAAGAAAAATCAGTCGAACTCCATTTGGGATCATTCTGTTAGTTCGTCCCGAGAAACTAGCGATAGACCAATCTTCCATCCATAACGTAACCAAAACCAGTCATTAAGTTCCATCACCTAAGACTGACTGACTTAACCAAAACAATCCATTTAACCAAGAAAAATCAGCCTTATTCCACTTAGGTTCATTTTGTTCGTTTTTTTTCAAAATCCGCACATTTGTATAAGTCTTCGAGTAAGATTTTGCCAGCTTATATATTGGTGGGGCAAATAAGCTTCGAAGGATTTAAAAAAGATGGCAAAACTAGCATTTAATTGCATTGGGACCATCTTGTGACTGCATTCATGTTAAAGTATGCTTTCAAAAATTAGTATCAGTATTTTCTTTACTAAAAATCTGTATAGGTAATTTCACTAAAGTGTAAAGAATAGAATTGTTTTTTGTTCTAAACATGTCCACCTTTGCGCCAATTTGCGCGAACGGAACTGAGAATCTTTCTGCACGAAAAGTCGTCAAGGAAACTTTGGAGTTGCTCAAGTGGAATATCATTCCTTTCAGTGGAATGTCCACAGGATTTCATTTTGAAAATGTGTGAGTACTATATCAAAATTCCTCCTTGCGTGCCCTAGTGGTCTCACCCCTCCCGCCGTATTCATCAGACATTGCTACTTTCGATTATCATTTGTTGCGGTCATTGATACATGTCTCAGCAGCATTTCTCTTCTTGCAATGTAGCCAAATATTGGGTCGCTTCTTGGATCACCTTAACACTAGAAAGACTATTGCGGTCATTGTGCCGGTTTTTAATTTTTGGATATCTGTATTTTTTATATTTCTATCAAGTTTTGCTTTGACGACTTTGGTTTTTTTATCGGGTTCTACAATTAGTTCTACAATTAGGGTTCTACAATTACAATTAGCCAAATCCAATGTGTAATTTTCGAGATATCAGCGGATATGTGTAGAGTGGAAAACTTGCCGTTTTCCAGTGTTATAAGATGAAGAATTTTTTCAATGCCAAATCTGTATGCTACCGAAAAGATGGAAAACTCGTAGCTAAAGTAGACACGAATTTGTATAAACCAATGTTCAATTTGATTTGTATAAGTTTTATTAATTTTAGAATCGTAGAGTTAGCAAGAAATTTTAAAAAGACAAATTAATTTTAACAAGTTCAATTATCAAAAGATAGCTGCTGTTTTTAATTTTGAACTATTCCTGCCTTTCCTTACGGCAATATACAATTTTGTGGGCGCCTGAGTTCTCCATGGTTTGAAGAATTAAATATCTTTTTGTTCCTTACTATAATTTTAAAGCTTCAAAAAAGCTTTTGACATTCTAAAAATTAGTTTCTCAAGTATTAAACCAAATACTTCCAAAGGTTTTTAAATGCTATTTTGAACATATTTTCGAAATATTCAATGAATTAACTCAACAACAACAAAAATATTCTTTTGTTGAACAAAAACTGTTTATATTTTATTTAAATGATTTGGCACGCTTCTTATTTACAAATGAAAATCAAAATATATGTTCGTCTTGGCCAACTCTTACAGTCCTATTATATATTCTGCACTGGAGTTCAAAGCACCGAAAATCGTAAATTATTAAATCATCAACAAAATAAAACAATAACAAGTCACACTATAACAATGCAGTCCATGAAGTCGTTGCACGGAAAGGGGGTACGAAGTGTGAAGAAGAAAGTATGAATCGAAAAACGAACATACTATCTGCGATAGTTTATATTAGTTTTTTTGTTTCGTAAAATTATTCATTGGCTGCCAAGTTGCAACTGCTTAGCCAGAAGTCTACGCATGAAAACGTACGTTTTACTTGAGCTATTTTGTAGGACAATTCCAAATTGATCGACGTACATCAATGTCAATAATGGAAAAGCTAATGAATTTGAAAGTTATTGTTTGAGAAAGGCCGATCATAGAAATACATAGACGGACAGATAGATGGCAATGGCTGTGTAGTCTTTTGCGACATAGTTGGCTCCTCTATACCGGCTCTGGCACTCTAGCACTCTTTTTGCGCAAAATCGAGGCCCTGCTTTATGTCCTTTTTCAGTTGCCCAATGACTTCCTCCATCTTTCCTATCTCATATTTGCTCAAGCCTGGCAAACCTAAGTTCTTAACGATTCCCTTCTTGCCCAGCACAAGCGGCGTGGCGAAGAAAGACGCCTCGGTGACTTTGGAATCCACGTAGGCGACTTCGGTGGCGCCCCCATCATTCTTCAAACCCAGGCACAACGAACGAACGAAAACGGCGGCGGCATGCGCCATCGACACTGTGGCCGAACCACCTTTATTTTTGGCCTTCAACTTGACCACCTCGTTGCCGGCTTCCTGAACGCGCTTCACAAACTTGTCCGTAACGTCGTCCTCTTCCTTCCAAAGTGGACGGCATTGCGAAGTGACTGGCAGTATGGTAACGCCGGAATGACCGCCAATGACCGGAATACTAACTCGGTCCATGTTCGTTTGGAATATGTCGGCGAGAAACGTGCGCGCACGCACCGTGTCCAGCGTTGTGACACCAAACAGCCGATTCGGATCGTAGACGTTCGCCTGAAAATCAGGTACACGTTACAATCTGCACAAACTGACATATTTGCTATGCGAGCATTTATTTCCTATCGAACCTTCTTTAGAACCTCAGCGGCCAGCGGTACCACCGAGTTAACTGGATTTGTAACTATGGCAATAAGGGCTGTGGGGCACGTGGTGGCAACTCCCTCCATAACAGTTTTAATGATGTTAGCATTCTCTTTGAAGAGATCGTCGCGCTTCATGCCCGGTTTTCGTGGCACACCGCCAGTAATGACAACAACTTCGGCACCTGTCAAGCACCAATTCGCATAATGACAACACTGCTTCGAATACTTATTCATAAAAAAACAAAATGACAACTTACAATTCAAAGCCTTATTCAGGTCCTTATCGGAGTAAGCCTCGAGCGTGCAATCGGTGTCGATGTGTCCCATATCGGCCCCGATGCCTTCTATATTGACAACGTCGTACATTTTCAGAGTAGTCGTTATGCCGTCTCGCTTCAGCAGCAGCGACAGTGGCAGACCCACGCCGCCGCATGCACCAATTACGGCAACTCGGTGGCTAAGCTGCACAACAAAACACAAATGCAAGGATATGTTGGGAAGGCAACTAAGGCGTGGCATAGCTTCGAAACTTACCAAGCCAGTAGTGGAGAAAGCTCTGCAGCATTGCCGAATGATTGACACACTAGTGGGCACTAACATGACGCAAGAGTTTTCGATGTCCTCTTGGCTATTGTGCGTTCAGTCGGTTGATCTGTGGATTGCATTAATATTTTGTTCATTAGTTTAGTTATATTGATGTTTTATATGAAATTTGATATGTTCTTAAGTGCGCTACACGTGGCGCTGGAGGCTACTTTGCGTTTGATATCGTTAGACCTGTAAGCAATACAACAATGGCACCAATCCAACAGTGGCCACACAAAAATTGCAGGGAATGGAATGCATATGAGGGGAGTCGAGAAAGGGAACCCTAGAGGGTCCAATTTCTCAAGCACTCAGGCTAGAAATCCCATTGTACTTAAGACTCGAGAGGAAAAGGGTAATAGAGGATAGTGAGAAGGGATTAAAAAAAGAAAGTAGTAGGGAAGGGATAGGGACTGCAAGTCATTCTGCACGAACTTCCTGGATTAATTAGTGAATCTCTTCTTTGAATCTCTCTTTAGTGAAGGAGATCGTGTAGAGTAAGAAAACTGGAACCCAAAATGCACAATCTCGTTCTAGCGAAGGCGAGACATGCACAGAGAAAGTGCTCTGTGCTGTCTTCCTCCTCCAGAAAAGATGCGCAAGTTGGATCCTCGATGATGCCCATTGTGGCCCCAAGGACTGTGTCTTGTGATAAGTCCAACGATCCGGCGAAGATATTTCCTTCTTAAATTCAGAAGGAATACTCCTGCCTTCCTGTTCGGGCCTAAAATTGCAGGGATTGTGAATGTAAGATATCAGACAACTCCACTCCGCTCCGTGCACTTCAGGGGGTCTACTCTGTAATACGATGCGAAAGCGAAAGCGATGCGAAAGTGCTGAAAAAAAGGAAAACAATCGAATTTTTTGAAATTTAAAATCGAAATACGCAGTGCCACAAATGCGAAAGGGGAAAATCTAAATGCGAAAGTAGAAAATTTCAATGCGATTGTCGGATTTCAGAGTACTAAGTGTGCGAATGCGATACATTTTATGTTCGCATCGCATTACGGAGTAACCCCCCTGATTTCAAACAGAAAAGATTGGGAAGATGGGTCTCCAAAATTCTTACTCTCTGTCCAATCCACACCGATGGATTATTAGTGATGGATGGTTAACCTAACATTGCAGTGTTTTTTCAGGCCGAGTTATCAGTTAAAGAAGTTGTCCTAGAAATGGCCAAAGAGAGCAATAGCGCTACACGGGACGTTGCAAGCTGCTATCAGGGCCCAGGGATCTAACATACTAACATCCAAGACTGTGATAATCTATTGCGAATCTGTTTGCAAGATGACTGAACAGAACAGATATGTGTATCTCAGATAACTGCAGGGCATCCGAATAGGCCAAAAGTGACACGTTCAAAACACGTTCAAGTTCAAAAGTAGATACTCGTATGATGAGCCGGCCTCGATAGTCCAGCGGATAGCGCGCTGGCTTCTCATACCGAGGCCCTAGGTTCTATTCCTAGCTCGAGCTGGTAAAACACTCAGCTATTTCTATCGTTGTCCACATGAAGAAGATGAGAATTACCAGAATTGTACAAGTGCGGTCTTGGTAGGCAATGGCAAAACCTTCGAGTTTGAAAGAAAAACCGCCAACCGCGTTGCGTACATATTTGAAAAAAAAAACGGGTTAAATATGTGGTATCACCCTCCCCTCTCCACTCCCTTCTTCTACCATCCCCGCAGGGCATAGTACAATGGTTAAAAGGAGCTGAGTGCTGTAGAAGGTTTGTAGCATTCCTGCCCACTCTCACATCACATCACATCAGATATGCGATTTAGATATTCTGAAAAGGACCAATAAGCTAACCATAGGACAGAAAGTGACCAACGCTTTAAAAATTGCGTAGACAGTTTCTAGGACGGGCAAGGCAGCGCAACAGATCTGGTCAGTATTGGACTGGAGGTGCACGAGGTGCTCAGTTTTGAATATATACAAAAGTTAAGTTCAGTGAGGTAATTCTAGTTATGGCCACTGCATCATCGGTACTCATGCTAAAAGAATGGGTCCAGGCCATCTGGAAAATGACTACTGCTGTTAGGCACTTCCACTCGGAGGCCGAAATAGCCCATTGTGAAAAGCTTCCGATATTTCTCTAGAACTAATCTTAATCCGGAGCAAATCAGTTCGACCTTTTAATTAAGGAGAGTAGATCCGAGATTTCACGTTAACCAGACATGCCAGGAATCTTGACCACGGAGTACTTAGACGACGATCCTGCAGTGCCGGACAGTGTCACAGGAGGCATCACGGCATAGAACCAATATGATACCAACGAGCTGCCGAATGGAGGTTCCACTGTAGAGGTAAAGAAGTTTGAATGGATCGAACTCCAGTATGGCTAAAAATTGTTGAAATATCACAACGAGCCAGATGGCATATATGTGCCTTCAAGTCTAGTCTGACTGAAGACAGACTATCCCAATCCATGTCTGAGAATCCCCTTAGCCTTATTTAATAATTTTTGAACCAAATTTCCGAAAGAACCGTAGAACCATCATAGGTGTAAGAATCGGCTACTATCTTGTGGCGGTGCACCCTCTCCGGTCTTCTGAGTTTCTCGAATTTTAAGGAGGTGCCACAACTTTTTTATAATTGATTTATTAGCCATTAATTGAATGAGTTAAAAACAAACTTGTGCCAAATAAAAATTGTAGTTTGACTTTCTTAAGGTATACGAAGCCCACAACCCCTTGAGAGACTCTCTAACAATGACATCCACACAAAGCTATGGTGTTATACAATACTTCTGTTATACATACATACTTATGTTGGAATTGTTATACATACATACTTATGTTGGAATTGTTATACATATGCTTGTTATATTATCTTCTATATAATAAATAAAAATACTACTACTACTATACAATACTTCTGCCTAATAGCCGTTGTCCTTGCTGGGAAATAATCGCAGAGACAGCTGGCCATGGCTTATGGGCATTGCGAGGCCATATAGGGTCACTTATTGCCTCCTAGGGTTGAAGTTTGCCAGTAGTGCTGGGATATTCGTAGAGCAACGAAGTCCCTTCTATCTCCATCATCGGTCAGTACAACCTAACCTCAACTTTTACTAGTTTAAGTGGTATGCTGTGAATGTTACTTGTTGTTCGGTGGACATTGTACTCATTGCCTTAGTTTCTATGGTTTGCCAATATTGCTGGGATATTCATCTCTGTTTATGCGGCATTTTCACCATTCAGTTTAACCTACTTTTGGCTTTTAACAGTCTTTATGGTATACTGTGAATGATATTCGGTGTTTGGGTATATTGCATCCATTAACTAAGCCCTGCTCCCTAGCCTATGACTATTCCAGAGCCAACAATGCTTTACTTTAACAGAGATCACCTCTAAGCACTCACTTTGTAATAGAAAAAAAACATATATCTGTCCACCATATGATTCTACTTTTCTCTTGCGTTATAGTAACCAAAGTAAAGGGTTCGCCTTGTCTGCCACCGAAGTGGATACCTCTGTCTTTCCTCAGATATCTGCCCTGTATATGTACATACTACTGTGTACAAAGAATACCCGGAATTCGATTTCTTCGATTATCGTGGTGTTGTGCATTATGAGTTCCTTCCGCCGGGCCAAACTGTCAACAAGGAATATTACTTGAGCGTTATGCGTCGTTTGCGTGAAGCTATTCGCAAAAAGAGGCCGGATTTATGGAGAGACAACTCTTGGTTTTTGCATCACGATAATGCACCATCTCACACGGCATTGGCTCTTCGTGAGCATTTCGCCAAACATGAAACTCATATCGTTCCACAGCCACCGTATTCGCCTGATTTAGCTCCTTGTGACTTCTGGCTATTCTCCAAACTCAAAAGACCACTTCGAGGACACCGTTTTAAATCGATTGAAGAGATTCAACGTGAATCGCCGCGCGCATTGAAGGCCATACCGGAAGGTGACTATTTGGCATGCTTCGAAGATTGGAAAGTCCGTTGGCATAAGTGCATTGCATCGGGGGGGGGACTACTTTGAAGGCGATGAAATTGATTTGGAAGAATAAATAAAGATTTTTTGAATTATAAACAAATTCCGGGTATTCCTTGTACATAGTAGTATATTGACAGGTTGACCAAAAAGGAAATTGAGTCGTCATGGCGAATCATGACCGACTGCAGCACCTCCCGGATACTGCGGCCCTCCCTCTCCTTGACGAAAACGCTGTACTGTCCCCAAGTCGTACCTCCATTCCACAGCTCGTTGGAGTCATCACCGGACACGGCGCTATTGGATCTATGCTTACCAAATGGCGCCTCTCGTCCAGTGATGTCTGTCCAGTAGAAACGATACAACACTACCTGTGCCATTGCCCGGCTCTGCAGGAACGCCGACTCCGCACCTCGGGGTCAAGATTCCTGACAGATCTGGCTTGCGCGGCGAAAGTTGAAATCTCGAATTTGCTCTTCTTCATTAAGAGGTCGAACTGGTTTCCCCTGACTGAGACTGTTGGTTAGCTCCAGAAAACCATAAAAAGGGATTCACAATGGGCCATTTTGACCTCCGAGTGGAAGTGTAGTCCTGCCGCACACACCCTTCCCTACCTAACCCTAACCTAATCAAAGTATAGCATCAAAGTATTGATATCTTAAACTTCCATAAATTTAAACTACACTATGTGTCATTAGGTCACAGGATACAATGAATTGCGAAAGCTTTCAGTCGCCACACTGCGGGCTGCGTGCTTCAAGAAAACCCCAGAAATTACAACAATAAATGTATAAAGTTAAAAAAATAAAAACGCAATTGCAAATTGTTAAGATTTCGTTGCTGTTGTTGTTGTTGTTGCACAAAAATATATATTTTATTACATGTGCAGCAGCATCGCAGCAATGACAGCGGAACGAAATGATGCAGTCGACGATGTGTGCGGCAGCCTGCCGGCAATGGTGTTGCCAGTCAGCCAATCATTTGTGCGGCGAGGCGGCAAAAGCGCAAAATTTCGGGTGCCATTGCATTATGTTGCCAACAGGCACAGCGCAGATTGCAGAGTGCCGCTGCTGTGTCACGAATTTTGTGCCATGCAACATTGCCGGCAATGGGCGAGATGGAAAATGGCACACTTATTCTCCGGGCGGCTATTGCGGCAACACTGGCAAAATATATTGCCTGCATATAGATATGTGTGTGTGTGTGTGTGTGAATGTATGTGTGCTGTGTGCATATGTTTTGCGCCAAGTTTGTGTTTCATGCATTTTTGTGCTGCTTTCGGATGTGCTGCGGGTCGAACGCGAACATGTGCAACAAATTTGTGTATGCCGGCTGCGAGATTTTACATACTTGCAATCGTAGCTGCAACATCTGTGCTGCCACACAATTCAAATGCACTTTCTACCTTCCGCCAATGAATATTGAGGAGCGTTCATGTGTTGATTTTGTTGTGGCTGGTGGTGGTCGTTGTTGTTATTGCTATTGCATTTCAATACTGTCGATACACAATATTTTTGCAATTGGCAAAGCTGTGGAATTGCCAATAAATTTGCCGCCGACGTTACGTTTGCATATTTCATGCGACATTTGTGCATGAAACCGCGCGGCGCTGCCTTCGGTGCGGCTGTGTGTGCAATTCTGCAAGATTGACTGCCAGCAAATAAATACATTTCGAAATAATATTGCATGTTGTTATGACAACATTTCGCCATGCAATTGCCAACATTTGTCATAATTTTGTTCAGTTGCGCAATTTTTGCATAGTTGTTTTTTTTTCTATTTATTGCCAATAATTTGGCTTATACAAATCTAATATTGATTGGGCGCATAAATTGTAGCGGATTTTAATTAGCAAAAACCGCCACTTGCGCTAACGAGCGCCGGCCATAAAAACTTGGCTTAAACTTTCTCGGCACTGAGCCATAAAATATAAGCAATGGGGGCAGCCAACTTAATTCTATTCCTAATTTAAATTTCGCATAAAAGTCGCAATCTTTTGCCACTGTACAACGCTAAAGGATGACGCTGTGTGTGTGTGTGTGTGTGTGGTAACAGTAAAATTTCACCAGTGCTGACTACCTGCGCGCGCGTACGCAGTCATCAAGCTTTGGCTTCAGCTGCAGCGGTGAATACAAACACTCACACACACACACACATACACACACAAGTCATAAAAAGCATTAAGGACCAACTTTGGTTCGATGCAAACTTTTGCGCAGCACTGAAATTTGTTTTCTTTTGCCCTTTTCATTTCGTTTCGTTTGGTTTTTTCTGTAGGCGATGCGGCACTCTGGCGCAAAGAATTGGGCAGCGGCGACACGGTCGAGCGGTGCGGCAAATATGCGCATAAACAATTTGAATGCCGGGGCAATTATTATGGAACTTTCATTCCATGCCATTTCATATCATCGGCCAATGTTGCACTGTAACTTTGTGCAAACTCAGTATGAGTGGCTCGCGGAAATTCAACTGAAATTCCTTCAAATAACCATAAAACATAATTTTGTGCCGATCTAATTGTATCCACTGGCAAACGGCACAAAATAACAACACAACAGCCACAACAGCGCCACGACAATAATGCGAAATGGAGGCAAATATTGAAAAGGAGCAAATATAAATAATTATTTGCACAGGCCGAACGTCAAGAGTTGGTACTCGTATTAGCGATTACGGGTCCAAGGACACGCTGGCGTATACGTATTATTATTATTATGATTGTTGTGCATACTTTGGTCGGTCGGTTGGCGCAGTTTGGGAGGTAAATTTTGTGTGCCGGTCGCCAGAAATAAATAACAACAACGACAACGACGCAAAAAAGTTCAAAAGCAAACAAACAACAACAACCAGCATTGGTAGTGAAGCATTCACAGTCGTGGCGAGCATTTTCAGCGATTTAATGGTGCGTACGGTAGAAGTTTCCAATCCATTGATTGAATATTAAAAAACCGTGCAGTAAGCGTGCTTACATAATTCCAAAATGCCAACGAGAGATGTTGTGAATGGTTTTTCATTGCTTTTGTTTTTGTCAATTTTGTTTGTGTTGTTGCTGTTGTGCGTGTACATTTAATATTTTTGTTTGTATATTTAAACAGGCATTATGCGAATTCGTATGAGTGTGTGTGTGTGCTTTGTCGCAGAGGATATGGCAGCATAAAATTGAAATTAGCCAAGTAAATTGTGTGCAATAATGCTTTGAAAAACATTTAATGTTTTGTGTAATTAGAACAGTAAAGGCGATCACTTACAAACTGAGCGATTCGTGGAAAGTTATTCGTGATTTATTTTATAACAAAGTTTGCAGAGCAATATGCGCTATGGGGTGAGAGAATTTTTAGTTATGAAAACGAAAGCTTTGGAGTTAAAAATTAAAATTGAAAGTGTGTTAGAACTGGAATTAGGGAACTGATAATGAGAAAGGAGAGCAACCACAGTCAGAAGGGTGAAAGCAGTCCATTAGAATGATTAGGTTAGACTGGCAACTAGTACACTTGGAAGAATCTGAAGCGGACTGTGATGCCCGAAAGAGTGGTTTTAGAAGAAGGTTTTAGGTTAGACTGGCAACTAGTACACTTGAAAGAATCTGAAGTGGACTGTGATGCCCGAATGAGTGGTTTTAGAAGAAGGTTTTAGATTAGACTGGCAACTAGTACACTTTGAAGAATCTGAAGTGGACTGTGATGCCCGAATGAGTGGTTTTAGAAGAAGGTTTTAGATTAGACTGGCAATTAGTACACTTGAAAGAATCTAAAGTGGACTCTGATGCCCGAAAGAGTGGCTTTAGAAGAAGGTTTTAGGTTCGACTGGCTACTAGTACACTTGGAAGAATTTGAAGTGGACTGCGATGCCCGAAAGGGTGGTTTTAGAAGAAGGTTTTAGGTCAAACTGGCAACTAGTACACTTGGAAGAATCTGAAGCTGACTGTGATGCCTGAGAGAGTGGTTTTAGAAGAAGGTTTTAGATTAGACTGGCAACTAGTACACTTGGAAGGATCTGAAGCGGACTGTGATGTCCGAAAAAGTGTAGCAAGCTCCATCTGGTCCTACGTTCGGTAGTGGCCGAAACCAAACTGAGCTTTGAATAATTCTGACGATGTCCTATAAAGAAGTAATGCCTGAAATGATTGAAGCCAATGAAAAGCAAGAAAATTATGTTAGGCTGGGAGACAGGAAGCTTATCGATTGCTCAACTAGTTCATTCGGAAGTCTTTTAAGCTCATTGTGATGTTAGAAAGAGCGCAACAAGCCCCCATTTTATTCTGCATACTGTAGTGGTAGAAGGATAGTTCCGGCTGTCTCCTATAAGACATCTGACTAGGTCATCTAACGTACAACTGCCTACTTAGAACTGTCTGGCAATTAAGAAAATATCTACTGAAAGTAACTGTCGGCTGCATACAAGCCCATTTTCTGATTTATGTTAACGAAAGACCTACCTAAAGGGTAGTGAGGCACCTAAAGGGTAGTGATGTGAAACCTGACAGCTGATCCTACGAAATGATGCTCCTCACCTCTCGCTATCAATCACCTTACTTTTCCTTCACGTCGGTGGTGCTGTTAACGTTTACTCGAGATTGGGTATACCATCATCGCATGGAAAACCCCAGTGGAGATTAAAAGGAACAAATGAAGTAAGGTGAGCACCGTCAGGAGACGGACTAGGGTTTCGAGGCCGGCAACCTCCTACCCGAATCTAATTGTCACGAAACCGCAACAACAGCGCGGAAGCAGTGGTCCATCCAGGACTGTCATGCTAAGAAGAGAGAGAGAGAGAGTTAACGAAAGATGGATCAAACAATCTTCCTGCAACACAGCAAAGAAAACATGACCAAAGACCGACCTGAACTGGACAAAGCAACTGTTTTGAAACACACGTAGAATTATCGGTTCTATAGGTTCGGTTATATAGGTTCGTTGCGGTTTTTACGGGTCATTGGCCGATGAAAGAACACGCGGATTCAAAATACCCTTCAAAATTACTGTCACAGTTGAGAGGAGAAGAATCAAAGGGACACACTAACGTACTTTCTGTGTGCTTGCACGCTCGGGACGCTCTTCCCGGAAGACCTCAGAACCATTTCAAATGTAGAGATTAGTTTCTACACTTTCTGGATCTCACAAAGAAAGAAACGAGTATGTGGCATCAAAACGGCACTTTATGTGCTAATTGTGCTACTTGGTTGTGATAGCAACAGCTCAAGCAACCAACCGATTGTTCCAATTCTTCTTCTTCTTCCAGCTGAGTCTGACAAGTGTCACGAAAGTTGAAATATTCCATGAAAATAAGAGATGATAAGCCTCTTCATTGCTTCATCTACTAAATAGAACTCAGTGAGTTTCAATGTGATGATATAGCGACCTCAGACGATCTTTGGTTTGCAACGTTGAACCTGAAAATTGTTATGAGAATGAAATGTCCCATGAAAATGAGAGATGAACTTTTGGTTTTTAAGTTGAACCTGAGAATTGTTAGAAGAATGAAATGTCCCATGAAAATGAAAGATGACCTTTTGGTTTTCAAAATTGATCCTGAAAATTGTTATGAGAATGAAATTTCCCATGAAAATGATCTTTTGGTTTTCAAGTTGAACCTAAGAATTCTTATAAGAACGAAATGTCCCATGAAAATGAGAGATGATCTTTTGGCATTCAAGTTGAACCTAAGAATTGTTATGAGAATGAAATGTCCCATGAAAATGAGAGATGACCTCCGATTAAATAGCCAACATTTGAGAAGCGAAAATCATTTATGGACATGTAATCAAAACAAATGTGAGAACCTTTGTGACTGTTAGTGAAATTATGCTGAGATCATGACACCATATGACCATATAAAAGCTTCTTCTGATCACCACAACCATAGAAACCACTAAAAGCCATCCCTCACCCAAGCCAAGCAAATTTTCCCTTCAATTGCCACGACAGATGCATTTGTTGACTTTGTGCGTATTGAGCAGAACACAATTGTTGACATTGTTTTTTTTTCAATTGTATTCCTTGTAAATGTGAAAAATCTTACCCCTGTTTCTTGATAAAATTATGTGAATTGAAGCTTGTTTTATTTCAGTAGCGCTGCTAGTCACAGAAAATCTCACAAAAGGCGTTAAAAAGATGGAAAATGTTTATAAAAAAAGTTGTTGAATTTTTTGATTTGTTTCTCAAATTACTTTTCAATAAAAGACTTGAAAAAATGTGCATACTGAAATGAAGTATTTTTTCAAAACAATTTTTGTATTTATTTCCAATATTTTTGTATTTATTTGTCACATTCCAGATTCAGCGCCAATAACATCGACAAGTTGAAAAGTGCTAAACTTGCGCAGGAAAATCTTGTTAGCCATTATTTGGTTGATGCTGAGTTTTCTTTTAGATATTTTTAACAATATTTACTGCACATGTTGGCAATAGTTGTTGTTGTTGTTGTAGTGTTGTTGCTGAATGTCTTCTTACTTCATAAACCATAGTTTGGTGCTTCCATGAGCGGCGACAACAACCGAAATGACATCAATAACACTAACCGCAACTTTGCGGAGTTGCGTGGTTGACAGTCAGCCAAACAATGCCATAGAGTCAGATAAACATTTGGCCACGGCAGTCATTCAGTCGGTTAAGCCAACCAGTCAACCAGTCAGCGCAAAAGTGCTAATCAAGTCGGCAAGCACAAAGTGTGAAGTGCGAAAGTGTAAAGTTAAAGTTAAGTGGTTTCATTGACAGCCATTGCTATGTCTTGCTTTGTGTGTATGTGTGTGTGCTGAATTTATGTGAGCACATGAAGGGCAGAAGTTGATTGGGCCAAAACTACGACCTGAACTGACAAGTTGTAAACGAATGCGAGTTTTCAAGTGAAAGTTTTTTTCTGATATTTTTGTATTTGTTTTATTTGTGTAAGTGTGCGTTTCTTTGCCAGTGTGTGGAAAATTTTTAAAACTTCTTTTAGATTTTACCCACCAAACAAAATGTGAGAAATAGGCAAGAATCGTCAGTGGCAACAAATTGGCGACTCGCCGATTTATTGCCGCAGCGACAAATTAGCAACATGTCCCAAAAAATACGTTGTTTTCCAGGACTTTGAAATATCGAATTGATATGCTTTGTATTTCAGTGAGATTGATTGCATTTACAAAATTTTTATTCATTCGCCGACGGTTCATTGATCAACAGCATTGATTCAAGTTCAAAACAATGAGAGCAACGTTGAATCTTTGTATGCAAATGAAATTCCATCTCAACCAAAACTGGCTGACTTTTTATATATTGATAATTTTCCAAAAAATATGATGTATTTAGATAAGAAAACGACTCGTCACGGCGATAAGAAAACGACTCGTCACGGCGAGTTGCTTTCGGCGGACGTTTTAGAACGACTGGTGATACGAAATCGATACGTTGGCGATATTACCGGCGATAAATTTGTTGCCGGGAGCGACTCGTTTTCCTATTACCAGCAACAAAAAATGTCTGTTGGGTATTTAAAACATTTTGTCAATATTTCAAACACATATAATATAAACTTTTTACTTTCATGTTCTACAAACGGAATTTATTTCTTGATGAATGAAAACAATGCATTTTTAAGATCTTTACAAAATTTTTAACAGAAATTGCCAAAAATTGCTTTGTTGTTGGTGTTTTTTGGACTTGTTTTTACTGAACCACTTTGTAAAGATATGTAAATTATGCTTACATACTCATTTATTTCAATGTAAATGTGGAAGCAAAGCGCGAGTTGTTGTGGCAAAATAATCACAAACAGGCGTAGCTGCAACTGTTAAAAGGCAACGTAGAAAAAATATAAAAATTACGGCACAACAACCAAGCAAACAACAACAACAACAACAAAAACAAATGCACAAATTCTTGTTGCTAATTTACATGGCTGTGTGGCTTTGTGCGTCTGTGCGTTTCACAGCGCTTTGCATTCTCACACATCCGCGCAACACACACACACGCACACACACAATCACGACTTGCATATTTGGCATGAATATAAAAGTTTGCATGCATGTAACTATGTTTATATGTACTCGTACATATATTAGTGCATAAAAATGCTGCTGGTGCATTCACGCCACGCCATCAGCATTGCCTTTCATTTGTATGCCATTTAGTCAGACACAACCAATGCCTGCATAGATATCTACACTAACATGCTCACATATCCATGTCCATATGTCTGCATCTGTCTGTGCTGTCTATGCAATAGCAAATTCACACTTTGTTGCCGCTGCTAGCTGCAAACTTGACGAGGCGTGCATATTTTGCGAGACTACATTAGCATTTTATTTGTATGTGTTGGTAAACACATTTGTGGTTTCTTTATTTACGAATAAAAAACAAAAATGCACTGACAGCACAATCAACAAATTCTTTTTCCTACATTCACTGCCGCTTTAAATAAGTAAACATTTTTGGTCAAATAATTAAAGTTGTTGTTCAATCAGACTAAAGAACTGCGACTGCTGTGGGGTTTAGGAAGAGAAGTGTCATTCGAATTGTACCAAAGTTATAAAACATTTAAAACATTAAATATTAAAACAACATAAAATTTTTCTAATGAAATAAGCAACAAAGAATTAGAATTTTTCGAGCATTTTTTTAGTCTCCAAATCAAATTGTTGCTAATTTTCCTATTAACAAACAAGAAATTTATTAGCCGAATATCTTTTATAAGTCAAATTGATATGAAATTTGTTTCCAAATAGTTTCAACTAGTGATATGGGACTCCAGAGTCCAAATTCTTCCAATAAACAGCCAAGATAGGTTGGAAATTTGTTCTGCTAAATTTGTAGGCCCCGAAGCATATTTTCTACTTCTTCCATTCACAAACAAGAAACTCGTTAACCGAATATTGCCTATAAAACATATTCTATAAAAATAAAAATAAAACATGCCTATAAAATTTATCTGAAATTTGTATCCAAATAGTTTTAGCTAAGAGTCTGTCGCAGTAGGAGACTACACCGTGCGACAGCATTTTTCACACCGGGAAAAATCCACATGTGCGTGAAACTAGAGACCAAATATAGTAAAACTGCGTACTCAGTTTTTCATTTCTACATCCTTTGCCCTTTTAAAAGGACTTCAAAAATTTGAAGGGGATAAAAAATAAAAAAAAATATAAAAAATACTTACGTAGTTAGAATATCGCGATATGTATATCAAATGAAATAGGAAGGGCTCAAGAATTTAAATAAAATTGATTTTTTATCTATTTGTAAAAAAGGATATGAAAAAGGTCCTTTGCAAATTTTAATCCTTTATATCCTTGAACATTGATATCGAATTTTCTTGAAAAGTAAGTGTGTTAAAACCCAAAATCTCCCTGATCACGTGTCAAAATTTCATTACTCTAATTTTATTAGTTCGAAAGTTATTAAAAAAAAGGCGGAAGCTGCAATTCCTATGAAGTTCAAAAATCCTAATTTATTTGAGTATCAGTATTTTAAATATTAAATAGATACAAAATCAATGAAGCGTCTATCTATTTACTTTTCAAGTGCATTAATTGGTCTATAAATACGATTTCAACATCCTTACTGATTCTGAAATTATCCGTATCCCATAGAGAGAAGTATTCAATTTTTTATATCCTAAACTAATAAAGTTAGAAGGGCGAAATTCGAGGATGTGGTAGTGTACATATTAGTCCTTACGATATATTTTTTTTAAAAAAAACCTATTGAAAATTTCCCAGGATATTCAAGGACAAATTTTTAAGAGGACATTTTCAATACCTCTTCGTTCTTTTGCATCGAAACATTACATTTTTAAAGATTCCAAGGATTTTTCTCTTTCATTTGATATCCATATTGTTATTCTATATTGCGCTCAATTTTTAAAATAATTTTTTGAAATAAACATGTCCTTGAAATTTCAAAGTCATTTAAAAAAAAATCCGGACGTCAGAGAGAAAAACTAAAAACGCAGTTTTACTTCATTTGGCCCCCTAGTTTGGCGAGTATATCGATTTTTTTCGTGTGTTTTGAAATGTTTTGATTTTTTGTCGCACGGTACGCTGACAACTCCTCTCTAGTCATAAGAACCGCAGGCAGTCAAAGATGGATGCCCTAACAACCAAAGCAAATTCACGTAACTGGGTACCTGTGGCGCAGGCAGGATTTTGTTTTGGAGGGGTTTTGCGTACAACTTTTGAGCTCACTTCTATTTGAAATCATATTTGCATCAGCAATTTTTGTATTGTGGAGAAGGTTTGAAGCCCCAAAACCCCCTGTGTGCGTCACTGCTGGGACATTGATTAAAAAATAAGAGGGGCAAGGAAGGAGGCGTTTCCAAGCCTCAAGGGATTTTGGTATTTAAGACAAAAAACCACAAAAATTAGTTTATGTAACTTAAATGTAAAGTCTATCTAACTCTGCGGCTGTGAAATGTGGTTTGTGTCCAAGGAAATTTTGAGTTTGACAATCTGATAATTGATTCTCTAATGGCGGTACATGCTTTTAAGGCGGTACATGCAGAAGCCTATTCACCAGAGAGTGAAGGAGAGTAAGGGGAACAGGATTGGACATACTTTTCGTAGGCCAGAGTAGTCTCAAAGCAGGATGGCCCACCCACGGCTTACGGGGAAGAGGGCAGCTTAAAGGTTCAGCCTCAAAGGCTCTTGGCGAAGAAGTCTTTATTTGGAGTCCTTGAAGATTGACAAAACTTTATCTTGGAATCAGCTGAGTCGGCGTAAGAAAAACTAAAAGGAGAAAAAAATTATAATTATTATTAGTTATTATTGAATTGATTTACATCACTGAGACCTTTGAAGTTTGATGTAATTTGTTCATAGACCGATTTAGTAATAAATTAATAAAAAAATAATAACAAATTAATTAATTAAAAAATTATATATTAAAATAAATTAATAACAAATAAAATTAAAAAATTTCTGTTTGCAACTAAAATTTTGCTTATTTTTTAGCTCTGGTTTCAAAGCCTGGCTTGAACTCAACTTTAGTTTTCTTAAAATAAAAAATAATAAGTAATTAAAATAAATAATTAAAAATTAATTAACAAATAATACAAAAAATAAATTAAAAAATTAAAAAATAAAAATAAAAATTATCTGAAGGAAGCCAAAGTATTGTTTGCTGCTCAAATTTTGCTTATTTTTTAGTTCATGTTTCAAAGCCTGGCATGAACTCAACTTTAGTTTTCTAAAAATAAAAATAATAAATAATTAAAATATATAATTAAAAATTAATTAACAAATAATACAAAAAAGAAATTAATCGAAATAAAAATAAAAAAATTTCTGCAGCCAAGTATTGTCTTCGGCTCAAATTTGGCACATTTTTTAGTTCATGTTTGAAGGCCTGGCATGAACTGAATTTTAGTTTTCTTAAAATAAAAAAGAATAAATAATTATAATTAATAATTAAAAATCAGTGGCGGCTTAAGGTGCTCCGGGGCCCGGGGCGGCGACGGCTGAGGGGCCCCTGCAAACAGTGCAGAATAAGTTTGCGTACAAAACTAATAACTGGAATTTCCGGTTATGCTTTAGAATAGAATCCCAGAGAAAAAATTAAAAATGGATAAAAGGATAATCTTACTAAATCTTTCCAAATTTGATAAAAACGTTCGTGAAATTAGGAAAACTTTTGGGAGAGCAAACTCGTCATATCAAAAAGCCATCTTAAAACTAAAAAAAAACAGAAAATCTTGCTTCGTTACTACGATCTGGCCATTATTTTAAGCAACCCGAGCAGGAGGATTAGATTGTTTTGCGATCAGTGCATCATTACACTATTCGACAAAAAATGGGCCAATCGCGTGCATAGTTAAAGTGTTTTATAGACTAACTTTGGCCGATTAACACGAAACTGAAAATAAAAAATTTTTTTAAGAGCGTTTTCAAAAAATCTTCGAAAAACGAGTTTTCTTCCTGTTGTTTCAGTTATGAGCACATATCTCCTGAAAGAATTATCTGATTAACACGAGCTGTCCGTCGTTCAAGAAGAAGATAATACTTAGCCTTTTTAGTGATATATAGATTGTTCAAAGCAGATGAGATTTGGGGAAGTTACTGACAAGTAACCAAAGGAAAGTTGTAACAAAGTACATTTTTCGACCAAAAAATCATAAATTTTCGAATTTTTTTTTATGGATAAAAAAAATGATCTCCGCTGGTTTTAAAATCTAAGATGAAAGATATATTATTATTATATATTTTTTGAGCAAATATTAAGCCTAACATCAATAGAATTGAAAGAAAAATGACAAAGTTATGATGCAGTGAGTAAAAACACTAACTTTACATTTATTACACTGTGCGAAAATTTTTTTTTTTGCCGAGACCCATCCAAATTTTGATATAGACGTGAAACTAGAGATCATTTGTAGTAATCTGGCATAGTCAGTTTTTCATTTTCTGGCCCAAAATCTTTTTAAAAAACTTTAAAATTTTTAGGACATACACATTTAAAATATTTTTTTAAATATATGCGGTTGTGAAATGATGGAAATATGGGTATCAAATGAAAGACATCCTTTTAACTAAATTTTAAATTTTGAACTTTCAGGACCAAAATATGTCAGGTAGGGAAAACATACATGATTTGGATTTCAGTCTGTAGATTCATACATCTAAATTGTATTCTATTTCAAAGTTCCAGTCTAGAAAACACTTTTATTCTTAGGTGCATTTTTCGTGTCGAGTGGTTCAGAAATGTACAGAAATATTTTATAAAACCCAGTTGCAGTAGCTTACTTAGAAGGAGCATAGAATTGCTTTCGTAAAAGGGTCTATCAAAGAAGAAAACCGGATTTCCACGACGTTGTGTTGTTATCCAACTAATAATTATAAAAATAATATTAATAACTGTAAATTTGTTTGACGTCTACAAAGTTTAATGAGGTTAAGTAATTGCGTAATTCGCACTCATTTACAAGCAAACTCTAAGATTGCGATATTTAATTTTTAACTTCGAATTTTTTATTAGCATACTTTGCACAAAATTTTAAGTTAAAAATTAAATATTGCAAAAAATTTGTATTTAGAAAGGATGTTTTCTTGCTTTTATTGAACTGAATTTGTTATTGCAATTTCAAAGTCAATTGTCGATAGTGTATCTCTTTCAATTGATAAAAGTGACAAACAGCCTTTCAACAACCATTGTGGAGCGCAAAAAGTTTTTAACAAGTTTCAGTTTTAAAAAACTTTAAATTTTTATATACAAGCTTCTCTCGGGGGCCCCCGCAGCCCGGGGCCCGGGGCGGTCCGCCCCTCCGCCCCCCCCTTTAAGCCGCTACTGTTAAAAATTAATTAATTAAAAAATAATACAAAAAATAAATGAATAAAAATAAAAAATATCTGCCAAAGGAAGCCAAAGTATTGTTTGCGGCTCAAATTTTGCTTATTTTTTAGTTCATGTTTCAAAGCCTTGTATGAACTCAAATTTAGTTTTCTAAAAATAAAAAATAATAAATAATTAAAATAAATAATTAAAAATTAATTAACAAATAATACAAAAAAAAATTAATAAAAATAAAAAATATCTGCAAGAAGCCACAGTATTGTTTGCGGCTCAAATTTTGCACATTTTTTAGTTTATATTTCAAAGCCTGGCATGAACTCAACTTTAGTTTTATAAAAATAAAAAATAATAAATAATTAAAAATTAATTAACAAATAATACAAAAAATAAATTAATAAAAATAACACTATTTTCTAATTAAAAGTCAGGATCTAATGGAACAAAAACGATGAAAATGATGTTTAACCCATTCACATCAGAACTAAACAAATTCCTTAGGCAGTTTCATGCGTTGCATCATCTAACAACATTTACATTTGTATAACATCTACTAAACCATTTGTATTAAAGTAAACAATACAACATTTGAATGTGAATGTCAAAGTCATTGCTACAAATGCTATGAGAGCAACCAGTCGACATTGAATGCCTTAAACCGTACTTCATTCGTCACTTTGTTGCGCAAACAAAAAAGTAAAATAAATTACAATTTTAAGGACAATTAACAATATTGTAAAACAAAGCAGCCAATTGTAAAACAAGTCGTGTCATTGTTTTTAATTTGTGCTTCAAACAACACGGCATACAAAAGCACTCAATGGAAAAAGGGGAAACGACATGTTTTGTAGGCAGGTTTTTTTTTGCAGTGTAGCAACTGAGAAATCTAACACGCCCGCTGGCGGTTTGCTTGTTGTGTGAATGTTGTGTGTGTTGTTTTCCTTACAATGCGCGAACGGCCATAAACATGTGGGGTGAGGGCCAGAGGAAGCGGCAGGATATGCAAAACAATGGCAAGCGGCAGCGTGCAAAATGAAATAAAATAATCGCAATGGCTAAAACAGAAACAGCGGCTTATTTCACAAATTGCAATTGCAATGCGTTTACATGCAAACTTGTCGGAGGCGCCTTGCGGCAGCGCTCTCAGGCAACACACACACACACGAAAACAAACAAACACACTTGCACACAAACACAAAAAAGCTGCAGGCTCGACACAGTCAGCAAGCTTGTCTGACTGCCTCGCCTGTCTGTCTGTGTGTCTGTCGAGCATATTTATGGTTGTCATTGCATGTTGTTGGCTGTCTCTGTCGCTGTCGCTGCTGGTGTTGCTGCCGCTTGTCATGTGCGTCTACCTTGAAGGATTCTTCCGCTCTTCCTGGCGCTGTTGTCACTGCTGCACAGCCAATGCGGCTGAGGCTGCTGCTGCTGCTGTTGCCTTCCATTCGGCCGCCATTTTTTTTGCATGTCCTCTTGCTTTCAGTGCATCGTGTAAATGTGTGTATGCAAGTGTTCGTGTGTGGGAAATGTGCACGAAATGCAGCGAATTGTGGCGCAGCGACAAACGACATGTTAAATATATATATGGAATTCCACTTCCTGTTGCTGCTATTTTTTGTGGTTGTTGCTGTTGCCTTTGCACAACCAACAAATCCATTGCCTCCGGACAGCAACAAGCAGCTTATTATGCTGTTGTCTATTGAAAAATGCAATTCGCATTTGTTTTTCGCTTTTCTGAAATTAACATTTGCTTGCTTTTATTTTTTTCTTCAGAAAATACAAATAAAAATGTCAGTGAACCACTGAAGAACAGCAACGATGCTGCACTAGTTGTAAAAGTGTTTGTGCACTGAAATTAAGGATAATTCGTATGAGCAGCATTCCAGTTGTATAGTAGACACTAAAAATACTTTTCTGGGTATATAATTGGCTGTTGTTGTTGTTAAGCTGTTGCGAAAGCAACACATTTGGTATGAAGACGACATTGTCGACAACTTGAAATAGTACTGAAAACTTTAATAAAATTATAATTTTTAACATACAAAGCAATAAAAAAGACATTGAGTCTTCATGGCGCTGTTCTCTGCGTTGGAGGAGGTCCTCTAGTATGACTTTAGGTCACTACTGAACTTCGCTGGAAATACCCACATTTTCCGATCACTTTTAGGTAGGAAGATAGGAAAATAACTCTAGGTACCCGATAGGGTCTATACGTGACCGATTTGGCCAGCCAGCCTATCTAACCTAACCTCATGGCGCAGCAAGACCGATTTCGATACCTGCCAGGCACTATGGCCCCCACTTTCCTTGAGAAAATTACGATTTCTACTATCCCTGAGTTGAACCCCAGCTCGCAGCTCAGCTCAGCTTTCGCATCTCGTTGGAGTCATGAACGTCATGGAGTCAAGTGACACCTGCGGTGTCTTATAGAAGCTGTGAACATGAACAAGAGGAAAAAACTAAACAACACTACCTGTAAAACCGTAGTTGTTGCCTACCCAAATATAGTTGAAGATTTTTCAAAGTTCAATACAAAGCAGCAGCCAGTTTGATAGCTAAAAACTGATTTGTATTCATTGTATTCATGAATTAATGTCAAAATAACATTCGGTTAAATTAGGTTTATGGGTTTAATTTAAGTAGGCACCAACAAACTAATATTCTTAGAAGTGAATACAAAGCAAATTTAAAAAATTATACTGTTATCCTTAAAATAATTTCCAATAATTTGCAGCGATATCATGGAAAGTTGGTGTCAAATCAAAAACTGCTAATTTTGTATTTTTCCCTAAATATTATATAATTTTTTGTAATTAAAAAAATATTAACACAAAATTTATTTAACCCGTTTTAAACTAAAATTTTTCAAAAGTAACTAGCTCTAGAACTCTAACAATGAGGCGTGACGACTTTAACAAGTGTGCACACTTGTTAGGCAAATTTTTCATGATTTAAATACCAAAAAGTATTTTCGAGACACAGGGTAGAATTCGGGGTCGAAAGGGTCAAGGATCTCACGTAAAGCAAATTATGGTCCTTAGCGTTAGTGGCGCACATAGGATTTTATTTTGAGGGGGAAGACTCTGTACATAACTTTTGAATCCAATACGATTTGAAACCATCTAAACAACTTACAATTTTTGAAACAAACAGATATTTGTGGGTTTCGAACCATTTAACCCTTTTTGCATGCGCCACAGCTTCATGCAACCAAAAAGTTTGCAAAGACTTTGCAAAACATTTGTCGGTGAAATTTGTAGCTTTGTGCTCATTTATGCTCATTTGCCAAGAATTTCGAGCTAAAATAATGTTTGAGGCATCACAATATTTTCAAACAGAAGAAGCAGATAGACGAAAGAGGCAACGCAGATTTGCAAAGCCGACAAGAATTTATGAATTGTCAATTAATATAAAAAATTTTCAAAAACAAAGAAAACTATTTAAGTTATTAAATTAATCAAATAGTTGGTGCTGTTGTGGAGAGTATTGAATCTTGCTGTATAAATTAATCTAGTAACGGGTTAGACGAAAGTAAGCAGTGATAAGTAAGCAGTGTAAGTAAGCAGTGACGCACACATGGTTTCCTTTTGGGGGAAGGATTCTGTTTACAACTTTCGAACTCAATAACGTTTGAAATCATATTTGCCACCCAAAATATTTATAACAACCAAACATTCGTTTGAGGTTTGAACCCTAAAACCCACCTTGGGTTTGTCACTGTAAGCAAGTAATGAATTCTTCAGACTCTTAAAAACACTAAAAATAAATATTCATGTTTTTAATGGCATTTAATCAAAACGTTTGCCGTAAAAACTGTCACATAGATTGTTATAACAATTGAGATTTTTTAAAAATATTAGACAAAAAATTACAACAATAAATTCTCCTAAAAAACTTTGACTATGCAAAGCTTTGAGTTTTTGCTGCTCAAAATTAGCCCAACTTCCCTTCCAGATGCAGCATTTATGGGTCTTTGTTGTTCATTTGTTGGCGCCACAAATACCAACAATTGCGTTCAGTTGAGTTTCTAGTTAATTAGTCAAATAACAGACAAGTGTTGCCATGTATGCATTCATGTGTCATTAAACTTTAATAAAATTGTGTAATACTTAATGCGATACACAAAACATTCACAGCCCAATTCACATTCAAATGCAATTTGGCATTTGTAATTAATCGATACTGTTTAATATAATAACCAGTTAAAGCAACAAATTGTTTGACAAATTAATGTTTGAATATTAATCAACTTGTCAAATAAAGCATGCATTTAGTTTTCAATAAAATAAAAGTGTACAGAGTCAAATTTACTAATATACCTTTTTTAGTTTATATATTTTTAGTAGTTTGCTGAGTATTTTAAGTTTTATTTTATTGTATTTTATTTAATTTTGTTTTATTTTATTTTATTTTATTTTATTTTATTTTATTTTATTTTATTTTATTTTATTTTATTTTATTTTATTTCAAATTATTTTATTTTATTTTATTTTATTTTATTTTATTTTATTTTATTTTATTTTATTTTATTTTATTTTATTTTACTTTATTTTATTTTATTTTATTTTATTTTATTTTATTTTATTTTATTTTATTTTATTTTATTTTATTTTATTTTATTTTATTTTATTTTATTTTATTTTATTTTATTTTATTTTATTTTATTTTATTTTATTTTATTTTATTTTATTTTATTTTATTTTATTTTATTTTATTTTATTTTATTGTATTTTATTTTATTTTATTTTATTTTATTTTATTTTATTTTATTTTATTTTATTTTATTTTATTTTATTTTATTTTATTTTATTTTATTTTATTTTATTTTATTTTATTTTATTTTATTTTATTTTATTTTATTTTATTTTATTTTATTTAATTTAATTTAATTTAATTTAATTTAATTTAATTTTATTTTATTTTATTTTATTTTATTTTATTTTATTTGAAATTATTTTATTTGATTTTATTTTTTTTTATTTTATTTTATTTTATTATTTATTATTTTTTATTATAAAATTTCAAGCATAATTAATGAAAAATATTGCAACATTGAGTAGTTCAAAACGCTTAAACTACATGTCATGTCATAAAAATGGCTCAATGACCTCTGTGGGTGTTGCAAGAAATTTGCATTTCATGCACGTTTCAAGCGCAGCGCGTCGCACAATGGGACGAGTGCATCAAAAATTGATTTTTTTTATTTTATGATAGTTCATACTTTAGGATAGAGAAATATGAAAAAAAGTTTTAAAACAGTTAAAAGTGGAGTCAAAGGGTGACACTTAAGTTGAAGTTTTATAATAAAAAAAAAAACAGAAAATCGTAATAAGTTAGTTTCAGACTTCCAACACTGAAGTAATCGGAAAGGCATAATTTAATTAAAATTGGTTTAAGATTTAGTATCAAATTAAAGTATGTTATTATTTATATCTGGCAATGCTTTAAATTGAATTCATTATTTACATTTTGTAGTAATTGTTATTTGTTGAAAAATAGCTTACAAAGAGTAAATACAAAGCAAGCAAGTTGCAAAGTGAACAATAACAACAATTTTTAAATTTTTTACACACTACAAGCATCTAAAATAAAAATATAAAAAGTGTTGTTACAATTTGCTACTTTTTTTGTTTTGTTTACTTGTGTGGTGGCACCTAAGATCAAAATTCATGAAATTTACGATGTGTGGTGTGAAACACCAAATTTATAATGTTTTAATAAATTTTATTTATTTAATTTAATCAAACGACTTTTAAATAATTAAAATATTTGCGTAATATGCGTTTTCTTCGTATGTTGAGTATACATATACACAGTGGTGTATGCAGGAGGGATTTGGGAGTTCAAAGCCCCATCAAACACAAAAATTGCTGATACAAAATATGGTTTCGAAATGTGTCGAAATTGTACGGAAAGCCCCCTCAAAATGAAATCCTGTATGCGCCACTGCCTATACACAATGGGCGTGGCATATCCAGTAATGTTTTGGATTATGTCTGTTTTTCGATCAGTTGATTAATTTATCTTCAATATTTCGAAAATATACTTTTTATTTGACACATTTGTTATGATTTTAATGTCCGTCAACCGATTTTCGTATTTTTTAGACATATATTTTCTAGACATATATTTTTATAAAAAAATCATATGTGCCAAATTTTATTAACCCAAGACTACTACTTCTACTCTTGGCTAGTACGGACTCGTCCCACTGTACGTTGTATCGTTTATTATCTTTCAGACGAAATAGTTTTGTGCATCATTATTGCTGCCACTACGAGTACGACTGGCAGCGCCACAGTGTAGCGATTCCTTGTGCTGGACTCCTTTACCTGGGCGCCATTGTTCCGGCGAGCACTTGAAATGCACTGCAACACTTGGAGCTCATAAATTTGCACGCTAACGCCATCACTTTGTCTCAATTCGCCAGTCCGTCTGGTGTTCCTTCTTGCTACTCCCTTGTGATTCAACTTAATTGATTAAGGTGTTTAAATTTAGTGAATTAAGTGACAATGCACTGCGCCAACGTTTCTACTGCGCAGAACATTTGTTTTTATTTTTGCTTTTTCTGTTGCTTGTGCAGCACGTCAGACTGCCAGACTGCTCACAGTTCGCTGAATGAATGCAATTTAATTGACAAGTGTCAGTGACTGGCTGACTTTATGCTCTTCAATGTGAATAATTGATATTAATGTAGCTAAAAGAAAGAACACTAATTAAAAGTGAATTACTTAAAAATGAAAACAATTCTAAATGAAAATAAATGTATTAAAATTAAATTAATAATAAATTAATTAAATTAAAACTAAATTAATAATAATAAAATTATTTAACTAAATTATATTAAATTATTATAAATTTATATTCATTTATAACTATTTTCATTTTAAGTAATTAATTTTTAATTTTATAAATTTTTTCAGTTCTTCTTTATTTAATTTAATAAAATTAATGTAGCGAAAAGAAATTTCATAAATTAAAAATTAATTACTTAAAAATTAAAACAATTATAAATGAAATGAAATTTATAATAATTTAATTTATTAGTTTAATTTAATAATTTTAATAAATTATTTATTTAAATAATTTAATTTAATGAAATTAATGTAGCTGAGAAAAATTTCATGAAATTAAAATTTAATTTAATAGTTTAATTTAATAATTTTAATAAATTATTTAATTAAATAAAAATTAATTAAATAATAAATTTATTAACAAATTAATTAAATAAATAAAATAAATTAAATTAATTAAACAACTAATTAATTAATTAAAATTAAAAACAATTATAAATGAATTTATATGATTTTTATATGAATTTATATGAATTTAATAATTTAATTAAATTATTTAATGAAATAACTGAATTTAATTTAATAAAATTAATGTAGCGAAAAGAAATTTCATAAATTAAAAATTAATTACTTAAAAATGAAAACAATTATAAATAAAAATAAATTTATAATAATTCAATTGAATAATTTAATTAAATAATTTAATTAAATTTAATAAAATTAATGTAGCGAAAAGAAAGTTCACAAATTAAAAATTAATTACTTAAAAACAAAAACAATTATAAATGAAAATAAATTTATAATAATTTAATTTAATAATTTAATTTAATTTAATATTTAATTTAAATTTATTTTCATTTATAATTGTTTTCGTTTTTAAGTTTAGTCGTTTAGTTTAATTTAATTTCATAAAATTAATGTAGCGAAAAGAAAGTTCATAAATTAAAAATTAATTACTTAAAAATGAAAACCATTATAAATGAAAATTATTTTATAATAATATAATTTAATAATTAAATTAAATTAATTAATTACATATTTAAATTTAGTTAAATAAAATTAATGTAGCTGAAAGAAATTTCATAAATGAAAAATTAATTACTTAAAAACTAAAAATAATTATAAAGAATCTAAATTTACAATGCATTCAAATGTTTTCTTGTGCATAATTTGTGTAAGACTTTTGAATTCGTTTTATTCAAATGCAAAAACATCCATTCAAACATCTTCTTAATGCGCCTCTCTGCTGCTTGAGCCCATTAATAATTCAATTAAATTGTTATTACATTAATTTTTGATTATGTGGCTATCTATGTCCCTTACCGCCCAATTATTTTCGATTTAATTTCAATGATTATTTCGCAACAGCGCCGAACAATGCTCATCAGTGGAAAGCTGAAACTTGACACTTCCTTAAAGTGTTCCATTTGCGGTGGCAGAGCAACTCAAGTGGGTGGAGGAGGACGGTGGCAGCTGTTAAGTTGATAAATGAAGCGATTGCTATTATGCTAAAGTTCAACAAAAGTCGCTACCATCAGCACATATTCCGTCCGGAGGGCGCTACAGATGTGCCAGTGCGCACTGTCGCCCCTCCGCAGCCCGTTTACTCCTTCTTCGGCCATTAGTCTTCCTCACTTAACCAGACACAAACGCACTCGCATTAATTTGACTTGTGCGCTGTGTGTACGTGTGTGTGTGTGTGTGTGTGTGTAGTGTGTCTGCGTGTTTACCAAGCGAAGAAAAAAATGTTTTTAATCTAAACGACAAGGAGTACAATCCAGGACAATCCCGGATCTAATGATAAATTCCGTGTAATAAAGAAGACATTAAGCAAACGTTCCGCTACTCGACTGTCTGCCGTCGTTGTCGTTGTCGTTGTCGCTGTTGCCAATGTTGGCGTTGCACTTGCAACTTTTTTGCCCATATTTTTTGGTGTTATATTTTTCACCTAGTTACGTTTTTTCCCCAACACACACATACACAGCGGCACACTTGACTAATTGTGCACTATTATCCTTTCGCGTCTGAATAGAGCTGTGTGCGTCTATGCATGAGAATGTGTGTGTGTGTGCGTGCGTATTTGTGTGACTGTATGCGCTTTTTCGTTGTAGTTTTTGTTTGCGTAGCGTGTTAATTTTTTTCTATTTGTTAGAAATGTGTGCAAAGAGTTTTGTCATTGCGCTGTGTGGCGTAAAAGTGTGGACAAGCATTAAGCGCATTAAATGCATGCCACTGCAACAATAACAACAATAACAACAGCAAACACGATAACAATGAAAAGAAATAAAATTCCCAAAGCTTTTGCCATTGTTCAAAGTGCAAGCAGTGTCGGTATGCACGCCCAATGCAATTAATTCTCTCAGCGGCCCACAATGCTATGGCAACGTAAATCAACAACAACAACAACAAAAACGAGAAATGTTTTTCACGTTTATCTTGTGTGTTTTTGTTTTTTAATACTTTTGTGCATGCTTTCACTTAAAAAGCGTATTACGCGCACGCGGCAATGAATGTTGAAAATTTTAAATGACAAAAAAGTTAAATGCTTTTTTTTGGTTTCTTACAATTTGGCATAATTTAATAATTTTACAAGTCAACACAGTCTACATATTTCTATGTTGAACAAATTGTGGTTGTAAAAACTTAAAAAAGTAAAACAATCCAATTGTTGTAGAATGTTTTAATTTATGACTTTTGTAGAGGCGCGTAATGGAAGTGCATTGTTTTGTTGTTGTTGTGTCGTATTGCAGTGTGTTACGCTGAAAAATCAATAACAATGCAATGTCATAGGAAGTGATAAGTTTGTGTTGACTTTGGCTAAAGTCAAAGTCAAGTCGCTGTTCAGCGATTTGTGGATCCTTTGCAATTGCAATTCCATCTTTTTCGGTTCGTCTTGCACTTACATATCGCACACGCACTACAAAAGTGACACAACTCAACATTTTTGATTTTTCAGGAAACGCAAAAAACTGTTTTTGAGATAAATAAACATTTTTTAAAAATACCGTATAGACCGTTCAGTAGAAAATCCTTACAGATTATGCTTTAGGATAAGTTACAAGAATTTTTTTTATATTTTACACTAGAAAATTCAAAAATTTGAGTTGTGACTGTTTTGATGATATTTTAATTCAATAATTATTTTAAGTTATGTCACTTTTGCTGAGTTTTATAATTATAAATTACAGTTAAAAAGTCGAAAGAAACATTTTGTGAACTCGAATTTTTTTATTTGAAAATATATACTAAAATTGTCAGAACTTTGCTTAAAATTAACTTCAACAAAAATGTGTTTCTTCAAAAGTGTCACAATTTGAATTAGGACTCTTTTGCATTGAGCTACAGCGATCAAATAGCATCAAACTTCTGACATAAAGAGAGACCTAACTGTATTTTTGCAACAGTTAACAACAACAAAATATACTGAGCTTTTGCTTATTGGTAGATTGATGCATTGTGCACAGTATTAACACATAAACCCGAAAATTAAAAATTTTGAGTTGTGTCACTTTTGTAGTGCGTGTGCGAAATGTTTTCTGTGTTTTTATCTATTGAGTAAAAAAAATCTTAAAAATACATGGTTAGCAAGATCTTGCAAAAAGTTTCAATATGGATTAAGAGTTCATGTGGGCATTTTCGGTTTTAATGTTTTCTCAAAATTTGCAATGTTAAGGCTTCTACTACACATTTATTTTAAAATTGGCAAAACTGGGAGGAAAATATGTAAAAAGTAGATGAAAGTATGGTCCTGAATTTTTTTTTTATTTTTAGAAACAATCTTTGTTTGTCAAAAAATGTAAAAAGATCCTCCGATATCTTCCGATCTCAAAAAATAATTCAATTTGAAAAGTACTCGAAACATCTTTGTTTTTACAATATTTGCTACTACCAAATGAACAGTAACTGTGTAAATAAGTGTGAAATAAAAGTCAATTAATTTTCTATTTCATTTGTATGAAATGTTTTGATTTATTTCGAAGTTCTTGCTGTGCAAATAATATTGTTTGCCACTGTATTTTATTCATTGCTGAAAATATGCAATCAACATGAAAAATGAAAAACAAAACAAAAATCTGTTTTAGCATTTTTATTGCAGAACTAAAGGGTCCTTATAAATTTTTTTTTACATTTTGCAATTACTGATGTTGACATAACTGATTAAATGTCAAATCTGAAAAATTCCAGCCAATACACTTGTTGCTATAGCTCACCAAAAATGACAAAAACTGCAAATTTAACCAAAAAACAAAAAAGAGATTTCAATTCAGCAGACCATGATTAACTAGCATACCAAATTTGTTTAGATACAGACAACTCTTTCTAATTTTGGGCCGCTGAGAAGGATATGTTAAGGTTTAGGGTGATGGTCTCGCAAAAGACTTGTCGAAATTAAAAGAAAAGACTCTGTTTTAAGATTGGGTGTAAATGTTTATATAAGAAAAATCAGACCCTGGCCGCTAGTTCCAGTTGCATTATTGCTACGAATCAGTTCATTCCAGACCTCTGCAGTCAGCAGTGACATTGATTTTGCTGCCAAATGGGTACCAAAATATCTACTCAGATATTTACGAAGGTCGAGTAGATTCAGATATTCAAGTTGCAGTACTATGAACGCATTTATGTTTGAGTGTTGCGGTAGTTGGACTGTTCCGAAAAAAATTTAGATATTGTTGAAATTTTCACAGTAAATTTATTCATTAACATTTAAAACCAAAGTAGAGAATGTTTTCTAGTTTGTAAATACATTTACTTACTGCAAAAGTTTCAGCAGTTTTTTTAGTTTTCTTTATTTTTTCTTAATTTTTTTCTTTTCTGCTTTGTACATAAATAACTTCTGTAACACTGAGCAACAGCCAACATTTTTCCGAGTTCTAGTAAACCTTTTCTAAAGGATTTTTGGACGCTGATCACAACTGCGTACTTAGTTTTTTGATTGTTTGAGCGGTTTGTAAGTTATTGGCGGTTTTTGCTAGGAGGTGTTTTCCACGATTTTTCATCTTTGAGATTTTATTGCATTTATAATATGTAGACAAACACAATAATTTTTTTATGACACAATAACGAATCCTCAAGCTATAATTTTGACCATAGTCGATTTCGATTGGTCAAGGGTTAACACGGCTATGGCTCTCCAAAGTTCAATTTTCGCGAATTTTTTATAAAAATTTATTTAAATTCGGGGTTGCAATTTTCAACTAGGAGTTAGTATGCAATGTATAGTGTAAGGTTGTAACTCAAACTTATAGAACAGATTTTTTGTGTTGCATGTGCCATTCTCGGCCTATACTCATTAGAGTGTAAATGCGACTTCACCTTCTGAACACGTGTTTGTATTGAAATCTTCTAATGCTCTTCGCGTCGTTGATGAAAGTAGCTAAAGTATTTTCGCAAGCGTCAATATTTGTCTTTTCGAGGGCATTAACAAAATTTGAATTGGTTCATTACTGTAGGAGCTATTCTAGAAAGAGTTGCATCACACAAGTAAAAATTTCAACCATACATACTTAGCAAACTACTTGCTGTTTTTCCATATTTTATTGCGACATATTTTTAGGGCACAAAAAATTCAAAATTCGAAAGCAGAAAATTTTTTGAATTGAGGGCATTTGTTGTATGTGAGCTGCCTAAAATTGTGCTCCGATATTAAAGCTCAAAAGTAAATCCTTGCTTTTGTTGCTGAATTTATGCATGGAGAACTTACATATTTGTACACATACTCTATTACAAACATCGTATTTCAAAAACTTGTTTTTTAATTGAAAGCCCCAACATTCTTCTTTCACTATATGGCAATATATATTTTTTGGAAGCAAAATTCTTTTGTGTATTCGCAATCTTGCAAAGTAACTGAAAATTTGACTTTGCAAATGAATAACTCTTGCAAATTTGAACCGATTTTAATGTTTTACATTTTAAATACATAGCTAGAGTATTGTTAATCTATGTTAAAAAAATGGCATTTAAGACTTCAAATTTGTAGGAGCTACATGCATGTAATGGTCAAAAAACATGTAAAACGCCCTCCAAGGAAAACCATCAATATTTCCTAAGCCGCTCAAACAATCAAAAAACTAAGTACGCAGTTGTGATCAGCGTCCAAAAATCCTTTAGAAAAGTATGGTTTGATTTCAGAAAAAAAAAATAATGTCGATTTTGTTGCTCTGTGTAATCAGTCTAATAGAATTACTCGATAAACATAAATAAAAATAAAGTGAAAAGCATTGACACTTAAATTTTGGAGTACATGGAACTAGCCATAATAATATTTTATGAATGCATAGTGATAATCTGATAAATTTATGATGTGATAAATTTACTTATCTGCATAATATTTCTGTTTCTGCAGAGAATTTGTAAAAAAGAAAAAAACGACTAAACATAAACTGATGAAAAGTTATTTTATTCTATTATACCAAAATACAAATACTTTTGCTTGAACTTAGTTGTTTGCTTTAAAAACGCCGTTATTGATTTAAGCATTTTTCATTTCACACTTTCTACAACTGCGTCAGATACCAATTTGATTGTTATACAAAAATAAGCAAAAACCCTGAAAATATTTGTACATTCTGATTTTATGAAATGAAAACGACGTCTGTAGCTGACAGCTGAAAGTCAACAACAGCTGATTTTTTTTATTCCACGAATTAAATGTACAATTGCAGAGGTACTCGCTGAATTTCTGCGAAGTGTAATCGCTGTCAAAGAGCAACGAATTGCATGACGTAAAATTCGCGCAATTCTGCAAAACTGTCTGCGAAATGTGTTAATTAAATTTTAACCAGTTATCTATTATACATATTTATGTACGAATACATAATTGTATGTATATAGGCTAAAAGAGTCTTGATGTCAAGGATGAGCACTAACATAAGCAAGTCATTTGGCAAAACAAAATTAGGGTCTCAATTCATTTAACAGTGGCTAAGGGCTTAGGGTTTAAAAGTATAATCCAAAGGTTTTTCACATCTAGAAAGAAATTCAAAAATACTTAATTATAGAGCAGCATTCATAGATCAACAATTAATAATCCAGTTTCAAGGTCATGGTAATCAAATGGCGGTTTTATGCATAAAAACCTGAGCTAGCAATATTGTAGTATTGTGCAATTGTACAATAATTATGCAACAAACAAAATTTTAACTCATTGTATTATGTGTGCAAATTTGTCAGTGTCATTTAATTTAATTTGTAACAAAATCCTTATTATTATTTGCTTGCGCAAAACTGACTTGTCCCACAAAGTTCATCACAGTTGCCACCATATGCTGCACACACACACACCCACATGCACATTTATAATAGGATGTGATAATTTGTGTTTTAATTCGTGTTGCAGCAACATTGTGTAATTAACATTGTGTAATTTAAAAAAATTGAAGAAATGTATGTAATTGTAGCTGCAAGTTTAAAATTGCACATTTATCACAACGAGCAGCACATTTTGGACTTTGCGGTTGTTACCGACACAAATGGGCTTTTTGATTTGAAAATTTGTTAATTACAATGCACACAAAAATGTTATAAAAACAACAACAATAATACATTTGCTAATAATTAGAATACTGACAAATTCACAAAGAATTGGGGTGTTCACGATGTGCTGTATTTGTGATAAAAAATTAAAAAAATTCTAACATTTTAATGATGTGAAGACTGAATATGAAGAACCCCTTGGAAATTTCCATATTTGAAGAATCATTTGAGAACAGAGATGTCAGTATTTTGTGCAAAAATTTGAACGTCTTTTTGGCATTTATCGCAAAACTATTTAAGTAAAAGTCATGGAAACAGTATAAAGTGTTAAGAAATTATTCGAATAAAAGATTTCAGAAAGAAGAAGAAGAATTTAATCTTTTAGAATCTGATGTATTCTGCCTCTTTGAACTAATTTATCTAAGTTACAGGATTTCGCTGAACATTTTTTTTCAAAAATATCCGCACTTGAATTTTCGAAAATTTACTAGATTTGTTTCAAACCCCTTGGGTTCAAATTAAAGTTTCTGTATAGCTGGTACAGATAATTGAAGACATGGTAAAAAAGTGAAAATAATAAAAAAAATAGAAACATCCCTTCAATAACAAAAAAAACAAATTCATAACACAACATGAAATGTAAAACGGGTTTCTTGATTTGAATGCATTTTTTTATGATATTCCAGTTATATAAGTGTTTTATTTTTGTAAAATAAAAAAATAAAATAAATAAATAATAAATATATAATAAATATTTTTCCAAAATAACAAACTATTTAAATAAATACAATAAAATTTATTAACTTTAAATTTTAATGATATTTAAATTAATGTATATAAATGTTTTGTATTGTATAAATTTTTAATATTTTCCTATTTGTGTTGTATTAAATATAAAATTTATCAAATATATGCGACACAAGACTCAATACATCACATTGTGAATACCCTAAAATTTGTACCAATGCAACTAAATGTAATTTTTTGGTGAGAATTTATTGATAATGCTGTTAAAAATTACAATGTAGAAGTATCATAAATTCTTGCTGCAATCACAAAATGACAAGTAATGCGCCAATAAATATGCAACATAAAAGTGAAAAAATTAACAAATATTCAAATCAACAAATAATGTGACGCGTTGAAAATGTTGTTATACAATTTCCATTCAAATTTTAAAGTATTTGATATTTGTTAACTAAATAAATGAACTAAACGAAAGTTTTACGAGGAAACCCTTTTTGATTGATAAAAAAAAGTAAATTAGAAGAGGGTGACTGATATCTTGATTGACATTTTCACAAATTCTCTAAGCTGAAGACTGAGACTGGCTGCCAGATCTTTTCGAAGACATTCGAAGGAAACTCTTTTTTCTTTAACCTCTCATTTTATTCAGTTTGACTAATGTCAAAAAGTTGCAGAGCCAAAAAGTTGGAGTAATAATAGCATTGCATTGAGGTCAAAATATGACAAATTTCTAGAAAATTCAACAAATTTCTTCACAGTTGCTCAGAAATTGCTCTTAGAGTGTTAATATCTATGATTGACCCCCACTAATTTTTCCTTCGGAATGTTTCTCTCGAACATACTTACCCCCTGTCTCCAACCCTTAATGGGGTTTCCATACAAAATGATATTTTTTAAATGTAAAAGGGGCTCACAATGCTTCCACGTTGCTCTTAGAAGTACCAAATGTAAGACTAACCCCCAGTAATTTTCCATTTTAAGTGTTTTCTCCAAACATACCTTTCCTCTATCTTTAACTCTTAAAGGGGTTGCCATACAAAATTGGTAATTTTCTGTGGAAATGATTCCATTTGCAGATGTAACTATGTAAGTCAGGAAACATTGTAACTCGGTAACTGCTTAACCAATTTAAATGATTTTTTCAACAATCAACCAGAATATTGAGTGCCAAAAATACAAAAATTAATTGATGTTTGAAAATTCAACACCAGATGGCGCCCTTTATACACACAAACAAAGTTGTGAGAGATTCCGAAGTATGAAGAACCCATTATTAAGAATCTCCATACAACACTAACGTATGACTAATAATGAATATACCTTCTTTGTTAACAAAGTCAACCTTTGTGCAAATTTGTAAGAAAATACTATTAGCTAAATATTTATTTTATTTATTGTAATATTTATTTATTTTAATAAATAAATATTGTTTATTGTTTATTTATTGTTAATTTATTTATTGTTAAAGATCCTTAAGCTACAAGATAATAAGATATCTTATTTTTCACAAGCTTAAGTCATTTACAATATTTAATTAACAACTGGAAGCAATGGCAGCAATGGCCTTCAGCTGCTTCTACCTTGAAGAGGAGGGAAGGACGATTCACTAAATGCAATTCTCGGGAAGCGCTACGCTTTTCGCAAGATGACAATTTGTGAAGAAACCCTTGGAAACGTTTCAATAAGACTCGTGAACACTCGCCGTATTGACCAGATATTGCTCCTTTCAACTACCATTTGTTCCGTTCGATGACTCATGTTCTGGCTAGTGCTGCACTTTACTTCTTGAAAGGGGAAATGTGCACTGAGACCAAAGTTGATCTATTGTGCCCACTTTACTTCTTATGAAGAAGTTAAAAATCGAATCAACTCTTGGATCACCACAAAGGACGAGAAATTTTTTCAATGCGTAATCCGTATGCTGCCTGAAAGATAGGGGAAAGTCATAGCAAACAGTTAACAATACTTTGGATTAAATTCGTTGCACAACACCGTGCGACAAAAAATAAAAAAAATTTTTCACACTGGAAAAAATCCATATGGGCGTGAAACTAGAGACAAAACATAGTAATACTGCGTACTCAGTTTTTCATTTCTACATCCTTTGTCCTTTTAAAAAGACTTCAAAATTTTGCAGTTGATAAAAAATGAAAAAAATATAAAAAATACTTAACCTCGTCAGAATATGGCGATATGTATACCAAATAAAAGAGGAAAGGCTCAAGAATGGAAATAAAATTAATTTTTAATCTATTTGTTAAAAAAGGATATGAAAAAGGACGTTTGAAAATTTTAATCCTTTATATCCTTGAAAATTTGTATAGAATTTTCTTGAAAAGTTAGTATGTTAAAACCCCAAATCTCCTTGATCACGTGTCAAAATTTCCTTTAAATAAAAATTTGTACAAGGCAACATCGATGAAACGATGTTCTAGTTCCTATGAAAAAAACGAGTGGTCCTCAATTCAGTTTAGGAATAATGATTCAAGCCCACGACCCTCTGACTTATGATCCAATGCACGAACAACTGAGTCACAGTTTCCATTATATATGTATTTGACAATTTGACATTAATATATTTGATAAATGTTTCATATTGAAAAACGGTTTAAAGGCATTCGGCCAGCTGGCAGACCAAACACTCTATGCAAGAAAAAACAGCCTTGAACTTATGTGCATGGATTCATTGTCCAAAAAAATACGATATTTTTATTCAGATTATATATTTGTATATAGATATATACGTAGGTACATATGAACATATGTGCATTCCTATTGAAATTTATCACACACACACACACACATGAACGTACGCGCAATGCCTTGTTACCAACAAAATTTAATTATTTTAATGCAACTTGCATCGAAATGCGAAATGGTTGGCGCCCGCACGACGGCGTATTCGAGCGCGATTTCCTCTTAATTCGCTTGCAATTCTTCCGCCATCTGTCAAAATGTAACATTTGACGGCGTTGCTTGCTTGCTTGGCTGCTTACTTCAGCGCTGCATTGCTGGCATGATGCTGTGCTTGTTGTTGTTGTTGGTGTTTTTGTTGTTTGTCTTCTTCTTATTGTTGTTGTTGTTGCTGCTGCTATGCTGCAGATATCCAAATAAATTTTACTTGCTTGGCATTTATTTGTATTTGCATGTCGGAGGGCGTTGCTGGTTGTTGGTGCGCGGCACTGGCGGCAGCGTCCGACCGGAAATTTCAAATTTGAATTTTTTGCGCGCCATCCAAACACGCTTCAACTTAAAGTCAACACATCGCATGCGTTTGTGGTGAGTATTTTTCATGCGAATAACTTGCAGTGTTTTTGCAGAGATTACGCGGCGTGGCACACGAGCGCAGGCCGACTGGCAGGCAGGAAGTGGCTTTGCGGGCATTTTTTGCTTTGCCTCTAAGTATTTCTTACTTATGTGTGCATGTGTGTTTGAGTGCGTTTGCGCGCTACGGTCGCATCGTTTGGCGCGTAGACAATCTTATCGCAATGCCGCAATTGTTCTTGTGCAGCCGAGTGATTTATTGCATTTTAAATACTGCCAGCAGCAGCGACATTAATGCGCCGGCAATATGCAATTCGGCTCAGACAACGGGGGCCCGTTTATCTTAATCACACACTCTCCGAACCGCACCAAAGCGCTGCTTTCCTTCCGCTGTGGCGGCGCTTTTCTTGCGTTTTCTTTTCGTGCTGCACAATTTTAAATCCATTTGCCGCCGAAAGCTCGAAGTCTTTGCTTTTGCCTTTGCCTTTGCAGTTGCCACAAAATTCTTAAAAACTCTGCAAAAATTTCATAGTTATTGTGGAAAAGTTTTGCTTGCGCTATTTTCCATTCTTTGGGCTTTGTTGTGCTTTGCATATTTTGGGGCGTTCGCAAAAATATTTGCGCAAAGCAGTTCACTTCCGTACATTTTGCAACTACGAGTAGTCCAACAACAACAGTGGTAGTAATTGTTAGAACAATTTTCTGCAAACTATTTTACTGGCATAAGCGCACAAACACGCTTAAAGCAACACAAAGATACGCTGACTGTGCATGCAAATCGGCACAAGACTGCCGAAGTACAGAGCTGCAACAATGAGCAGGTGAGGCGAAAAAAATGACAGCCAGGCACTTTTCGGTTTCGGAAAGACTTTTCCCACACACACACACACTCACACGCTTTTATGAACTTTTCACCTTTTGCGTTTTCAGCTCAGTTGACTGCCAAATCTCTCTTATGTTGATACATTTGTGTGTATGTGTGTGTGGGTAACCGTGTAAACATGTAAACATTTTAGCCACATTTGCCAAACTCGACATTGAAACGCTTTAGTGCAACTTGAACAATTTTAAATAACCCAAAAGATGCTCAAAAGATGTTGAAATTGCATAGATATTGTTGGCCAAATATTTTTCTCAACAACAAATATGCAAAATATTTTCATATGCAAAGCGGCAACAATTTGCTGCACAAGTTTTGCATTTACCTTATTTATTGTTTACATACAAATAACTAACAACTATTCCGTTTGTTGTATGCAAAATGTACATCAGTCGAACTTGCAAAATTCTTGTGACCACATTGTGAGCAGAGATTTGTCCAGCTACAAAATATTTATTCACTTTTTAAGCACATTATGTGCATTTGAGCCAGAATTAGTCATGGGAATATTAGCAGAGCAACAAAAACAATTGGAATTTTAAATGAGGCAATCAATGAATGATCGGTGTGTCCAGCTGAGTTGAGCAACAATTTGACAATTTAATGGAACTAATCAATTAAATGATAATGTAAATTTAAATTTTTATTGAATTGAAAGAAAAGTATTTCAAGGCGTTTGAATCATGTTTCAATAAAAGTGCGTAATGCAAATTTTGAGACAATTTGTTTTTCTTTTCTGTGCAAGTGGCAGTTTTAAAACTTTACTGTCGTTATGTACGATTGCTCTGATTACTTCAAATTAAGGGATATATTAAGGAGGAACGCATTATTGTTGTAAAAGGAACCGATTTATTGTAGCAACGATTTACAGAACTCGAATATTTTGGCGAAAATCCAAAGACAACTGGCCGCAAAGATTGTTTAACACTTTCGCGTCCGCTCTCTGTGCAGTTAAACTAAAACCTATTGCCGCTTTGTTTACGTATGCCGTTGCGTTGGCGCCGCTATTTTTAATTTTTTTTTTTTAGTAGTGCCCCGGAAACAGTTAAATTACAATTTTTAATAACATAAAAATACGTGAATGGCTCCTACGTTTGTTCGGCATAAAACGTAAAAATACGTGAACGGCTCCTAGGTTTGTTCGGCATAAAACGTAAAAATACGTGAACGGCTCCTAGGATTGTTTGGCAAAAAACGTAAAAATACGTGATCGGACGCGAAAGTGTTAATGCCATGCTATTTTTTTTTCTTTGGGCTTTTGTAAATTCTCTGATTTATGAGAATAAATAACAACAATTTCCTGAGCTCAAGATCGAGATACAATGAGTCATTGGTGAGATAGAGTCATCAATTGTCATATAGATTCTTTGTCAAAATGCCAAAACAGAGCAAAAGTCTGTGATCAGAGCCACGAGGCCTTTGTTATGTCATTCTTAATGGAAACATGTCTACTCTCCCACCTCCTGTATCCCTCCTGCCCACCATCACATCAATCACATCACATCACATCACATCACATCACATCACATCACATCACATCACATGACATGACATCACATCACATCACATAATATGGTCACATATACCCACATGACATACCGTCTAAACCTTTCATAGGTTTGGTGGTGGAAATCAATACTGGGTACTGCCTCATTGATGATGACTCCAAAAGATTGGGATGATTACACCAAAAATTCTGCAAAAGCCGCAGAGACAAAAACTGCGACGAAGACTTAGAACAGCTCCTATTCAAATGTCCAGCTCTTCAAATGTCTATGAAGAACACACTTCCCTTTTATGGGCATCACTTCCTAACTTGTTTAGCTGATCCAAAAAACAGAGCTCAGTCCGAGAAGTCGATGAAGGCGAGTAGTAATTTTTTACTTTTAAAGTGATGGACGGCTTCTCTCTCATTTGCGTTCTCACAGCTGCGACAACTGGCATTGAATGGGATCCCCATTTAAGCTGCATGCTCTTCAATGGGCCAGTGACCTGTGATGCCCCTTATTTAAGAACTCTGCGGTCCTGTTCTCACATATGGTATATACATCTTACATAAAGTTCTATTTCGATTTTGCATGATTCCATTCTTTGGTTGGTTTTGGCAAATAAGTCCTTGGAGACTTTGCTTTTGATAGAGTGTAGTGGGACGTGAACTGTCAGCGCCTCACACTTATCAAGAGTGGAGTCTTTCAGCAAATTCATTAGATTGCTCGTTCCCGTCAGTGTGATTGTATCCTGGCACCCATATCAGGGTAACTTTGAACCGATAAGATAGCACTGTGAGCACTTCTCTGCAATTTTGTACTAGTTAAGACCATAAAATCGACGAGTCTAGTGCCTTGATCGTGGATAGACTGTCGGATAGTATAGTAAAGCGTCTCTTGTAGAATCTGTCACACAGTGCCATCCTTCATGTTTCCTTTATAGCAAATTAAGACCCATAAGAGTCACTAGATTGGGTGGTTCGGATGGAGTGTTGGACTTGTTTTCCAATTTGGAAGGTGACTAGAAGGGCAACTGCACATAGTAATGCAATGGGCACCTGGCCTAAATAATGTCCTTGAGAAAACCAGTTATTCTATCAACCTATCTAACATACATACCAGACCCTTAACCCTTTCGACCCCAAAGTTGCCTGAAAGCAACTTCACCTATTTGTCATCTTATAGCAAAAGCTATGATTGATTTATGGGTTTAATTTAAGAAGGCACCAACAAATTAATATTTTTCGAAGTGAATTCAAAGAAAATTACAAAAATTTTACAGTTATCCCCAAAATAATTTACAATAATTTGCAGCAATATCAGGAAAGTTTGTGTTCTAATTGAAGTCTTCGAATTGGGCGCGTTTAATCAAATCACTGTTTTTTTTTAATAATGGTTAAATAAAATCAAAAAGTGATAATTTTGTATTTTCCCATAAATATTATATAATTTTTCTATAATTAAAAAATATTGATAGAAAATTTTATTAACCTGTTTTAAGCTAAAACTGTTCAAAAGTAAACTAGCTCTAGAACTCTAACAAAGAGGCGTGGTGACTTCAAATGTCGTGTGCACACTTCTTAGGCAAATATTTCATGATTTAAATACCAAAAAGTAATATAGAGACACAGGATAAAATTCGGGGTTGAAAGTGTTAGAGACAAGAAATGAATTTTATTAAGAAAGAAAGCAATTCGTTTTATAAAAAAAAATTTTCTATCAATTTAAATTGATTGCACTGGTTTTAAAAACTCAGCTTTAATTTTCATACTCAACTTTTAATGCGAATTGAAATCTCAACAACTATCAGCATCAACTAAATATTTTCAAATTATGTTGCACTCGTAATTTGCTTAATTTTCCATCCACAGGCCGAAAATCGCTGCAATATTCATGAGCGTGTACACGCTGACTAAGCCGAAATGATTACTACAACAACAACAACAATAGCAACTCAGACTAATACGGCATTACGCGCCTTTGTTCTGTGTCTGTAAGTTTTCTTGCTTTCATTCGTTTGGTTACTTTTCATCGCGCAACTTGCCAGCGCCGACGCTGACTCGACTTATAAGGATTTTATAAGCGCCGGCAAAAACGCTTTTTTTCAAGAAAAAAGAAAAAATTCCTTTACTTGGTTGTGCTCACCATGGCCCAGTGCTGGCTTTGGCTACATTTGATTGCATTTTTGCAAATTTAATGAAAATTAGTTATACTATGTGCAATGTGCTGCTGCTGCTGTTGCTCGGCAGTTGGATTCGCCATTGCAGCAGCAAACAGAAATTGCATTTTTAATCAGCCAAGGCAGAAAGTTTGAATAATGCAAAGCGATGCGCGTAATGAATACAAATACCGAAGTTGCTTTGCTTGCTTATTATGTCTAAGGTTCGCCTTAAATTGATTTGATGGCAGCAAATCTGGGCAAAATTTTTTGCATTGCTCCGAAGGCAAATTGATTGAATTGACGCTCCCACTGAGCAGAGCAAACAAAACGCTGCGATTGTATTAAATTTAATCTGATTATAAGTAAGAGGTGAAAGTTCACGCCATTGCAATTTCCAAATGGCAATTGTCAGTTACCGTAGACGTTGCAGCAACGTTGAGCCATCAGCCAGACGCAACGTTGCAGGCGTTTGGTTTTGTTTTTTTCGGAGTAAAACTTTGCAGACACCGCTTAGGAAAGCAATGTCTACGCAGTTGGCAGTGTCCAGCGCATAAAAACTGCTATTTGGTTTTGTTACAAACTGTGTTGAAGACATATTGCAGCGAACAAAACCAACCTTGAAATGATAAAAACCACAAATGCGCAAATAATGCTGCGTCAGTCGAATAGTGCGCATCATTTTTAATCAATTATTAATCAGTTTTCTATATTCTGCCAACTCTCGGCTGTCACATTTTCTGATCTCAATCTGCTGCTGCTGCTGCTGCCCACTAATGTGTCCAGCTGTGATGCAAAAAATTGGACAAAAATGCGCGCAGCACAGTTAGTAATGAAGCGCAGTGCTAACAGCAGAGACAGACAGACAAATTACACTACTCGACAAAAAGTGGGCTAATCGAGTGTCCCTAAAAAAAAAAAATTAAAAATTAGTCTAAAAAAATTGTTTAGATTAATTTTATATTGCTGATCGAAACTGAAAATCAAAAAAATTTCTTAAGCAGAGTTTTCGAAAAATCTTCGAAAAATCAAACATATCTCGTAAACGAATCATCAGACTTACACGAGCGACTCCGTCGTTCAGAAGATAATACCTTAGCCTTTCCAGTGATATATAGATTGTCAAAATCAGATGAGATATATGGAAGTTACTGGCGGTGAAATTTAAAAAAAGTGAATTTTTCTGCTATTTTTTAAGTTTATAAATATTCAAATGATTTTTATATAGATAAAATACATTATCAAATCTGGTTTTAAAATCTAAGATGAAAGATATACAAGGTGCAACCCAAAGTAAACAGGACTTTTATAAAATAAAGAAAACGGATGATTATTTTTGTATAATTCTTTTTATTTATTCAAAATACTCTCCTTCTGCTTCGATACAACGTTTTGCACGGTCCAAAAGCATTTGGAATGAGTGTTTTAGGTCATCGGCCGGCATCGCCTTCAGAATGTTGGTACAAGCCTTTTGGATGTCCTCAACGTCCTTATAACGGTTTCCTTTCATCGGCAAATGCAACTGACCGAATAAGTAGAAGTCACAGGGAGCCATATCAGGCGAATACGGTGAATGATTGATGGTAAAAATGCGATTTTTGGTCAAATAATCGGTCGTAACTAGGGCTCTGTGAGCCGGTGCATTATCATGCAATAAACGCCAACTTCCTTCCTCGCGATATTCTGGCCGAATACGACGAATGCGATGCACCAAACGCTTCAAAACTTCAACATAAAACAAAGCGTTAATTGTTTTTCCCGGTGGAACAAACTCTCGATGAATTATTCCCTTTGAATCGTAGAAACAAATGAGATGAGTTTTGATTTTTGACTTCTCACGGCGGGTTTTTTTCGGATTTGGCTCATCTGGGTGCTTCCATTCGGCACTTTGACGCTTTGTTTCGGGATCATATTGAAAGCACCACGTTTCGTCACCGGTTACGATGTTGAACAAGAAATTTGGTTCACGTCTGGCTTCCCGAACGATGTCTTTTGCGTGCTCAATTCTCTGCGCTTTTTGGTCGTCGGTTAAAGTGTGCGGAATGAAGCGAGAACACACTTTACGGAGACCCAAATGTTCGGTTAAAATGCGATCAATTGATGTTTTGGAGATGTTCAATTCCATTTCCATCAATTCCAATGATGATTTGGGCTGCATTTTGATAAAATCACGCACAGTTTTGATGGCATCGTCAGTAATCACAAATTTCGACTGGCCGACGTGTTCGTCGTCATTCAAGTCTTCACGACCATTCTTGAATCGATTCAACCACTCATTAACACGGCCACGGGATAAACAATCATCACCATAAACTTGCTTTAACAATTTAAACGTTTCCGTAAAAGTTTTACCAAGTTTAAAACAGAACTTAATATTAGCTCTTTGTTCGATCGACATTCTCGTACCAAAGTTAAAAACATACTGTCACATTGAGCGGGATATTTCGGCGTCTACTAGACCAAATGTCATGAAATTTAGACAGTATGTGAATGAAAGATGTACCTTTCCAACGCATGTCCTCACACATAGATGGCGCCACCAGAAACGTCCCTATTGCAAAAGTCCTGTTTACTTTGGGACGCACCTTGTATTATTTGTGTAAATGTTAAGCCTAACATCAAAAAAATCTAAAGAAAAATAAGAAAGTTTTGAAGCACTGAGTGTCACACAAAGAGATCATAGAGCGATTCTACTTGGTTCTTCCATCAGAGACACGGTCTCTCTATTCTCCGTCAATCTTCAACTATCCCGTTGAAAACCTTTTTGTTGGATCTTCACAGTCCATACGGGCGACATGGCCAAGTGAGCTTAGTCACTGGATGTGGATACTTTGCGCTACGTCCATGTCTTTTGTTGGTTCGTATTCCATAGTTGTTACCAATACAAACAGGACCAAAGATTTTGAGAAGCATTTCCTCGGGAACACTCTAAGGGCCGCATTATTTTATTTATTTTTTTATTTCTTGATTTATTGATTTACTTATTTATTGATTTATTGATTTACTGATTTATTGATTTATTGATTTATTGATTTATTGATTTATTGATTTATTGATTTATTGATTAATTGATTTATTGATTTATTGATTTATTGATTTATTGATTTATTGATTTATTTATTTATTTATTGATTTATTGTTTCTTTATTTATTTATTTATTATTTATTTATTTTTTTATTTATTGATTTATTTATTTAGTGATTTATTGATTTACTGATTTATTGATTTATTGATTTATTGATTTATTGATTTATTGATTTATTGATTTATTGATTTATTTATTTCTTTATTTATTTATTTATTTATTTATTTATTTATTTATTGATTTATTGATTTATTGATTTATTGCTTTATTGATTTATTGATTTATTGATTTATTGATTTATTGATTTATTTATTTATTTATTAATTTATTTATTTATTGATTTATTGATTTATTGATTTATTGATTTATTGATTTATTGATTTATTGATTTATTTATTTATTTATTGATTTATTGATTTATTGATTTATTGATTTATTGATTTATTGATTTATTGATTTATTGATTTATTGATTTATTGATTTATTGATTTATTGATTTATTGATTTATTGATTTATTTATTTATTTATTTATTTATTTATTTACTTATTTATTTATTTATGTATTTATTTATGTATTTATGTATTTATTTATTTATTTATTTATTTATTTATTTTTTTATTTATTTATTCATTTATTTAGTTATTTATTTATTTATTTATTGATTTATTGATTTATTTATTTATTAATTTATTTATTATTTATTTATTTATTTATTTGTTTATTTATTTAGTTATTTATTTATTGATTTATTTATTTATTTAATTTTAGTCGTCCTATAGCGTGCAAGTTTCGCCGCTCGAGTGGGGTCTTTGCCACTCAATTGCCTACAGAGACCATAGTAGCATCTGTTGGCAAGATTAATCCTTTGATTCATCTCCAGACTGACATCATTGCTGCTGTTTATGGCTGTGACAAGTTCGACGAATTCCTTTTACTACAATTTCAAAAGTAAGTATATCTGTCAGTCTCGACGGGAGACCTGAGCTTCTGCATTCTTTCCATTTTGAACTCATATTTGCCAATTGTCTGAAGTTCAGAGCAATTCGGAGAATTTCGCTACTTCGGAACAAACTTGAACACAATCGCCTTGTACCATTTCAAGGCCAAGTTTCTATGCTAGCGGGTTGTAAAACCTAACGAAAATAAAAGAAGATTTTTGAGCAAACATATCAGAAGCAAAAGTTGCTGCTGTAAGTACTTTTTGTTATATATTTGTTGATTTATTTTTCCATGTGGATACGAAAACGTAGCTATAAATTGCCAAACTTGCCAGATTTTCCCAAACTTGTCATCATTTTTCATTAAATTTTTATATAAGGTGACCTCTCTTCATAGCAGTGTAGAATAGTTAACCAGGACGCTAATTGGAATCACTTGCTTTATAAGTTTAATAGTCTATTGTGATGAAGTAAGAACTGTGTATAAAACTGTTGTAAAGCTTTAATTCGTTTTCGTTTCGTTTTCTCTTTCGGTGGCTGTCCTCTCAGCTGGAAATGGCAAACCTCTGAGAGTAAAAATTGCCTATGATAAAGCTCCCAACCTGCCGTTCGGAACCGGCATAAAACTGTAGGTCCCTTCCACCCGCGTACAAATTCACACGCACAACACGGGTAGTTGCGGGAAGCTAGGCCTTAGTCTCGCGTAAGCGGGCTGTCGTGCCAGTCAATTATTAATGAATTAAAGCTTTAATTCTGACACAGCGCTATGTTCTGTCTGTGAAGAGGATAATGAGACGGCAAGTCAGGTTTGATACATTTGACACTGATGCTTTGAGAAGCGATCCTTCGGCACAACAGGATCTACTCTGATTTTTCCAAAGGTCGAACGTATCTCTCTTGGAAAGCTGCGATTTCTAGGTTGTTAGATTAGGTTAGGTTAGGTTAAAGTGGCTGCCTGGGCACGTGACTTGCCAAAAGACACACTTAGGTCGCAAAAAGAGCCCATTGGGATACGACCAGAAAAAAATGATCTAAGTAAAGTGGAAATGCCTTCACAAGCCAATTTGTTTTGTGAATAAAATCTACCAAGTTTCTTATGTTGACTGATATGAGGTCGTACAAGTTGTCAAAGAAAAGGAGCCACCTTGGTGTGACGAAAGAGGTGACTTATAGTTTCTTCCTTCTTTTCATTTGCTATTTATTTCATTTCTTATAGTTTATTTGCTTATAGTTTCTTCCTTCTCTTCATTTGCTGTTTAGGATGTTTCGACAAGGAAAAAAAGCTTTGATGAAGAAGTTTTTTCGTTTCTGTTCCCTCTTAATGGAACTTTATGACCACTTTTTTAGCCAAAACTCTGTTGAAAGGTTCAAGATTTCGACTAATACTTTCATTTCTTAAGGTTTTCTTCAGGAATAAATTACTTTTTCCAACTGTAATTTTAGTAAACAAACCTTCTTTGACCTTGATTCAAACTTGAAGAACTTAATTCTTGTTTTGTGGTACACACTGTTGCTATTATTTTCTAGAAATGTCTATGTGTGTGTTTGTATTCGACATGTTCATGTGAAATCAATCGTTTCATGTGTTTGTTGTTGAAAAATTACACTTTTCACACGTACACAAACACACACACACACACATACACATGCAGCGGCAAATCAGCAAAGTATCCTTGTCGCTGTAGCATTTCTCTCTAGTGTGGCACTCAAACAAAGAAAACTGAAAATTGAATGATGAATTAGCGTTTTTAGTGCATTCGCTATTTTATGTCGTCATTCTGTTTGTCGTCGTTTTTTTTGCGTTTTTTTTGGTATTATTTTTCTATTTTTTGTTCATGCGTTTTTACGCTGCCTTTGCTTTAGTTTTTACAGTGGGTAATTTTTCGCCGCTTTTGTTTGCTTCAGCGCGTAAAAGATTGAATGAGAAAATGGCAGAAATGAGTTGGTGTTGGTTTTGTTTTTGTGTTTTTTTGTGTGCAACGCTTAACGCAAACATGCGGGCGCGCTGGCATTGAGCAATGGAAAGCGCTAAGCATTGATTGATTTTCAACCCCTCCGCCCCGACACTCTTTTAATGTAGTCGATGTCTGATAATGATGTGAAAATATGCTGGATTTTTCCAGCAGAAAATTATCAAAGAAAAAGTGATGATTGTTAGAAGTTGGCGAGTTGCTTTAATTAAATTTTCAAAGCAAGTGAATTGAATAAATTGGTAGAATTTTTTAAAAATAATTTATATAAAAAGTAACAAAAGATTGCAATAAATGCAAATATTGCACGCAGATTTTCCTCTTAACTATTCATAAGCTTTTGTTGGAGGCGGTGCCTTTGATCAAACACACACACACACACACATACATAATCGGCACCTAAGTGCACACACAGTGACTGAAAGTGCAGCACTGCTTATCGCAGTTCAATAAATACATCGAAAACAGCTTCTCCATGACCCAAATACACAAACACACACACACTTCAAAGCGTCCGCCGATGCCCCCAAAAAATTTCGAGCTACCGGAAAGAAGAAAATTTACATAAGAAACATGAGCAGCGAACATATTTCAGGCAAAGCGCAAAGGAAATGCCAGTGGCAGAACACTTACATACAGACACAGATGTAAGCACACATAACACACACACACACACACTTAGGCAGAACTGCAAGCAGCAGTCAAATGCATTGCATTTGCTGGCAATTGGGCAACGCATGCAGCTGGCATTTACGAGCCGCCACACAGGCCAGCAGGCGGACAGGCAGTCGGTCGGTCGGTCGGTCGGGCGGGCGTGCGTGCACTTAATCTACGCCAATAAACTGGAAACAGCAGCAGCCGTGCTGATGTCGGCCGCCTGGCTGATTGCAATTTAGGCAAAGCCGGCAAAGCGTGCACCGTGCAATGCTGCTCGGCGCGCTTTTACCTCTCGCTTGCAGCACGCTGGCATTCGGCATAATTTATATTTGCGGCATTTATCGAGTTGCTTAATTAATGGTTTGCATTTTTGGCCCCAAGTTTCTTGAGTGCGCCTCGAATGCATTACACGGCCTGTCCTCGGCAGATGGACGCTGTCGGCTGTATAATTGAGCCGAAAGCAACATAACACAAAGTCAGCGCAAAGCGGCAAATTGTGAGCAATGCGAGTTGCAAGTGAAATGAACGTAAACGTGAAATTGAGATGTAAATACAATTGCACAAAAATACTTCATTTTTTTTGTTATGCATGCGTTGTATTCAATTAAAAATCAGGTCCTTGTTAATTTGCTGGCTACAAGGTTTACACTGGTTTTTCATTTGTTTTTGTTTTTTTTGCTGATGCAGAAAATTTTGTTCAATGCTCAGTGTTGCGGAATTTGTGAAATATTGGACAGTGGCGTTAAATTCAAACTTCAAATAGTCTAATAATAATTTAATCTAATCTAATCTAATCTAATCTAATCTTATCTAATCTATTCTAATCTAATCTAATAGAATCGAATCGAATCTAATCTAATCTAATCTTATCTAATCTAATCTAATCTAATCTAATCTAATCTAATCTAATCTAATCTAATCTAATCGAATCTAATCTAATCTAATCTAATCTAATCTAATCTAATCTAATCTAATCTAATCTAATCTAATCTAATCTAATCTAATCTAATCTAATCTAATCTAATCTAATCTAATCTAATCTAATCTAATCTAATCTAATCTAATCTAATGTAATCTAATCTAATCTAATCTAATCTAATCTAATCTAATCTAATCTAATCTAATCTAATCTAATCTAATCTAATCTAATCTAATCTAATCTAATCTAATCTAAACTAATCGAATCGAATCGAATCTAATCTAATCTAATCTAATCTAATCTAATCTAATCTAATCTAAACTAATCTAATCTAATCTAATCTAAACTAATCTAGTCTAATCTAATCTAATCGAATCTAATCTAATCTAATCTAATCTAAACTAATCTAATCTAATCTAATCTAATCTAATCTAATCTAATCTAATCTAATCTAATCTAATCTAATCTAATCTAATCTAATCTAATCTAATCTAATCTAATCTAATCTAATCTAATCTAATCTAATCTAATCTAATCTAATCTAATCTAATCTAATCTAATCTAATCTAATCTAATCTAATCTAATCTAATCTAATCTAATCTAATCTAATCTAATCTAATCTAATCTAATCTAATCTAATCTAATCTAATCTAATCTAATCTAATCTAATCTAATCTAATCTAATCTAATCTAATCTAATCTAATCTAATCTAATCTAATCTAATCTAATCTAATCTAATCTAATCTAATCTAATCTAATCTAATCTAATCTAATCTAGTCTAATCTAATCGAATCTAATCTAATCTAATCTAATATAATCTAATCTAATCTAATCTAATCTAATCTAATCTAATCTAATCGAATCTAATCGAATCTAATCGAATCTAATCGAATCTAATCGAATCTAATCGAATCTAATCGAATCTAATCGAATCTAATCGAATCTAATCGAATCTAATCGAATCTAATCGAATCTAATCGAATCTAATCGAATCTAATCGAATCTAATCGAATCTAATCGAATCTAATCGAATCTAATCGAATCTAATCGAATCTAATCGAATCTAATCTAATCGAATCTAATCGAATCTAATCGAATCTAATCTAATCTAATCGAATCTAATCGAATCTAATCGAATCTCATCGAATCTCATCGAATCTAATCGAATCTCATCGAATCGAATCGAATCGAATCGAATCGAATCGAATCGAATCTAATCTAATCTAATCTAATCTAATCTAATCTAATCTAATCTAATCTAATCTAATCTAATCTAATCTAATCTAATCTAATCTAATCTAATCTAATCTAATCGAATCGAATCGAATCTAATCGAATCGAATCGAATCGAATCGAATCGAATCGAATCGAATCGAATCGAATCGAATCGAATCGAATCGAATCGAATCGAATCGAATCGAATCGAATCGAATCGAATCGAATCGAATCGAATCGAATCGAATCGAATCTAATCTAATCTAATCTAATCTAATCTAATCTAATCGAATCTAATCGAATCGAATCGAATCGAATCGAATCGAATCGAATCGAATCGAATCTAATCGAATCTAATCGAATCTAATCGAATCTAATCTAATCTAATCTAATCTAATCTAATCTAATCTAATCTAATCTAATCTAATCTAATCTAATCTAATCTAATCTAATCGAATCTAATCGAATCTAATCGAATCGAATCGAATCTAATCGAATCGAATCTAATCGAATCGAATCGAATCGAATCGAATCTAATCTAATCTAATCTAATCTAATCTAATCTAATCTAATCTAATCTAATCTAATCTAATCTAATCTAATCTAATCTAATCTAATCTAATCTAATCTAATCTAATCTAATCTAATCTAATCTAATCTAATCTAATCTAATCTAATCTAATCTAATCTAATCTAATCTAATCTAATCTAATCTAATCTAATCTAATCTAATCTAATCTAATCTAATCTAATCTAATCTAATCTAATCTAATCTAATCTAATCTAATCTAATCTAATCTAATCTAATCTAATCTAATCTAATCTAATCTAATCTAATCTAATCTAATCTAATCTAATCTAATCTAATCTAATCTAATCTAATCTAATCTAATCTAATCTAATCTAATCTAATCTAATCTAATCTAATCTAAACTAATCTAATCTAATCTAATCTAATCTAATCTAATCTAATCTAATCTAATCTAATCTAATCTAATCTAATCTAATCTAATCTAATCTAATCTAATCTAATCTAATCTAATCTAATCTAATCTAATCTAATCTAATCTAATCTAATCTAATCTAATCTAATCTAATCGAGTCGAATCGAATCGAATCGAATCGAATCGAATCGAATCGAATCGAATCGAATCGAATCCAATCGAATCGAATCGAATCGAATCTAATCTAATCTAATCTAATCTAATCTAATCTAATCTAAACCGCATTTAAAGTGTTGATCTCTCATTGATGTTGATTTCTCATTCATTCATTCATTTTCTTCACTTTACCGCTTTTGAGTCTAAACATTTTCAAAATTCCCAATCATGCCACTGTGCCATACGTTATTGTCATAATTTCTGCACACCTCGCGATAGACACGAGAAAAATTTTACAAATATAAAAAAAACTCCCAAAAGCTGCAAACGCAGCTAAAAAAAATTGGTGAAAATTTATTATTTCAACACTTTGTGCCGTCCAACCAGAGCCGTGCAGATGTGCAGCGCACTGACCAACGCAAATTTTCCGCATTCGTTTGTTTGTTTATTGGTGAGCGCACCTTAGTGCATAAAAATGCATATTTGTGGGGCATCCATATGTACTCACACACACCCACACACACAAACAGAGAATCGCTTGCATGGAGCGTTGGGCGCTGCCTTGTTGTCTGCTGGCGGACGCCATGGCGTCCGGCGCACACATTTCCGCTCAACACACACACACACACACAGTCGATCCGCACAGGTTAGGTGCAATTTTAATTAAGTTTTTTACGCTTCAGCCACACTAACGAGCAAATCAATTCGAGCGTTTTGCATTATAACGAAATTTTGTTGCATGCCATATGCATACTTTGTATCCTTTGTGCACATCCAGCCTGGCCGACCGGCTGCCAGCCTGACCTGACTGGCGGCCTGTCGTCGGTGTTGCATTTTAATTGAGTCAAATGCGAGGGCAGCTTTGCAAACGTGTATGTCTGTGTATCTGTGTATATGTGTGTGTGTGTGTTACGAGCACTTTTGCCAATTCTGCTGTGTGCAAAAAAAAAGGAGTCAGCTGCAAATTCTTCATATTTTTCCATGACGAGTTTTTGCCAATTTTACTTTGCTGTATCGATTAACATTGCACTATCGCCTCGTGGCTCGTGATGACACAGATTGCCGGAGAATTGTATGATATAAAACCAAAATGAACACACACACACACGTAGTAAAGTTTGTGTATGTCAGCGAAGGGGGTGGAGGTGAAGAGGGTTTGGGTTTTAAGGTCCCAATGTTACTAAAAAAAAATTTGTATATTTTTTAATACTTTTTGAAATGTATAGGTAACAAATTCCTTAGGGTGAGTTATTTTACTCGATAGTTTTAGCCTTAAAGGATCATAGTTCCGTCTTCTTCTTTCTAACTTCTATGCAAAAGATTTTGATTAAACAAAATTACGCAACAACAACTACATAAATATCATATCATATTATTGAAGCATAATAAAATTTGAAGAGTTAAAGCTTTAATATCTAAGACAACACTTTTGTGTCTTTTAGCATTTTTTGTCAGATGTCACAATTTCCGCAAAGATTCGGTTCAGTGGTTCATGATTATTTTAAACTATTGATTCGCTTCCTGAATGGTTTGAACTCTCGCTGGAACTAATGGTTCAGTTCCAAAACGGTTTGGCATGAAAAAAAATTTATAAATAAAAATAAATGTATTCCCGTTCAACCCGCTGGGAACATAGGACCTCAACAAGGGGTCCTTGTTGGTTCCGTTAATCGATGGAAGTTCTACCAGGGTGGGTCTATCACTAGCAGTTTTAGTTGATGGGGCTACCATATCGCTCCTTCGCCACAAGAACGTCATAATTATCGATTATCTGTCAAAACCCAAAAAATTCGATACTTTACTCATAAGACGAGATGAACCGTGAACAAGGAAACATTTTTTTAAATCTTAAAATACCTGTAATGGTAAATTTTAAAATTGAATTTTCTCGGAATGATGTAGTTTGTAAGATAGCCGCTTCCGTATGTGAAAGTTTATTACTGGGCTGTGTACAGCGCCCCTCGTTGCATGCTTTACTGCTAGGTAGGCGGTGTTCTTGGAAAACGCATCGGTTGGTGTCTTCGCTTATTTTAGATGTTGAATGCACTCCAAAAAATTTTCGTCCAAACTGGCACTGCTAGTGGTGTTGTTGTTGCACTAGTACAGCTATTAGATATGAACATTTTACACGAGCTGCTCATCACAACTGATTGAAGGGGAGGGAGAGGAAGTTGTCCCGAGATGAACGATTTGATTGGGTTGTGCTGAAGGGGAAGAATGGAAGAAGATAGAAAGAAAAATTGGTAATTTGTACTAAACATTTTTTAAATGAATTTTGACATATTTTAAAAATTCAATTTGATTTGTTATGGCCAGTTATACTTACAGGGTGTCGCAAAAGTCATCACCTTATCGGCGGTTGCTATAACTTTTGCAAATAGCGGTAAAAGTAAATTTTGCTTCGAAATTCATTCATTCATTCATTCATTTATTCATTCCTTCATTCATTCACTCATTCATTCATTTATTCATTATAATTAGAGCCAACACTGGGTTACAGCTTTTGCGCCACCCTGTATTTTAATATATAAAAATTTTATTTACATGTTCCGAACCCAATTAAATCGAACAGCTTTTGAGACTAAATTGATCTCCTTTACGTTCAGTAGAGATATTTGAAATGTCATTGGATTTGATGCAAAGGGCCAACTGTCGAATGGTTGGGTTCAAAGCTTGTTCGGTTACAAATCTGTTCAGAGTGCTTCTTTTTGTCTAAAACTACGTAAAGTTCTCACTACTGGAACTTACAGTATATTTTCGGAGATATTTGGCAAGTTCTCCGAACCTTCAAAGAACACATTTTGTTTTTCAACCATCAGGAACATTCTGGGTCAAGTAGACTTTTAATCTTTAGGATAGAAGATCCATCCTATCTTTGTCATTTGTTTTTGATGTTGTTTGCGGGTTGGTTGACTGCCCTTCCCTCTTAGAGAGGATTCACTTCAACATCCCTTCTAGATCTCTCCGGCACTTTGATTTTTTCAATGTTGGTTTCGTCAAAACGAATTATGCTTTAAATGCTCCTCTTTTGCGAGCTCTAATAGAGTTTAATAAGATCTCAATGAATTTTTCGGTGGATTTCACTATTTCTAAAGCAATTTTTATGAACTTTTTAAACTCTGTTTTTAATTAAGTTTATCGATTGTTACGTAATATTTACATTGTTGCTTATCCATTATGGTGTTCTTTATTAGTCAGTAAGGAAACAATTGTTCTTTGACTAATTATAAATAAATAAATGAAAATGAAAAAAATGAAAAAAATGAAATTCCATACTATTGAAATTATTGCCTTAAACAAAATTTTCAGTCTATTTTGAACACTGTTGCAATAATTTATATATATTATAGGTACCACTGAAGGTTTTAACATATTAAAAATATTTTTGGAAAAACAAGTTTTGGGGCAGGTATTTTGAAGAAGGTAGTAGAAGTATGGGTCACCATTATCCGGTATGTTCTCCGAAGCTTAGAAAATGTCCCTAATGAGTAAAGTATTGAAAGCAACAGAAACAATTTCCTTAGATTGGGTCTCCTAGCAATAATATTTGCATGGAACTCCAGTGGTGCCCACAGGGGGGCTTTGGGTTCAAATCCCCAAAAGACAAAAATTGCTAATACAAAAAATGGTTTCGAATGGTATTCGGCTCATTCCACTCCCCCGCCCCCCTCCCACCAAGTGAAATCTTGTGTGCGCCACTTTGGAACTTTCGCTGAAATAAAAAAAATCTAAAAGACTGAAAGTAAGTTTAAAATTAAGTTAAGAAAAACTTAAAATGTCGTGTTTTAGTTTAATTTTGTAAGCCCCGAATTAATAAAAAAAATACTAAGATAAGTAGAAAAACAAATAAGACATAACTTAAGGGGTCATTCTCATGCGCGGACAGGAAAAATGGACATTTTTCAGAAATTATTTCATTTGTGAATACGAGGAATTATCAAAAAAAGATATTCCACTTTAATTTATTCATTGTTATGGTACAAAAATATTTTAAATTTTTTCAAACACTTTTTTTCGATTAAAGACACGGCTTCTGCTGCGTCATGGTCAGCTGGCGGGGATTGTTTTGAGTCACAGGATTATCTGAAACATAAATTTCAAAGAAATTCTTAATCAGTATGAATGTACCTCTCGCCCGTAGTAAATTTGAATTTTTTCATAAGAATCTCACAAAATGGCAGGCAATGGAAGTTAGAGCAGTAAAAAATGGTTGTTTTTGAAGATTTTATCAATGAAAAAAAATATGAAATTTTTAACATATCAGAGTGAATTTACTAGGCGCGATAGCTAACAGTATGTAGAATGACATGACAAAATCGCAGAGAGATCGGATGAATGGTTTTTTTTTCAATCATCCCCGCCATTTCAAAAAAAGGCGTTCCGAGAAAAACACGTTTAAAGTTTTGACTAACTGATTGAATCCTTGCTAGAAACCTTGACCGTTCGTTATATAAATGTCTGTAGAAGCCGAAATACTTGAAATTTTCCAATAAAATATGTTAAAAAAAAATTTGATTTTTAAAAAATTTCACATGAGAATGACACCTTAATGTGATTTTTTAAGCTTTAGAAGATTAAAAAAAACTACAACCAAGTGCAAAAACAAATTAAGAAAAGCTTAAAGTGTTGTGCTGAAATTGGATTTTGTAAGCCTCGAATTAATAATAATTAAAAATGTACTTACAAAATAAAATAAGTACAAAAACAAATTAGAAAGACTTTAATGTCATTGTTTGAGCTTTAGAAGACTAAAAAAAACTACAATCATGTACAAAAAAAAATTGAGAAAACCTCAAAATGTTGTGTTTTAATTTGATTTTGTAAGCTTTGCAAGACTAAAAATTACTAAAATAAGTACAAAAACAAATTAATGAGTTAATGAGTAATGACTTTTTTAATTCTTAGAAGACTAAAACAACTACACCCAAGTACAAAAACAAATTAATTAAAACTTAGAGTGATTAAAACTTGTGTTTTAATTTGATTTTGTAAACCTCGAATTAATAAAAAATACTAAAATAAGTACAAAAACAAATTAGAAATACTTTAATGTGATTTTTTAAGCTTTAGAAGACTAAAAAAACTATAACCATGTACAAAAAAAAATTGAGAAAAGTCAAACTGATGTGTTTTAATTTGATTTTGTAAGCTTTGCAAGACTAAAAAATGCTAAAATAAATACAAAACAAATTAAGAATGACTTATTGTAAATTTTTAAGTTTTAAAAGACTAAGTATTAGGTATAAGTAAAAAGATTAAGAAGAACTAAAAGACTTTTATTTTTCTTTGTTATTATTATTTGTATTTATTATTGTTATATTATTTTTATTTAATTTTTCTAAGCCTTTATTCGAAAAAATTTCCAACTACGTTGCTGATGAAAGCTTATGGATATCTTTTGTAATGAAAGGAAAAAATCAGAGCAAAGATAAAATTGAATTATACGCTGAAAGGACAGCGCAGTCAGCACACAGGTGACCATCGCACTGGATTAACTGCAAAGTGATTAAAAGGCGTCAATACGTTCACATTACATTACATTCGTACGAAGTGAAAACGAGATGTGCGGTCGACAAAGAGCGAAAAATTATGCAAAGTATGACATGATAGCTCGATGGCATAACTGGCCAATGTCGGCGACAGTCGGGCGGCAGTTGAAGGCGTATTGCTGCGTTTGTTTGTTGATGTGCGCACAAGTGAGAGTGTTCATGTATGTGTGAGTGTTCATGTATATGTGAGTGTGGGTGGGTGTTTAAGTGTGTGTGGCGCGCATTTACTTAATATTTCGACATGTCAAAATGCCTCAGTACATCAACAGTGCGTTGGCTGTTGCTGTCAGCGTGACTGTTGCTGCTGTTGCAGCAATTGCGGCCAGCGCTGCGGCAACAATCTTCTTTGTGGTTATCGGCCGCTCGATGCTGTTTGTCACTCGGCACATGCATCATTCCTGGCCGTAACATATTTCACCACAGCAAAGTGAATTAATTTCCACTTTTTTGCTACCCAATTGCCGCAACCGTCGATGCTTACCGCAGTCGTTTGTTGTGCGCGTTGTTGTTGTTATTGTTGTAGGTTGTTGTTTGTTTGCATTTTTATTTTTTATCCCCATGGCAGCGTGAAAGTTGCTGCATGCAACATGATCATTAACGCAACGTGTGCATCAATTACGTCACTCCGACTTGGATATCGAGTAACAGCTGACTTTTGTTGGCGTGTTGTGCAGCGGCAACATGCGATGAGCAGCGTTTAAAGTTGCTTAAGGTTACAGAAAAACATGTATTTATTTTAATTAAATATATTTTTTTATATAATTTAAGAACACTAGTCAACTGCGACAGTTGTAATGAACTTCAGAATTCGTTCCTTGTTTGCTCGAATTGAATTTTTGTGCGATTTAATGCAAAACATTGTCAAATAGGTTAACGTCTCGCATAATTTTAGATTTTCTACATTCCGTATTATATTTTTTTTTTATTTTTTTAATAATTTCAATATTGAACATTGTCTGCCAAAAAATTCTTTCGCAAACTGAAAACATTTACTTTGCATATTGTCAAAACATTTGCATTGCCAACCATCAGTCACCAGTCATTAGTCAATCAATCAATCATTTAGCTGTCTGCATGCTAATTTGTACATCTCTACTGCAACAACAACAAATCTAAAGTAGAATTTTGACTATGGGCAGCTGCATTTATTTGCAAAAAATTATCATCATCGATAAACCAAATAATGATGATTAGGCAGCGAGCAAGAGCGTCTAAAACAATAACAAATCCACATTTTCTTTGTTGTAATTTGTATTTCGCTGTATTTGTACAGCTTTGGTATTCATAACTGCTGCTGGCATTGTTGTTGTTGTTGTTATTGCTCTTGGGCTATGATTCGTTAGCGTTATTTATTGTTTGTGCCAATGCTTTAAGTATTTTTTTGCGCTAGTTGTTGTTGCTTTTGTTGGTCTTATTTCAGTTAAATAAAAACCAACATGTTTTTCTTGGCGCTTGTTTACACGAGAATAAATTGCAAATATTTATGTGGTGAAATATCGCCTCAAACAATTGACTCATTTGGGGTATGTGCGTGTTCGTTTTGCTGACTGCGTTGTGGGGGGGGGGGGGGGTGAGGAGGGAGCCGGGGCGAATGTAAACATTGCTGATTGTGATACGGCGGCACTTGTGAGATGAATAGTTATAGTGGAATTTGTATTTTTTCATTTCCAATCTTTACTTTTTAGAGAAGTAAGTTATGGTGAAATGCTAAGAATACAAGTTGTGAAGTTTTTTAAAGCAATTTTTAGTATTTTTAACAGAAATTATTTGATTATGAATTCATAGAAATTCGATTATCAATTTGATAAGAGTTAGAAGGTCAATTAAATTAATACTAAATGGCTGCTTCTATGGATTTCCATATTACAAAAGATTTATATAGATATTTGGGAAATGTTGGGTGCAGTGTACACAACAATTCAGAATCCTTATAGAGTCATTGTGAGTTCTTTGATAATTGAACTGGAGTATTCTATAGCCTTTTACTTGACTTAATCTCTCAAACAATTTGAATTTCCGATAAGCCTTAACAACTATTGAGGTGAGCCGGTTGAGGTGGCTTAACCCTTTCCGGGCAATTTCTGCATTTCTTGAGATAAAAATTTTTCTTTGAAACTATTGACTCTCATTGAACATTTTAGCAGTAAAATACAACAAAATATCAAAAATATCATTTAGGTTGAGAATTACAGCTCAATCAATTTTGTACGATTTATCGTACAATGGTCCGCAAAGGAGTAAAAATGAATGACATTTATTTTTGGTTTTTTTAATTTTTATGAACAATTCATTGGTTTTTTTGATAGAAAAGATAAATTATAACAACAAAAAATCAAAACGTGATTTCATTTTGATCGAAAGTTATATAAATTATATGTTATATATAAACAATTTATTCACATTTATTCGGCCTTACGTAAGCGTTGTTGTTGTTGCAAAGCCCTTTTCCTCTCAATGAAATACAGCATCAATTAAAATTCGTACAATTTTACAGAAAGGTACTGAATATAGCCGATTCTTATTATCGTAGTGGGAGTGGCAAGTACTCATGTCTAACCTTACATAATCTGTGTCTGCCTAGTAAAACACAAAATGGTCTAGTAATGGTTATTTCTTAGTAGAAATTTGCCGAATAGTCGATTTTTATTAGTCATACGATTTACTGATGGGCGTGACATCAAGCAAAAAAAAAAAAAACTGTTACCAAACCTATAACTTCAAAAAAATGCAAACATAACTTGCAACCTTTGCCTTCCATTTGTACGATATATGGTACAAAGCTTTGCAACCCTTGCGGTCATTTGTACCATATATCGTACAATTTTTTCTAAAGGCTCGGGAAAAATATTTAGACGCAAAAAATGTTAAATTTATATTAGTAAGTTCTATAAATCAACTGATATTTAAACTTTGCAATTGTTTCGCTTTTTGGTACCAAAAAGTATTATATAGATATTTAAAAATGTTTACGTAGAAGTACCGTCATTTGCTGGTTTTTAAAATTCTTGCAAAAAGCTGCTTACAAAACGCACACATACTGTGTAGCCACGACTATTATGATTTATATTTTTAAACAGAATGATACAACACAGCCTATTTAATGAAAATTAGAAAGTTGTTGTTGAAAAAGTGCGTTCGCTGTCAAATAAAAAATCGTCGAAAAAATTGTACGATATATCGTACAAATTTCCAGTAAGGGTTAAGTGGAAATCGAACCCATTACCTCTAGGATGGGAGACTACCGAGGCGGCTTGCCATGTTTACAATTCAATGAATATTTTGGCAAACTTGACTTTTTCCTGGGCGAGTGAAATTCCATATCTTTGTTGTCTCAGGTGTTTGATTACGTAAGGTGTGAATGTATACGATAAGTATTTTTCTATTGCCCAAAACTGTCTCAACCCCCAAAGTATCGGAATGCCTACAACTCCTGTTTGCCTACAACCTTGTATATACTCCTTCTTTTCTCCCTCCTGAGGTAGTCTTCTTTCACTTCCTTATAGACTTTTACCAACCATTATTCCTATGCAGACCTTACGCAGTAAATTTGTCAAATATCTAATTTAAAAAAAAAAATTCCACTATTTCTTCACGATTTCACTAAAGTAAGACAATTCTCTTTTTCCCTTTGTCGGAGCAGTCTTGGAGCAGATGACTGCAGATAGTAGAGGCAGAACAGGCTCAGGGTCGATAAACGCAGCCTCAGAGCCCATTCTAGCTCGGGAGTCAGAGGTCTTGTTACCCGCAATTCCTGCCTGTCCCAAGACCCAAGTAAGCGTCTGCCGACATAGTTTAGCCTGGATTTGCATGACTTGACTATCGTAGAAGTGGTTGGAGGGCTGTCCAAGGCCATGAACGGAGACTGGTTGTGAGTACAGAGTTTTTTTTTGACTCGAACAAACGCGCAGGGGATGACCTCTATTAATGCGAGGAATTGCGTTGGTTCAGGATGGATATAAAGGTTAGGAGATAGGGTTTTGAGAGAAGTGGCTATGGACTTTTGCAGATAGATCTTTTCATCTGCTCTCTACAACAAAGTTTTTCCTCAAATATGACATGCACTTCTGTCTGAAACACAGATTCGTGCGAGTCTAGGGAAAAGAACCTAAGAAGACACCAGAGCCAAAACCCTGTTCTGTTTTCGAGCCGTCCGTAAATATATGGAAGCAGTGTTCGTCGAGCTCATTCTCAGGTTCGGACCAAGAGTGAGTCTAAAAAACAGCAAAACCATGTATCGCTTTTTAAAACGACGGTTGAATTCATGGACATGACCGAAGGATCACCATTATACCACTATGTTTTAGTCTTCGGATGGCTTTGAGGGTCTCTCCTTGGATGAAAATATCAAGTGGAGGTAGTCTCACCAGGGCATCTAGCGAAAGGCCTGAAATAGTCGATATGGCCACAGTACACTACAGTTTGGACAAGTTTCTCCCGAACCCTGCTAGAGAGAGAGCCTTCTCATCCAGACCACCGATGCGTAGGAGGTGATGGGTCTTATCGTAGCCGTATAGATCCAGAGGACCTGGCTAGGGGACAGAACTTTTGAAATGGTTTCTTCTACTTTTTAGAAGTAATCAGCAAGAATCGGCCTTCCGTATGTTGATCTGTAAATGAATCGACCGCTCTTTACCAATAACTGAATAATCGGTTAGTTTCCTACGAAAAGTTATTAAACAAACATTTGAGTTACCAGTTCTCAAATTAAATATATCACATTCTTTGCATTATCTAAATTGAACGACAGCCCAGTATCGCGTCGAGCAAAAATCTTTCCGAAACCATTACTTTGACGAAGTGATATCCTTTTAAATATTAAATTCAATTTATGCTCTTCAACGCTTTAAAATTGTAAGCTTTGTATGTACCTTTTACTTTCTTCTTAGCTCTCTCTTTGTCGCTCTCTCAATGCTCCAACTCTTACATAGTATTAGAGAGTATCAGTATGGTAAAAGTAGCATTTTACGAGTCAGTTTACTTGCGGGCCCCAGTTGTGGCCGCCGCACTACAAATCCATTTGCAATTTAATGGCATTATGGCGCGCGTATTAAATCGCGTTGCAATTGCATGAAGAATGCATTTGTGTAGTAAAGCACCGAAAATTCACATTTTCCATTTGATGGCCAATGTTGCGCTCGCTTACAGTCGGCCAGTCCGTATGTCGGCCAACTGCTTGCACAACAGTTTTGCAATTCGAGCGATGGCGTTGGTGATGGCAAGGCCATGGCTGTGGCTGTGGTTAGTTGGTTTGCTTTTGGCACTTGTTGTTGTTGATTTCATTTCTGTTCTTTGCGCCGTCAACAATGCTTTATGCGAAAAGTTGTAAAAATAAAACTATACATAAAAATAATGAAATTTTATACGGCCTGTCACTGGTTATTGTCACAAAAAATATTTTTAAGTCTTACCATAACCGGTTTTAATGCTTTTGATGTAATGAAACATAAACCAAAGAAAAAAATTGAATAAAAAAACCATTCGAACTGTTTATGGGACGAGAAACTTGGATGACCATGGACGTGATATGCTTTCAACATTGATTTTTAATGTAAAAATTGTGTATGAAACAAGACTGACAGATGGTGTCATAGAGAAGGAAATGCTGTCTATATTCAGTAAAAATAATTAGAAAAAATAAGAACAGACGCTCATAAAGTGGTTTTCCTAATTTTAAGTGTCAGAAATCAACTTTCTCTTTACGTATAATTTTCAAATAGTAATTATATAATTTTCACTTTATTAACTTGAATTTCTCAAAACCAATTTAAGCAAATTTTTCTTAGAATAAAATGCTTAGAAATTCCTTAAAAGTCAAGAGTCATGAAAGTCAAGACTCATTAAAGTTCAACTACTGCTATTAATAATTTAATTGTGTTTTCCTTTTGTGCCGCGCACAGACATAAAATGCATTGAAGCGGCGCGCGAAAGCAATCAAAACTTATAATTAAAGACAACAACAAAAACAGCATAAAATACCTTAAGTGGCCTTTCCATCGACTTGCTGCTTTATATACATACACAGCCTTTCTGTCATACTGGGCGACAGCAGCAACAAAAAACTTCATCAATACATTGAAAATTTTCTATTAATTCTTAATTTAGAAATAGCCTTAAGTGTTTTGTCCCATTTTCCGTCCTATGTACGTGCTCGTCATTAATCACGCAGCGGCGGCTCATTATCATAACAATTATGTTTTTATAATTGCTAAACATTTCTTGCAAGTTTCCCCTATCAATGCTGCATAAATATTTATTTAATGACAGCGCACGTCTAAGCAGCGACTAGAGATGGCAGATGCCACGGATTATTGTTTAGAAACTTGAAAGCAGTTAATTTTCGTAATTAATTCAACATGAAAGGATGTAGAAGAAAGGGAGGTCGTTCAAGTGCTTTGTAATTGTTCTTATAGGATTCTTTGCAGAATAATTGACTGATAAATTCATATACACTTTAGTTGTTTTATATTGACCTGAACTGGTAGTTGCTTACATTTAAATTAGAAATTAATTTAGTGATAATTGTAGTCATCATCACATTAACATACGAAGGACAGACATACTCGATATACATAAAGAAAGGAAGCCATACTCGCCAGGATCAAATTGATTGATCACACAATGCGATAAAAATCAAAATATTTCAAAACACACGAAAAAATCTGTATACTTGCAAAAAAAGGAGCCAAATGTAGTAAAACTGCGTTTTTAGTTTTTCTCTCTGACGTCAAGATTTTTTTTAAAAGGACTTTGAAATTTCAAAGACATGTTTATTTAATTTTTTTTTAAATTGAGCGCATTGTAGAATAACAATATGGGTATCAAATAAAAGAGAAACATTATTAGAATCTTAGAAAATTTAATGTTTTGGTGCAAATGGACGAAGAGGTATTGAAAATGTCCTTTTAAAATTTTATCCTTGAATATCCTTGGAAATTTCCAATAGTTTTGTTTGAAAAAAATATATCTTAAGGACTAATGTGTACACTACCACATCATCGAATTTCGTCCTTCTAACTTTGTTAGTTTAGGATATACAAAATTAATAATCCTGACAGAGTACATGAGTGATCCATCCGTCTGCAACTTAATCGATTGACTTTGATCTAAAATTGTAGTTACTTACTTACTTACTTACTACTTACTACTTACTACTTACTACTTACTACTTACTACTTACTACTTACTACTTACTACTTACTACTTACTACTTACTACTTACTACTTACTACTTACTACTTACTACTTACTACTTACTACTTACTACTTACTACTTACTACTTACTACTTACTACTTACTACTTACTACTTACTACTTACTACTTACTACTTACTACTTACTACTTACTACTTACTACTTACTACTTACTACTTACTACTTACTACTTACTACTTACTACTTACTACTTACTACTTACTACTTACTACTTACTACTTACTACTTACTACTTACTACTTACTACTTACTACTTACTACTTACTACTTACTACTTACTACTTACTACTTACTACTTACTACTTACTACTTACTACTTACTACTTACTACTTACTACTTACTACTTACTACTTACTACTTACTACTTACTACTAACTACTTATTTACTACTTATTTACTACTTATTTACTACTTATTTACTACTTACTACTTACTACTAACTACTTATTTACTACTTATTTACTACTTATTTTCTTTCATATTTACTTACTTACTAAACTGACCACAGTAACCCTTTACCGGGTTACCGTCTGCCACAAAAGTTATCTCCTCTTCTCTCAGCACACAGGTGCACACAAATTCTAATGACAACAGATATAAATCGAAAACATGTTTTACACATACATACATCTACCGACCCAGTTTTCGCTGAATCCATTGTAACTCGCCACACGACTTGCATGTCGGAATGTATTGAAGCCTTGCAGCGCACACATTTAATTTTCAATAAATCAAAATCAGCCCCAGATGCAAGCGGCAAAACCAAAAGCCGCAATGAAACCACTCATAAAACAATTTCAGCGCATGCACACACACACACACACACGCGCGCACAATCTTAATCTTCGTTAGTTTGCCATTTATGTAGACTTTTTCCCTGCCAAACCAACACTCCGACATAGCTCACCATGTTTCGGCTTCGTAGTTGCTTTGTTTTCGTTTTTTTGTTCTGTTGCCAAGTCTCAAGCTTGCTTATCTTTCCTGGCAAGTTGCGTTGATGTGCATAAGACGAGAACATTTGGTATCACTCCCAAGCAATTTACACACACATTGTTGGTTGTTGTTGGCATTTTGCAACATTGGCTGCCATTCAACAGCGCCACCCAAAAATAGAACGAAAAAATGACGTACGTGCAGAAAAGCAAAACACCACGAAACAGAAAACGGCACTGCAACATGCAACTGCCGCACTGGCAGCGTTAGTTGAAATCATAGACGTTGTTGTTGTTGTTGTTGTTTGTATTACAGCCAATGGTGCACAGCGGAAGTGGAGGTGCAATGTGCTAATTTAAATGCAAGAAAAATTGCATGCACGATGAATTTCGCCACATTGGTAACATTATAAATGCAACAAAACAACCGCAACATACGCTAATACGCGATTCACATACCCACGTATTCACACACACACACACACACACACACAGCGCATATTTCATTGAGCTGTAGCCAGTGTTGGGCTGAATTCAAAATGATTAAAGGGTGAAAATTCATGACTAACTAGCGGACTAGGGATTACTGGATTTTGATCAACCATAAGGACTTACAATTTTCTTCTTCTTCTTAACTGGCTATAACAATCTGTTAACGTGTAAAAGTGCTCTCTAGGCTTGGCTCCACCGTGGCTTTGCACGCGTCTTTTCTAGTTGGTTACATCAAGAGACGACAGGGCGGCCTCAACTTGGTGTCCTTCCGCTAAAGACACAGTTCTCTTCTTTGTCTTCGTCCTCCAACTATCGCGTCGAAAATGTTTTTCTCCGGAGCTTAATTGTCCAAACGAGGGACATGAACTCTCTTTACCCTTCAAATATCAGCTATTATCTTGAAGCAATGGTAACAAGAATCATCATAAAGTTGCTATCTAGCGATGAAGAATGCAATGCTGACTATGGTGAAAAAATCAAAATGGTTCCAGTCGAAAAGATCTGTGTTGATATATAGAGTTTTAACAACAAAATGAGAGTATCAGCGAATTGTTAAAGGTCGGATACAGCAAACTTACGAGCAAACAAACTCGTATATTGGGTGCGAGTTTGTACCAAAAATTACGATCTGATGACTTCTACATCTGAACATATAAAGTCTTTATAAGCTCACTATGTGAAGTTTGGTTTGAGAGTACTCTATCAATGAAGCTTCTGCCCTAATAAGTTTACCGTTGACCTTGAGCTACATAACCCCATAGACTATGCAGATTACTTGATTAAACCCTTTCGGGATGGAGTTTAATTTTGAAAACCGAAAGTATTAGGTGGACATTTTCCCATGCTATAAAAAAATTGGGACTACAAAATTATGTTGCATACTTACAAATTCTAAAATTATCGTTTCATCCGAGGACATATAATTCGAACAATTATTTTGCGTGTGTCATAAAAACTTGCTGGAACGTATTATCCCAGTTGTCCCAAAAGGGTTGAATGACGATTGCTAATAAGTCGTGTTGGGTCATGTATGAAGGGCGTCTCTAGCTAGACACACGAACACATTCTACTAAAAATTGAGTTCAACTTGTGAGTGGGGTGTCAAAGATCTTTTTGGAGCTTCTCGGCTGTGTTCGAAATTGTGCCATACAACTTTTTGGGGACTGTAAGGAATCCAGTTCTATTGACTCCTTTGAGCATCGCCGATAAGTGGCAGTTGTGAGTCTTATAGATACTTCTTTAGTAATTCACGGTGAAGATGAGTACTTTGATGCCATCGCTCCAGATATTCCTAAGAATTTAGCTTATTCTAAGTAGGCACAATGTTCCATTCATTAAAAGAAAAGGTTTCTATACCATACGGCGCGATTGTATGGTCTTCCTTGGGAAATTTTCCTTAGTACTTCTCACTTTGATATGTTCAAAGCAAGTGTGTGTGTGTTTTCTTCAATTCCCCGTCTCCTAACTTGTATATCCTTTCAGAACCAATGCAATGCTTCACTTTTATTGGGGAATCCTCTTTGCATTGACTCCTGAAAAAAACAGAGAGGTCTGCTGTTGGTCAAAGAAAAATGCTTTAGATGTGAGTTGTTTTAGTTTCGTTGTTTAGTTGTTTTCAATAGTCATCACTCGACTCTGGCAATCAATGTTTACGAAAAAGGATCCCATCGGTGACTTTGGCAGATGACTCAAAAAGACCCGATTTTAGGTGGTAACACTTCATGCTGAGTGATACGTATTTCTGTTAGTATCTCCAAAAATATTAACTTTCTGTGGGAAAAAAATGAACGTTTGGTTAAGTCTTTGGGCATATCTGCTGATGGTCCAGAATTTCCTTAGAAAGAATGTTGTATGTTGTGGCACCTTAGTTGCTGTTTAGCTTTCTGGAACTTAGTGATGACTAGGTTTACCAGAAGATTCTGCATGAGTTAGAGCAAAAAGTTACAGTGATAAATCCATAAATCAATGATTGAATAATTACTAAGTTAGTAGATAAATAACTAATAGTTTAAGTTTAGTAAGTATTTAGAATTCATTGAATACACTGTGGGATAAAAATTAAAAAAAATGTTCACACCGGAAAAAATCCATATGGGCGTGAAACTAGAGACCAGACATAGTAATACGGCGTACTCAGTTTTTAATTTTTCTGTTACTAAAATGGTTAAAAATTCGGTAAATAAATAAATTAGAGTTTTCGTACTTCATTAGAATTGCAGCTTCCGCCTTTTTTTTTAATAACTTTCGAACCAATAAAGTTAGAGTAATGAAATTTTGACACGTGATCAGGGAGATTGGGGTTTTAACATACTTTTCAAGAAAATTCAATATAAATTTTCGAGGATATAAAGGATTAAAATATTCAAAGGACCTTTTTCATATCCATTTTTCACAAATAGATAAAAAATCAATGTTATTTAAATTCTTGAGCCTTTCCTCTTTCATTTGATATACACATCGCCATATTCGAACAAGGTTAAGTATTTTTTATATTTTTTTAAATTTTTATCCCCTTCAAAATTTTGAAGTCCTTTTAAAAGGACAAATGTATGTAGAAATGAAATACTGAGTACGCAGTTTTACTATGTTTGGTCTCTAGTTTCACGCCCATATGGATTTTTTCCGGTGTGAAAAATGTTGTCGCACGGTGTTATGATATTGTTACGAAAATGACTTCTCTTAGTTCGTTTTGGATTGTGCTTGAAAATTAAAAAACTTCATTTATTCAGCGCAAGCGCAGTCAAAAACTAACAATCGCTTCATTTACAAATTTACACTTGTTACTACTTCACACTACTACTATTGCATGTTTCCCCTTTGCTTGCTCAACACAGACTCGACCCTCTGCGCTGCCACTGCTGCTTTTTATACTTGTTTTCTTATCGCGCCGATGTTTCTTGCACATTCTAGTTGTACTCTCTATTGTTGTAGCACAGCCCATCACCTTCGCGAACCATCCTTGCCATATCGGAATTATAGCCAACCGGCCGTACTCCAAAGTGCATGCCTAAAAGTATGCTTGAAAAAGCATTCATGCACAGCACAGAGTGCCTCATCGTTGCAATATGTAATTCATTTAGTTGTACTAATGACTATTGAATCGAGTATTACATTTGTATTAATTATATCATTAAATTGTAATTATAACTATTGAATCGAGACTTGATATTTCACTAACTATGTAAACGAATTGATTACGCTCCACACTGGCATGAACGACGCGTGTGGCCTGCGAAAGCGCTTCATTGTTTAGCGAACGTCGTCGCCATTGTTGTCGCGCCTGCTCATAAAACTTTGGGCTACTTGAGCTGTTGGCGTACCAGGGCGACAGTGGGGCTAACTAATCGCTGGTTTTGAGAATTTGACTACGAGCGACTACGAGTCGTTGATAGTTGGCTGGACTGTTCGTTTGTCGGTTTGCAATGTTTTTAATGCGTTCCCATGTGTGAATGTGTGTGCGAGTGTGCATGTATTTCGATGTCGTGCAGCGTTTGTGGTGATGGCGGTGGCGGCGGAAGCGAATGCTTAAACTTTTACAATATAAATTTCCGGCGTGCAAATTTTCCCAAGCGTTGAAAAGGCTACAAAAGTTGACTGCTGTGCGCTGTTTTGCATTTCACTTCGAGACGCTGCATGCATTGCAAAACACACACAAACACACACTCACATTTACATGCAGACAAACACGCATAAATATGTATGCACGCGTGTGTTTATGTTGCAGTGATGCATGTGGTGAGCATGTGCGCTGTGGCCAAACTATAAGAAAACATAGAAACAGACATGGACAGGCACGCGCGCGCGCGCAGCGGGAAAGTGTGTCTTTTATCTTAAAATGCCCGCAGGTAGAAATTTCGCCATATTTCATGGTAACTGACTATCACGCCAAAGCACTGGCACTTTTACTGCCACTGCCATTGGCAGCCAGAATGCAAGAACTGGTGGCGGCTGCTTTCGCTGTTATGTTACGTATACGCCGCGTATGGCGCAGCACAAGCAGCTGTCATGTGTCTTGTAATGTTCGCTTACGTGTAGTAAAATCTATTGTTGTGAAATTTGGGCAATTCACAAGCGTCTCTTTTGCAGCTACTCGCTCAATATGGGCCCCGCCCAGCGATGAGTTGCTGCCGCTTTTTTTTTCTAAGTATGTACTATATACAAGTATGTGTGCACAGTTGTGGGTTTCATTGTAATTGCGGTGCAACTTGTTCGAAAGGCATGAGAAGGGGGCAGAAGAGGTAGTGCGACACATTTTATAAGGAAACTCTGCACACAATGGATTAATTTGAATTTGCAAGGCAATTGCTTTGTTATGCGAAATTTGTTTTCAAGTTTGGTACTTTTGGTGCCATAATGTGACATTGTAGGCGGGGCAGCATGCGTATGTATGTGTGAGTGCGAGTGCTTAAAGTGTAGAACTCTGCGAGCTCGTACAGACTAATTTGTGTGTTTTTTTATGAAAATTTTGTAGTTGCAGAGTGAATTTTCGTCGGCCTCGATAGCTCAGCGGGTAGCGCGCTGGCTTCTCATACCGAGCGCCCCGGGTTCGATTCCTGGCTTGGGCTGGAAAAAACACTCATCTACTTCTGTCGCTATCCACATGAAGGGAATGAGAATTACAAGAATCGCACAATTGCGCTCTTGGCAGGCAATGGCAAAACCTCCAAGTGTGAAAGAAAAACTGCCCATCGCCGTTCGGATTCGGCGTTAAACTGTAGGTCCGCTCCCCTCCCTTTCCCCATCCGTTTGAAATGTGTGGTGTATCACATGTTGAAAAAACAGTGTTGCATACGCATTTCAAACGGGTGGAATCTGTGGTATCACAACGGGCCCATTAAGAGGCCTAAGTGTGTCTCATACAGAGGCAGCCACCTCAACCTAACCTAACCTAGAGTGAATTTCACATAAAGGCGAAACGAATTTGTTATTTATAGTTTAATGCAGAAATTTTGCTACATTGACAATGTACAAAATATGCACTACGAACTCGAGTGTTGGTTACATATTTAAAATGGTCTTAATGAAGTGTTGAGCGGTTTTTATCTAAGAAAAAATTGTGAGGAGAAGTGTTTAGCTGAACCGCAGGATGGAGAAGTTACATTACTTTTTGTTTACTTAAAGCAGTTTAGATCTTTTTGGCCACAAATTTGCATAAATTTAATCCTAATAGATGCACTTATTTGAATTGACATACTGTTTTATACATCAAAAGATGTTTCCTAAGAATATTCGGAGCCAACCTGTGACTCCAACATTTTTTGTTTTTTTTATTCCGTTGAGATTTGAACTAAAAAGCCCCCAACTGACTGAGACAAGGATTTCCTACAATTACACTAATTATAAAAAAATTAATTTTCAACTCTTCATGCTTTTTGCCTGTTTCTGTTTTCATGTCTCTGCGTTCATTTTGACTTTCGAAATCAGCACAGAGTCACAATAAATGTTGCAAGGTTCTGATCTTTTTGGCAACAAATTTGCTTAAATTTAATCCTAATAGATGCATTTATTTGAATTAAGTAGATTTTGTATACAAGAGATGTTTGCTAAGAATGTTCGAAGCCAACCAGCGACTCCAACATTTTTTTTTTTATTCTGTTTAGATTTGAACTCACAAGCCCCCAACTGACTGAGACAAGGCTTTCCTACAATTACACTAATTATAAAAAATAAATTTTCAACTCTTCATGCTTTCTGCCTGTTTCTGTTTTCATGTCTCTACGTTCATTTTGATTTTCGAATTCAGCACAGCGACACAATAAATATTGCAAGGTTCTGATCTTTTTGGTCACAAATCCGCATAAATTTATTCTTAAGGGGGGTTTCTACCTTGTGCGGTAAAAAAAATGGATTTTTTTTTTCATGCATTTTTGGATTAATACATGATTGTAGAATACGCTCCCAAAATTTGAAGTTGAAATCTTTCGAATTACGGAAGCAATTTATCGAAACAGGTAGCGGTGTCGAGCGCGCCGAGCTGCTGAAGCAAAACTTTGAACGCGTTTTTCTCAAAACTACATTTTTTGACCTTGCGGAAGTGATTTAGGCCACACGAGTTGAGCAATAGCTACGAAATTTTAAACAGTCATTTATCAAGGTCTTAGCTATGGCACGAACTAGGATCTTCAAGAAATAATAATTTTTTTCATTAAAAATAGAAATTTGTATTGAAAAAAGTAGGTAAAAATTGAGTTTTTTAGTCAAAATCGCATATATCCTTCATTTTTCATTTGTTTTTTAAAATCCTAGTTCCAGCCATAGACAAAAGGATACAGAATAAGAAAAAAATTCATTTTTGTGTTTCAAGTCATCTCAAACAGCGGCAGGACTTCCGCGAGTAAGGAAGTCCTGCCGCCATTGCTCGATGGCCCCCTCCCCCCCTTTGCATATTTTATCTTGAAACTTTTTTTACTTATACAATAAACATATACCTACATCTGAAAAAATTTTCCAGTGTTTATCTTAAAAACCTTCCCATCAAAAATTTTTCAAAAAAAACATGTTTTCTCGGCCGCACAAGGTAGAAACCTGCCTTAATAGATGCACTTATTTGAATTAAGATAATTTTTATACAACAAGAGATGTTTGCTAAGAATGTTCGAAGCGAACATGCGACTCCGACATTTTTTATTTGTTTTATTCTGTTGAGATTTGAACTCAGAAGCCCCCAACTGACTGGGACACGGCTTTCCTACAATTACACTAATTATAAAAAATTCATTTTCAACTCTTCATGCTGTTTGCTTCTTTTAGTTTTCATGTCTCTACATTCATTTTGATGTTCGAATTCAGCACAGCGCACAGTGATTCGACTCCATACAACCGCGGGACAAAATTAGAAGGAGTGGTGCGTTCTTCATAAAATTTTGTATATTAGTTAACCATGGTCTGCTGAAGTGAAATCTCCATTTTGTTTTTCTTAAACTTTTGTAGTTTTGCAATTTTCGTCATTTTTGGAAAGCTATAGCAACACGTGTATTGGCTAGATTTCCCAGATTTTGCAAAGTAACAGAAATTGTCTTAGGACCCTCTAGTTTTGCAATAAAAAACGATAACAATAGATATATGTTTTGCATTTGTGCAGCTTTTTTCATTTTTCACGCTGATTGCATACTTTAAGGGATACAAAAATATTTGGTCGAAAAATAGGTTTTTGGATCACTTTTCAAATTGAATTATTTTCTGAGATTGGAAGATATCGGAGAATGTGTTTACATTATTCGATAAAGGAAGAATGCTTCTTAAAACATAAAAAAATCCAGGAACATACTTCCACATACTTTTAAGATATTTTCCTCTAAGTTTTGCCAATTTTCAAATTTTTAATTTAAAAAAAATATTTTAAATAAAAAGTGAAGCTTAGCAAATTTTGAGAATACATTAAAAGCGAAAATGGCCACATCATTTCTTAATCTATATTGAAAGTTTTAGCAACTTCTTGATAACCATGTATTTTATTTTTTTTTAACACACTCTAAATAATTTTTAGCACAGATATTTTGGGATTTTCTTAATTGGAGATTCACCTTTCAAATGACATCAAAATCGGTAAATTCTGAGACTATAAATTTTTTGAATTTTGTCTATGGAACGAATCACTGTGCAGCGACACAATAAATATTGCAAGTCTCTGTAAAGCGGCGCAAGACATTCATCATCAGCAATCTAAATAGTTCTATTAGGAAATTTAAATGAGTAGAGGAAATGATGAAATCTTTGTCTTCGTGCCTGGTTTGTGCGGCGACTGGGACAGCGCGATAATTTCTCGTCTAGACAGCCAGACACGGTGTGCATGTTTTGCGCGGCAACATCCGCTGGAAGTAGTGACGACCTGAAATGAAATAAAGTTGAAATAAAATTGAGACAAATGTAAGCGCACACGCAGCATTTGAGACGAACAAGTTCGAGCTGTAAATGCAATCGTGCGCAATAATGATTGAGGCGCATTAGCGAGCATTGAGGAAGGGAGAGAGTCAAGAACTCCCAACAAAAGCTAATTGCTGCTGTTTTTGACATACGTACAAACACACACACACGCACAATACAGTCATTGACTGCAAAGTGTTGTATGTTTGCGTCATTAGTTGTCGATAATAATCGACCTTCGTGTGGCACCATAATGATTAAACGGCAGCGGTGGCTCATTCATTCAACACAGTTTCATCAAATGCCCCAAAATTAAGCGAAAATTGTTATCGCATTCACAAAACAACAACCGCAATGACAATAACAAACGTTAATTGTGTATTGGAAATAAGTCGAACTGATGAAATCGTTAGCAGTTGCAACGCGCCTGAAAGTAGGCAATGCTTTGTGCCGCGCTGCGTTCAATACGAACTACTGGGCGGGCAATTACTTTGCTTAATGATTTCGTGATCGACAGCATAAGGTCCCATTGGCCCAAACATTGCCGTCAATCGTGCGTGAACAGTTGCCGCTGTGTAATTAATAAACCGATTGTTGCGCAACGCATTCAAGCAGTGGCGTTCGCTTTCATTGTGCTCTATCGATTTGGCTACGCAGCATTTGTATTTGGTCAGGCCATTAACGTGGCTAATAAGTGTTTAAAAAAAAAAAACAAAAAAAAACGAAAAAATATTTGGCCCTTGGCTTCGGCTGAATGCTTTGGTCCTGCACACATTTGGAGCGGCAAACCAATGCGCCAACGATTTCTGCGTTGGCTGACAGCAACACAAAATCGCTTAGAAATAGTGGGAAATATTGACAACCTGAACTCTTATACACATCCTGGCTGCCTTTTTGAAAAGCTGCGCTGCCTAGAGCCACCAATTGAGCGCCGATTTTCACCACACTTTACCTCTGAAGCTTTTGCTCGCCGCGCTATGATTTCAGCGCTGCTTTCAGAGCGCATTCGAGAGAGTTGAGAGCGAGAGCGCTTTCGTTTTATGACCGTTTGCCAGGAATTTCTCTAATTAACTGCAGCCTGGCCCATGGCTGTGTGCGCATTTCGTTGCTGCACTAAGTAGTCGCACAAATGGTCATAAATTGTTCGCAGAATAACCGCCTGCAAGCCACTCTTACGCGAACTTAAGTCAAACGACTTTCCGCAAATAAATTGTTAAAGGTTTACCTGTTATACTTTGTAAGTGTTTTTCAATGTCCCACACAGGAGCTGCACACATACACACACATTACTGGTTTCTGCGTATTTTATATTCGTATGAAAAGCTACACATTTCATGACAGACAACAAACCACTTTGCACTAAGCATGACTTACTATACGCAGCATTCAGCTATGTGAATCAATACTTGTGTGCTTCATTGACTCACTTTACGCAGCATTCATTCAACCAATACTTGTGTGCTTCATTCATTACCGCTGAGCTTTAATCAAAGCAGTCGGTTGCTTACTCTGTAGTGACATATTGTTGCTATGACTAAACAAATTTTTGCTTTGAATGTGTGGGTTTAGAAGCTGCCCACTGTGTTGCACAAGTTATTCTTAGCACTTTGCTTAATTATGTTTTTTTTTCGCAACTACTGTCTGAGTAATTACACCGTGCGAAAAAATTAAAAAAAATTTCACGTCGGAAAAAATCCATATGGACGTGATACTAGAGACCAAACATTGTAATACTGCGTACTCAGTTTTTCATTTCTACATCCTTTGTCCTTTTAAAAGGACTTCAAGGACTTAGATATAGTTACTTTTCAAGAAAATTCTATATAAATTTTCAAGGATATAAAGGATTAAAATTTTCAAAGGACCTTTTTCATATCCTTTTTTTGCATATAGATAAAAAATCAATTTTATTTCAATTTTTGAGCCTTTTCTCTTTCATTTGATACAAAATAAAAAAAATTATAAAAAATACTTAACCTAAAAAATGTAAAAAATACTTAACTTCATAGTTACTAAAATGGGTAAAAATTGGGTAAATAAATAAATTAGAATTTTTGCGCTTCACTAGAATTGCAGCTTCCGCCTTTTTTCAATAACTTTCGAACCAATAAAGTTAAAGTAATGAAATTTTGACACGTGATCAAGGAGATTTTGGGTTTAGATATAGTTACTTTTTAAGAAAATTCTATATAAATTTTCAAGGATATAAAGGATTACAATTTTCAAAGGACCTTTTTCATATCCTTTTTTTGCATATAGATAAAAAATCAATTTTATTTAAATTTTTGAGCCTTTTCTCTTTCATTTGATTCAAAATAAAAAAATATAAAAAATACTTAACCTAAAAAATGTAAAAAATACTTAACTTCATAGTTACTAAAATAGGTAAAAATTGGGTAAATAAATAAATTAGAATTTTTGTACTTCATTAGACTTGCAGCTTCCGCCTTTTTTTAATAACTTTCGAACCAATAAAGTTAGAGAAATGAAATTTTGACATGTGATCAAGGAGATTTTGAGTTTCAACAACCTTACTTTTCAAAAAAATTCTATATTAATTTTCAAGGATATAAAGGATTAACATTTTCAAAGGACCTTTTTCATATCCTTTTTTACAAATAGATACAAAATTCATTTTATTTAAATTCTTGGGCCTTTTCTCTTTCATTTGATATACACATCCCCATATTCGAACCAGGTTAAGTATTTTTTTATATTATATTTTTTTATTTTTTATGCCCTTCAAAATTTTGATGTCCTTTTAAAAGGACAAAGGATGTAGAAATGAAAAACTGAGTACGCAGTATTACTATGTTTGGTCTCTAGTTTCATGCCCATATGGATTTTTTTCCGGTGTGAAAAATGCTGTTGCATGGTGTTATAACTACACTCTGAAAAAAAATGCTTAAAATGTGATTGCACCAAAATCAAATGTAATTATTATGTTATACAAGTTGTTTTCCAAAGTAAAAAGGACTTTCCAAAAATAATAGCAACATATTTGCTTTATGCAAAATCGTATATTTTATTCAAAAAAATTCCCTTTGGACTCCATGCAGCGCTTTGGGCTATAAAAAAGTATGTCGAGATGTGTTTTAGTTCGTAGACCAGGATGTCCTTCAGTATGTCGATACAAGCCTTTTGGTTGGCTTCATTGTTCTAGAAATGCTTTTGTTTCGATGGGAAATGCATTTGTGGAAAAAGAAAATTAAAATGAAAAAAAAATTCTCTTAAAAGTGTAAGTGTTTGTTTATTCTTTAATAATTTAATTATTTCAATTAAATAAGTAAATTCCTATTTTACTCTATAGAACAGTTTCAACTATAGAACACTCTAGAATTTTATAAATTTTCCTTAGTGTAACTGTTTGTGTCATTCATTAGTTCGCACACATAGAAACAACGCTAACAACAAATACCATTTAATTGATGAATGAATTAGTGCGCGACTGAAGCATAGAGAACGCCCACATCTTGTCACTTTAACTACATAGAAGGTTTTTGACCTGATTTAATTTGTAATCTTTCTCGAAAATAGTCGCTCATTCACATTACTTATTAAGACTGGTTTTCATTGGGTTAGTTTCGTTGACAACATAAGCTGTTGTAGCGCTATGAAAGACTGTCAAGTCTTTGTGGGAATAGTAAGCAAAAAAATCAATAAAGCAGAGTTTTTTAATGTGCAACGCGAATTCTTCTTCTTTTATTGTCTCATTTGATATTTGAGTTGAAAATGGACTGGTCCAGTGTCAGCGAATAGCGATAGATGGAAAAAGAGCTGAAAAAAATATGTAAAGGGACAGACAAAAATTGAACGGAACCCACTTTAGAGGATTTTTAAGTTGAAGAAAATGTTATACAGCATCACAACAGTGAGCAAGATACCCACTACTGGATGTGTATGAGGCTGACTGAAAGCCTTTTTTCTTATAAGTAAGTTTTTTTCTTATAATAAGTCCTTAAGTTTCTTATGTTTCAAAATCAAGTAAATTTAAAAAAATTTGATAAGAACATATAATTTGATTGATTCTGTTCAATCAAATTATATTGTTATATGGTTTAGTACTTTTCAATCACATTCAATTCACTTTCATTTCGTTTAAGACAAAACCTTAGAAAAACCTTAGTAAAAACCAGTCACTACAATCGCTGCGCATTTGCATGCCGAACCACAAATTAAAATTACTTTTTCAAATGTCACTGACTGCCCAGATGTCATGTCAAATGTGACAGTTTTGCCTCATAACTGGCAAAGTTATTCTTATTCAACACATTTGTCGACTGTCGCTTGTGTGTGTGTGTACTCGTTGATATGGGCGACAAATGCGATTAAAGAGCAAAGCAATGCGTTTACTTGATAATTTGTTTTTGTATTTGTTTGATTATTTGAGTGTTTTTATCATAAATAATAAAGCACGCATACAAATGGCCGGATTTGTCTACTGACAGCCTGTTATCGATTGACGTTGACAGAAAGTAGGTAGCGACGAGTGTCAGTGTTGGAGAGTAAAAATTTCATATTAGTATTCAGTTGGTTAAAATGTTTGATGTTTTATTTTAAGCTCTCACTTACAACTCTGTACGTGACATGGCAAACGGCGAACACAGTCAGCTACAAAGGACAGCAAGTGGCCGCCTGTGCAACATGCCGGCTCGGGGAAAATATGCTATGCAGCATGCAGGATTTGTGGTCATATTTGTGTCACCAGTTGTGGCCAAATGAAAACGCTCACATGTGCTTGACTTGAAGAGAGAATAAAGAGCAGCACAACAACAACAGTGCACGCACACGTCTAGAAAATGCATGGCTTATGCGGCAGCCATATGCATTTTTTACAGTTTTTCTATAAATTCATTTGCTGTCGCTGAGCTGTCGAGCGAGTGCACTTTGTTGCAGGTGATTGAATGAGTTGTTGGTTTTTTTTTGTTTTGTTGGGAAGATGATGACAAATTTTGCATTTATTAGTTGAAAGTTGAAATAAATAAATAAATAAATAAATAGATAAATACATAAATAAATAAATAAATAAATAAATTAATTAATTAGTTAATTAATTAATTAATTAATTAATAAATAAATAAATAAATAAATAAATAAATAAAAAATAAATAAATAAATAAATAAATAAATAAATAAATAAATAAATTAATAAATAAATTAATAAAAAAATAAATAAATTAATAAATTAATAAATAAATAAATAAATTAATAAATAAATAAATAAATAAATAAATAAATAAAAAATAAATTAAAAAAATTAAAAGATAAATAAATAAATAAATAAATAAATAAATAAATAAATAAATAAATAAATAAATAAATAAATAAAAAAATAAATAAATAAGTAAATAAAGAAATACATAAATAAATAAATAAATAAAAAAATAAATAAAAAAAATAAATAAAAAAAATTAAATAAATAAATAAATAAATAATTAAATAAATAAATAAATAAATTAATTAATTAATTAATTAATAAATAAATAAATAAGTAAATAAATAGATATATAAATATATAAATAACTTAATAAATAAATAAATAAATACATAAATAAATTAATAAATAAATAAATAAATAATAAATAAAAAGTAAATAAATGAATAAATAAATAAATAAAAATAAATATATAAATAACTGTCATTATTATTTTTTAGTGAAGTTTTGGGCTGGTTTCATAAAGTAGAATAAGTTGCAATAAGCTAAAATTGGGAATCTGTCCTTGATGTGTGTTCTGCAACTAAACAAAATATATTGGTTTCGGTGTCCTTAAAATGCACTCAGCCATTCCTATGTCGTATGCCAAATGTCCTTTATAAATTTCCTAGGAATTTGTGCTACCACAACTGTCCATATAAACCTAAATCTGTCTCATACATAGACATCAAACCTCACCTATGTCTTTTATGCCAGCGTTTTCCCAGTCTTTGACACAATTTTATACGCGCTTTCGATTAGAAGCGGAAAATACTTTAATCAATTTTTCTTTATGACTTCAATTCAGTTGCAACTGTTACGGACCGTCACGGACCAGATATTTTAGTCTCGAAAAGGTGAAAAAAATCACACGGAGACGATGCAGCAATTGCGGCGGTTAATTCACTGGTATTCGTTGTGTCTTTGGCCTTCATTTAATTTAATTTAATCATCTAAAAAAAAAAATCTATTAAAGTAGATTTTACTGTGAAAAAGTAATGATTGTTCTGAAAAAATGATTAAAGAAAGGAAGTAAGAAATGTTAAGGAAGCGTCTTAAAGTACACAGGACATAGCGAACCCAATTTAGCTTGGAATAGAAAGAAAGAAGGAGTTTAATTTTTTTTATTAAATTTTAGTTGATTCCTCAAAATGCCCTTTCATAGCTACACATCATAATTTGTAGTAAATTTATTACAAAAATTATTTAAGAAATCAAAGTACAGTAAACCAAAGTCTATTTTCGTTTTAGAAAACATATTTTTGGGCATAGAATGTAGCAAACATTGGCCATCACATAGCTTTGAACGGGGCTAGGGGAATGAAGAAGTTTATTCTATTATTAAATTTTATTTATTGTCTTCATACTTTCATTCACAGCTACATATAATTTTTCTTAATGAAATTACTAAAAATATATTTATAAAAATATTGAAAAAACCCTATTCACCTTAGCCGTTTATCAAGAATCAACTTAAACTGCTTTACCAAACCGCCATAGAATTGCACAGCCCATGGCCGACAGTCAAACAAAGTTGATGATTGCTGCAATTAACTCTTTGCAGCTGCTGGTTGCCACTGCCGTTGCAGCAATGCGCAAAGCTAAGCCGAGTAAATGGTAAATAATGCCATCATGGGAGCCGCTCTCGTATAGAATGAACTGGCAAGTGAACACAATAAGATCGACTGGCCACCTGACAGGTTGGCAGACTGGCAGGCGGGCAACAGCTTTGCTCGGATAACATGGCCAGTGTGTATGGCACATATATTTATACAAACACACACACTCTCATATGCGCATGTATGTATGTGTGCATGACAGCTGTGAAAATGTGCAAAAATTTGACAGTTTCGATATTGAGGAACGACGGGTGCTATGGTTTCTGCCAATTTCACACCGAGCAACGCACATTTATCGGCTTCATTTCGCTAAGTGAACGAATGCAATTGAACGCTCCAGGCAAGCGTACAAAAGCACAATGACAGCCACAGTCACAGCAACAGCAGCAGCAGCAATGCAATGACCACAACAATAAAACCAACAGCAACAAATACGACCAACAACACACGATATGGAATTTTTGCACCATTGAATTCCGTTGCTGATTGTGATTTCATAATGACGCTGTTGTGTTGATGTTGTCGATGCTGGCCGACATGCTTGTTGATGCCGCTGTTGCTAGCAATAACTTGTGATATGTTGGCGAGCAATTGTGAAGTCCAATGAATGCGTGATTCAGCAACAACATGAAGCAGTTGGCTGGCACTGAATCGCATCGAGACTGCATGCAGTGAGCCTTTGAGAGTCCATAAAGATGCAATTTTTTTGCAAACATTTCTGCAGCCAGTGAGATTTTACTATAGCTAGGCATTTTGTTTTGCAAAGCAATGGCATTTAATTAGGCAAATTGTAACAGTGAGTGTCAGAAATTGGTTGCGGAATTTGTTGATGAAGGTGCAATTGCATGCTGTTTGATTCTAGATCGATACATGGTTTATGGTTTTATGTTTTGTGCCGATATTGAATTAAGTATGTGAGCAGTTCTTGTTTCGTGTATCTGGGCGTATGAGTAACATGGATTCAATATAAAGAAACTGCACTGCAACATTGTCAATTGTCCAAATATGAATAAGTCGCACTTACTGTTTTCATTTGAACAATGTTTGTTACACCTATCGGGGCGTATGAGTAACATGAATACAAAATATAGAAACCACTTTGTAATGCTTCAAGTTGTATGCATAATTTTCCTTATAACTATGAGTGAGTGGCACTTATAATATGAGGGATTGTTGTGACGAAGAACTGGGCGTATGATGAACATAAATTCAAAATAAACTTTCATTGCAAAAATTCAAAAATGTATAAAAAAATTTATCAAACATGAAGCTTTCAATTTCAAGTTGTGTTTAAAATTATCCTTACAACTATGAATGAGTAGCACATCTATCGGGGCGTATGAGTAACATGAATTAAAAATATAGAGACCACTTTGTAATCCTTCAAGTTGTATGCATTATTTTCCTTATAACTATGAGTGAGTGGCACTTATAATTTTATGTCCATATCGAATTTGAGATATGAGCGATTGTTGTGACGAACATCTGGGCGTATGAGTGACATAAACTCAAAATTAAAAAACTGCATTACCACAATTAAAGTTGTATGCAAAAGTGCCCAAACATGAAGCTTTCAATTGCAAGTTGTATGTACTTATAATTGTCCTTACATCTATGATGGAGTGACACATATGTCCAGTCGTATAAGTAATATGACTTGATCCTTAATCCTTCAAGTTGTGTGCACAATTATTCTTATAACTATTTATGAGTAAGTATCACTTATAATTTTATGTCCATATCGAATTAAGAATGTGAGCGACTGTTGTGGCGCTTATCTAGGCGTATGAGTAACATGAATTAAAAATAAAGAAAATTACTTTGCAATCATTCAATTTGTACAATCTTTCTTATATGAATGAGTGGTACTTAAGCACTTTTATGCCACTTCAAATTAAGACTGTCTACCAGGGCGTATGAGTAACATCAAATTCATATAAAGAAGCCATGGTGCAACCATTCAAGTTGCATCCAAAAGTGTTCTTATAGCAATGAGTGAGTGGTACACCCATCAGGACGTATGAGTAACATGAATTCAAAATAAAAATAAAACCACCCAGCATAGGAAGGAAAGCTATAGAAAAGCTTAGAAAAAAATATTGAGAAAATTTACCAAATAATTAAAGACCAAAGTTTGTATAATAGAACATTATATAACTGAAGCAAAGGTTGATAGATGTGAATCAATTAAATAATAATTAACTTACAAACTACATACAAAGCTTTAGAAATACGTTTAATTTTACAAACCAACACAACTATTTTTAATCAAAACCAGCACTAAAAGCGCAATGGTTCAAATATTTTCGAATATTTGTGCACAATTGATGCAGCAAAAATATATTTCGAGGACAATGTGTTAGCCCGCATTCAATCACATTTAACTGAATTCCCTAACGAAAAAGTTCCACCCCTTCAAGATGGATTAAAAACCAAAAAAAAAAAAACTGCAAATATTTGCAATATTTTCCTGAACCAATTTGATTCAGCATTTTAGTAGCATCATTTTTTTTGTTTTTGAAATTCAGCTCAACGCTGCCACGTACCGAATTTCATCTAATTTGAAGCATTGCGCGCCACACTTTTACTTTAATGACAAACATTCGTTCGCAACCGACCGAGCAATCACACACGAACCAGACATTGCGCCACTGTGCTGACATTGTTCGACGCACAGCGACCAGTTACAATCTTGCCAGACGCGCTGCGTTGAACCGCAACGTAAAACAACAAAGTTAGAAAAGCTGCGTCAACCACAAATTGCGCTACACTTCAAAGAAGAAATGAAGGGAAAATAACGAAAATTCAAACCAAACAAACAACAAAACAGAAAACAACTAAATTTTCGTTAAAGCATTTCAAAAGAACACACTACCAACAGCAACAACAAAAATTTCAAAAGTGCCAACAACAAAAACAACAACAACAGCAATTGGCATTCATTAGATGTGAGCAACTAACCGCAAAGTGGGAGACTATAAACCGGCAGCTAAAACAGAAAACGTATGGCCCGTATGTGTGTGTGTATTGGTGCTCCTTTGCGTGTATGTGTGTGTATGCGTGTGTGTGAACGTCTGTTGTAATTTTAACAAATTCAATTTCAGCGCAATTGTGTGCGAGCATCCGTGTGCGTGTGTGTGTGTGTGTGTGACTCAATATGAGTGGGTGTTTGTGTGAGTGCGATTGTGGGTGTGTGTGCGTTGCTGCCGCCAGTGAAAATACTAGAAATGCTTGTAATGGAACCACTTAAGGTTTATGTTGACAAAAACCAACAAAAACAACAGCATTGCTTGCCCAATAGCAACAATAATACGAATGTGTACAATAACAACAACAACAATAACAAGAAAACAGTAGCGAGAAGCGGCGAAAAAATGCAACAAGCAAAATGAACGCTTCAAGTGGCAAACACGGCGAAAGTGTACGCCAAACAACGCTTCCATTAGAGCGCAGCGAGTAAATACAATCAAACACACACACACACAGACACCCGCCTGGTTCAAATACACACACATACATATAACGTTGTATAGCCAAAAATTGAGCGTGTGCGCACTCACAAAAGTTTCGACCATTGCATTGGCCACTGAATGCATTTGGTCACTGGTCGAAGCCGCCGCTTTGATATACTCGTAGATGTATCATACCGACACGAGGGTGAATTGACAACTCTTTGGCCAAAATTTAAAATGTTTATCCTAAAAATGAATAATTAGCCACCAGACATTTTTTGTTGCCGGCAATAAGAAAACGAGTCGCCCCCGGCAACAAATTTATCGCCGGTAATATCTCCAGCGTATCGATTTCGTATCACCAGTCGTTCTAAAACGTCCGCCGAAAGCAACTCGCCGTGACGAGTCGTTTTCTTATCGCCGTGACGAGTCGTTTTCTTGTCGCCTTGACGAGTCGTTTTCATATCTAAATACATCATATTGTTTGGAAAAGTATCAATATATAAAAAGTCAGTCAGTTTTGGTTGGGATGGAATTCCATTTGCTTACAAAGATTCAATGTTGCTCTCATTGTTTTGAGCTTGAATCAATGCTGTTGACCAATGAACCGTCGGCGAATGAATACAAATTTTTTAAATGCGATCAATCTCACTGAAATACCTACAAAGCATATCAATTCGATATTTCAAAGTCCTGGAAAACAACGTGTTTTTGGGACATGTTGCTAATTTGTCGCTGCGGCAATAAATCGGCAAGTCGCCAATTTGTTGCCACTGACGATTGTTGCCTATTTCTCACATTTTGCTTGGTGGGTATTGTATATAGTTGCACTCGGCTAGCACAGATTCGATATTGATGGACTATTTTACAAACCCTATCGACATCCATTGCTTCAAGGCAGTGGTACACAAAGGGGGGGTTAGGGGTTGAGGTGCAAATTCTCCCAAATACAAAAATTGCTGAAGCAAACTAGAGTTTCAAATTGGAATTGAGCTCAAAAGATGTACACGAAACCCCCAAAAGTGAAATCCTGTGTGCGCTACTGTTCCCAATAATCATCTACATTGATTTTCTAATTCAAACTTATCGCCAACACAAAGAATATTCGCCATTAAAAGTAACTCCATAACCTTATAGAACTCAGTTACTGAAACATTTTGTGATGAGCTGAGCTGACATAAGCTTCAGTTAAGTACATGTAAGTTAGTTTATGGCGATGGCTTTGACCAGGTTGGGTTAGAATGGCATCTGTCGAAACTCACATAGGCAAAGCTTTGCTCGCTTTGTTGTTGGCCTTCAACTATGATCTTTGTTTTTTACTGCTGTGCAAAACCTGTGTCAATCTTAGATTGCAAGTCTATTGTACACCTAACTAAATGTGAAATTATGAAGCCCATAAAATCTCTTGAAGCGTAGTTTGACTGTTAAAATATAAAATTGCCAGATTATTTTGTAGCCTTTGAAATTCTCAACCTGAAGGAGAATAAGGAAAAAAGCGAAATATCGATGTAGCAATGCAAAACTGATTTGAATTTGTGATGATTGTGATTGATGATAACAAGGTTTGACAGCCAATTTTACACACATAATAATGTAAATACTAACTCGGAAAACTAAGGGCCGAATATAGTAAAATTGCGTTTT